>OU342698.1:6875000-7500000 GCA_910589285.2 Mythimna ferrago | reverse complement strand
GTAAACCTAAGGCTACAGACTGGAGTAAATCTCATGCCGACCTTGAATGGGAGAAGCCTAAGTCAGATGGTGGATCACCAATCACCGGATACATCATTCAGAAGAAGGAGAAGGGCAGCCCCTACTGGGTCAATGCTGTCCATGTTCCACCTAGCAAGAATAAGGCTACGGTCCCAGACCTTGTTGAAGGTCAGGACTATGAATTCCGCGTCATTGCTGTCAACCAAGCCGGCCAATCAGAGCCTTCTGAACCATCTGACATTGTCACTGCCAAAGACAGATTTGTCGCTCCTAAGATTCTCACACCGCTTAGAGAGATCCGCATCAAGGCTGGACTTATCTTCCATATGGATGTCAACTTCATTGGAGAACCTGTTCCTGAGGTTACATGGACTTGTGATGGAAAACCAGTGGTTGCTAATGAGAGGACAACAGTCACTATTGTCGGTCACCATACCATTGTCCACACAGTCAACTGCAAGCGTTCAGATGCTGGCAAATATAATCTGAAATTGAAGAACGATTCTGGACAAGACGAAGGTAGCTTTGAAGTTATCGTACTTGACGTGCCTGGAGCACCTCAAGCTCCATTCGAATACGAAGAAATCACAGCGCAATCTGTCACGTTGTCATGGAAACCACCTAAGGACAATGGTGGCAGTGAACTGACTGCTTACGTCATTGAGAAGCGTGATCTAACACACGGAGGTGGATGGGTACCAGCTGTTACTTACATCAACCCGAAGTTCACCCACGCTACTGTACCTCGTCTTTCAGAAGGCACGAAGTATGAGTTCAGAGTCTTCGCAGAGAATCTGCAAGGTCGCTCTGAGCCATTAGTGACTGACAAAGCAATTATTGCGAAGAACCAGTACACAGTACCTGGAAAGCCTGGAAAACCAGAGCTTGTGGCTGCTGACAAAGACCACATTAACATTAGATGGTCTTCGCCTATCTCCAATGGAGGATCCAACATTCTTGGTTATGATGTTGAAAGAAGAGACAAGGCTACTGGCCGCTGGATCAAGTTGAACAAAGAACCGGTCAGGCTGAACGAATACAACGATGATAGGGTTCAAGAAGGACATCAATACGAATACAGGGTTTCCGCAGTCAACGCTGCCGGACCTGGTCAGCCTTCAGACGAATCTAACGTATTCATCGCCAAGCCAATGAAGGAAAGCCCGAAATTGAGCTTAGACCACCTGATAGGCAGGAAGATCAAGGTCCGTGCTGGAGAACCCATCAATATCAACATTCCAATCAGTGGAGCTCCAACACCGACCATTTCCTGGACCAAGGGATCAGTTCCTATTGTCCACTCATACAGGATTACTGCCGAAACAAAGGCAGATGAAACTAAACTCTCCATTGAGAAGTCCGTACGCGATGATGCTGGTAAATACACTATTACAGCATCCAACGCTCATGGCAAAGACTCTGCTGATATCGAAGTTATTGTGGTTGACAAACCAGGAGTGCCTAAAGGACCTCTTATATGCCAACCAGTATCTCACGACTCTGTCAGCCTATCTTGGCAACCGCCTACAGATGACGGTGGCAGCGAGATCACCGGCTACGTTGTCGAAGTCGCCGAGTTCGGCGTTAACGACTGGCGTACAGTTGCCGGATTCTGTCCTAAATGCTCGTTCACTGTGAAGAACTTGACAGAAGGCAAGAAATACGTGTTCAGAGTACGTGCTGAGAACTTATACGGAGTTTCTGACCCGTTGGAAAGCAAGCCCACACTTGCAAAGTCACCATTCGACCCACCAGATGCACCAGACACACCAAGGGTTACTGGTTACAGCTCAAACAGCTGCTCCTTGGAGTGGGACCCACCAAAGGATTGCGGTGGAAAACCCATCACTGGATACTATGTTGAGAAGAGAGAACGCGGAGGTGAATGGGTTAAAGTTAACAACTACCCTACACCCAACACTTGCTATACAGTCTCTGACTTGCGCGAAGGAAACAAATATGAGTTCCGTGTCATCGCTGTTAATGAAGCCGGACCCGGCAAGCCTAGCAAGCCGACCGAACCGATCACTGCGCAAACGCAGCGTCTTAAACCAAGCCCGCCAGAAGCACCTAAACCAGATAGAATCACTAAAGACTCCGTTACTCTGTCCTGGAGGCCGCCTAAGAGCGATGGTGGAGCCAAGATCAAGGGCTACATTATCCAACAGAAGGGCAAGGGAGACAAAGACTGGAAGGATGTCAACGATGTTCCTACTCCCAGCCTGGTACACACTGTACCCAACCTCAAGGAAGGAGCAGAATACCAGTTCAGGGTCATCGCAGTCAACGATGTTGGCCGCTCAGATCCTAGCAAGCCAACCGCTGAGCTTATCATCGCTGAACAGCCGAACAAACCTTGCATGGATCTTGGTGGAGTTAGGGATATTACTGTGCGTGCTGGAGAAGACTTCTCCATTCATGTACCATACACTGGCTTCCCGCAACCGACTGCGCAATGGTTTGCCGACGACAACCTTCTCGATGTTGAAGGCGACTCCAGAATATTCCAGAAGATTACACCAGAATCTGCTTCCCTTGTCGTCAAGAACGCTAAGAGATCAGATGGTGGACAATACCGTCTGCAGCTCCGCAATCCATCTGGATATGACACAGCAACTATCAACGTTCGTGTCTTGGACAGGCCTGGTAAACCAGAGAACCTGCGCGCTGACGAATTCGAAGGCGAAGCCCTTACATTATACTGGAACCCACCGAAGGACAACGGCGGTGGCGAGATCACCAATTACGTCGTTGAGAAACGCGAAGGCAGAACTGCTAACTGGACCAAAGTATCTGGCTACGTCACGACTCCGTTCCTGCGCGTAAAGAACTTGACTGTAGGAAAGGATTACGAGTTCAGGGTTATGGCTGAGAACCAATACGGTCAATCAGATCCAGCACAGACTACCGAACCGATCAAGGCGAGACATCCATTCGACCCACCAGGTGCGCCCGGAGCTCCTCGCTCTGTGGAGACAACGGAATCTTCCATCACCATCACCTGGACGAAGCCCCGTCACGATGGTGGTTCACCAATCACCGGCTACATCGTCGAGAAACGCCTTATTACTGAAGATAAATGGACGAAAGCCTCTCACGCTCACATTCCTGACACAACTTACAAAGTCACCGGTCTTATAGAGAACCATGAATACGAGTTCCGTGTATCAGCAGTGAATGCAGCTGGCCAGGGCCCGTACTCGGCCAGTTCTGATGCTATCAGGGCTGCCGCGCCTCCCAACTCGCCGAAGATCACCAGCGACCTTAGCCTTAGGGATATCACGGTTATTGCCGGAGAGGAGATCAAGATCACTGTGCCGTTTACTGGCAATCCAAGGCCTAAGGTGAGATAGTAAAATTATCTGTACTTTTTAAACTAATATTATATGAGGAAATATTTGATTTTTTGTTTGATTAAACGCGCTTATCTCAGGAACTATTGGTTTGAATTGAAAAAAAAAAATAGTTTTTAGCAGCCCATTTATTGAGAATACAGGCAATGGGTTATTTAATAGCACTATACAAACAATAGGAGCGAAACAGTAACCAAAACCGCGAGAAACCGCGGGTTACAGCTAGTCTATAATGTTATTGACATTCATTATTAACTTCTAATCGAAAGTTATCAATTTTTAATGAGGTTATTATAAACCCAGCCAGATCTTAGCCCCTCTCATCATCATTTGCATCTTACTTGTCTTCTATACTCCTTAAACTCTAAAACTAAATTCTTCCTTGACCAGGTATCATGGATAATAAACAACGAGGAAGTGTCTCCGGACAACCGCATCCATTTTGTCACCTCGGACACGAACACAGTGTTCCACTGCGTGCCTGCCAAGAGGTCGGACACTGGATCTTATACCATTCAGCTGGTTAACAGCGAAGGCTCAGACAGTGCTACGTGCAGGGTAAGATGGACATCTTATTTCATACTAGGTACTTAAAACGGGAGTAGTGGTAACCCAGTGGTAACGTCCTGGACTTACGAGTTCTAGGCATCACCACTGCTCCCAAATCGGTGAAGGATAACATCGTGAGGAAACCAGCATGTCCTAGAACCAAAAATTCGAAGACTTATACCTATGCGATATCAAACAACCCGCACTGGCCCGGCGTGGTGGATTACGGCCTACGTTCTCTCCTAGTAAGAAGGCCTGAGTCCCAGCAGTGGGAACATTATAGGGCTGCTTATGCTACTTAAAACAGAGACCTTGTTACAGGTGTCACGTAGCAGCGCAAAGGCCTTTGACTTACAGAGTGTAAAACAGCATCATGTATTTTGAGTGGCCGTTTGGCACTATAATAATTGATGAATCAATAGAAACAGTAAACATAGTGTCTCGATCACTAATTTAATATCGATAAAATAAAAAAAAAACAACGTGTCTAATTTTTTTTTAATTGTCGATAAACTAGTCTGAGTCATAAACTGACTGCGATCACACCTGATGGTAAGCAGTGATGCAATCTCTGATGGTGAGGCGCACTAGCTCAAAATATCTTCATTTTACACCATTCTTCCCTAAACTCCGACACAGTCTTACAGTCTTTGTCAACCTAACTTCATAATCCTCTTTCCCTCTCCAGGTGCTCGTCGTAGACAGGCCCTCACCGCCGGTCGCACCTCTGGACGCGTATGACATCACTCCGGACACATGCACACTGTCTTGGAAGCCACCGTTAGACGACGGCGGCTCTCCCATCACCAACTACGTGGTGGAGAAGATGGATCAAAGCGGCGTATGTATTATTTTGAATTTTATAGTGGTTGAGAATCGCAAACAAACAATTTTTATAGATACAAAGTTAATATTGTGACTAAAGTTCAAACAACAATGCAATTTATAAAATATTACAGTTTGTCATGTTTATAAATGCGCTAAGGTATATTGAAGCCCTGATGATTTTCAGAGTAAATGTATGATACTATAGTTCTTAAGTAATAAAAAAAAAACGTAAAATACTGGCTACCAGTAGGTTGTAAGAACTAAATAAAATAAATAAAACGTTCAATTATTTTACTAAACACACTTCTAACTTAAAACAGGAAAGTTGGCCATGGGTTGAGTAATTACAGTCAACTTGTTTACGAGTATATTTCATCTTCGTGAACATTCTAATGATCCAGAGTTCATTCAGAACAAAATATCATAGGAACATTGGCATAACGTTTCAAGAATAAATAATGAAAAAGAAAATACTTGTTAGACTGAATAGCTATGCTACACAACAGCAGCAAACACAAAATAAAACAAAGAAAAAGATGAAAATAGAAAGAAAGGAAGAGAAGAATATAATTTGAGCTTTGAATGACATCATTAGATAAGAGAAGAAGATTAAGTCTGCTATTAAACGATACCTCACTTAACCTGTAAATTTTGCTCCCAGGTATGGTCAAAGATATCGTCCTTCGTTCGCAACTGCCATTACAACGTGATGGGCTTGGAGCCGAACCGCAAGTACTGGTTCCGCGTCCGCGCAGAGAACCAATACGGACAGTCCGAGCCTTTGGCTATGGAGGATCCTATTACTGCCAAGGTTAGTTATTTTATGACATTACAGCTTATGTACTTTCAATGTAATTTATACAGGTGGTATTCACTCATGATTTTACCTCCTATCTAGAACGCTTTATGTATTTTGAACCTATTTCTCATAATCAGTAGGTTTAAAATGTTTTGGGAGTACATTCATTATGCGTACAGCTAAGGAATGGAATTCTCTGCCGGAGTCTGTGTTTCCTGATAGCTATAACCTAGGGGTCTTTAAGTCAAGAGTGAATAGATTGCTTCTAGGCAAGCGTGCTCCATCGTCGGCCAAATCATCGCTTACCATCAGGTGAGATTGTGGTCAAACGCGAGCCTATCCATTATAAAAAAAATAAAAAAATACCGTAACTTCATAAAGTTACGGTATTCGGCTTACTTGTCAAGCATTTTTTAATTACCTAAGTAATATTATGGGACCTTTGAGTAGTCCAAAATGAATAGAAATAAATGATCAGTTTAAAAAAAAAACTAATAAATATAGTGTTCTTCTAATGTGATGTATGAATTATAAACAAACATTTATTTTTATAAAACAGTTTACACCACTCATAAGAGTTACGATATTAGACAATCACAAATACTCACACGTACACCTACAAAGAATAAAATTGTAACTGAGTTTTAAGGCAATTTTGATTTACAATCATAATCTAGCTGCATGCAGAATGCAAATTGCCTAAAACTGAGTCACAACGTTAATCATTGCAGGTGTCGATGTGGACAGATAAGTTTATCATTTTAATACCTGAAGCTTTTTGCTAGACACCGTTGAAGGGGTCACAAGATTACCGGAAAAATAAACAGAATTCCCTTTCAGCATTTGCAACACAGAAAGACTTACTCTCACTTTTCTTCCACAGTTCCCATTCACGATCCCCGACCCACCAGGCGTGCCTCGCGTGGTGGACTGGGACGGTTCCGCCGCATCCCTCATCTGGGACAGGCCGCGATCAGACGGCGGCGCACGCATCCAGGGCTACAAGCTGGAGTACAGGGACGTGCAAGACGGTGTCTGGAACAGTGCTGATTACCTTGTTAAAGACTGTAACTACCAGGTAAGTTAACAGTAACAGTGGGGGCAGTAACGGTGAGCTGCCCCGTGTCAGCAGCCAAGAGCATCACCGGGGAGGGCCGACGGCTTCTGGTGGGCTGGGTTTCTGCGCGGGTAAAACTGCTGGAGCCCAGACCTCTGCGGTGCTACCGATGCCACGTGGGGCACCACGTTGGCGCCCGCTGCGCCGCGGAGGAGGACCGCAGTGACCGCTGCTATCAGTGTGGCCAGCCCGGTCACAAGGCCGCAGAATGCCGTGCTCCGGCAGGCAAGCCGGCCGACCACCGGGCTGGGGGCCGGTCCTGCGACCCTCCCGCCAAGGCCAAAGGCAAGGCCCGTAGGCCCATCCCCGCCGACGTCCTCACCGCCGCGGCCGCCTCCTTGGCCGCCGCCGCTGTCGCCGCCGCACCCGCCACGGCAGTGCCCTCAAGAAGGGCTCGGGAGGAGACAATGGACTGCCAATAACGGCCCCATTCCGTCTCCTCCAGGCGAACATCAACCACTGCGCCCCCGCTCAGGATCTGTTGCTCCGGAGCATGGCGCAGTGGTCGATAAATGTCGCCGTCGTCTCCGAGCCGTACTACGTCCATCCCCGTGGAGACTGGGTTCAGGACCAAGACGGCTCGGTGACGTTAATCTCGTCGGCCGCCGCCGGTACCCCGCCCCTCGAGGCTGTTGCGAGGGGACGGGGTTGCGTGGCAGCACGGTTCGGGGACATTGCAGTGGTAGGCGTCTACCTGTCCCCGAACAGATCTCTCGACGAACTCCAAGTCTCCCTTATGGAGCTAAATGTCGTCGTCGCTGGGTTTGGTACCCTCCCCGTGATCGTTTGCGGGGACTTCAACGCCTGGAACACGGCTTGGGGTTCCCGGTACACGAACCCACGGGGTCGGATGGTGGAGGACTGGGCTTTGGAGCTGGGCCTGGTCGTCCTGAACCGGGGTTCTGTCCCCACGTTGGTGCGGATGCGGGGTGAATCAGTGGTGGACATCTCGTTCGCCAGCCCCGCCCTGTCACCACGTGTCGTCGACTGGCGCGTTATGGAGGAGGTGGAGACGTACTCCGACCACCGGTACATCCGGTTGGACGTCTCCGCCGAAACCTCGGCCGCGCCGGTCCGACAGAGCCCTTGCGGTCCGCGGTGGGCGCTTAAGCAGATGGACCGGGAGCTCCTCCTGGAAGCCGCGACGGTACAGGCCTGGGTGCAAGCACCGGACAGGCCTGTCGACATAGACGTCGAGGCGGAGTGGTTCCGGGAGGCCATGTCGCAAATCTGCGACGCGGCAATGCCCCGAGTCCGTCCAGGGCGAGCTAAGCGCCAGGTGTGCTGGTGGTCGCCGGAGATTGCTGCACTGCGCAACGCATGCAGTCACGCGCGGCGCCGGTACGCCAGACACTGCAGGCGCCGCATCCGCCCGCCGGATGCGGAGGCCAGAGAGGCGGAGCTGTATGAGGGATACAGAGCGGCAAAACGCACCCTCCGAGCGGAAATCAAGCGGGCCAAACTGGAGGCCCGCAACGTGTGGCTGGGGTCTCTGAACGCGGACCCGTGGGGGCGCCCGTACAAAACAGTACGGGAAAAACTGCGCCCCTGGGCTCCCCCGCTGACTCAGAGTCTCCGGCCCCAGATCGTGGAGGGTGCGGTGAACGCTTTGTTCCCTGCGCGGGGGGAACACTCCCCCCCGCCCATGGCTCCGCCTTCGCCAGCGGTGTCTAACGCGGACCGCAATAGCGACGACGACGACGATGCTCCAGAGGTGACCGAGGTAGAGATGAGAGTGGCGGTGCGAAGGCTGAGTGCCAAAAACACCGCCCCAGGACCCGATGGCTTGCCTGGAAAGGCCTGGGTCCTGGCCATGGCGGCTCTCGGGCCTCGACTGAGAGGGCTCTTCAGCGCATGCCTGGAGAGGGGCCAGTTCCCACTTTGCTGGAAGACGGGGAAACTGGTCCTCATAGCGAAGCCAGGGCGCCCTGCGGACTCTCCGTCCGCGTACCGGCCCATTGTGCTGCTCGACGAGGTGGGCAAGCTCTTTGAGAGAGTCATTGCAAACCGCCTCGTCGGGCGCCTAACACGGGTGGGGCCGGACCTTTCGGACGGTCAGTTCGGCTTTCGCAGGATGCGCTCCACGGTGGACGCCATCATGCGCGTGCGAGCCCTCACGACGGGGGCTGCGGTGTCCCGGGGCAGGTGTGTCGTGGCAGTGTCCTTGGACATTGCCAACGCGTTCAATTCCCTGCCCTGGAGTACGATCCGGAGGGCACTCCGGTACCACCGGGTGCCCGAATACCTCTGTCGAGTGGTCGAGGCCTATCTGTCGGAAAGATTTATAGTCTACCCCGGTCACCAGGGAGACTGGAAACGTCGAGAGATGTCGTGCGGTGTTCCGCAGGGGTCGGTACTAGGGCCACCCTTGTGGAACATCGGGTACGACTACGTGCTGCGCGGCGACTTCCCTGACGGGGTCAGCGTGGTTTGCTACGCAGACGACACGCTGGTCCTAGCGCAGGGAGAGTCGTACCAGGCGGCGGTCGCTCTAGCGACACGCGGGGTTGCGATGGTCGTTGATAGGATCCAGGAGTTGGGACTCGAGGTGGCGCTTCACAAATCCGAGGCGATGTGCTTTCACGGTCACCGCTCTCGGAACGCGCCGCCATTGAGTTCCCAACTAACGGTAGGAGGAGTTCACATCGGTGTCGGGTCGACGATGAAGTACCTGGGACTCGTCCTCGACAGCCGGTGGAATTTCGTGGAGCATTTCCGACGTCTGGCTCCCAAACTCAACCGGGCTGGGGCTGCGCTCAAGCGGCTCCTGCCCAACCTTGGGGATCCAGACGCCTCCTGCCGGAGGCTCTACGCGGGGATCGTTCGGTCCATGGCCCTCTACGGGGCGCCGGTGTGGGCGCCGTCGCTGAAAAAGCAACCGGCGGCCATACTGAACGCCTGCCAGAGGGTCATGGCAATAAGGATGGTGCGGGGATACTGCACGGTCTCCCGCGAAGCGGCGAGCCTTCTGGCTGGCTTACCACCGTGGGATCTGGAGGCAACAGTCCTTGCACACATGCACGATATGCGCGTGGAGATGCAACGCCGGGGTGAAAGTCCGCTGCCGCGACAGGTCACGGCATGGCGGACAGAGCTCCGGCGGGATCTCATGGTGAAGTGGCGTCAACGACTATCGCAACCCAGTGCTAGGCACGCCACAATCTTGGCGGTAAGTCCCCTCTTTGAGGCGTGGCTGGAAAGACCTCACGGCGTCCTTACCTTCCGCATGACTCAGGTACTCACCGGACATGGTTCGTTCGGGAGTTTCCTGCACCGGATTCATGCGGAAGTGACGCCCGGGTGTCGCCACTGTGCGGAACGCCCGGAGGACACGGTGGAGCACACAGTCGAGGTGTGCCCTGCTTGGGCGGAGCATCGCCGTGCCCTCGTGGGGGCGATCGGCGGCGGAGACCTCTCGCGTCGGGCCTTGGTTGAGGCCATGATCCGGAGCGAGGAGGAGTGGCAGGCGGTCGCCGACTTCTGCGAAGCAGTAATGCTCGCAAAGGAGGAGGCCGAACGCATCAGGCAACGGCGTTATCGCCGCCGCCGCCGCCGCCGCCGCCGGGATTCTGATCCCGATTTCCGGCCACCGTAGGCACGGGCTTGCGGACAGTGAGCAATGGGTAGCTCGCTGTCCGGCCGTCCGGTAACTGTCCGGACCAAGCCCAAGTCGTCGACGGCGCGCACTGTTCCCGCGCGCTTCAAGGAGTTGTCAGCAACAGCAGGGACCCAGCCGGGTCGAAGCCTACTGGGGCCAGGGTTATCCGTAAGGGCGCTCGAGCCCCGGTATGAAGGCTAGAAGGAACGGGGTGGGTCTTTTAGTCAGTAAGAGTCTGACACTATCTCCCGCTCCGCCCAAGGGCGGGGGATGTCAATGCATGATTTTAGTTAACACATTTTGGAGGTAGGCGGAACAGAGAGTAAATTCTCGCAAACTTCCGTTGAAAATGGAGGATCCTACGACCAGACAGGTGTTGTCTGACGGGATTTCTGGCTGCTCTATATGTTCTAATCGCGTAGAGAACTTAAATTGCGCGATGCAGGATTGGTTCTTATGTGACGCCAAGAGATGTCGCTACAACATCTTTGGGACTCATCTGGGACAAATTGCGATGTAACCAGTACTTAGTAGAAGCCAAGTGTAACTTACGTACATTCGACTTCATTCCTTGCCTAAAATCAGTCAGTGTTCTTAGCGTGTCGATGGAAAAAAAACATGCAAGCATGTGACATGATCTGCGGAAAGACGGCGTACAAACGCTTGGTTCTTTAATAATACACTTTACTGACACAACCACTCATTCTCAGGCATACAACCTCGAGCCCGGCCACGAATACGAGTTCCGTGTCCGAGCCAAGAACGCAGCCGGCTGGAGCAAGTACTCGGCCAGCTCGCAACCCTTCAAGGTGCGCGGCAAGGCCAACCCACCAGCGCCGCCACGAGCTCCTCGTGTGCTGCGCGTGGGCAGGAACTACGTGGACCTGTCTTGGGATCCACCTGCGCATGATGGAGGTAAGAATTGAACAACGATCACATTGACTTCAGCTTTAAAGAAAAAAATGCAATACGTAGCGGGCTTAATAGCAGAAGCGCCGAGAAACCTATAACAGGCACCAGTCTCTTACAAAGTTAATTCCGTGTTCATGCTCTACTGTAACCTTAGCATTAATATAATATAATATTCCACAACTATCAAACAACGTCGTCTAGTCCCAAGCTAAGCATAGCTTGTGTTATGAGTACTAGACAACTGATAAACATACATATAAATTTCTTAATACATACATATTATAGATAAATTACACACAGAATAAATGACCGTGTGATAAACACAAACATTTGTCCTTGGTGGGAATCGAACCCACGACCTCCGGCATAGCAGTCAGAGCCACTAACCACTAGACCAACAGGCTAGTCGAACTATGTTCGTATTGGCTCCTCTTCGAACACCGATTAACAAAAAAAAGTAGGACATAGCAGCCTAATAGCAAGAGCGCCCTAGTGTAATGGTTTCATAGAAACCTTTCATAGGCACCAGTCTCTCCCAAAGTTAATTCCATGTCAATGCTCTACTGTAACCTAGCATTTAGTAACTTGTGTAGAGAAAATAAACGATTATTATTATTATTGACTATTTCACTCAGCTATCGCAGTCGACTACTGAAAGGTGCTATGCTATGTATTAATGATATTAGAAATAGAATCGTTGACCTAGAAATGTTCTTGACTAGGAATGGCGTCGAAGCGTAAAGTAGGACACCATTAGACTGTATTCACACCAAGTTACCCTAGAAAATTCGGTGACACATTGATCATTACCCTTTTACTGTCTCCTTAGAGTTGTCCCTAATAACTGTTACACAAATGGGATTGCCAGGATGGCCTCTTGATCACCGGGGTAGTTTTACGGCCTGTTCACGGCCTTGCCGTTGTTTTGCGGTAGCTAAGCACGGGGCGGCGAGTGGTAAGAACAAAAGTATGAAAATTTTTGAATCACGCCACGAGACGCCGCTCATAGCACCCCCGCGCCCGCCTGCCGATGCCGCACCGCTTGCCGCGCCGAAAATCCCACACTCTCTAGCCCATCACTCGATCGACATGCGGCTAACTATCCAGCACAGACCCTCTCACTGCTGGACTGGGTTTCACCTTATCTAAACTTTACGTACTTTCACCAGGTGCCCGTGTAACTGGCTACATAATCGAGCGTCGCGACGTCGGCAGCTCAGTCTGGATAAAGTGCAATGACTACAACGTGCAAGACACCACGTTCACAGCGATGAACTTGAATGAGAAGGCGGACTACGAGTTCCGTATCGTAGCCGTCAACTCGGCCGGTAAGTTTAGTCTGGCATGAACTGATTGATTTTAAAAGTAGGCTGCATAAGCGTTTTAACAGACAGATCACCATACGGTAACGTCCACGCGGGTCTCGAAAATATATAATGCAAGATTGATGACCAGTTAGGACCGATATGCCTAACAGAGCTGCGAATTGTTCGAAAGAGTTACCGTGGCTCTCGCAAAGGGCATTTTTTTTTTTATACTAATATGGCTGAAAGTTCAATCTATACATATAATAAATCTGTAGAAATTTTTAGTTGTGCGCGTATCACATAAAATGTACGAACTCGACGTAGATAACTTTTATACATTAAAATTACGTGTAACTTAATATATTACTTGGGCTTTGTTTCATCGCAATCGGTTGACTATATCGAAATTTATACTACATTCAATGACTGTTAGCAAGTTCGCCGGGTCTGCTAGTAATGAATAGACTAATATCTTTCAATTCTATTCATCTATAATAAAACAAACATTGCTGTGTCCGACAGGGGGGTCCATAATTTGAATGTTCTAAACAACATACCAGCTGTATAATATTATGGAACGCAATAAAGTATTGAGTAGGTATTGAAGGAACTTAGGTGGATTTTAGTCCGCGATCGTGTGACACTCTCTCTGGCTCCCCCCGAAGAAGTCATTTGATGATTCTATTTATTATCTAGACGATCTTTTGCTGAATAAGGTAGGTAGACCTCTCAGAATACTATAATTCTTATTTTTTCTACCCCCACAGGCAAATCTGAGCCTTCAAGCTGCACAACCCCCGTCCGCACAGGCGAGGAGCTGGGCGGCACGAAGCCAGAATGGGTTAAGCAGTTACCAGCAACTGTCTGCGCACCTTTGGGCAGGCCATTCACCCTGGAATGTATTGCTACTGGCAACCCTGTACCTACTGGAAGATGGTTGAAGAATGGCAGGGAGATCGTACTGGGTACCAGGTAAATATTGTGTTATTTTTTTGTTTACTGTATTTGAATTCAGAATTCGAAATAATTCTACATTCTAGTCAGACAATAGAAAGTGAAGGAAAACATCGTGAGGAAAATGGCATCTCTTAGAACCAAACATTCGAAGACATGTGACATTCACTAACCTGCATTGGGTCCGCGTGGTGGATTACGGCCCATTCTCTCTTCTAGAGAAAACGCCTGAGTCCCAGCAGTGCAAAGTCTCACTATCAGTCGATATATCCAAGGAGTATCGTGTTGCCTAATAAATGGGTTGTAGAGGTCTGATAAATAGTCGTTTCAAGTATAATATAGGTATTCAGCCGCATCTGGTTAGACTGGAAGCCGACCTCAAGCTAGGTGGAAATCTGAAGCCATGAGTTTACTCTGGAGCCGTGGGTTTACTTCCGAAAGGGGAACCCGTGGTCCTGGAAAGCAAAGGGCAAAGCAGGAACATAGATGTGGGTTTAGTCAGTAAAACTCTGACACGCCCTCCGGCTCTACACTGTGTGGGAATGTGTGAGGAGTGGGAGGAGTCATTATTTATTTATTTATTATTTATTATACGCTTTATTGTACACCATTACATATACAAAAAGGAAACTAAAACACATACATACAATGGGCGGCCTTATCGCATTCCGCGATCTCTTCCAGGCAACATCAGTCATTGGTCCCAACTAAGTTTTTTTAAGGTGGGAGATTATCCACCTTAAAAAAACTTAGTTGGGAAAAGGCTAGAGAGATGATTGAACAACAAACTCTATATCTTATGTTAAAGAGTTCAAATTTCATTGCAATCCATATTTGTAACATTCTAAATCTATCTCCAGATTCATTGCTGAATCTCGCGAGGGTACTCTCCGCCTGAACGTCACGGCTTCTACGGAATCAGACGAGGGTGATTACACTTGTGAGGCTGTCAACAACATCGGCTTCATCTACTGCACTGGACATCTTAAGATTGGAAGTAAGTGTATTTACATAATTGAACCTGATAAAGAATAATAATCATTCCATAAAATAATGAGTTAGATAGGTATGCAAAAACATCGACTGGAATAAAACAAGTCTCGAATTCATTTTTTACTAGTCAGCTAAATTAAACTTTTATATAAAACGTGCTTTACATTTATTTCATAAAAAGATTAATGTCGATATTTTAAAATAGGAATGGACCTAGAATTGAACCCTGTAAAACACCCATGGTGGCCTACTTCCATCGTCTATTTTAAAACAAGAGTGGACCTATAATATTCTTACCTATACTAAATTAATAAAAGAAACCTATACTAAAATAATAAATTAATAGTGGAAATGTATTGGATAATTTAATGCCTAATATGGACTAAGTGTCTGAAATAAAAAGATTTTATTTTATTTTTTTATTTTATTTTATTTTTTTTTATTTTATAATTGAACCCTGTGGAACACCCTCCTAGTAGTGTTCTGTGGTGGAAAATAAGTCAGATCGCAAAGAGCTTGATAGCGTATTTTGATGTAGATACGAAATCGAAAACCTTAGACAAGTCACAATACTTAAACCATGTTTCTTCTCCAGACCCACCGCGCATCGTACGCATGCCAGGCGACTTACACCTTCCTGAACACGACAACACAAAGATCAAAATCCTGTACACTGGAGATCAGCCAGCTGACGTGGTGTTCACCAGAGACGGACACAAGCTGTCCGAGTCACCGCACTTCAAGTACACTGTGTTTGATGATTATATCCTTATTTTCATCAAGGATATCTCTAAAGATGATATGGGTGAGTTTTTAATAAAACCAATGAGTAATTGTAATATAGTACAATCTATCAATCTATCTAATCTATAGTTAGTAAATCAATCTATAGTTCAATCTATAGTGCAAGCTGAAGTGGTAATAGACTTGTCATATTAGTTCCACAAACTGATGATGTTGTGGTAGATATTTGTATTGTCTTAGGTTAATGTTGAGGCTCTGATATCTAGTCGACAGAGTCATCAGAAGGCCTAAAGCCATTCAAAGGGGGAATGAGATATGATCGGAGTTTCCATGCATGATCAAATCAGAAATTAAGATGGTCGATGCGGACGAAAAGTTTTGGCAAAAGACGCAGCATTGGGTGCTGGGTCTTCCGTCTTCGGTGGACCGATGACTTGGTGAGGTTCGCGGGAATCTGATGGATGCGGGACGTACAAGACCGGGCGTTATTGGAAGCCTAAGTCCAACAGTGGACGTCTTTCGTCTGAAATGTTGATGATGATGATGATTCTATAAACAATAGTATCGACTAACTGTGATTTAAAAAAGTTGATGTAGCAATGATTTCCCCAAAAAAAAAAACTCGACTGATGACTTGCATTTTAAACCTCAAAATAACATTTTAAAGACCAAAACTTCAGATCAAAATACCTATTACAATTTACTAACAACATTTTACTCTTCCACAGGCATCTACAAACTGTCCATCACCAACAAATCTGGTGAAACCTCAGACACGTTCACAGTCACAGTCACCGGCCTGCCCGGACCTCCACAAGGCCCTCTGGAGACCACCGACATCTCGCGTCACTCCTGCACTCTGGCCTGGAAGCCTCCGACCTACGACGGAGGTCTCCCTGTCACTCACTACGTCATCGAGAGGAACGATATCTCGGGAACGGCGTGGATAACAATCGCGTCCTCCGTGAGGGATACCAAGTTTACTGTACAAGGATTGACAGAGGGACAGGAGTACAACTTTAGGATACATGCTGCTAATGAAAATGGTATTGGACCGGCGCTTGAAGGTGCTAATCCTATTAAGGTGAGTTAGAACACGTAAAATGTGAAGGCTGTTGGCGGTCACGGGACATACATATGCCTCGTAACTCCTAACTGTACATAGATAATATGTACAGTCATAGAGTACACTAAATATTTCTTGATATTTTACAGGCTAAGGCACCATACGACCCACCATCGGCTCCTGGCATTCCCAAGATCTTGGAGATCGGAGGAGACTTCGTTCACCTCGAATGGGACAAACCAGAGAGTGACGGTGGATCTAGGATACAAGGTAACATATTTTTAACTTTATCGTCATTATTTCATTGACATCAGTAGTTAAGAACAGTTTAAGAGTGAACCTGGGTACAAATTACAAAAAATAATTCTTAAGACAACGAACACCAAAGACACACTGGTGATAGGCTTTCCACAAGGTGGACCGATAACCTAGTGAGGATCGAGGTAATCCGATGGATACGAGACGCATTGGACCAGTCATGGCGATACACGCGGGATGGCCACCGTCGCGAAGTAGACTTTTGACTGAAATGATAATGATGATGAAAACTTAAGATCGCTCGACAAAATTTTAGCTCTGAATAAAAAAGAAGTGTGTCAAAGTACTTAATCTTCATCTGTATGGCAATAAAACACCACCTTATTGCAACGATCAATAATGTTGCTAATAAAGACCAAATTTTGCAAAAAAGAAGTGCAGGTCGCGCGGTGAATTAAGATCGCTCGGCAAAAGTGCGCGGGGCATGCGCAGTATTCAATTCTAAGGTCTATTTGGCGACGTGCGGGCGGGTGTGCGCCGACGGCGACACGTCATTGGTAGATAGAGTCGCTCTTCAATTCCCGCGTTGCGTTCATGCGTCTCATTGGATACTGTTGTACTTGGGTACTGTTGCGCACAGCTTGTGTTATCGTATTAGTAATACGTAGTGGTAAAAAAAAATGGTTAAAAATAAAGTTTTAAAACGCCAAGCCAGAAAAATGGTTTACGACGTGATTGCGTTGTTACGTTAAGAAAGAAACTAACGAAATGATTTTTTTTTTATTTTAATCTTAATTTAAAAAAAAATAATTTTTCTGAATTTACCTACTTACAAGATAAATTACAAGCAAAAATTAGTGTTATTATAAGTTATGTTAGTAAAGTTCAAACATACGAAATCTATAATATAAAAATGAATCGCAAAATGTGTTGGTAAGCGCATAACTCAACAACGCCTGGACCGATTTCGCTAATTTTTATTTTGTTGTGTTCGTTATTATGAGGAGAAGGTTCTTATGGAAAAAAAATGAAAATTAGGGTAGTATAGGGTAGAGTAGGGTAGTGTAGGGTAGTGTAGGGTAGTGTAGGGTAGAGTAAGGTAGAGGAGGGTAGAGTAGGGTAGAGTAGAGTAGGGTAGGGTAGAGTAGGGTAGAGTAGGGTAGAGTAGGGTAGAGTAGGGTAGAGTAAGGTAGAGTAGGGTAGAGTAGAGTAGGGTAGGGTAGAGTAGGGTAGAGTAGGGTAGAGTAGGGTGGAGTAGGGTAGAGTAGGGTAGAGTAGAGTAGGGTAGGGTAGAGTAGGGTAGAGTAGGGTATAGTAGGGTAGAGTAGGGTATAGTAGGCTGAAGTAGGGAAGAGCGGGAGCGAAGCCGCGCGGGTACAGCTAGTTATAAATAAAATCCTAACATACTAAGAATTTCTGTGCGCAATTAGACACATGCGCCGATTGCCCCCACTACTTTCACCGAGCGATCTTAATTCACCGCGCGACCTGTATGTATGTATTAAAAAAAACCATCTAAACAAATTATGATCCTCCTCTTTTTGAATTCGATTACAAAGATAATATTACTTCATTTATTTTTCCGAATTTTTTTAACCTAGACATATGTATTCCACCAGGCTACTGGATCGACAAGCGCGAGGTGGGCAACACCACGTGGCAGCGCGTGAACCCCACGCTGTGCCTGCCCAACCAGTGGAACTGCGCCAACCTCATCGAGGGCCGCCAGTACGAGTTCAGAGTCACGGCACAGAACGAGGCCGGCATCTCGCCGCCCAGCACCGCCAGCCAGGGCGTTAAGGTCGTCGATCCTAAGGCCGCCACACCGCCAGAGATCGTCAAGCCGCTGAAGAACGCGAACTGCATCCAGTACCACAACGCTAAGTTCCAGTGCACCATCACTGGTCAACCTAAGCCTATCATCACATGGTATAAGGGTGAGTTTTGAATGCATTTTATTTTTGTCAACAAGTGGAAAAACAATAAGGAATTCATTATTTATATATAGTATCAAAAAGCATCTACAAAAAAAAAAAATCAAGTCTTTTGAAAATAGTGTCAGTTAGAGTTATTTTTCAAATCTGGAAGACGAAACTATATGTGACGTCACCGCCACTAAGTTACGCGCTTAAAAAACAGATAGCGATCTCGCTATCTGTTTTATACAACAGCTTTTCTCACCACGCCCCCCACTCTTCTTCATATCAATATTTGAAATACTAATTCCTGCTTCATTTAATAACCAATTTTGAAACAATCGATGTCGACCTTTGACTTGATTATTGCCAGGCGATTAATATCGAATGGTCGAGTTGATCTTTAGGTAGTTTTGGGATCTTTTTTCAGATTTATTTCTAAAACTTTTTACAAATGATATGTTTGTACGCAGGTGCCCGCGAGATAACCAACGGACCTCGTCACCGCATCTGGAGCGAAGGCGACAACCACTTCCTGACCGTCATGGACGTGTTCGGCGAAGATGCTGACGAGTACGTCTGCCGCGCCGTCAACAGGGCCGGAGTCAAGAGCACCAGGGCTGAGCTGCTGATTATGAGTGAGTTTCATTCGATATTTAAACAGGATTTGATAATGGCCACATTGTTAATGTTATGTCTCATCATCATCACCACTACTCTCTTCGAGCGGGAATGGGCCGTAGTCCCCCAAGTGGACCCAATTCTAGACCATTTCAACATTTCACTCACTGTTTTGAGAGCAGTGGTGATAAAATATATTACACAAAGTAATGCACCAAGCTGGATTTGAACCCACACGTAAGTCGGGGAAGTTACCACTGGGCACTGCTCAATGTATAGCTAAAGAATAGATTCTCACCTAGTTTAAGAGCTTTCTGATTGTCTAGGCTCTTTGTTTTTCTCGGAGACGGAATATCTAAACTTCTGATTTGGAACTTTTTAAAGTAGACTGCCTTCAAGGTCTAAACTAAACTTCACAATCAGATGAAAAGTAAATGACTTTATGTAATTTAAAATATACTGTAATTTTTTCTACTCAATTGTTCATAGTCAAATACTTATTCATTTTATAATGATACTGTACATAACATCTGAGTAAATTCTCATGTCCTAACCACCCGTAACTCTTCCAACAGCCGCACCTAAACTGAACGTGCCACCTCGCTTCCGCGTGTCGGCATACTTCGACAAGGGAGAGAACGTGGTCATCAAGATACCCTTCACCGGACACCCCGTCCCCAAGATCACCTGGGTTAGGGAGGGAGAGACCATCGAGTCTGGACATCATTACCACGTCGAAAGGAAAGGTAGGTGACACTTGAGAGATTCACCCATGATTTCTGAGAACTATAATATTGATTCCGGGTTTTTAACCCCGCTTTCTAAGAGACCTTTGTTTCTGAAACGTTCATGCCGCTTTCAAAAATACTTAACCCTAGTTTCCTGAATTCGAAAGACATACTTCGGCTTCTGGAAGACATCGTCGGAATTGAATGTTGAAATGGGGGTGCCCCAAGGTTCAATTTTAGGTCCTTTTTTATTTTTAGTTTATATTAATGATTTACCCAATTTGTTGCAAAATAAACTTAATATGGTGTTGTTTGCTGACGACACTTCTTTGATTTTTAAGATAAATAGAAAGACTAACAATCTTGACAACGAAAATAGCGCCCTATTGCAGGTTCAAAACTGGTTCACTGCTAATAATCTGGTTCTAAATGGGAAAAAAACTAAATGCATAAGATTTTCCTTACCGAATGTCAAAAGTAGTGATTGTGACATTGTATTGAATAATGAAAAACTAGAATTTGTTGATAAAACGATTTTCCTGGGGATTACGCTAGACTCAAGGCTACAATGGGGTCCTCACTTAACATCTCTTGCAGGGCGGCTTAGCTCAGCTGCATATGCTGTTAGAAAAATCCGCCAATTTACGGATGTTGATACCGCTAGGCTAGTCTATTTTAGTTATTTTCATAGTGTCATGTCGTACGGTATCTTACTATGGGGACGGGCTGCAGACATCGAGTCAATCTTTATATTACAGAAAAGAGCCATCAGAGCTATTTACAATCTCCGCCGGTGCGATTCTTTAAGGGAACTGTTTAAAGAAATTAACATAATGACGGTACCTTGTCAATATATCTATGAAAACATCATGTATGTTCGAAAAAATCTTCATCTTTTTAGCAAAAGAGGCGATAGACATAATTATGTTACAAGAAATAGGAATCAATTAGTTCAACCAGGTTTCAGACTGGCTAAAGTGGCCTCTTCTTTCATGGGGTACTGTTTGAAATGTTATAATAAAATACCACCCCAAATATTAGACCTCAATGAAACGAAATTTAAATCTTGTATTAAACGCACACTATGCAGACAAGCATATTATAAGTTGGAGGATTATATTCAAGATAAAAATGCTTGGCTCAATGCTGGTCCAGCTCCACTACCACTAGGGCGTACTAATTAGTTGATTAGTTGGAAACTAATATTATTATTTTTTTAATTTGAAAGACAATTGCATTGTATAATGTAGAAGCACTTTTTTCAAGTTTGTGAATGTGAGGCACCATGGAGCATTTTTATTAGGTTACAACTTTTTTTTTTTTTTTTGACATTACGAGCATGGCAGTTGGGAGTTTGTCATGCTCACTCAAATGTCTCGCTGTTGGTGGCACGTGTTATTGGGTCGTTCAGTTCCCTTCAAAATGGTTGAGCTGAGTGGGGCTGATGCACGCGTCATGCTCGTGAACGGGTGCCGTCAGATGGGACTGGTCATCTCTTAGCTGCCAGTGGCTTAATTCAGTTTCTATCTTTTAATTATTTTACATTTTTATTTCATTATCGACATTGTGCTCACATGATAGAAGCAACAAGTAATATGTAACCAAGCATTATATGTAACATATAATATGATTTAAAAGAGTGTCCATGGAGTTTCTTGCACGTTCTTCTCCATAGAGACCTACTCTTTGGAACGTGCAATTTAGCTTCACTTTTCTTGGACTGACCGACATTTGACTATTCAAAAGTGCCTGTAAATGGTCTATTTGAAATAAATGATTTGACTTTCTGAAAGACAACATCAATTTTTGAAAGAGTTACTTTTAGTGAATGAAAAACCTATCCTTTTTCATAATTATAGAAGAGCTTCAATTAAATAATTAAACAGATCAGACTAAGATCTCGTCCTCATTATGTATTTAAATGTATGTATATGTAATGAAGACGAGATTACGAACGTAATTAAAACTTATTGTTTTTGAAGAAACGATTGTTTTTCTCGTGATGAAAGTCAATTTCTTAAAACACCTTATGAGCCTGTTATGTTCTACTGCAGGACTAAGGCCTGCCTTCCATTCTTCCACATCTCTGTCCAATCCTATTTGAACCCATGCTACAATCCTTTAAGTAGGAGTCCAGTCACGCAATAAACCTAATTTAAAAAAAAAAAAATCTAACCTCATTATGTTATTTTCCAGAACGTCACGCGATCTTGACTATCCGTGACGCCAGCAAGCTGGACTCGGGACCGTACAGGATCACCGCTGAGAACGAACTGGGACAGGACTCTGCTACCATCAACATTGAAATTAGCGGTCAGTATCTATTTGGTTTAAATATTACGTTGATGATAAAAATGCTGCTATAGAGAATGGTAAAATATGACAATGGTAATTTATAGAAGACGAATTGATCGTTAAGGATAGCGAGAAGTCAGGACATCTGACATGAGTGGAAGACTCAAAGGGTTGAATGTTACTCAATTACTAGTTTCTGGAGGTCAGATAGGCAGTTGCTCCATGTCAAATACTGGAACTAACCATGACGTGTTGAAATATCAGCCGTGCGAGCGAGAAAGAGGATTGGAGCAAAACACCTTATATAGCTCTATCCATTTAAAAGTTCAAATTAAGTCGTCATTTGGATCGCTTTAAGAGCTAGTGGTTGCCTCAGATCCAACACCATTTGGTTTGACTGAAAGTTAAAAAACCACCCCGTTAAAAAAAAGGCAGTTAGGATAAGGCTAGGCAGGCAGAAAAAAGCACGCAAACTTAACAAATTTGATGATAAAAACAAAAATTCAATAAGGTGTTAAATTTTCAGTGGCCTTTCCTCAGATAAAACACAAAATATTGACTCGTTTACTAACCCATATTTCGTCCACAGACCGTCCAGACCCGCCACGCTTCCCAGCGGTGGACAACATCGGAGTGGACTCGTTAGCTCTCAGCTGGAAGGCTCCAGTATGGGACGGCGGCTCCGACATCACCAACTATCTGGTGGAGAAGAGAGAACACCCCATGACTAGCTGGATCAGGGTTGGAAACACCAGGTATGTTTTAAAAGGAGAGCCTCGTAATCATCATCACTATCTTTCAGGGCCAGAATGTAAATAGCAGTTTTTGCTGTTTACTTTAATTCTTTTTATAATTATGGTATATTCGCGTTAAGAAAATAGTGACGTCATCGTTGTGACTCAGCTTAGCCACTCTTCTTGACCAATTAGATCCTACGGCTAAAAACTTAAACATAGTTATTGCTTAGCTTAGCTTAAGATTAGTTACTATTACAAGGGACCGTACCCCTTAACAAATTGGGTCAAAGTGAATTAGAAAAAACCGTGTTCATAATGACCAGTAGAAGTAAGCCCATCAGACAGCACCGACGTATCTTTTGTTAATTTTAAAAATAAAAACCTCGTAAAAGGAAAGATGAAAATACTGACAACTGTCATTTAAATTTTAAAATAATTATTTTACATTAAAACATAAAAATACTGAGTAATAAAAAGTTTGCTTTAATATTAGTGGTTTAATTTTTACTTCAGTATGGATTACTGTGCAATTTTAGATGAGTCACTATTTTCTCAATTCGAATAGACTATAAATCATATGCGCCGTCAACTGACAACTGTGTTATTTAAAACTCCAACATATCATTTTTCAAATATGAAAAAAAGCAACCTGTTTTTTATTAAAACTGTTCTAACATATAACCATCATATCATTCTCGAAACAGGTTCACAACAATGGCCATCACTGGCCTAGTACCAGGCAAGCAGTACGAGTTCAGAGTGTACGCAGAGAACATCTACGGACGCTCAGAGCCCAGCGAGACCAGCACGCTGGTGCAGACCAAGGCCGTTATCAAGAAGGAGTTCAAGAAGCAGGAGTATCCTGGTAACTATCCTCCTCCCTCCTCGAGTCGTATTCCTCATTATTATATATTACTGAGGGTCGAGATGATTCCGTTAGATTAGCTTCTTACTGATGGTATCTCGCCATCTGTGACGGTTCTTGGCCATCATGAAGTGCGATGAACAATTGAGTGTTCAGTGTGGACAGTCGTAAAAAACTGTTTTTTTTTGTATAAGTACCCATAATATAAACAATAATATTTATTTTTACTAAATTAGGAGTTTCTGAATACGAAACAATTTTTAGAACTTTCGTATCACATCTAGTTTCATGCGCAACACGCGGCTGAGTCGTCATCAAACGTCGCTCATGCGGTATTGTTCTATGAATATGACGTAAATAAAACTCCGTTATAACTCCGCATAAATTTTGCGGAGGCGGAGGTGGATGCGAAGATATATGATTTCTTGCAGAACTTCCGCAGTAACGGAAAGGAGGCGAAGTTCCGTTAGAACTCTAAAAGGGAGGATCCTCCGATCAGACTGTAACAGCCCAAAATATGATTTCGGGCTGTTTTATATGTTCAAATCGCGCGGAGAACTCTAATTGCAGGATTTTGTAGTTTAGATCATATGTAGCGCTATAGATGTCGCTACAAATCTTCTTCTTCTTCTTATATTTTTAGTTTATACTATTGTGTCAGGCACGAATGTCTTTTCTTCCTTTCTTTCATCTTTCTTTCTACCCTCTGTTTTAAAAGGCTGTCGCAAAAATATATAACGCAATACTTTCTTTCCAGTTGACGAATCCGGCAAACGCATCCGCACGAACGCAGACCACGGCCCCGTCAAAGACTACGACAGTTATGTCTTCGACATCTACAGCAAATTCGTTCCGCAGCCTGTGGATATCAACACTTGCTCGGTTTACGACAAGTATGATATCCTAGAGGAGATTGGTAAGTGAGCTAAAGTAGTGTTGAAGAATGGTTTTGAAGTAGACTAGCATTGGTAGAAAATAGTAGATTTAAAAAAAATGGTAGAATAAAAAATGATAGAAAATAAAAAAAAAACTACCATCTTAAGGTGAAAGCTATGGACTCAAGCTTGCTCTTGTTCTCACTAGATGGCGCTGAACTCAAAATAGACAGATTATTTTGCTTTCAGTGTGTGGGAGCATTATTAAGTCAAAGAAATTGTATTTGCGAAAATTAGACATTCCACTCTATTGAACGTAATCAAATTATTGCCTCAAAATTCTCTCAATTTTGACTGTTCATGTCTCTAATTACTAGTGCTTAAGTGTAGTTTTCACCTCATTGGTTAGTTTAGTTTAAATTTGCGAGTAGTCAAACTGAATGAATAGGTATGACGATTTTCTGCATGTGTAGTTAATTATTATAAATTAAACCTCAGTTTCTGTAAGCCTGCTCAAGTACCTATGTGTCACAAATGTGATATACTAAATCTGTGCAAAAAGTATCATAAAAGAAAACGGTATTGACAAATATTCTAAATAATTGAACACACTTACAAAATGTGGAGCAATAAGCCGTTATACATTATCTGATAGAAAATTTATCTAGGAAAAAAAATTGTCAACGAAAATAGACAATAAAATTAGGTACCTATTTTTGACCTACAAATGATAAAATGCATGACTAAAAATAAAGCATAAAAAACATAATTCCAAAAATCTGATGCTAGCCATATTTTAAAATTTTCAAATATTACAAAATATTAGAATATGATTATGTTAGAAGATAAAATATGGCAATAGTCTAATAGTTCGTAATAAGCTGGTTTTTAACGTTCATTATATCAACAGATGGACATTCAAAGATACTATACATACACTTTCACACAATTACACTATAATTTTCAATTTATTTTTAACATCCCAATGCCTGACACTAAACATAAACATATTTTAAATGAATTTATAAATTTGATTTATGTGAAACTGATGCTATTTCCAATATGGAGTAATTTTTATTATTGTTAGGCTCACGCTTGACCACTATCTCACCTGATGGTAAGCGATGATGTGGTTGACGATAGAGCATGCTTGCCTATAAACAAAAAAAAAGGTTTTTGTAATAAATTCGGGGATTCGTAAGAATAAAGCATGATAGTAAAAATAGATAAAAGTAAACAATAAAAAACTAAACACACTCACGGAGTTGCTTGTGAAATCACATGGGATTTTATAGAGTTTTATAATATTAACCGTAGAAATACTAACCGTGCCTTAGAAAACCAATCCTATTCCCTTATACCTAAGAATAAAAAATAAAAAATTAAACCATTAATCGCCACTTCAAAGTGGTGATTATTCTTTCAACGCAAATTTCCAATATAAATAAAGTGATACTTTTTAAACCCTAATCACTAGTGTTAGTCATCAGTGGCGAAGGGTTATTAAAACATTGGAGACCACCCTTTCTAATTATAGGAATTAACGGAATTCACCATAGTACAGTGATTTATAGGACCTAGTACATATGGCATATCGAGTTCAAGAAAAAGCTCAGCTTTGTAGACTTCTGTCGTGCTGACAGAGCTGATAGACTCTTTCTAATGCTCGATTTGTCGTATTTACGCCTGTTTGTGAATATAATTTTCAGTCTTCGCCACTGATATTCCTAAAATTCTCATCTAACCTTAATCTCCATTCCAAAGTGGTGATATCCCCAGTAAAAAAAGTGGTGTTAGTATAAAAGTGGTGATAATTCACAGGTGACTTCGTGAGCGCCGCGTCTCGCAGGTCTCGCGCCCGAGGTCTGTGTGTGAATGGATCGATGTAGTGCATCTCTTTCTCTGCATCTCTCTGTCTCACACGCATACTTATTTTATTTTAAAACCATATTATATATTTTCCTTAGGAAAAAAAACAAGTCGCATGAAAAAAATAGTAGGGTAATTGGAAAATACTGCAAAAAAATTTGAAATTATTTCGTTTTTTTAGGACGTAATATTTCCAGTTAACCCTAATTTTTCAATATACGTATATTGTTTATTTTATAAACATTATTTATTTATTACAGTATATCTATTTCTGTATTATCTTTGGTAGATCGAATGCACGGTTTTCGCTTCATATAAATAAGATATTTTATATATATTTATTTTACTATTATATTACACAAAACAAAATATTTTTATGCGATACTACACCAAGTAGAAATTGGCGTATAATATTGGCACAGAATATTAGATTCTACATAATTATAAAAATTACACTTAGAAATGTATGTCTGACTTCTTTATGTATTATATTTCTTTGGCTAAAAAAGATGTATGTATTTCGTTCAAAGGATATGTGTTATATTTATTTGGCAATTAAAGCTTTATATATTTCATTCAAAACAATTGGTAACTTATCAAATATAATATCAAATATTTGTTACATAATAAGAACAAATATAATACATATGAAATACAGACATACACAAAATTCAAAATTAAAACCCAAATAAAATGAGTCATGTTAAGATGAAATCGCCAAGGTAACACGCGAAATTAAAATTTTGTTATTCTCTTTCTTCTTTGCATTTTACAGGTCACAAATTGTATATTGATTCAAATATGGGCGAGTGTAATACGTAAATAAATATGTCTTACACCTGCCAATAAACCTCAGTTTTAGAGGAACAGAAACACACTTAACATGACTCAAAAAAGTATATTAGGGATGCTCTTCTTTTCTATCGACAATTGATCAGTTCAATAGGTTCACATACGCTGAACAAGACACCAAAAAAAAACATTAAGACGACTTGAAAAACGACTACCGAAAAAGTTCGTTAAAAAGTATGATGGGAAAAAACAGAACCAAATCAAAACATTGTTATACAATTTAAAGCCTTTTAAATTTTTAAATGTAAATAAGATATTAATAGACTAGTTGCCGTAAAAAATGTAATTAGTCCGTCTTTTAGATTATTCAAAAACAGAGGATACGTATTTCTTTATTTGTAAATTAAACCAAAAGTGACAAAGATATAGCCCATTAAAGTTACGTGTGACGTCACGCCGTGTTACATTTTTTCGCACGGGGTGACGCCACACGTAACTTTAATGGGCTATATCTTTGTTATTTTTTGTTTAATCGAAAAAAGAAAAAATACGTGTCCAATATTTTTTAGAATCTAAAATACGAACTAAATAAAATGTAATTATTTTGACCCTGGAAACTACCCTATTGTATTATCTTAGAAAACACAAGCGATTGTCGATAGGAACATCCCATTTACACTTTTAGCGACGACGACACTTAAGTCATAATTTTCGCGATCTCATGAAAATAGAGATGACAGTTGAAGTGTCAAAACTCACCCACCGACAGAGGCATGAGGTTGCACATACTGTTGTAGGTACAGGCGCATTCGGCGTCGTACACCGCTGCCGCGAGAGGGCCACAGGCAACTACTTCGCAGCCAAGTTCATACCCGTCGCCGGGGCCATGGAGAAGGAACTCATTAAGAAGGAGATTGACATCATGAATCAACTGCATCATCGCAAGCTGATTAACTTGCATGATGCCTTTGAAGATGACGACGAGATGGTTCTTATTTTCGAGTTGTAAGTATCTTTTTTATGTATTATTTTATGTGGTCGCTTCAATTGGCCTTCAGAAGGCTTAAAGTCATTCTAAAGGAAATGAAAAGAGCTATTCTCGGAGTTTCTTTGCGTGATCACATTAGAAATGAATATATCCGCAAGAGAACTAAGGTTGGTGACATAGCCTGATGAATCGCCAAACTTAAATGGGAGTGGATAGGGCACATTGCTTGCAGAACAGATGCTCGATGGGGTCGGAAGGTTCTGGAGTGAAGAGGAGGCCTATGTGCAGTGAATGTCTTTCGGCTGAAATGATGATGATTTTATGTGAAACTTGCTTAACACGAGTGCAAATTGTACACATTGGATTCAAAATCCGTTGCATAGTTTTGAAGAAATTGGCCATTTGGTCACAATTTCAAGAAGTTTTTTTTACGTGGTACCCTAATTATTTTTCTAAAATAAAAGTAGCTTATTTTATACGCTAAAACATAAGCTACCTACCCGACAAAATCGGTCCAGCCGTTAAGGAGATAAGCAAAAACAAACGGATAAACAGGCATACTGACCCTGTATTGAACATATTTTCATATACGAATAAAGAAAAATACAAAGCAAAAATCCAAAAAAAAAAAACTAAAATCCTTGGATTTTAGCAATGATGTCTTTACTGGATATCTAACGCTATTTTATCTTCCAGCTTATCCGGAGGCGAGCTGTTCGAGCGCATCACAGAACCAGGCTACAACATGTCGGAGGCTGAAGCCGCGCACTACATGCGACAGATCTGCGAGGGAGTGCGACACATGCACGAACAGAACATCATCCACCTGGACCTCAAGCCTGAGAACGTCATGTGCCAGACCAGAACTGGAACTGATGTTAAGGTAGTATTTTTTTCTTTAATAATATAAACTTGTGCTTGACTGCGATCGCATCGTGACTAGTGCTTGAAGACATTATATTAGGACGGGAAGACCGCAGCAGGCAAATTGTTCCAATTCTTCGATGTACTGTGTAATTTAAGTGTATTCAATCCTAAAGTGTAAAATAGTACGCCTCACCATCAACGATTGAATCACGGCTTACCGTTAGGTGGAATTGCAATCAAGCACTAGTTTATGCCATTTAAGAAAAATGATACCTGTTATTTGAAAGTAACACTACAGTGATTGATTTAGCAATACACTTATAGAGATAAAAATAAGTGGGTGCTGCCCGGAGATTCGTGGGGACTGGTGGGAACCACTGGTGCACTTTTCTGCACTAGTGCGAAAAACAGTAAATGGAAACTGCATGGTACGCTGTGCGGTTTCAGTCCAAATGTGCCGAAAAAAAACTAGATTATAACCTGAATTCTCGCCGAACAGATCATCGACTTCGGTCTGGCCACGAAGCTGGACCCCAACGAAGTGGTGAAGATATCGACGGGCACGGCCGAGTTCGCGGCGCCCGAGATCGTGGAGCGCGAGCCTGTCGGCTTCTACACCGACATGTGGGCCGTGGGAGTGCTGTCTTATGTGCTGTGAGTATATAATTCACTTTATTTTTAACTTAAAAGTAATGTGAAAGAGGCCGTCCATTAATCACGTGATGTTTTTTTAACATTTTTTACCTCCTCCCCTTTGGTGATACGTGGTGGAAGTTTAAAACTACCCCCCCCCCCCCTCCCCGCAACATCACATGTATTTTTAATACCTACAAAGAATCTTTAATTTTTTAAAGTCGCGAAGAGATGACCACGTCGCTTTTCGGTTTAAAAATCGCGCGTTTGACGAAAAAATAAATTGTGATATCTTAATACATCCCCCCTCTTCCCTTCTGATATTTCTTGATTTTTGTCAAATCCCTCCCCCCCCTTTTCGAGCCTCACGTGACTGATACCAGTCAAGGGTTGCGGGATTGTTCGTAAGAATCACCGTGGCCCTGGAACGCATAATGTAACTGAAGGAACATAGATGACATGGACAATGACAGACATGGTAAGTTTGGGCGGTTCTTGCACCTGATTCATGCGGCAGAAACACCTCGGCGACCGCTCGGAGAACACAGTTGAGCATACGGTGGAAGTGTGCCTCGCTTGGGCAGAGCACCGCAGTGTCTCCGTGAGGACGATCGACTGCAACGACCTCTCGCGCTAGACCCTGGCCAAAGTCAAAGTCAAAGCATTTATTTCAAATAGACCATTTGCAGGCACTTTTGAATAGTCAAATGTCGGTCAGTCCAAGAAAAGTGAAGCTAAATTGCACGTTCCAAAGCGTAGGAGTGGGTCCCGTTCCGCCCTAGAGCAGGAGAAGTCATTGGATGATTTATCACCTTTAAAAAATGACCCGCTGACAAACCTCGACCCTCCCAAAAATTAATTAGTTTTATTTCCTCTCAACAGTCTATCTGGTCTATCACCATTCGCCGGAAACAACGACATTGAAACGCTTAAGAACGTGAAGGCTTGCGACTGGGAGTTCGACGAGGAAGCGTTCCAGCATGTGTCTGATGATGCCAAGGACTTCATCAAGAGGCTGCTTGTCAAGAACAAGGAGTAAGTACACCTTCATAACCAACTAATCTTTTTTTTTATTATACAAGGTGCAGTTTTAAAACTGCACAATATTTCAGGAGGTTGTAATAAAACTCATAAATAATCATATAAAAATACGATACCTGGTCAATAATCAGTAAAACTTGTTATTTTTTTTTTTTAATTTTAACCGTTTTTCAGAATAACTCTCTAAATAAACTTCTTAAAAAATTACAGAATCACCCGTTGCGATTTATCGCACGCCGTGTCACTGTGTGTGTGAGTGCATCAACCTGTACGAGGCTCCGCCCACTTATTTTACGAAATGAATAATTTAACCTTAGATGTAGATCGAATTCGATGATCATAATGTACATTAATGTCTTAAATTTCGCTATTTAATTACTCGCTTTTAAGCATCATCACAATGTGAAAATCTTTTAAAAGTCACGTTGACGTCGCGTCGATAGGTACTTACGTATCAGCTGATGAATAAAATGTTAGGCCGAGATCAATAAACCTTATGAGGCGTCCGTGCCTCCGTCCGTAGGTATCATCGAGCGCGCGCGCTCGAGATTTAGATACGCAGTGGTACATGAACGTATCTACCAGACGCAGTCTGTCGGTAATGTCATTCTCAAGGTCAGTTTTCCGTAATAATTTCGTTTTTATTTGTAGATTAAATTGGTGGATGTGAAATTTCCCTTCGTACTTTTTAATGGGCTGAGGACCGACAAAAAACACTTCAAGATAATTTGTGCTAGTTACGTAGATAGGTAGGTTTTTAAGTGATTTATCTTGCCTGTTAGGTAGGTATTTTTACCGTAGTTAAAATTTTTAAATCAATTTATTTACACTAATCAAATTGATTCGGCTAACAACGTATTTACAAATGACTTTTTATGTACTTACTAATAAAATAAAATAAATACCTAAGCAGGTACTTATGTTACCTGGAGGTGTTGTTCAAACAGACAGCAGTCTAGCACGACGTTGCTGATTTTCTTTTAATTTCGTAGCACAAACACATTCGTTTTAAAGTGTCGAAAGCACTAATCACTAGTGATCACCTTTTCAAGTAACGTACTTGCCGACCGTAGTGAGGAAACCAAACCGTAGACCAGCATCCCGCGTGCTGGCCCGTGGCTCTCGCTTGAAGTATTCCAGGATATTTTCCTGCAAGGCGACAAGCAGGCCTTCGTTGCCGCGACCGTCAGCAAGCCGGGGAACGCCGAATCGTCGAAACTCGCGGAGTCTTTGCGTAGCAGCCAGTATTACCCTTTGAGATGGACGTTACGATGTTTCCACTGATAGCATACAAGCGGACTATCTCCACCAACTCTACATTGGAGTATTGGTCTGTCATCTTTCATCACTAGATACCGCAACCGTTAACCGAAGGCGCTGTGGGCGAATATTGCAAGCGCGTGTATGCACACGTCGGCGGCGTCAGTTACACTAAACATGATCGATTGATCGATGGCGCGGGGGCGTGGCTAGGGTGTGTCGTGCGGGAGATTATTGGTGCTTTACGTTGCGTGTATGTGTGTGAAAGCGCGGTTTAAATAATGGTGCGTTTGTGTGTGTGAAAGCGCGGTTATAAGGGAGGTATCAGACTAGCAGAGTTTATAAAAAAGGTAGTTCACACATACCGATTTCCATATATAAGAAAAAAAATACCTACTCATTTTATTATTGATTCGGGTCGAGAATCATTAACATAATTACCTCCTGAATTTTTTTGCACCTTTAAAACTGCACCTTGTATATAGGCTCGCGCTTGACCATTATCTCACCTGATGGAAAGCGACGATGGAGCGCGCTTACCTAGAAGTAACCTATTCACTCTTGACTTAAAGATTCCCGGGTTGAATTTCTGAAAAGGAAGCCAGTGGTTCTAGAAGCAACCTATTTACTCTTGACATTAGACCCCTAAGTCATAGCTATCAGGAAACACAGATTCCGGCAGGGAATTCCACTCTGACTGTACGCATTATGAATGTGTTCCCAAAACGCTTTGTACGTATGGGTCTTGTAGTTCTTCTGGATTGATAATGCAGGATCGAAATCTGTTACAAAACACTAACCCATCGTTGACCACTTCATCGCTTACCATCAGATAAGTGAGTTAAGTGGCTCGACAGGCGTGATGTACTTTGACATCAAAGTTTATATCGGACTTCTATTTATTTTAAAAATTCTTTAAAAAAATTACTTGTAAATTCCCTATTGGTCACTGGGCTGGCCTTTCATTTTACTGCACCAACTCCTCAGTATGCACGCGCCTAAAGTCCGGTATTAAAAGTTTAGGCTGTCATTGGTAGATCTTTGACAGTCATTAAAAAAAAATTGACACCAGAAACTCTGATCACAGAGTAAAATATTATTTAGATAGTATGTATGTACATCAACTGTCCTATTTTTACTGTATGTTTAAAATTGTGTGTTCAATAAATAATAAAGATAGATAGAGAGAGTTTGACTAATAGTCTATTTAAGGAGTTTCCTGTTGGCCAGTAACTGAGTTGTGGAGTTCTAATAGGCAGTCGCTTTATGTAAAGTACTGATCCTCAGCCGCATTCGGTTTGACTGCAACACAGTTAGGAAAAAGGTTAAAGATAAGATACTAATTCGTATATTTGTGTTCGTCCACAGAAAGCGTATGACCGCCCACGAGTGCTTGATGCACAAGTGGCTCGCGGGAGACGCGGCGGCAGCTCGCACAGCACACATCGACGCGCGGCGCTACGAGGCCATGCGCAACAGGCTGCGCCAGCAATACGAGGTAACACATAATACGATAATAAAAAATAGTAGCAAAAGACGGCAAAAAGATTCGTTTGTTATATGTGAGCCCCACTTGAATACTTATTTTGTACTATATTTTATATTGTACTTTATTTTATATTTTATTTTATATTTACTTTTGCCCGCGGCTTCGCCCGCGTACATAAAAAACCTTTCCTCTTTCTCCCCCTTTTCTCACTTTTTTTATAAAAAAATTATTCCTATGTCTGTCTCCGGGGTCCCAACTATCTCTGTACCAAAATCCATCAAAATCGGTTTTGCCATTTAGGCGTGAAGACGTAACAAACAAACAAACAAACTCACTTTCGCTTTTATAATAGTAAGGATAAACTTTAAACTATCTAGCTATCACGGTTCATGAGATACAGCCTGGTGACAGACGAACAGACAGATGGACAGACAGTGGAGTCGTAGCAATAGGGTCCCGTTTTACTCTTTGGGCCTACCCCTAAAAATGGTGTCAAAGATACGGCCGTAAAGTGAATACTGTATTTAAATTTGATTCTTTACTATCCCCAACAGAACTGGTCATCATTCAGACTGCCCATTGGCAGGCTGAGCGAGTACAGCTCACTGCGCAAGCTTCTCATCGAGAAGTGGAAGATATACGACGGACAGTTCGGTAAGTAACCAGTCTTATAAACAATTTACTATTAATAAAACTTAAACTTAGTTTATTGACTGATTTTCCAAGGTTTCCTTAGGGTGAGTTGCACCATTTAACTTTAATCATAACAAAGCCGTTAACAGTTGTCAAATCGTCGAATTAACCAATAGGCGGCCGTTTCACGGCTGGTTATGGTTTGGTTATCGTTATAGTTAAATGGTGCAACTCACCCTTAGTTTATCAATTTTAATAATGTATAATATAATGTCTCGTTAAACAAGTTTGTTTTACAGATTATTTTTTAGTATTCGTTTTTATGATTTTTCTAAAAAATGAATAATAAAGAAAATGAGTTCAATGACATTCCATTTTTGATGACGTGTCATTTAATTTTTGCTGTCATGATTCTAATATTTGATGACATCCCATTAAATTTTGATGACATAACAAATTTTTGATGGCATGCCATTCATTTTTGATGACATGACATTTAATTTGTTGATTAGGACATTCAATTTTTATTATCTTCCAAGAATCTAACTAGACGTCTTGAGCACCAGTGATAGTAAAGTCAAAGACTAACGTGTAATAAATCGATATTCCTCTCGACCAGACCGTCGCCAAGCGGCGCCACGCTTCGTGATCCGTCCGCAGTCGGCGTTCTGCTACGAAGGCCAGTCCGTGAAGCTGTACTGCCGCATCATCGCCTGCGCCGCGCCCACCGTCACCTGGTCCAGGAACAACCACGAGCTCAGGCAGTCGGTCAAGTTCATGAAGAGGTAAACATCACCATTTTATTATTAAACAAGCTTCGCCTGCGTAAAAGTGGAAAATATATAGACTATTTATGTATATGTATGACTATGTATATGTATGTCTGTATGTGCCAGAAAAATGCTACTTTATCACTGGATAAAATAGCATTTTTCTGGCGAAAGAATTTAAAAAATTGGACCAATAGTTTTCATTACACGCTTTTGCCCCCGGCTTCGCCCGCGTACATAAAATATAACCTATGTCACTCAGGTATAAAGTAGCTTTCTATTGGCGAAAAAATTTTAGCTACCGGATCAGTACTTTCAGAGATTACCTCTTACAAACAAAAAAAATAAAAAACAAAGTTTACCTATTTGTACGAGACGCATGTTACTAAAAAAATATGTGTACATTTGGATGGATGGAGAGGTAGATGGAGGGCAAGGAAGATATGGATAGATTGTATGAGGAGTGATATGTAAGAAAAGGGAGTTAGTGATAGCGTAACAGCTGACAGGACAGAATGACAGGAGATAAAAACATTTGCACCGATCCCAAGTAACATAAGACCAGCAGCCCGATTCACGTAATGAAAACCGCAACGATATCGTAGCGATTTAGTCGTTTAGATCATTTCCGTATTCACATCCATCAATCGAGTTTGAACGACACCGATTTTAAAGTCGTTTGAAATTCGTCGATTTAAAAAAAAATCTGTGTTACATTATCCTGGTAGAATAGGTACTTATTAATGTAACTGAAAATAAGTCGATAGATCGTGAATACCGCTTTTTGATAGGACTTCGATTGAACGACTATAAAACTTCAACGATATTTGGATTTGGTGTGGCGGTTTTCCCTATTTGGTCGATAATATATAATAACCCTCGGAAGGAATGGAATGACACCCTTGCCCAAACAAATCAGCAACTCAGCAAGATCACTCACCTTCAACCGTTGAACCGCGTGGTCTGAACTTTCTTGAGGCTGTCGCTGCTAGGATATCGGTGGCTTGACGGGTGTCGGTACGCGGATGAGGGCTCTCGACTCAGCTCAATGCTAGAGGAGAGGTTTCGCGGCGATACTTAGAATATAAATCGATAGCGGTGGCTCGTTTGCGATATGCGCCCACGCTGGGTCGCGCTCAGTATAGAACTGTTTATTGCGTCGCGTACTCGCCAGAGGAAGCGAGAGCGAGACAGCCGAACTGAATTGCCAGGTTGAAGCGAGACAACGATATTCGGCTTTGCGATCCCACCAAGCGCCGACACGCAAGAACAATGGCGTCAGCAGGATTGTTTGATTTTACGTGAATCAGGCTAAAGGGCAGGTAGATGATGATGATCAATATATAAAACGGACTGTTTGTGTTCTGCAGGTATGCCGGCGACGACTACTACTTCATAATCAACCGCGCGAAGTTGGAGGACCGCGGCGAGTACATCATCAGGGCTGAGAACCACTACGGATTCAGGGAAGAGGTTGTCTTCCTCAATGTGCAACGTGAGTGCTTTTTTGTAGTATTTTGTTTGTTTTTGAGGTCTAATAGGGTTTTAGAATCATCGTGATGGCATTGCCTTTGGTATTACTTTAAATGCAAATTAAAAATGTATACAAGTAAGCATACTTTTGTACAGACCAAATTACCAAACCAGGCAGTCTCACAGCATCTTGGACATTACTTTCAAGAGCGATTGTGACTAAATTTTTATAATGAGTAATATGAGTAAATATAGTCTTATACTGCAAATAAAATTAGTTTTATAACTTATTCTGTAATATACAATCAATCAACCAATCACAGCATAAATATCAAATACACCATTTACAAGCACTTTTAAATTATCAAGAAGTTTGTTAGTCAAAACAAATTATGCTAATTGAACATTCCAAAGCCTAGATTTCTATGAAGAAGGATGTGTAAGAAACGTACTGAATATGACATTTAAAGAAACAATTATAAACGGTTCGAAAATGTTTTTTTTTATCATTTTGCCATGACTTCATTAAAGCAAGTATCCAATCAAAGAAAAAGCTAGAAATGGATTAATTTGCAATTAAATACTATTCCCTCACGATAGAAATAATCATCTTCGAGACAAACTACAATTTTCAAGACACTTAAAATAACCACTACAAACATCCATCAAAATGACTTGTTCAAATTAGACACACTCCCGACCAATTAAATCGGCATACCATTTAGATTCGTACTTTAATTGTTTCGCAGACAAACAGTGTCACAGAACGTTCCAATCTATTATTACACGCACCTTTAGCCGCCGATAGACGACTAAATATACCACTGTCTTTCTAACTGGCGTACTGTGTCGATTGATTTAATATTTAGTGCATTGGGTGGGTCGATTAAGTTGAAAAACAGTGTAATTACGTTGATTTCAAGGTTCAAGTGAGCTGAAGTTGTAAAGAAATTGTGTTTTTGGTGCGTAAGTGTTTTGCGGTCTTTGGAAACTCTTGTGTGAAAAATGCTCAATGAATGTTTTTATTTACATCACCACTGCTCTCAAAACGATGAAGAAAAATCTGTCTGTCTGGAGTATTGTGAAATGAGATTATGACTGCCGTATTTCTCATCTCATCATTATTTTGTTCATATTTTATGTCCTCTGACAGTGATATTTATTTATTTATTTAGTACATGGAGGACTTACAGCTAATAAAACCAGACAAAAAAAAAGGAATCCATAATCACTAGAAAGCCAATTACAAATGCTCACATATAGACATTATAATTTAAAAACATATTCTTGAGACGTGCTAGTACATTCTGTTCTAGGCTTAAGCTCATGATGTGACAGTAAGTTTCAAGCTATTTTTTCCCCACAGCGGTCCCGAAGGTCCAACGCCAACACCTCCCCGAAGCCCCTCGCCGGCGCGAGGCCCTTCCCTACACCTTCTGGCAGGAATCGTCCGAGACGGCGCCAGTATTCACGTTCCAGCTGCGGCCGCGCGTCATGCAGGCGCGGGACACCTGCAAGCTGCTCTGCTGCCTCAGTGGCAAGCCTACGCCTACTGTCAAGTGGTTAGTATACAGCTTTGTATTTGAACCTGGATACGTTAAAGGCTCTTGAGAAGCTGTTTTAACGGGGAAACGTTAGCTTAGTATGATATTTTTTTTAACGAGATCTTACTCAAAAGGACTGCTTAGAACTTTGTAATTGCAAAACCGTACTTTTTTTTACCTTCTTTGCAACAAATCCAGTCTTGCTCCATCAATTTCGAAACATTCCCAATCTGCATTAAACTCACCCTTTTTCAACATCAAAAAGGCCTAAGTTGATATTATATACTAAAACAAATGACTTTGCTTAGTTTGTTGCTAGCAAGAACTGAAATTACAGAATGTCCTCCATAATAAATCATGTTAGGCTGGCTATCCACTATGGCGTTTGCCACACTTGCCGGAAATCCCGTCACAGAAGATCAACGACGGAACGTCGATATATGTTATGGCATATAAATTACAAATAGCCTGCACACTACACGGAGCGACCGTTCTTTTGCACACCTCTCGCTCTCTGCGCTCCTGCAATGGCTCCACATAATCGATACATTCACACTCCTGGAGCATGTTCCGCGCTTAGCGCTCCAATCGGTGCCGGCTTTTCGGCGAACACAAACGAGAGCTCAGTCTGATTTTGTGTGGATACGCGTACCATCTCCATCAGAGCGGTTGCAGGTGCGCGGAGCACAATTAGTTCGGGAACATAGCGTATACCCGTCTTTAGCAACTCAAAAAGAAACGGGCCTAAAACCCATACTAATCTCGTCCATCTACCCACAGGTACAAAGACAAGAGAGAGCTATCTAAGTATGACTACGCGATGACTCACTCGGACGGCGTCGTGACCCTCGAGATCATCGACTGCCGACCGGAAGACAGCGGCAAATACACCTGCATCGCCACCAACGTGCACGGCACTGATGAGACCAGCTGTGTCGTTATTGTTGAGGGTACGTTTTTGATTTTTTAATAATTAATTATAGTCTCGCGCTTGGCCATTATCTCACCTGGTGGTAAGCAATGATGTGATTGGCGATGGAGCACGCTTGCCTAGAATAACGTATTAACTTTAGACTTAAATACCGCTAGGTTGCAGCTATCTGGAAAAACAGACAGGATATTACAGTCAACTGGTCTTTTGCGTCCTACAAATTCTCAGAGAGCGTAACATTATAATGATTTACCAACTCACCCTTTGGACTTAAACTAGTTTTTTACAGAAATAGATTTGAAGTTTGTGGAGTTTTAATATTAGGTATATACACCACTATTTTTTAATTAGTACATGTGTACTGTAAGTATGTACTTAAAGGGCTTATTAGAAAAGCCCTTGTTATTTTAAAGTAAAATCTCAATAAATAATATTCACAAACAGCAAAGTTATTAGCGTTGGTTTATGTCCCAAAATGTCACTCAATTTATGGAAATATTGTGCAGGCTATTGATTAATGAATGAATAAGTGACAATTATTAAGGAAAAACACTGCCCGCAGTATTTTCTACTAGCAATAGTTATGTTTGATTGATTCTATGATGAATTTACCTTTTCGTGGTCAATTTTAGGATTTCGGTTTTTTCTACTTTTGACTACAAAAATATGATCAGTGTCGGGTACAGATAGAGCCCCATTTTTTTGTGTACTAATTAAAAAGTAGGGGTGTATTTCGTGGACTTCGGCTTAGTCTAACCTTTTTCCCAGTTTATTTAGTGTCGGATCTTTTTGTACGTCAGCGTCAGAGAGCTCTGTTCTGACTGGCCTTTTTCTGAATGTCAAATATGCAGAAAAAGGTCTAGCAAGCAAATTCAGTAACCAAAATTAGTAGTAAAAATAATTTGGTTCGGCAGGCGAGGTGACGTCCCCGGAGCAGGCGCAGATGATCCACAACTTCCTGCACTCGGGCGACCGCCGCTACATCGAGAAGCCGCTCAAACCAGCACCACCACCGATTATTACCAAGACTAAAGTAAGTTGACGGACGTTATGAACTGTATATTATTCTTTGATAATTTCTGTGTAATAGTGTACAATATTTCGTCACTGCTGGATGAGCCACGTAGCACGTGCTTTGGGCCCCTTTTGGATGTACGAAATCAAGTCGAGATACTATGTATCATATGAAATATAAAGCATGGACCTCACGGATGTAATCTAGCATCCGAACAAAGGTGACCTTGGTAAATGAAAACGTTCGTTCCAACTGCAGTGACTGATTTGTAAAAATTGTGGTTTATGGAGTACTGTCATCACAAGAAAATTATAAATAAATGTATTATATTGGATTATAAATAACCGTCTCAAATTCAACCTTTTGCAGTACCATTACTGATTATAATAATTCTCCATTTAAAGGAAATGCTGGCCAAATAATTTGATACCCTCAGTATCAATTAATTGTACATATGAAATATATTGCTTTGCTTAGAGTCTGTCTAATAAGTTAAACGACTTGGATAATTATTAGTATTTAATGAAATCTGATGTAGTCAACATGGGTTCAATACTCAAGGTTGATTAAGAGATAGAGATCATTGTTTACTAACAGAAGAACCTTATAAAAAGTATCGAATATAAGTATTTTTTAAATGATTAAATATTATATAAAATTCCCAAGTCGGTTGACTTATTAGACAGACTATATAAATATTAATTATTAAAACAAATGAACTACACAAAATCAATGGACAGTCGCTTGATCTCTCATCATTGAACAGCTTTAAAACATCTATTAATATATTCACATTACTGCTTTTCGTAGCGTCGTCGTCCCCAAAATATAACTACAGCAGACCATGAACAAGAGAAGGTAAACTGTCAATACATGAATCCATTGGAATGGATAAGTTCACGACAAACTCTGTCATAGTGTAGTCAAACTTAGATCTCACGACAAAAGTTGTCACTATCAATCAATGAATGAATTCTAAAGCATTTTTCAATCGAATCATTTACAGCGATTTAGGTACAGTCAAAAATTAAATCTTATCTGACTGTTTTAAAGTTTAAAATAATGCCTAATTTCCGTTGTTTTTTATTTTAAAACGCAAAATAAAGAGCTCGGAATAAATTTAGATTAAATCGTATTATATTTAATCTTCATGCGACCAAAGGTATAAAGACGGAGTCAATGCCTAAGGTATTCTTTACTACTCAACTTAGGGTGGTGGAGAAACAATATGCATAAAAAAGATTTTTTATTGAAAACTAGGAACAATTTCACTACCGATATAATCAAAAGAAAACTTCGAGGTGTTTCTTCACGTGAATGTAATTACATACATGAAATTTACTTCGAGAATGCACTGTAATGTTATGTATATTTTTTGTAAAATTTGACTTTTGTATAAAATGTACAACTTAAAGTTTACCTAGGATATGACCACAACTGAGGACATAGCTCATGCGTGCATGACACACATCAGCAACATATTGCTCAGACATAATGAAAAAAATCAAAGTCATACGCAGCAATCAGCGAGACATTTTGAGTGAGCATGAAAAATCGACCGCCAAGTTTTATCGACATACAACATTATATTAAAGCTATTTAGGTACATACTGCTTTATAAAACGCATACAACACATGAAAAAGAAGATGGGTCAATAAATTCAGGACAGAATATCCAAAAACGAGGCTGCATTTCATTGAGAGGAATGTCGTAAAAACGTCTTCTGTCAGATTTTTCTTACAATCCACTGATACAATAAAAACTGGCCAAGTGCGAGTCGGACTCGCACCAAAAGCACGAGCGAAAAACTACCGATCAAATAACGTTTCTTGTATGGGAACTCCTTCAGTTTTTTTTTATTTTTTGTATGGCTATAAAAATACACATTCTGTGAAAATTTACACTCTCTACCTTTTACTGTTTATAAGATACAGCCCACTGACAGACGGACAAACAGATGAACGAACGGACAGCTGGGGTTTAGTAATAGGGGCCCGTGAAAACCTAAAAAAGAAAAACTTTTACCAGTAGCATGTATCACACATATTCTTGATACTTTTAACACTTAGTTTCCCATAGACGCCACATCCGATTTCCTCCCCAACAATCGAACCCAAATAATCCCTCTCTTTGTAAACCAGGTGACAATCGACCCACCAGCAAAGTCTGCGATCAGGCCGAAGTATTCACCACAGAGCTCCGTGGAAGCGAGCAAGAAAAAATACGGAGGACTGTCGCGACTGGACTCGGACACGTCGTCCAGGTCGAGGAGCGCTACCAAGGAACTGATATGTAAGTATAAATAACTAGTTTTTGCAGCTTCGCCCGCATACATAAAATATAGCCTAGCCTAAAATATCACTCACTTTCGGAGATTACCTCCTACAGACAAATGATAATGAGTTCATAAAAACAAACTTTACCTTTTTATAGTATTATATTAGTGTACATAGATAATTTCAACATCTTAAGCGATAGTAATGAAAAAAAAAATTGTCGTGTACAGTACAATTCACGAATGATGGCGGCCGTGAAGTTTGCGCAGAAGGCTGCGCAGTAACGTGTTTTAGGAACCAAATGGCGACGGGCGTGTGCGAGAAGAGTGTAGTATGCGCGAACGTTCGCAAAGGCTAACTTCACGGCCGCCATCATTCATGAATTGTACTGTAAAAGGGTTTTTTAAAACCTATTTGCAAAATAAATATCATCTTATCATGTTATGTCATAAGCGACAGATCATGTCATAATCATGGCGGTACGCGGGACATATGCGTACCGCCACGATCTCTTTGAGAAATGGCTGGAGAAGCTTCACCGCGTCCTCACTTTTCGCTTGAAGCAAGTCCTTGTCGGACATGTAAATTAGGGAGGATTCTGTACCGAATTGAGGCGGAAGAAACGTCCTGGTGTCGCAACTGTTCGGACCGCCTGGAGGACACGGTGGAGCTTACGATGTGTCCCGCTTGGGCGGAGCACTACCGTACTCTCGTGGGGGCTATCGGTGTTGGTGATCTCTCGCGCCGGGCTTTGGTTCCAGCTATTCTCCGGAGCGTTATATGCATATACTATATGATAGGCTCTATTTAAAACATGGTATTCAGTCGCATCCGGATCACACTGGATGCCGACCCCAAAGCAAGTTAGTAGGAAAAAAAGCTAGGGAGATTAATGATGAGAAGCGTGTTTAACATATGATTCCCTGGTACAGTACCAGCGTCCGACTCGACGATGTGCAAGCCGTCGTTCGCGCGCTCGCTGCCCGACACGCTGGTCGCTAAGGACGGCGCGCCGCTGTTGCTCTCCGCCGCCGTGCGCGGCGACCCAGATCCTCGCGTCACGTGGTACAAGGACGACAAGCCACTGCACAGCTCGGAGGTAATAAACATTTGACTGACTGCTACTGCTATTCTGGAAGTCGTAGGTTCGATTCACACCCAGGATTAATGTTTGTGTGATGAGCACGATCATTTGGTCTGTGTCTGTGTCTGGGTGTAATTATCTATAATATGTATGCATTTGGAAATATGTAAAATGTTTATCAGTTGTCTAATACTCATAGTACAAACTCTGCTTAGTTTGGGACTAGATAGCGTTGTGTGAACGTTGTGGAATATTATATTATTGGCACTCTTTATGGTTATGCTTATAATCAACCCTTAGGTCACGCGAAGTATCAACGAAGCTTTTATAATTATAGTAAGATAAGGGTTTTTTTTTTTTTTAATATTTAGTAGTTGTTAAATAAAATAGTCTCATCATTCATTTTTCGTGAATAACACTTGATTTTATTCACGAAAAAATACTCATCATTGTGCAAAATAGCAGGGAAGGGAAACCTGCAAATATTTGCTTTTTTCGAAGCAGTGGTGACCGAGTGGTAACGGTCCCGACTTACGAGTTGTAGGTTCAACAAGCCAATGATGCAATCGTTGTTATCATCCACGGCGCACTAGTTCATTATAACCCTATTAACTCTAGCCACCCAAATTATAATCGAAAGAGAAGACCGTAGCAGGCAAATTCTTCCAGTCCTTTGATGTACGCGATATAAACGATGAGGCGAAACGCTTAGTCCGGACCGTAGAGGTGTTAACAATGTAAGGTTGTGTTGTTTTGATCAAGTGAGACATGCTATTTAATACAAACGTGTATTTTCCCTCACCAGGTCGTAGATCTTAAGTACAAGAACGGCGTAGCGTCGCTGGCCATCAACGAAGTGTTCCCTGAAGACGAGGGAGTCTACTCGCTCAAGGCCATCAACAGCCAGGGCGAGACGGAGACCAAGTGCAAAGTTTCTGTTAAGGGTAAGTTCATGCACCCATAGATATACAAGTTGTAAGGGACAAGTCTCCGCAAACTTTAAGGGCTTGCTCAGTAGACGAATCTGAACAACCTTCCACAAAATTTTTTTTCAGGAAACGAAAAAATAAATCGGCCTCGCTATACAAATTGTCCAATGTGAGGCTGATTTTTTTTTTACGTTTCCTGAAAAAAAATCTAGTGATTTAATTATGTGAAGTTGAGTATTACTCAAACTTTAATAAACCTGTCTGCCTGCCTGGCTTTCAAGTAGGGTCGAGACTTTTTTAACTAAAATATTAAATTCAGAGACCCGCGTTTTGTCTGTTCTTGTGCCAAATTCCATCCACATCCGTTCAGCCATTTGACCGTGAAGTTGTAACAAACATACATACAAACTTTCGTCTTTATAATATGTTATTAATAAGTTATTTAGCAAGAAAATCAAGAGCCAGTTTTCTCACATCTATATTTAGTACCGATCAGTAAAAGTAACTCGGCAGTTAGTTTACTTTCTACCACCGATAGCAATAAAAAGCTACAGTCTAGTTTACTGAGTCTAAGTCTAGGTTCGTGGCCAGTTGTTGATCTTGCTGTCTTATATTTTAGTGGTTAGTGTGTTCAGTGTACAAGTATCTAAATATTCTCTCTTAATCTTAACGTGAAAGTGCAAAGAATAATGATTTTAACATCATTTCATTCAGTGACAAGTTTAATCTTGATTGAATGAAGGAAGAGCTCCAAAGAAAAGATGGATGGATTGTGTGAGGAGTAAAAAGAGGTTTTCTAGACACCACTAAAAATATCAATAGTAAAGTTAATTTATAAAAAAACAATTATAAACTCAAAAAAAGAGGCTAAATAAAAAATGGATGGATTGTGTGAGGAGGGATATGAAAGAAAAAGAGGTCAGTAATAGCGTGACGGGTGATAGGACAGAATGGTAGAAAAAATCGTGTTGCGACCCCAAGTTACATAGGACAAGTGCAATATGGTGATGAAGATTATAATCTTATCATCCATGAGCTGTAAGCGCTCCCTGCTATTCTAAGTTGTACTCTAAGCATGGCTATATATTATAATGTATTCGAGATTAGGAGACCAGCAGTCCCTCAGCACAGATTTCACTTAATATGGGCTCCTATCTCCCATTTTCAAACTTGTTTTTTTTACTACTAGTGTTATTACTTACGGGAGAAAATAAATACATCTTATTGAAGTATTGAGCAGTGGTGGCCGAGTGGTAAAGGCACCGACTTAAGAATCGTATATAGCTGGTTCAAATCCAGGCAGGCACATTTACTTCATCACCACTGCTCTCGAAACGGTGAAAGTAAACATTGTGAGGAAACTGGCATGTCCTTGAACGAAAGATTCTCGAGACACGTGACATCCGGGCTCGCATGCAGCATTATGGCCCCACACTGTTAGAGAGGACGCTTGAGTCCCAGTTTTGGGAACATTACGAGGATGTGACTCATTAAAAGTGCTTTAATTATATTATCTGTTATTTATTGTTGTAGCAATGGAAAGCACGACGGCGGCTGCCGTGAAGCTGGGCGACAAGCCTCCAAGAATAGTGGACCACGCGATATCACAGACTGTCACTGACGGAGACGCTGTCACGCTATCCTGCAGGTAAGAACATTTAACTGAGAATTTAAAAGACTAAAATCATAAAATTCGCTATCATTAATTTAATTTCCACATAAAATCAAAAATAGAGTGATTAGCCTGTTGGTTTAGTAGTCAGTGGCCCTCGAGTGCTATGCCGGAGGGTTCGATTCCCACCCAAGACAATTGTTTGTGTGATGAGCTCGATCATTCGGGTGTAATAATTTATCTATAATACGTATGTATTTAGAAATATATAAGTGTGTTTATTAGTTGTCTAGTACGCATAGCACAAGGTCAAATTCTTTTATAATTCAACCGGCTTAATAGATTAACAGGATCATTCATTTCAATAATAGATCATTATGTATAATGTATATAGTTCCGAAAATTATGTAACAAAACAACCACCACTTTTTGTTACAGAATCACAAACGCCGAACGTTTCGACGTGATCTGGCTGCACAACAACAAGGAGATCAAGCCGTCGAAGGACTTCCAGTACTCCAGCGAGGCTAACATCCACAAGCTAAGCATCGCTGAGATATTCCCTGAGGATGCCGGTTAGTAAAACTGTCTATTTCAGGCGAAATTACTGGAACCTGCATGTCCAAGAACTACGAAGCCTACTGCGGCCACGGGTGATGCGAAAGAGCCCGGGGCCGTGGAACAAGGGCAAAGAAGAAACAGGAGTGGGTTTTTAGTCAGTAAAAGTCTGACACGCCCTCCCGCTCCGCCCAAGGACAGGGAGATGTCATTTAGATGATTTTCCCAACGTGAAAAAAACATACATTCAGCTGAACATAGAACCTCCTCCTTTTCGAAGTCGATTAAAAACAAGAAATAATGAAAATGCGAATTGTAACATTAAGGAATAAAAAATTAAAAAAATGTCCAAGAACTAAAACTTCTAAGACACGTGACATCCACCAACCCGCACTGGGCCTGCGTGGTTGATGACGGCCCGTTCTCTGTCCTAGAGAGGACGCCAGAGTCCCAGCAGTGGGAACATAGGGTGATTATGCTTATGCTTAGCGCAACTAAGGTCTTTTTTACATAGAATGGGTAGGATGACAGAAGGACGAAAATATCCTTTCCTTTTAATGTTCATTCGTGTGTAATCTGTAGCTTCACGTAAGCGTGGTTTATTTTTGTGCTAAATTTTATATCAATCAGTTTAGCATTTTACGAGTAATTGTGTCAAAAAAATCTAAGCCATTTTGGGATTCATTTCAGCGTCATCTAGATTTTCTGTTGCTCACTGATTGTAAAGGGCGTTAGTGTAGCACGGATAAAAAAGGAACTATTTTCAAACTAGTAAAAATTAGCTACGCAGTTTGTAGTACAAATGATAGATGGCGTTAAATGCCTAGTGTCCAATTAGTGAGAGCTTTATTTACTAGATGGCGCTGAATGCCTATTGTCCACTTAGTGTAAAACTCTATTCACTAGATGGCGCTGTTTGTCATTCAATTCAAAATTATTATTTTTTATTGGATTTTCTTAACTTGTTTAATTTTCTATATTTTTTTCTCCCCAGGCGTATACACATGCGAGGCATTCAACGACGCTGGAGAGTCGTTCTCGTCATGCTCGCTAGTAGTCAGCGTGCCCGGCGAGACCAGCCCGGCGCCGCAGTACACCGCCTTCCCGAGCTCGCTCACCGTCAGCAACGCCGAGCCTGCTGTGTTCACCACTGAACTGGATAAGGTGAGGAAAAATTCCTTGGAGACGACCCCTCCAGTTTCTGAAGGAGGGGTACCCAATGAGGGTGTTCTAAAATGACGTTCACCAGGTGGCAGCACTGAGGCGTCAGGTCCCAGCACCTGTTATGATAATAATTTGTTAGTCGTCAACGTCATGTATCTATACGTTTTCAAAGGTAAAGACCTGACAGCTAAGTGGTACCAACTTCCTGAACACTGTCATTGATGCTGCTGTCCGTATTATGAAATGATCTAATAGCTTTATATTCTTTCAAAAATAGAGTTTAGAAGGTCTCTTATCCAGGGCCCCCGGGGTTCTGTTATAGGTACTAATAAATAGTTTAGACAGTCATAATCGGTTACATCAACTCTTATAAGCCAGCATTGCTATAAAGTAACTCCTTCATATTAAAGTCAGAGTAATTTAAGATTTGTTCAGTTTGTCAGTAAAAGTCTGACACTCCCTCTCGCCCCATTTAGAGCGGGAGGAGATTCTTGATGATTCCCCATTTAAATAAAAGTTTTATTTTATTACGCTGGCTAAACAGAGTTCCGACTAACTAGAAAAGCGTTGATAATGAGTCTCAATTGGTATTGATAACTCATTGAACAAGAATGTTAATGTACTACAGTAGGTCAAATACGTGCCGATTCTCAAGTAAATGAACAACAGCATCTTTCTCGGAACTAATGATATCAGAATACGTTGGAAATCTTAACAATCGTTACACCTTATAAACATATTTAATTATTTAGGTATAATTCTTTATTGGACGCAAAACTTAAAATTGAAACAATGATTTGACAATTTATGTACAAAGACTTAACTCAACAATGAGTTTTCCCCCAGCAAACCTTTGAGTTTTTTTTTTTTAAATCTTTATTAAGGAGCTTTGTCACAATTTTGACCATGTCGCTCCATCATAGCCAAATTTTGTGTTTTGATTTATTTTAGATGATTGTAATAAATGTTGTATAAAACTCTTGCCTCGTCTGACATAGCTTAGCTAAAATGTTGTTGAGTTATTGAGAGAGATTACATTTGAGAGCTGATTGCAGTGTATAGTATTGTTACGCCATTAGACGTGAACCCGCCATATCTCCGAGAAAATAAAGAGTAGCACGTAATAATTAAAACGCATTGCTGTTCGAAAGGTCTAGAATGGTTGTACGTACCCAGACTTAGAAAAATCTCGAAACATCCACAAAGTACTTACAAGTAGTAGTTAGGTATTTATAGGAAATGGTACTCTCCGACGTTAACAATAGAGTCGAAATTCGCATGAAAGTGACTCTTATTACCACGAGTAATAAAAATGATTTATGACTTCGAGAAGCGATTCAATTGTTCTGGAATTCTGGATCGTTCGTGGGAAGTCGGTATCTAGAATTTTCTTGGCTCCGCATATAAATACGAGCCCCCGGCCGGAAGCGAGTCAGTTGTGATTTCGACTGCGATCAAGAGCGAACTACCCTAGTACTCGAAGTGATTTTACTCAACGACCTAAGCGATAGTGTAACGGTACTCTAGTGTTAATTGCGATTCGGATTATTGTTGACTGGACTAATTTGTTATTGTTTGTGGTAAATAAAGTTCTCTCGTCAGTAAATCGGCATTTGATTACCCACGTACGTAACAGTATAATAAGGAATATGCATGAAAAGAATATTTAAAAAATACAAAAATGGAATCAGTGAAAACAATATCAAAATTGGTAGAAAAATACACACGACATAAGAATTTTAAATAACCGTATCTATCTCTACCTTTAAAACGCTGTTTTCTATGGCGGCCGCATGAGCGTGATGAAATTTACCACATTAGACTTCTCTTTCTTATTAGCAGCTTTGAAGCTTTAAAACTTCGTTGCTGATGAAGATATTAAAAAAAAAATGGTTTATTAAGGCTAAAAATTATTTAATTTAGCAAAAAAAAAAGTGTATGCATATTCCCTATTCGGAATAAATTGACTACTTACTTCCTCTGTTCGAATAGTCGTATAAAGGTACAAGACTGTGGTCTATCGATTTCTACTAGTTGATATTGATGATCGTAGGGGAACCCAGGAACGTCTTTAACTACGTTTATGGCATCTGAACAGTCGATGCCATTGACAGACCACAATCTCATTCCAATTTCTATTTCGATAATCGAATAATATTTTAAAACTGTATTTTAATTATCTCTTTCCTCCACAGCCACCACTCCAGCTTCAATGGTTGAAGGACGGCAAGCCTATCGACGAAACCTCCGCGAGATACAAGTTCATGATGGAAGGAACCTCCAGGTACCGACTGGAGATCGTCAAGTGCAGCCCCGACGACGCTGGACAGTACCAGGCCCGCGCCGTGGGCTCCAAGGGAGATGCCCTCGCAGCATTCTACCTTAACGTCGTCGACCAATAAACAATATGGACTGACTGGGAAACCGTGTAGGGCTTATTATAGCACCCTGCGGAACACCCACACAAAATCTACACTAACTGGATGCTAAACGATATATTGAGTATGAGTAACGATTTTTTATACAATTCGGAGTCTAAGTGTGAAGCAGTTTTTATATTATAATAAATTATTTATTAATAAACAAGTTACATTAAGTGTTACACCCTGTCGAATGCCTATGAGAAGACGCCTGGACGATCGAATCCTCGCTCTCTAGTCACTGTTAACTTTTAAATGTTATTATTTATTGGTCAACTATTATCCGTTGTTATTTTTTTGTTTATTTATCGTCCTCACCTAACAGATATGCAGCTTATTTAAAAAAGCTTGAGTTTAATAAATGTTGGCATAGATTTTAGGCTAGTGACGTGGGCCAGGCTGCCGCCACCTCGGCCTGACCCGAGTCTCTCGCTGACCAAAATCTGTATAATTATTTTTATATAAATTTAACTGTATTATTTAATTGTACATAATTTAATTTATATCATGTGACCGCGTAATTTATGAATAAATATGTATACTTAAAAATAAAAGATGTTTTTTTATTTATTTATTTTTGTTCATCAATCATCATCTTCCTGCCCTAATCCCGTTTTATTTGGGGTCGGCGCAACACGTTTTTTTCTTCCATTCTGTCCTGTCACTCGTCACGCTATCACTATTTTTGTTCATCAATATCGTCATAAATTCAGAGCCATATATTTCTTTTGATCTTGACTGCTCTAAAATCAGAATACACTGTTCTTGTTAAACCGATATAGACACAGTTTAATAAAATAAACGTACTGTATGGATGGTTAGTTAGTTACTTTTGATATCTCTACGAGAATCAGCCGATTCATGGAACCAAAGGATGTCTTCGAGGTCAGCATGCGCATGATAATAGTGATGGATGACTAGTTAGCACAGGTTGAAGTAGTGGTCAGACGTTTACAACACACCTTGAACAAATATTTATAGTTTCATCGTTTTGAAATAAGATAATAAAAGAAAAAAATGCCGTCATTTCAGATTTATTGTGACGCAGTTTCTTTTTGATGTTCTTCTCAAGAAACCTTTTTCCTTTTTTTTTTTATCCATATCATGGGTGTGCTAGTAAAACATAACCATCTGTCTTCAGGAGTTTCAGCCGAAAGACGTCCGACGACTCATCTACGGTCCGGACTAAGCGTTTCTCCTCGTCTTTTATACTATATACTTCCAAGGATTGGAACAATTTTCCTGCTGCGGTCTTCCCGTTCGATTGTAATTTAGGTGTCTTCAAGGCTAGAGTAAATAGGCTCTTAATAAGATCTCTGCTTACCACCAGGGTGCGATCATGACAGGACAGAACAGGACATGGGATCGCATTGTAATAAAATTGTGGTCATGCGTTTTTCCACACGGGTGCAAAAAGCAATAAATGGCATTAAGAGCGGGATTTGGAGCAAGTGTATCGTGAAAAAAAATTAAATAAACATACTTACATAAAAACATTGCAACTTAATAAAAAGCTAGTAACTATGACATAAGAAAAAAACTTTTATAAAGAAATATCTAGTAAACTGTTCTAACCGAACATACAATTTTATAACACATATTAAAAAAGTAGTAATTCCAATCTCGACGGTTCAAACGTGACTTAGCACAAAGTTAACGCATATTCAAAACAATCTCGTTTTAAAATATGAAATCCTCAAAACGAGTTACAAGAGTATTATTTTTTAGTTTTGTTGGAATCAGATCGGGAGAGTGACGATGCAGTACTACGCTTTATGTGAAATTTATTATGAAAGGGTATTGTTTCTTACAAATTCATGGGGATTTGATTATTATGAAGAAGCTTTTGTCCACGACAGCGTCATCCGCGTGATAGTATTGAAACAGTAGAAAATTATCATTGGTTTTGTTTTTAGGTAGGAAATCATCCAATGATATCTCCCACCCCTGGGCAGAGCGGGAGGGTGTGTCACTCTTTAATAGAGTAGTTTCCAGGGTCAAAATAATTACATTTTATTTAGTCCGTATTTTAGATTATAAAAAAATATTGGACAAGTATTTTTTCTTTTTTCGGTTAAAAAAAAAATAACAAAGATATGATATGGTCCATTAAAGTTACGTGTGACGTCATCCCGTGCGAAAAAATGCAGCACGGCGTGACGCTACACGTAACTTTAATGGGCTATATCTTTGTCATTTTTAGTTTAATTTACAAATAAAAAAATACGTGTCCCTTATTTTTGAATAATCTTAAAGACGGACTAATTACATTTTTTTACGGCAACTAGCCTATTGACTAAAACCCACCTCCTGTTCCTTCTTTGCCTTCGTTCCAAAGCCCCGGAGTACTCTTTCACACAACTCATAGCCCCAATAGGCTTCAACCCTGCTGGGCCCCTGCGGTTTAGCTGATAATATATCCTTGAGGCCTGCATGGAACACTACGCGCCGTCGATAATTTGGGCTCGGTACGGACGGTAACCGGACGGTCAGACGGCGAGCCACCCATTGCTCGCCATCATCATCTTCCTGCCCTTGTCCCGTTTTATTTGGGGTCGGCGCAACACGTTTCTTTCTTCCATTCTGTCGTGTCACCTGTTGTGAGGTTGGGACATCATCAAATTTATAATTTCTTCCGATGAATCGAAGAAGAGCCTATCAGTCGATTACTGACTAAAACCTACCTGTGTTCCTTCAGTTACCTTTTGCGTTCGTGATGACGCAAACCCGCAGCCTTGGCAAACATTGGCCCTAGCCAATTATGCTGACATCTCTGAGACGCCCGAGGAATCAGCGTTGGAATGCCACCCACAAAATGGTCCGATGACCTAGTGAGAGTTACGAGAATCTGATGCGAAACGCACAGGACAGTTCGTTGTGGCGATACTTGGGGGAGGCCTACGTTCAACAGTAGACGTTGTTCGGCTGAAATGATGATGATATTGAGGAATCAACGCGCCATTGACACGGGCTCAGTAGGTACGTAGGACGTCCACTGTTGGACATAGGCCTCCCCCAAGCGTCACCACAACGACCGGTCCTATGCGTCACGCATCCATCGGATTCCCCACGCATCTATCGCTTGTTGACTCCAAACCCGCATAGAGGTGGCCGCGAATTGCCCTACGATTTCTAACATTCAGCGTATCTGCATCACGTATGGTCATAGTCTACCCGTGAGCCAATTATCATAGTCAGGGATGATCATAAGATAACTAGTGAGAGCACAGAAGATGAGATATTGTATTCAACCAGAGGTTGGACTAGGTAGTCCGGTCCTCTAATGGAGTCATTTTTGGACATAGCCTTCTAAATAAGCAATAATAAAATCATATTAATATTACAAAGGTGAAAGTTTGTATATGTGTGTATCTGTTATAAACTAGTACTTGACTGCGATCCGGCCTGATGGTAAGCAGTGATGCCATCGTTGATGGTGAGGCGCACTAGTTTATTAAGAGTCTATTCACTCTAGAATGGGTTACGGTCCATTCCCTCTCCTAGAGAGGAGGCCTGAGTCCCAGTGGGAATATCATAAGGCCGACTATGCTATGCTATACAGTCATTGTATATAACAACGGTGCGTACATGACTGGTCATTGTGGCGACACTTGGGGAAGTCTATGTCCAACAGTGGAGGTCTTTCGGATGAAATGATGATGATGATGATGACGATAATCGTTAAGGATAGTCAGAAGCCAAGAAAACGGACAACAGATAACCAAGGAGTATGGTTTTACCAGATACTGGGTTATGGACGTCAGAGAGGTAGTAGTACCATGTACTTTACTGGTACTTAGCTGCATCTGGGTAGACTGGAAGCCAAGCCCAACATTTGGGAAAAGACTTATTTGTAGGCAAATATTTAACAAAAAGCATACAGTCTTTGTCAGCCAGGCACATTGCTTTGTGTAATTTATTTCATCACCACTGCTCTCAAAACGGTTAAGGAAAAGATTGTGAGGAAACCAAACCCTCCAACCAAAAAATTCGAAGACATGTGACATCCCCCAACCCGCACTTGGCCCGCGTGGTGGGTTACGGCCCATTCCCTCTCCTAGAGAGGAGGCCTGAGTCCCAACAGTGGGAATATCATAAGGCCGACTATGCTATGCTATACAGTCATTATAAAGACAGTCGCGCATCAACTAACCGCCTTTTTTTCTCATACGGATATTTTATTTATTAAAACTTTATGCAACACAAAGGTACAAAGGCGGACTTAATGCCTAGACAGGCACGCTTGGACAGATTTGTGAATATCTAATTCCATAGAAAATGTAGTCGTACATTGTTACAACCATTGATAGGTGTTTTATTTACACCTAATGTTCTCATTGGCTTACGTTGAGAAATATGTACCTTCCCACCTATATGACTATGTGCTACCTGGTGCTACCTCAGATCTATTAAATACCTTAGCTTGAAATACATTCATTCATTCATTACTGAGAAACTCGTACGATAGCCTATCGTCATTTCAGAGCGTTGAGTGTAAAGGCTCATTTACAGTACGTCGTTTTGACTGATTTGGATACCGACTACTGTAAACAGGTTTTCGGTTAGCCGTTTTCGGATACAAACTGTTTTCGGGTTAGCCGTTTTCGGGTTAGCCGTTTTCGGCTACAAACCGTTTTCGGCGATCGAACACTCTTAACTTGTAGAAATGCGCCACTCATCTTTCATGATGCTTTCAACACGAGTGAGTGTGCACAGTTCGACTAATTTACGGTCGTCAAATCCGGTAAACCGATAACTTGAATCGAATACGGTTGTCGTATTCGAGGACCGACTTAATGTAAACAGCCCAATTTGACGATTATATTCGGTTAAACCGAATGCGGTTGCCGTGTTCGGTGACGGGCTTATGTAAACGTGCCATTCTTTTGTCAGACTAACCTTTAAAGAAGCTTAGGCTTTTGAAAGACTTTGGTCCTCCAACAAACAGCATTGAATAGACCTAACCTAAAGGACTGTAAGTCTTTATAGGTTTTTAGCCTGTCAAGTCCCTTAACTACGAGTTTTACCTTAAAAAAAAGTCTAGAAGTCTATTATATGGATCAAGAGCCATAAAACACTATCAATAACATATTTGAACGAAAATACTACTTACAGCATTTCAATAATACCATTTGCATGCAAAACATCACAGAAAGATCTTCATAGAAAACAACTCATAAATAAGAACAACTTCATTCGCGGAGATATTTAAAATCATTCGAATATTTAAATGACTGTAATAAACATTATACTATCAAAAACTATAAATGAAAAACATCCAAACATTACATAAAAAGTTAACGTATAGCAATTAAAGATTGGTTTCGTTATCACCGAACCAGCTCAGGGTAGACCGTGGATCTGAAGACAGAAAAACTATCTTTAAAAATGTAAAGCGCCACTAAAATTAATAGTCCATAAAACGGTAGCATACGCTGCAGGATCCAACCATTAACCCGTGTTCAACGCCATTAGGAAACGAAAATTAAAGCACGAACAAAAAAAAAAACAATCCATGGCCGATACAAAACGAACAAAAACTTCATATCTCTATACCATATTTCAATATTTATCACTGGATCGTTCGTTTTCGAACAAAATTCGAAAAAGGATTGCTTTTGTGTACGTTTTTTTGCTCTCAAATGTTATTACAAATGACTGGTCGAGCGCTTTTTGAAATCTGTACGTTTCTGAATATCTTACGTGCTATCGTTGTGGATTGGATATGTGAGGAATTGGAATGCCAGATATTCTGAATTGGAGTTATATTTTGCAGTAAGAATTGGTTGTGAACAATTGAGCCATTTTTTGTTGGTCTGGTGATATCACAGCCAACTTTTGATAGTCATCATTGTTATAATGACTAAGTTAATTAAGAAATGATTAGGTTAGTGTAATCCTTGATAGAGGCACTGTTGATTGTTAAAATCATCTCAATAGGTTTAGTAATAATTCTCAGAATTTAAACAGAAAGGAAGTACTGGAATCTGCATTGTTTTAGGAACTCTAATCATTGTCTAATTGACTACACGGTTGGCGTAACTGAGCGATTGGCTGCTGCGATGCGTGTCGCGAGTTCGATTCCTGTACGGGACAAATATTTGTATAGCCTATAGATAATAATTGTTCCGGGTCTGGGTGTATATAAGTTTTCGTGATTTTACAATCACGCATCTACGAATCCTGCGATATAAAAGTAATTCATAACAACATTCTTCTGAGCATTGTTGCAAGTAAGACTGAAGGCCACCTGATGGGGCACCGGCGTGCAGAGCATGTACTGTTGCCAGGTGTACCCGGAAAGTGGCAAAACTAATTAGATAAATTTGTTGTTGATTATACTAACATATACTAACATAGCATAGATTATACTAACATAGGTTTAGTAATACTAACGATTTTATGGGTAATCTAATCTGCCTGATTCAAAGATAAATAAATAAATAAATAACGTGGGGAAACGTTTAAAAACAAAATAGCCAAACCATATTGAGACCTGTGAATATGAAAATTTAACGATCATGACAGGGCGTACCTTGGGTGAGATCCGGGCCCAACACCCCAATAAATTTGAACACCCAAGCCAGACTCAAGTTTTCAATTCGAGACTGGCTATTTGGTCCAGTGGTTAGTGGACAAGACTACTACGCTGGAGATCGTGGGCTCGATTCAAAGCCATCGATTCGCCCAAGATAAATGTTTGTGTGATGAGCACTAGTATTTGCTGTGTCTGAGTGTAATCTATTTATAATAATGTATGTATTTAGAAATACATAAGTATGTTTATCAGTTGTCTAGTACTCATAACACAAGCTCTGCTTAGTTTGAGACTAGATGGCGTTGTGTGATAGTTGTGTAATATTATTATTAAGCTAGAACTACATGAGACCGACGCACTCATATAACACGCCTAATTTGTTGGCGTGGATCTAATGTAGCTCTACAGGTCTAGTTGCCATATAAAATGTATGGAGACCGACGCGCCCAGGTCGGCGTGTGTGGCACATGTATGCACATGTATTATAGTTATGGCATAACTATAATAGTACACAGGACTTCCATACCACCCAAAATTAAAATCCCCTAAATCAATAACAACAGCAACTTTCTGTACAAAAATTATTTATGAACACAGTACACAAGTAATTAATATAATGGCCACGACATATTTTATTACTTACTCGTCCGGTAATCGAACCCGGTGCCACGGTACAAAAAGTCCCGGCCGCCGTGGTATCCTCTTTGCGAGTTTTAACTCATTTTTGTAAGTTCAAATCATTTCTTGGGTTTAGGGTTCCTTGGACTTAATTGTTGGATAAATATGAATTATTATTTGGTTTCATAGAACCTGGAAAGGTTTTTCATTCCATTTTCGGAGTTTGTTTCGCAACAGCCATTTTGTCATCATTCATCAATTCATTTTTAGAAGCCGCGAGTTTTGTAGTAAATCTAGTTCTTGTAAAAACTACCATTCAAAGTGAATCGGAAGGAACTAATAAACTGCCTAATGTAGGTGCTTAATTGTTAGAAAATAATTAATTACTCTGAAGTACTACATAATTCAATTTGATTCACTTTCCCATTCGATGATTAACATTATTTGAAAATAATGGATGTACTCGTACCCATCTAATGTGAACAGTAAAGCCCGTCAATATTTACATACCACATAATTTCTCATTTATCTAAAACATTATCGACACAAGCTCATCTGTTTCTAGTTCCTACACACTACTCTCTACGTTTCTTTTAATCTTCTTTCGCGGGTCCCGGATGTTTCTTTTGAATTAAGTAGTACCCTTATACAATTTTTATAATGATAAATATGAGTACATAAATGATAAAATAAGTAAATTTATAATTATAAATTCCCCACGATTTCACCTGCGTCTTTGGACGCACACACTCACGGACAAAAACACGGACTCACGGGAGCGAAGCAGTAAGCTTAGTTGTGATATAGCCTATAACCTGTTAAATGTGCTATCCGACACTAAAATATTTCTTGAATTCGAACCAGTCGTTCCTGAGACTAGCGCATTCAACCAAACAAAAAAAACACCAGCTTCATAATATTATTATGGGTAGATCTTTAATTACATGCATATAAACACTTGTCTCTCATTTCCCACAGTAGCTACACATTATAGTCCCTAAGACTTGAGTAATCAGTAGTAATAAGAGTTACTGGACCAGCCAGTAGGCAGTCACAAAATAGTGTGACATTAATAGTCCGTAATGGTTATAAAAATCAATTATGTACGGGACCCCGTGCGTTGGACGCGGCGCGCGCTCGCCCGCGGTTTTCCATATCTTATTTGATTCTCGGACTGAGCATAAAAAAGATGTAGAGACGACTGGTTTTGATATTTTTTGGGATTTTAAATTTTATTTGCAGGTGAAACGTGAACAATAAAAGAGGAGATTTTTGAAGGGGTTTTTATTTTAGCATTTCAAACGATCTAAAATAATATGGTCTGATTTGATTAATTATGGAAATAATCATTGTTTATCACTTAGTGTAAAACTAAACACCTAGTTCACTGTACATGAAACTCAGTTTGTCCCTGTTTTCTCTCTATTAAATGTAGACATACTAGAAATATTCCAAAACAGTATAACAATAGACCCTCCAATCACAGGCCTCATGATCTGCAATCTTTCCTTTAAATTATTCCAAGAATTTGAAATCTGTCCTATCTGATTCTGAATCCTGTACTCCTAGCCAAATTGCTAATTTGCAATCGTTAACGCTAGTAGAAAGCTTCAAATGTACGGGAGTGACGTCTTCTCAACGCTCAGTCACGTGGTCAGAACAAAAGAATTGGCGTCGCGGCCAACTCAAAGCGTTCGGCGCAAGCGGAACGGTTGTAACTTGGCCAGGGGGGCTGATTTATGATCTGATCATCATCATTAATAACTGAGCATAAGCTAAATACTATTTGGGTGTGGGATACAAGCCTCATCATTATCATTTTAGTCGAAAGATGTCCACTGTTGGACATAGGCACCCCCCAAGTGTCGCAACAACGACCAGTCTTGTGCGTCTCGGAAATATCCATCGGCTTCCTGCGACCCTTACTAGGTCATCGGTCCACCTTGTGGGAAGCCTACCAACACTGCCTCTTGCAGTACGCGTTTGCCACACCAGAACCTTTCGGCGATCAGAATGCGTCTTGCATCCATCCTCCTGCCCCTGCTCTCAATTAATTCCCAATGTAAATAAAAAAAACATAATTACAAAAATCTTTAGTCCGCAAGTCGTCTCCACAGATTTCGATGTGGTTGCACTTACAATAGTTTATTACGTCGTCGGCGCGTCGTTTATTTGCGCGATCGGCTCGTACTGATTTAAAACGCATGTGTCTTCGGTTCGATTCCCCGGTCGTGTTCGTGTAGCTGTGTGAAGCGACCGTTGTGCGACTGTTGTTTATTAGTTGTTGAGTTGGAAATTTGGATTTTTTTTGTAGAATTTGTAAATGTTGTTTGATATTATTATTATTTTGACTGGCCTGTTGGTCTAGTGGTTAGTGACCCTGATTGCTATGCCGGAGGTCGTGGGTTCGATTCCCACCCAGGACAAATGTTTGTGTGATGAGCATAATCATTTGTTGTGTGTCTGGGTGTAATTTATCTATAATATGTATGTATTTAGAAATATATAAGTATGTTTATCAGTTGTCTAGCACCCATAACACAAGCTCTGCTTAGCTTGGGACTAGACGGCGTTGTGTGGTAGTTGTGGAATATTATATTATATTATTATTATCTCCTTTATTTTTCTTATAATACATATTTTGATATTTTTAAATATTTTTTTATAACAAATATATATATATATATATATATATAAAAACATTTAAAAATATAAAAACAGTAGTCCACCGATGTCGGGAGCAGGGTCCAAGCTACCGGTGGTTAGGGCTCCAGAGACAGGAACTTCCTCACAATGCGAGCCGTATCGAGGAGTACTGCCTTCTGTATCTGGCCCTTGATCCAACCGCGCAACGACAGCTTCGACAGATGGTCGTCGAAGCTTTTGGCAATAAGGCCATTGGCGGTTACGACAATCGGCACAATGATAGCCGATTATTATTATTATTATTATTATTAAGAGCGTCCTTTTCGAGGTACATTTTCATACAACTGCGCTTACGTGATTATGATGTTATTACGCATCTTTCTCCAGATATTTTGGATACCCAGATGTTTTATGGCTACTATCATTCTTCTATGGAAATCTAAGCATAAGTTTGTGTAAAACTAATCAAGTAAAGACCTCTGAAAATTTGTTATTTTACGTGAACTTTGGCCCTCCATGATGTACATATTAAAAAAAAAAACACATCTATCGAGAAGCCTTGCACATTTGATCGAGATTCTGAATGACGACAACTTTTCTCCAAAACTTTCTGGGGTTTTATAAAATCACGTATTTCCTGAAACAAGTTTTGTGACTTATTCGAGTAAATCACGGAATTACTGAATGCCAACAGACTTTTCAGGCGTTAAGGCGTATAGTTCCTTGAACCATCTGGCCGAAATTATGTGAACGCAACTCGCGCACTCGCCTAGGAGGCAGTACGCAAATCTGTGCATTTATTTGCGGCCAGCAGCGCCCGGAAAGCGCTTTAAATCCATTTTCTCTGCGAGATATTGATTGATTTACATATGCAATGTTCACTTTGAAGAATATTTAACCACCAATTTTTATATGTAAAAATATTTCTAAACGTCCAAGCCGTTTCGAAGGAGTAGGGAAAAGTTGCGAAAAGTTGCGAAATTGCTAAATATTTTTTTTTGACAAAAGTATTTATTGCACGAAAAAATCAAATGTTGATATTATTGTTCATGAATCTATAATAAACATATATTTTTTTCAAACCAATTGACCTAGCCGTTACGGAGGAGTAGGCCTCAGAAAATCACTGTTTTATGGCACTTTTCGGGCGCTTGGCCCTTAAGTATCTCTCTTCTTTTGAATTGTCTTTCATCATACATCCCGATTGCGTTAGATGAAGCAACAAGCTTTTAAATTATGTTCGACGTTGACAATAGGAATCAGGGCTTCTACTGCCTTGCTGCCTTTTTTTTGGTGAGAAAATCATCTAAATTACATCTCCCGCTCTTGGGCGGAGCGGACGGAGCGGGCGGAGCGGTATCAGACTTTTACTGACTAAAAACTCAGTCCTATTCCTTCTCTACCATAGTTCCAGGGCCCCAGGGATCTATTTCGCTTCACTCTTTGCCCCAGTAGGCTTCAACCCTGCTGGGCTCCTACGGTTGCTGAAAACTCTTTGAGGCGCGCGTGGAACACTACACGCCGTCGACGATTTGGGCTCGGTCCGTACGGTTACCGGACGGTCGGACGGCGATCTACTCATCGCATCTACGAAGGCCGGAAATCGGGATCGGAATCCCAGCGGCTGGGGCCTCGCGAGTGCAGCCGCTTCCTTTGCTAGCAAAGGAAGTGGCATTACTGCTTCGCAGAAGGAGGCGGCCACCTGCCACTCTTCTTCGCTGCGGACCATTTTTTTTTTGTGGTGATAATCATCCAATGACAACCCTCGCTCTTGGGTGGAGCGGGAGATATTGTCAGACTCTTACTGACTAAAAAACCCACCCCGTTCCTTCAAGCCTTCATATCGGGGCTCGAATTGACTTTCGGATAACCCTGGCCCCAGTAGGCTTCGACCCGGCTGGGCCCCTGCTGTTGCTGACAACTCCTTAAGGCGCGCGGGAACAATGCGCGCCATCGACGACCTGGGCTTGGTCCGGACAGTTACCGGCCGTCTACCCATTGCTCACTGTCTGCAAGCCCGAGCCTACTTTGGCTGGAAATCGGGATCGGAATCCCGGCGGCGGCGAGAGGCACGGTGCCTGATGCGGTCTGCCTCCTCCTTTGTGACCATTACTGCTTCGCAGAAGGAGGCGGCCGCCTGCCACTCTTCCTCGCTGCGGACCATGGCCTCTACCAAAGCCCAGCGCGAGAGATCGCTGCCGCCGAGGCGGGGCACACCTCTACCGTATGTTCCACCGTGTCCTCCGGGCTTGGAGTTTTATTGCAATACCTAATAGTTACTACAAAACTACTATTGCAGTTATTGAAATTAATATTGTAATTAATATTGAATTTATTAATATTAAAGAAGGCGAATTCATTTAATTTTATTGTTGTTTAATTATAATTTAAGAAAACTAGCCGTTTTGGTAAATGATAAAAAAAAAACTTTCGTTTTAAAGTACTTCAAAGAAAAATCTGTCGTGTTGTAATAAAACTAAAAAACTAAGTGTGTCCGGCCTTATTTACTCAAATGTCCGGTTTGTCCGGGTTTTCAGTTTTAAGACCTGGCAACTCTAAACGCCTGCAACTTGAAAGCAACTGGTAGTAACGCTACCAATTGCAAACGATACACAAACCAGACACAATCGAATTCGTTTCAAGATTCTTATTCACTGCTAGCCATCTACCACTTACCACTTTATCTCATACCATTCAAATGAACCTTATCTAAAACGTAATAAGTTCCAATATTCAATACAAACATACAACAAAAAAAATTGTACTCATTGCAACAATTTAACTTGGACAACTTTAATTTTGCAGCTCATTCTGCTGAACATTCAAATGAATTAAAGGAGATATTAGTTTGGGAACTGCATTTAGTAAGTTGGTTTTATAGCAACATCAGTAGATAAAAGTTATTGATATATTTGGAATTTAAATTGCTGTAAATCATTTCTGGGAATCTAGAATTAGACTTGTGTGTCTGTTTTTAGTTCTAGATCTAAAAATAATTGCTGAACAAACTGTTGGTAACAAGTTTAACGTGAAACGCGTTGGATTTTATTACTACTTAAAAACTAAGTGGAACTGGAGGCAATTATAATGTTTATTAATATAAAATATAGTTTCTTCAGGACTCGAAGTGGAGTTCATCAAATAACTTGATCCCGCTCTTAGTGGAGCGAAAGGGCTTGTCAGACAGCTACTGACTGAAATCCACTGGGTAACAAGGAAAATTGAAGAAATTCAGGCGTGTTTTATTCAGCAAAAGTCTGACTCGCTTTCAGGACATCCTAGAGCGGAAGAGACGAGAGTCTTTTCAAATTCAAATTCAAAATATTTTTATTTCACATAGGCCTACATGGGCACTTATAAAACGTCAGAAGCTAGTGCACGGTTCCAAATTGGTCGTTTCCTATGGAGAAGAACCGGTAAGAAGCTCCATTTAGTGACTAAAACCCATCCGTGTTTTTTCAGTTGCCAATTGCGTTTCAACCCCGCAGTCCAATTCTATTGAAAACAATGAACAATCAAAATCAAAAGAATTTATCAAATCGGAAAAATTATGCTGATTTCACATTCCAAGGTGTAATTCTCTGCCGGAGTCTGTATTTCTTAACAGCTACGACTTAGGGGTCTTTAAAAGTGTGAATATGTTACTTCTAGGCAAGCGTGCTCCATCGTGAGCCACATCATCGCTAACCATCAGGTGAGATGGTGGTCAAACGCGAGCCTATCTATAATAATAAAAAAAAATCTCTATGGAGAAGAATGTGCAAGAAACTTAATGGATTAGTCAGATATCAGAGGTACCTGCGCTGCCGCCGTTGGGAAGGTAGGATCCCTTTTCAACGGAGGTTTGAGGGACTTTAGACTCTGTTCTGCATACGTCTAAAAGACCATGATCTGGAATAACACAAAAGATGTATTCTATCCTAGGAGTTTATCCCTTTAGGATATTTTTCTACTTCATCATCATCATCTTCAGCCTTTTTAATGTTCCACTGCTGGGACTCAGGCCTCCTCTCTTGGAGATGGAATGGGCCGTAATCCACCACGCGGGCACAGTGCGGGTTGGTGAATATCACATGTTTTCGAATTTTTGGTTTTAGGACATGCCGGTTTCCTCAAGATGTTTTCCTTCATCGTTTTGAGAGCAGTGGTAATGAAATAAATTACACAAAGTAGTGCGCCTGGCAGGGTTTGAACCCGTGACCTACAACTCGTAAATCGGAGCCATTACCACTCCGTCACCACTGATCTCTACTTAGTAGTAGTATTAACCAATAGTTGACAGCGTGACAAACAGCGGCCAGATGTGTGATGTGTGTAGATGATGTAGATGTGGTTGTGATGTGTGTTTCTTGTCCACGCGAACTGGCAGCACCGCCTTAAGAGCGCCCAACCCGAGGTACGTTTGTCACTATTTTTCATACAACCACTCTTGTGTGAAAAATAGTGACAAGGACGTTATTACACACAGTTTTTCTACAGAAATTTTAGAAACACTTAAATATTATCTTGTGGATGACATCTAGGTTTCTATTGAAATCAATTTGTGTAAGACTAGTCCAGTAAAGTCCCCCTAAAATTGTGCTATTTTGCGTTAACTTTGATCCTTCATAATTTAATGAAGTCATTAAGTAAAAAAAAACAAAGATATGTAACTATAGGAAACTTGCAATCAAAATTCTGAATAACTGGAAAAAAAATCCTAAAATTTTTATAATTAAAAAAAAAGCACGTGTTTCCTGGAACCAGTTTTGTGAAATATTCGAGTAAATGACGGAATTAGCGAATGCCAACCGAGCGTAAAGGAGCTATGTCTCTTTTTTACAAGCTTTTTATTAACTTGCAATGTTTGAAGCAGATATCTTCAACCGATTAAGATGAAAATTTTGCATTGAATTTTTATCAAACATTGCATTGCATTGTGTTGGATGAACGAACAATCTTTTAGACCATGTTCAGGTTGACGAGAGACGAGTTTGGAAGGGCCCTCTTAAGGTGTAAATTAAGAACTTCCTGCAAGCTGACACAATCATAAACTACACAAACACAATATTTATACGCAATTACAGACAAACGGCGATAAACACACAGACACGATTAAATTATCTATAGAAACGCGAGTTAATCGCAAAAACAATACTATTTAAATGAATACCAATCGTAAAATGTCGACCGTTTAATCGTTGTTGCGATGTTTGCGAGCTTAGCCTAAGGTGTTATCCAAATCCTATATCATTTCGCGCATGCCCGCCGGATAAAAAACGATTTAAGTCCGACTCCGGCGCAAATTAACCGAAACGAACGAGCCGTGATCGCAATGAATCGATTTCAATCGTAGCCAGTCGCACGGAGTAGTGGCTTGGGCCGTAGCCTACTCGGGTACAAGGGTTGACTTCTGAAAGGGAAACCAGGTGTCCTGGAACTCAAAGAAGGTACAGAAGTGTGGTTTTAGTCAATATAAGTCTGATATGCTTTCCCGCTTCGCTCAGGAGATGAAGAAGTTTTTGGATGATTTAATACCTTAAAAAATAGAGTCGGATCGTGTCGCACAGGATCGCACAGCTTGCTCTGTCAATTCTTTCACTAAATTGTTTTTAAATCCGAATTTGTTGCATTTATTTCCGGTTTCTGAATTGAGTGAAGAGAGAGGCCTGTGCCCAGCTGTGGGATACACATAAAAAATAAAAGTATGATGGTGGTGAAAATTCGCAAAAGATTGCTTAGGATCGCTCCAGATCGCATCGAATCGCACTGCTTTAAACGAAATATCATCACGGCTATTATCATAAATCGCTAATGATCGATCCCTTGGTAAATGATCCAATGAATAATAAAAAAAGACGTGTGGCACTCGGGAACTGCCGCGGTAAAGCTATTGCATAGCATTTTTATCAACTTATGCAATTATAATTATTTATTTATTTTATTTATGCAGTATTTTTTTTCCTTTGTTTTTTTTTTTTCTTTGATATTAGTTGAAGTTACACTTTCACACATTGAATTGAATTTTGATTGATTGTTCACTCATTTGTTTTCTTATCGGTCACCATGCTCAAAAAACAAATGAGTGGGGGGTGTTAGGTTATTTTCGTTACGGAATTTCTGGATTCGGTCTCCACGCTCAAGGCCCGCGATAGAAGCTATGCAATAGCTTAATAAAAATCTTTAAAATTTGTCTGCTTGTTGGTAGGCATCCCATAATGGGTTGCTGGGCTGTTTGTTGGTATCTATGTATCTCGTGACAGATCACGAGTTTGTTCGTTCACTGCGGCCCTGAAACACAAAGGGCAACTGAGGAAACACAAGTGGGTCAGTAAAAGACTGACAGTTCCTCTCATTCCACCCCAAACAGGAGATGTTGATTGAAGATAACTCCCACCCAAAATAAAGTTTTCCCATGATATTCTGTGAACAGTCCCTCTGTCTCAGACATTACGTACGTCATGCTGGAGTGCCTCAGATGCTCATAAGTCTTACACCTGCACATTTCAGGACCTAATAAACACCACTGACGAAGTTATTAACGTGCCCACTGCACATTCTAAACAGTTAACCATCGATTAGAATCGAAGAAGACAGTACTTATTAAATATTCTCCAAATAATATGCAGCAGAGCTTTACGAAAAGATAAATAATATATAGAACATTATTGGTACCCTAGTAGGAAGCTCAAATAAATCTTCTAGATGTTAAGTAAACATAAAAATATACTACGTCTTGCGAACTACTGAATTTACTAACGATGCGAATTTTTTGACACAATTTCTTTTACAAATTCTTTCCCCTATATTTAATTAAAAATCCCCTCATTCATCAACAATACTTATAATTGTAACCTATAATTATCTCAATTATAACTAAACACATTTAAAAGACAAGCGTCGCCGCGGCACATAACAACATAAAGTAAACCACCGATACCTCAGGGTTCTTTCTTACAAATTTTTATAATCTGTGGCCATTGACCCTTCGCCCTATTGTCTCTACCACAAAAGGGCGTTCCAAAAAAGGCCTCGAATTAATAAAAAAAAAATACAATATTCCGTCATTGTAAGGCTGTCATTGATCATTTTTCAAAAAACCCACAAATTCTTGTCTTAAATTGAGTTCCGTTTGAAAAGGGAACAAAATGAGGAGTCGCGTTGTTTTTACTTTTTTTTTTAAGTTATGAAGGAACGTGGGATTCGAGAGGGTTAAGATAAGAGCTTTTTGGTTGTAGAGAGATTTTGAGGAACTCTCAATTTACAAGTGGTTACTAAGTGTCATGTAAGGAATATTGTAGGATTTACGTTATTAACAATCAGTTTGATAGGTTATGCTTCATAGTTTTTAAATAGTGGTCGTGTTTTCTACATCCGTATGAAAATACAGAATTAGTCTGCTCCATAAATTTTTTGTTTGAAATGCTACAATAATTTGTATACTTAACAATATTTTTTGTTCCTCAAAATTTTATATTTAGGTCTTATTGATTAGGTCTGCGGAATTATTCTAAAGAGTCACCGTAGCCCTAAATTACAAAAGCCAACTGAAGGAACACAGGTGGATTTTAGTCAGTAAAAGTTTGATACTCCTTCTCACTCCACCCACAGCGGGAGAAGTCATCTGATAAAGAGTAACCAACCATAGAGTTTCTAGCCGGTTCTTTTCCATAGAAAACGACCAATTTGGAACCGTGCTCTAGCTTCTGACGTTTTATAAGTTCCCTTGTGAAATAAAATATTTTTTATTTTATTTTTTTGAATTTCCCACTAAGGAAAGGTCCCATTGATCAAATCACCACCAATAATCTGATAAAAAATACAGCGTCGGCATATGAAAGAATAGACAAAAAAATATCGAGACAGGACGAAATAAGAGTAAGTTATCTAAAAGATAAAAGACACGATTAACCCGATTCTTTAATATCATAGATCTTCCAGTATCCACAAATATGAAATACAGAAGAATATCTTGCATGCTATGTTTAAGTTTAATCAGTCAGCAAAGTGCTAACGAAGATGACTTCTTCAAGAGCCCTGGGTCTAGGTGGTCATATATATGCAATCATCCTTACTCATAGTATAGCATAATCAACCCTAAAATGTCCACACTCTTCTCTAGGATAGAGAATAGCCCGTAATCAAACACGCGGTCGCTGTCTTTGAATTTGGTTCTAGGACATGCCGATTTTCTCCCGATTAAAAAGAGAAGTTTCTTGTACATTTTTCTCCGTAGAGATCTACGCTTGAATGTGCAATTAGCATCATTTTATTCACTGACTGTCTTCTTAACATTTCAAAAGTGTAAATGATTTATCTATACAAGGTGCAGTTTTAAAACTGCACAATATTTCAGGAGGTTGTAGTAAAACTCATAAATAATCATGTAAAAAAACGATACCTGGTCAATAATCAGTAATACTTGTTATTTTATTTTTTAATTACACTAAACTAAATCGATTGATCGATGGCCGCGGGGGCGTGGCTAGGGTGTGGCGTGCGGGATGATGATTGGATGATACATTATTTATGAAACTATCGTTGCGAGTTAGTGTGTGTGAAAACGCCCTTTATTGTTCCGTGTTTGTGTGTGTGAAAGAAAGCGCAGTTATAAGGCAGGTATCAGACTGGCTGCTTTTTAAGAAACGTAGTTCACACATACCGAATTCCATAAAAAAAAAAAAATAAAAAAAAAAATTCCTACTCATTTTATTACTGATTCGGGTCGAGAATCACTAACATAATTACCTCCTGAAATATTTTGCAGCTTCAAAACGACACCTTGTATAAAAAAAAAAGGAGAAACTGACCGATGTTAGTCAGTCAATCAACGCCCTGCCAAAACTACTGGATTAGGAGCCTGAAATTTTGCACAAAGTTTCCTTTTATGACGTAGACGCACTTAGAGGATTTTCCAAAAATCACCCCTTAGCGGGATGAAACAGGAGCAAAAGTTTGTAAAAAAATACTTTCATGCAAATTAATCCGCTAGCAGAAACTAGTAGTAAATAAAAGCCAGAATTTCAATAATTTGTGACATCCATGCGTGATCTTGTTTCTTCTTATTTTCTTCCTATGCAAAGCAGTGGTAAATAAATAAATTACACAAAGTAAAGCTATTGTGTATCAATGTCGGTAATGCTACTATTAGGCCTCTACTTCACCCCTGTTTCTACCTAAGAAGACTTTATTGTATTGTATACAAGTAATTTACGAGAGCTATGAAGTTCCCTCCAGTTTTGTACTACGCTTCCAGTTTTATCTAGAATCTAATGATTAACGACTGACACAAATTGTAACAATTTTCGCGCTTCCAACTTACATTGTTGACCGATCATTTGACTTTGCGCTCCGAGACTGAACCAATTTAATGTATCAGGACCTATGTAGATAGGTAATTAGCTGCAGCAAAAATACGATGACATGGTTATACTGATGTTAACTGCGCATGTTGGAATATGTGGCATATGTGGCTATTCTTTAAATTCAAAATCATATCGTGTAGCTTCGAATTAAATAGTGCTTTTTTTTCTGGTATCGGAAGTCGTCAAATTATTTATCCCCCTCTAGGTAAAGCGAGTAGAAGAGTCAGTATTTCTTTAATTATCCTTTGCACTCCTATAGTGGGGATGAATCTTCCGTAAAAGTATCAGTAAAGCCATCAGTGTAGTCCAATTATAATTACGTTGCAACTATACAAAGGTCAAATAGAATTGAAGCGAAGTAAAAGACCGTTTCTTGGATAAGTTTGAACTTCAAGGAGCAGTAACGTTATAATAAAAACGCAACAAATTATAATAATAATGATTTGGTTAACTTCCAACGATAATTACACCTAGAAGATGAAATTCATACCAAGAAAAAAGAAAAGAAAATCAAATATAGGAAAAGGGACATAGAATTATCCGAGACCGTCAATAACGAAGAAATAAAAACATCAGAAGACAAGACAAACACTGAATATAACACAATAAAGCAAAGTCGAAGTTCTTACGATCAGAACTCTCCAACTCTCGAACCCAAAGCAGAAATTCAGCCATTCGAAATAAATGTTATATCTGATAGTTAATTAAACGTATGTGTTATTAGCGTACAGATTTAGAACTGAGACGAAAGCGTTCTAAAAATAAGCGGGGCAATGACAAAGGCGTACAGACGGACGAGCACAACAATGTTCTTTAGTTATAAGTAAAATGTATGTACGTCGGCGATCGCACTGCCTTCACCCATACATATGAATTTTATGAATCGTGCGCAGGGAAACTGTGGAGATGGGGTTGTCTTACAGATTTTTGTGGAAATAACTATGATTTTAAATATGATAGCGCTGGTCAGTATAATAAATGCGTTTCATTTAGGATATGATTTATGGTTAGGTTATATTACTGGCAGTTTAGAAATTATAGCAAACATGGAATTAGGTATAAAAAGGGTCAGAGAAAGGAAGTAAACGAAAGAAACTTAAAGGTCAAGTTTGACGGACTGAAAATTCTACCTGCTGAAATGATTCCTACAGAGTAATGTAGGATAAAGTTTAGAAAACAATTTGAATACAGAGTTGAATCAGATTACGCTTCCTAAAAAAACTACACATTTTCAAAGAAGTTTGTTATTAAAAAATAAGTACTGTAGATTTCTCTAACAAAGATCACGAGAACATGACACAAGAAATAGTTAATTCAAGATTACTTTTGTTCCTAAACAAGAGTCTACATTAAAGAGCACAAAGGTCTTGAACCTTTAGTTTATGATGGTAAATAGATGATGGTAGACAAAGAAATGAAACACCCACCAGCAATGGTACAAGCATGTAAGCATATAACGAATCCTATAGGCAGCATAAACTATTATACAGTGCAGTAAAATAATAAATTAATTGTACAGACGACAGAATGCAATGAATCTATCATCCAACAACGCGTGTAGTTTATTTCAAGAATGACAGACGATGTTACCTTTAAATTTTAAGATAGTTAGAGAGAAATATGTAATGAATAGTTGGATTAGATTCTACGGAGATGAGATGTCTTACTAAGAATATAATGTTTCATTCATCATCATAATTTCAGCCATCAAGTGTCACCATAACAACCTGTCCTGTGCGTCTCCATTCATTAGATTCCCGCGACCCTCACCAGGTCCGGTTCATCTTCTGAGAAGTTTTCAAACGCGTCTTTTGGTACGCTGTCGCCACTACAGGGCCCTAGGTTTTGCCACTTAAGTTTTGTGAATCTTCAAACCATGTCAGTAATCTTATGTATTTCTCCTGCGGATAACTTCTTTCCTGATACGATCACATTAGGAAACTCCGAGCATAGCCCTTTCCACTACTCTTTGGGTGACTTTAAGCCTTTTGATGCCTATTTCAGCATAGTATGAAATGGCTATTATTTTTTGAAATTATATTATGGTCTGTACATTTAATATAATTTCTACTGTTTCTTTTTCTTCTAGCTGTTTCATCTTTCACAGAGTCACCTTCTTCAATCAGCGGATGTAGAGTTTTTGTTCTAGCAAAATTGGCGAATTCCTCACATATCTTTTTTAAATATTAGAAACATTGTAAATGTTTCGCATGTAGCCTACTCGTGGGATGCGCATGCACCGCGCTGGCGGGCCCGCGGCGACGCGCATCGATTTATGCCGATACTCGATAATTAAAAACAATCCGCCATATTCTTTTTTTTCTCTCGTTTTATTCCCGTTTTCGAGCATCCCTCATTTGATTGTGTTGCTTTTTTGACTTTTTTATAAGTTTGCCTCCTTAAATGGTTCTCTGTTTTTGTATTAAGCTGACTATCTTCTCGTTCGTCTCGGTTCGTACTGCATTGAGACGTTTTAATTTATATTTTTATCGTTTGCTGGTGTGGGCCGACTGTGTATGCGCACGTTTCTTTGTAATATTACATTGGTAACGAATTTGTGGTCTTTGGTAATTTGCTGCATTTTAAAAGATTTTATCGGGATTGAGATAGAAGTTTGCAAGCTTAGAGCAGGATATAATGGAATAATGTATACCCAGTATACCTAAACATTGTTCCGTGTAACAATTGTTGAAGCAGTGGTTAAGTTGCCAATTAATATTTATGTTCTTTTATTCATATCAACAAATACATAGAAACTCATTAGTCATTACACTAACTTCAGGGGCCGTATTATGACCTCTTAAAACCATCAAGTTTTCGGTGTGAAAAAGAGACGGAGCTATACAGGACGAATAGCACTATCCTTTTCTCACACAGAAAACATGATGGTTTTAAGATGTCATAATACGGCCGCAGATGAGAGAACTCAAAGAATAATATTGTAAGAAGCACTTAGATCTTTTTCGTGCGAGCTGTAGATTTCTGAAACGTGTAGATAAAGCCAGTTTTTTCTCACTTTTCCTGCTCTGGGTGGATTAAGAGAGATAGTATCAAACTTTTACCGTTCTAAACCTACCTGTGTTCCTTCAATAACCCTTTACGGTCAAAGACTAAGGTATAATCTTTTGAAAAATCCCGCAGATAAAGCCATACAATCATATTTCTGACACAATCATCGACTGATTATCGCAAGAAATAATTCTACACACGTTAAGACGATAGTTATTAATAAGCATCAATCCAGAAACAATAAAAAGCTATAAAGTGTCAATCTACCCACATAACCTGTGTGATTCAAGTTTTATTATGAAGACTACCTACTACAATATTTATGGTTTGAAGCTGGGCATAGACCATAATGCTATGTATCTTAGCAATCTCTAGATTTCAGATGTTATGCTGTTTAATTTCAAAAGATGGTATCTTTCCGAGGTTGTGTGGCTGGGTTACATTATGCTGTATGGGTAGATGTTAAGAATAGGCTCATGTTATTGGCTTATCTTCTTAGTTTTGTGTGGGAAGTGGGCACTATTTATCTTAAGTTTTTAAAATTTTGAGGAGGTAGATTAAAGCTTATACTACATTAGACCGATACACATGTGTAACACGCCGTATTTGTACGTAGAACGACGTCGCGTGGCGTGGATCTAGCGTAGCTCTACAAGTCTAGTTTCAAAATAAAATGTATGGTGACCGACGCGCCCAGATCGACGTGTGTTGCACACGTGTTAGCAGTGTAGTTCAGCCTATATTTCGTTAGTTTATATAAGATAGATATGACATAGTAAACGCACCTGAAAGTAGTATTCTCAGAGGTTCTACCACTAGCTCATCCATTTAACGACCTAAACTGAACTTTTTTATTTTTATTTTATTTTATTTTAACTGTTAAAGGGATGGATGAAGCTCCCTCTTTCTCACTCGCACGCTTGACATTTCAATACGTCATGGTAACGCCCCAAGATTAGCTATGTTTAAAACATATATTTTTTTGTCCTAAGATAATGAAGAATTATTTTAGAAAATTACTTATTTTTACAAATTCTTGACAAGTCTAGATTACGTCACTAGTGTATTTATGTGTTCGGTCTTACTCTCTACCAATGTAGAGCGTCGATCCCCAAATAATTTGTCTACAACTAAAATAACTTGTTTCTTAAAAAAATACTACACTTAAGTGCATTTAAGTAAAATTATAAAACGTAAATTATGATTGTAACTTAATTTTCTAATTACGGTATTTTTCCAATTAGATGTCGGATCGTTCCAAATATTACAAATATTTGGAACGATCAATTTAAATATGTATATTTTTGCATAAAAATCTTATGAACTAAAATATGATAAATATTTAAAAGTCATAGAACCTAAGTTGTTGTTTATGATGTTAATAACATAGTATTGAGTGGTTGCCAGTATTTGACAAATAACCCAGTATGGGCTGTAAATAGGCTTTAATTTATAAATGTAGGCCGTAGGAAGTACTAACTTCACACGGATGGAACCATGGTTAGCAGCTAGTATTAGACACTTAAAGCATACTACATTATTCATCATCATCATCATCATCAGCCTTTTTAATGTTCCCACTGCTGGGACTCAGGCCTATTCTCTAAGAGAGGGAATGGGCCGAATGGGCCCAGTGCGGGTTGGTGGATGTCACATGTCTTCAAATTTTTGGTTCTAGGCCATGCCGGTTTCCTCACGATGTTTTCCTTCACCTTTTTGAGAGCAGTGGTAATGAAACAAATTACACAAAGTAATGCGCCTGACAGGGTTTGAACCCGCGCCCTACAACTCGTAAGTCGGAGCCATTACCACTCGGCCACCACTGCTTATTACTACTTTATTAAAAAAGAAATTATTACCAACTAGCTGTGACCGCGACTTCGTTCGCGTGGACTACGGGATTTTGAATTTATTTTTTCTAAAATAAAATTAGCATAAGTTACTCCTTATTACGTCAGCTACCTGCCAAAAAGTTCCGTCAAAATTGGTCCAGCCATTTCAGAGATTAGCCGGAACAAACAGACAGATAAAATGGTAAAAAATGTTATTTTGGTGTATGTACCGTATATATATTCATATGCATGTAGCAAAAGCGGTTATTTCAATATTACAAACAGACACTCCAATTTTATTTAAATGGATAGAAGATTACGCTATCTAATAAGTGTCAATCCAGAGTGTCAGTAGGTAATTTATAAGTTCACTTTTTATGACACCACCCCAAACAGATAATGTCAAATGTCATCCGTATAGATGAGAAAGTAATGGCCTCATTTAAACTATGGCAGATAACGAACTATTATAGTACGAAGTTTATTTGAACCCCAAAAATCAATATTGACCCCTCAACAAAGGGAAATTTTGCACATTTTTAAATTTCAACACAAAAACATGAAGTATAAAAACCCGGCCAGGTGCTACGAAAGGGTTGAAAAGTATCGCTGTCTCTTTCTATCTTCATACAAATATTCGCAGTCTCGCTTTAACCCTTTGACGGAGGGTGCGGGTTTTTTTGGGTCAAATCTCGTATTTTTTCATTGATTATATTTTTTTTTTCGATATAATGAGATATTGTGTTTCGGGGCCTTTGTTAAAGTTTTAGTTTAAATTCGGAGCACGATCTGATTTGAAATGATTTCGGTATTTTATGGTTTATGGGGCGGCTGCGGTTTTGTTACTTAGTGAATGTTTTTCGAGCTGTTGAACAGTAATTTTGGATGGTTTTAAAAGATTTTTGTTTGCCACATGAGACTTCGAATTAATTTTAGTCTCACATTGTTTTATTTTTAACTAACGACCCGCCCCGGTTTCGCTCAGGTTCAATGCTGATAGTAAACATACCTTTCAAAAGGCGCGGGAAACCTTCAAAAGGCGCCCGGACTTTGGGGATAAGTCCGGGGAGTGTGGGATTTTTACCTAACTAAAACCACCCCGGTGATCACCATCAGCACATAGAAGGGGCCCCGTTACCTCTCAAAAGACCATTCCGGAACCCCCTCAGTGCAACGCCTGTTACGACACATCCCTGAAGAGACTTTATAACGGTCTCCCCTGACCCTCTTTGTGCACGGCAGCACGTGATCACTGTGCTACCGTCCTCCCTGGAATCCCTCGATGAGCGAGCAGAGTCCCCACTCTGAGCGCCCATGGTTCCAAAGTCCCACTTATATTCAATGATGCAAGCGGGGTTTCAGCGTGTTAGGCATCAAGGCGGTTGCCTCCCCGATGCCTTCTTCCCCGAGCGGGATCGGCCCTTTCACGATCTCGCTCAGCGGCCTCCTTCTGGACCATCACGGTCTCACAGAAGGAAGCAACTTCCCTCCAGTTTTCTGGCTCCAACATAGCCCTCACTACTGCTGGCAGAGACAGATCTCGCCCGATCCTGCCAACCAGGACTCGTCGCTATGTGGCTCACACTGGGATACTAAAATACCTACTACATAATGTCTTTATACAAAACGTTTACAGCTTTTTTGTCATTAAACAATAGACTTAAGATGTTAGGTCTTGAAAGAGCGACATATACCTAATTGGCCATGTGAAAACACGCAACGCTCAAATTTAACAATATTACATTATAGTTAAGGTCCACAGGAATGAAATCGAGAGAGAGAGTCTCTTCAAAAGGAATATCATCCCCGAATTACGAATGAAAGAATTTCACGTTGAGTACCAATCATACCTAATTTTGTTTTTTTTAGAACTACTTTATCTACACTAATATTATAAAGAGGGAAAATTTGTGTGTGTATGTTTGTAATTAATAAACTCAAAAACTACAGTGCTGATTTCAAAAATTCTTTCACAGTCACCCTGAGTGACATAGGCTATATTTATTGCCTGTGCAAAACCGGGACGGGCCGCCAGTTTTACATTTTTTTTTTATTTTTAGGTAAGAAACTTTGTTCTTTTCTTGTCTATAAATTTTAGGCTATGGTATGACTGAAATGCAAAAGGCAGCTAAAGTTCTGGTAGGTTTTAGTCAGTATAAGTCTGCAGGTCTTACAGTATTTTACAGGATGCATTTTGGAGCGTGTGCGCGGGAATTGCATATCTTGATTCCTCATCATCATCATCACCAGCCTTTTTAATGTTCCCACTGTTGGGACTCAAGTCTCTAGGAGAGGGAATGGGCCGTAATCCACCACGCGGGCCCAGTGCGTGTTGGTGAATATCATATGTCTTCGAATTTTTGGTTCTAGGACATGCCGGTTTCCTCACGATGTTTTCCTTCACCGTTTTGAGAGCAGTGGTGATGAAATAAATTACACAAAGTAATGCGCCTGGCTGAGTACGAACCCGCGACTCGTAAGTCGGGGCCGTTACCACATCCTTCCGTTATTCCTCATCAGTCATCTCCTTTCTACCATCGGACAACCCGACGTACGGCGAGTATCCATCCTTACGTTGTTGAAACCTCTACGGTCCGGACTAAGCGTTTCCCTCGTCGTTTGAGTGGCCTAAACTTAAGAAAAGGAGAAAAGATTTTGAAATCATAAGTCGAAGTTACAGCTTAGGTATATTATGTACGAGTAATATGCATGTTTACTGTATGGACTTTAAAAGCGACTTTGACCCCTGAGTTTGTTTCGGTGTTTCTTCTCAGGATATTCAGCTAGAAAATACCGGCCTCATCTAGTTTAAACTGACGAAAAAAAAAATGACGTGTAAAAGTGTTTTTTTGTATTTACTAAATACATATTATTTATCAACTGATCTTTAAAACAAATATCACACAGACCTTACTGAGAAAAAAAAATGTCAAGTCTGCAAACTTGACGAGTGCAATGCGTGAATAATGTATCTAGGCAACTAGGTGGGTATTACTCATTCGTAGGACATCATTCTTTCATCATCAGCCATTGCTCTACAAGCATCCCACATACAGTGCAATGACATACAAGTCAAACAACGTTTAAGCCTTGTTTCTGGTTTGGCAAATCATCGGATAACTTCTCCCGCTTTTGGTGGAGCGAGAATGCAACGTAAAGAAGAAACATACTTACTAGTGGGTTTTATTCAGTAAAAATCTGACATACCGCTCCGCCCAAGAGCGGGAGAAGTCATTTCATATAATGTATAATAATATATATATAATTTAATATTCCACAACTATCACACAACGCCGTCTAGTCCCAAGCTAAGCAGAGCTTGTGTTATGAGTACTAGACAACTGATAAACATACTTATATATTTCTAAATACATACATATTACAGATAAATTACACCTTGATGATGACCTTAAAAAAAAGGTGGGGCTAGAGGGAGTATCGGAATTTTACTAATTAAAATCACACCTATATTTCTTGGACCTAGGGGCCCAGCAGGGTCGAAGCCAACTGGGGCCAAGGGTCTGTTTCTGAAAGAGAGGCTTGGCACCGGTATGAAAGGCAACGAAGGAACAGGATGGGTTTTTTAGTCAGTAAGAGTCTGACACTATCTCCCGCTCCACCCAAGGGCGAGGGATGTCATTTAGATGATTTTTACCCACCGAAAAAGAAACACTTATATTACCACACTTAGTTACCCTTTACATTCTAGGGTAAGTAATCTTTAAAGACGTTAACCCATCACCCTAATAAACATTAGCCCTATTGGGCCCCTACAGGTTTGCTGACAACTCCTTGAGGCGTGAGTGCAACACTACGCGTCGTCGACGATTTGGGCTCGGTCTGGACGTTTACCGGACGGCCAGGTATGACTAGTGTCAGAGATGATATCATTATTTCACTGAGGCTTCTGACTACCCGTAACGAGTGACTAAATATACAAATAGTGGCCGAGACCAACGGCTTAACGTGCTATCCAAGGCAAGAAGAAATCTCGGTAAGTATGTGATGGTTGGCCACACACCCTCCAGGGACAGATCTCGGCATTGTTTTACCTCAAATGTCTACACATTTCAATGTCTAATATTTAATACTAGCTTTTACCAGCGGCTTCACCCGCGTACATAAAATATAACCTATGTCACTCAGGAATAAAGCAGCTTTCTATCGGTGAAAAAATTTTAGCAATCGGACCAGTACTTTCAGAGATTACCTCCTACAAACAAAAAAACATAAAAACCAACTTTACCTCTTTATTATATTAGTGTAGCTGATAGTAAACGCACATTCTGAAAGTCGTATCAAATCATAATGTCCACTTCTCAAAATGTCAACCGGTAGCAAAATGTTCACTTCTCACAATGTCAACTTCTTAGAATGTCAATTTCAGTACTATGTTCAGAACGGGTACTGAATCGATTTCAGTTCTTTTTAAAGTTTTTTTTTTCTTATTATTAAGAATAAATTACTTAATAATTGATTACAATCTAGCCTAAAAGACTAATAAGTGATTTAACTCTAACTTATTTTTATACGGTTTTATTTAAACTATGAATAGCGTCCTTTAGCACTTATAGAAGTCCATAGCACTTTCTTATAGTCTAATATTGATAAAAACACTTTTTTCATGTGTTATATGCATTTTTAAAGTAGGTAATTTTCTTATCCTAAAATAATTCTTGATTATAAAAAATACTTATTTCCATAAATTCTTGTGAATCTTGATTGCATCAGTAGAGTGTTTGGATGTGTGTAGTACGTAGATATTAATACCGGTGCGCCAGCAATGTAGCGTTGATTCTCCATATATATTATTTGCTTACAATAATTAGATTTTTTAACCTGGTTAGTGTTTTTTTTATCTTTAAATGTATTTGAGCAAAATTTCAATGCTTGGGTTATGATTGTACCTAACTTAATTTCCTAATTGGGGCGTATGAAAATGTGCATTAATTAATCCGGTTAGGTACATGTTGTATAGCCACAACTCCCCACTTTTCTTCTAAATTAAAATTAACAAAACCACCTACAAATAAAATTAACAAGTCAAATGGGAACAATTTCGGCAACTAACGGAACGTACGCCATGACATTTCGAAAAACCGGCGATTGTTCTTCGACTAGGCTGAGTAACGCAACGCCCACGTCCAAATCTTAACAAACCGTGCGAGAAAAAAATAATTAAATAGAATTGTAATTGTGTAATATGCTCGCCCCGCCATCTGTACATCTGTTATTGTCAACACACCTGAGAACGATGTCGCTATACCCGTCCCTTTCGCACCTCAACGAAATGTTTAGGTAAGAAAAGGAAGGAACGTTTGAATCGGTTCAGACGAGATGTGGAAGTGACAAAAAACTCGTGCTTCCTGTGTCTTTCGTATCATTTGAAAAAGGAACAACGCGACGTAGTATACGTGACGGCGGCAGATCAATTTTATACATGTTTTGAAAAGATTATTGAATTAAATTAGAATAATAATGACTTGTATAAATCGTAGCGGTGAATTAACGTAATACATAATCAACGATAAATTCAACAGGATTCATTGCTTTATTTTCGAGGTTGAGTATAATCTTTTAAAGAATTAGTCTCTCTGTAACTTAGGGACTTGTCATTAAATAAGAATTACATTTTTAAAACTTGATAAGTTAAACTGATGTTGTGATGAACTGTGGAGTGTGGCTCATGGTTTAAAGGTCAATCCTACGAAGACTCAGGTCATTGTTGTCGGTAGCCCCAGGTTGCGCTCAAAAATCAACTGGACTCAGCTACCACCGATAGTCTTTGATAACTCAACTATTTCATACAGCGATTCAGTGAAAGATCTTGGTATTTTTATTGACAAAGACTTTTCGTGGGCTCCTCAGTTGCAGGAAGTAAGCCGTAAGTTGTTTGCGTCTGCGGGGTCTTTGCGTAGGCTGCGCAATTTTCTTCCAACTGCCACCAAAACTGCGCTTGCCCAATCCCTCCTTCTCCCAATCCTTGATTATGCCGATGTCAGTTATTTAGATCTAACTGAAGTGCAGCTAGATAAGCTTGAGCGACTTCAAAACTTTTGTATAAGGTTCATATTTGGTTTACGCAAGTATGACCATGTCTCTGAATTCCGTAAAAAGCTCAAGTGGCTGCCGATCCGACTTCGCCGGAATACCCATATCTTATCGTTACTTTACAGTGTCCTGTTTGTTCCCACAACCCCCTCATATCTCAAAAAACGTTTTAAGTTCCTTCATGACACACATACTAGACATTTGAGATCATCGGAGAACTTGAAACTTTTGATGCCTTCGCATTCTACCAAATTCTGCGACAAATCGTTTACGGTTCAGGCGGTGCGATTATGGAACGCTTTGCCATTGTCAATTAGACAAGCCCAGTCGCTAGGTTCTTTTAAAAACCTTGTCAAAGAACATTACCTTTCTCTCTAATATTACTCTGATACTGCCAAATTTAATTTCTTCCATCGCTAATCTTTATTCTATTCTTTTCTTTTTCGCTTCCATTTAATTGTAACACATGATATATATATGTATATATTTATATATGTATATATGTACTTGCATATTATTATTATTATTTTTTCCCCCTTAATTAATTTGTCCCTTGATATATTGCTTGAAGTACACCGCAGACTACCCCCTTTTTTAGTTTCAGTTCTTATATTCCATCCCAAGGTTGTCTGGAAGATATCGCTTTCAGCGATAAGACCGCCACTGTGCACATAGGTTTAAGTTTCTGTGAAATTGTTACTATTTTGGTGTACAATAAAGTTTATTCTATTCTATTCTATTCTGATTTGTAAATAAAAAAAATAAAAATTAACCTTGGCTGAAAACCGTTACAATAATATAAAACAGCAGCTTATTAATTGTTCTGATTAAAATCCCATAGTTTTTTAATTACAAAGAAATACGACGCTAATTACATCTAAAATCAAACTAAAATATGGCTTCAAAAAACTCTTCCACATCTCTGTCGACTGGTAATGTACCCAAAAGACTGGCAGCATTGCCATGCTGTATGACAATGTCGCCGTTTATTTTTTAGACATTAGATTATTTTCCATGTAAAATTATTACAAAGAATAATGCCACTTGCCAGGGTTTCTATGAAATGTAGACCCACCTTTCAAATTTCCAATAGTTATGTGTGTTATATCGCTTAATAGGTAATTTTGAGTTGAATAAAAGTTACGAAGTTCCACATCTTATTCCGTTCAAGTACTTAACTATTTCGTTCAACAATAGTAGGTACCATCAAAGTCACTTCCGCCTAACCACCGCTAAGTTCAATTTTGCTTGCACTAGAAACGAAAATTTCAAAAGCTTTGGTTTGACGCCGCGGTGCAGAATTCAGGCGAAAATTTTTTTACATAATCAGGCAGAAATGACCGCGATTGTGCCTGTCCAACTATGTAACACACATAGCTATTGTAAGGTCCAGAATTTGTTTCCTCTTTTCTGCTCTATTAGAACCCATAAGATGCCTTTAGATCCATTTTCCTGAAAATCAATGAAAGTTACAAGTTAAGAACATTTTTATTAAAACTAATTGGATTAAAAACTGTCGCATCTGACAACCTTACATGTACTGTAGCCAGTCAGAGTCACAGTATATGAAGTTTTGACGTATTCCATACAATGTGGACTTTTTAACAATTCGAAAATAGAACGTTTTTAAACTTAACCCTTCCATATTTGACAAAAAAAAAACTTTTTTATATTTAGAACGCGACGCGCACCGAACAGGGATTTAAAACTCTTTTGAATTTCGAATTTAGAAACAGTTCGAATATGGAAGGCGCTCGAAATATGGATTAGAGTAACGGTCTTCGATAAGTATGGAAAAAAGACTTCCCATGTTTGGAAGTTTTATAATTTGTTAAGAGACAACCTCTCTCGGACGGCATTTTTGAAGACTTTGTAGAGATTTGTGAAGACACACTGCCAACGTTAGGTACTTATTTGACTACCTATATTTAATCTATATTCAATACGTTTCAGCCTTGAGTTCCTCAAACGACCCACTGATCAGTTTACATAAGGCATTGATCTACTCTGTATCATACCTTTAATTACACTCACACTTAGGTAATTTTCAAAATTTTCAATTTTGCTGACGAAACTTTTACTTCGGTTTTCGTGATAATTAAGGACCCTAATTTTTGCGAAAATCGAGGAGAAGAAACTTTTTTCTCAGTTTTTGAGAAAATTAGGGATCCAGGTCCTTATTTTTCACGAAAGCTAAAGTAACGGTTTCACCACCACCCATCTACGAAAAATCTTTAATCTTTTAGAGAACACAGCGTATCAAAACTTATAAACAAACTTCAAGCATAAAACCTCAATACTTTTTTAAATTACACATTAAAAATATATTGTTACACTTTAACTTCCGGGCCTTTCTTCACATTTATTATGTAGCGAAATGAGAAAACCGTAAAAAAGGAACTTCTCACAAAAGTTATCATTACAACGGCTATCTTAGATCGTAAAAAAATATCAGATGTCGTCACACAACCCTTCTGATGAAAAGAAACGCAACGAAAAAGGGGTAATTCTTACCAAAAAAAAAAAAAAGTTTATACAGTGAAATATTTTGACAAAACTGTAGAGTCACGTTACGGCCGGGTGTAAGTAAAATAATAAAAAAAAAGTGAGAAAAGGGTAAAAAGACAGATTTTTGTCGAAACGAGATTTGTTTACAATGAGAATGTTGGTAGGTAGGTATTGTGTATCTTTGGACGTGTTTTTGATTGATTTTTGTAAAGTATTTTTGGTGATAGATAATAATATATATAATATACTTGATAGCAAAATATCATGTAAATTCGTACATACAGTTACTATTGTTCTAACATTCTAGTTCTCTGTGTTAATATTAAATACACTCTTGCCGATCCAATTTACTTTTGACATTGGCAGAATAGTTGACATCAGCTCTATTTGCTATTAATAAAAATAGAATAGAATAGAATCATATAAATTCTCTCCTGTACTTAACTCGGAGCTAGGTTGAACGCCTAGTCTAGGTATGACAATTAGTGGTAAATAAATTTTATATCAATAAAACAATTTTAATTAAATAATCTGTTTAGTTGGTAACCATCTAAAAAGCTAGAACTATATTACACACACGTGTAACACGCCTGATTTCTACGTAGAACGACGTCGCGTGGCGTGTATCAAGTGTAGCTCTACAAGTCTAGTTTCCATAAAAAATGTACGGAGACCGACGCGCCCAGATCATCGTGTGCCACACGTGTGCACAGTCTAGTTCTACCTTTACCCCTAGGTTGTAGCTATCAGGATACTGACTCCGACAGGGAATTCCACTCCTCTATTGTAAAACAAATTCCCCCACCGCGCCTGTGAGTCTGTCTGTTCGCGATAAACGCAAAAACTACCGATCGGATTTTGATGTGGGTTTCACCAATATACAGAGTGATTCATGAGGTATAATACAGATTATTATAGTAAAGATTGAAATGGAGAGGTCACATTTAAGAAAATCATAAGAAAAATGAAACAAAACTATTGTATTCTGGTATCCCAGAAATACAAAAAGTAAGTGGAAAAACGAAATAAAGGCTACTGCAGGAAGAAGGTGGACGAGGTCAGCGCTGAATCGTATAGAGTGGAAAAACATGGAGGAGGCAATTGCCAAAGCAGGATTTCACAAAAATTCGAAACAAAAAAAAAGTTCGTATTATTTTCGACATATTGAAATAATTGCCATGTTATGTTTATAATATTCCTAATGAAAAAATAAATACGGATAATACGGAGTTTGAGGACAATAGGATTATTCAAATTATAAATTAGTTAAGTAATATCTGTAGATAATTATACTCTATAAAGACGTAGTACGTGGGTATTAGGATAAGTAGAACTTTCGTAAGCAGAGAGCTTTCAAGACAGCTGACATAAAAGTTAGTTTTTTTCTTGTAAATAAAGTAATAATATCATGATATTGCGAACCAGCAAAACCTACTGTGGGATAGTTCGAAAAGTTTACCATGGCCCTGGATCGATTCGCAAAGGGCAACTGAAGGAACATACTTGAGTTTAGTCTGTAAAAGTCTGACTCTCACTCTAAAACTTCAAAACTTACCCTAGGCATTGGGTGAAGTTGTTTTTTTTTGGCATATTGTGTTTATTGTTCTTTAAAGTAGGTTTACCAGCACAAATTCAAGCAAAGTACAAGTAGGTAGTACGTACTAAGTACTATTTAAAATTCAAATCAAATACAAAATATCAAAAATTCAATAGCACCTAGTAATAAGCTCGAATGACGCACGACAAAAGTATTAAACTAATATTGCTTACGTAACGCGTCGAAAAAAAACTAACAATGAAATAAATGCAAAGCCACGGCCCTCAAGACTTTATTGTATGCAAAAGATCAGCAATTTATAGACAACCACACAATCTACATAATAAAAATGACTTTAGAACACATTCACTTTCGCCACTACTATCGCTGTCTCACTCTTTTGAAAGAAAAAATCTGCCAGCTCGCTCACACAACGCGCTCCAAAAATGTACGTCAAAAATTTGGGCGCGCAAAACGTCCCGCATAGTTCCAAACGGAGATATGTCAGTTTTGTTTAAATTTTGTTGAAATTAATAACGACTGGCCGACCGGCATTTTTGTTCGTCCACAACGTAGGTAGCTTTAATTAGAAATATTTTGAGATTCAGCGTTTTTGTTTTTTTTTTTTTTTAATTTCGGAATGTATTTTATTTTTGTCCGTGTTTTGTTTTGTTAGTGAAGGTTACATAACTTACATAACTTTGTCAAAAACGTGTCGAATTTTATTATCAAAGAAAGCTTTTCGTTCATTTCTACCGTAAGTAGGTAGGTACATATCATATTGTTGTTTTTTTTTATTTTGTCTTCGCACGGTTTGTGGCTGGAAAGTGTCAAGTTTTCAGTCATTTAAGTTACTTTGAAATCCATTAAAATGCGGATGGAACACATTCTAATATTAACTTAGTGCAACGTGAAGTGTTACCAACATAATCCTAAGTCTTATTTACTAACAAAACGTTGTATTTACTCTATATATATGTAAGTCTGTAAGGTATATATCTATGGGCCTGATAATAAATGATTTATTATTATTATAGCAAAGCATAGCATCATCAACCTTTATAATGTTCCTACTGCAGAGACTCAGGCCTCCTCTCTAGGAGAGGGAATGTGAAATTCAATACTACAATAATTCTCAATAGTTACACCAATTTTACATTAAAATGTCACTCTACTCGTTTTTTTAGGTAGTTAACTAAATGTAAACAATCTTAACATCTATTTTATCTAAACATTTTATATAAAATGTTTACAATTAGGTATTTACCTAAACCGATGTTAGGTAATTAACTAAATTCAAATAATCTTTGTATGTCTTTTATACGATTTATTTTAAATAAAAAGACATATCAAGATTGTTTACGTTTAGTTAACTACCTAAACAGATGGAATATAGAAATCAATTTAGAATAAAATTTAAATTTAAACTTTATTTCGAAAAATTCCCGCCAAAATCTCCAGAGAATTTGAATTTAGAATCAGCTTGACAGATGCTAAAAAGTAGAGACTTTTATGCATAAATTACTTCGTGTTTAATTTACTTTCTAGTTTTTTTATTTGCTTTTGGTTTTTACGTTTGTGAAACATTTTTTATTTATTGTCATTTGAACTGTTTTTGGTCTGAAAGAGACACCTCAGAAAATCCTGTTTTGGGGTCTTATATTTAATTGAAACTCATGAATGTGTTCACATAATCACACTCATATTAGAAAGGTGAAAGTTTATAGTGTGTGTAGGTATGTTTGTTAGTCCTTCACTCTCAAACGACTGAACGGATTTGAATGACATTTAGCACACAACTCTTTTATTATTATCTAAGCTCTTATTATTCTTGACTAAGCTATAGCGCGTATTGGTGACTTTGTCACCGTGACTTTTGACAAAAAAGTCACGGCGCACTTGAAGACGTGACAGTTACAAAAAATGGGTAGAAAAATTATTGTCACTGTGACAAAAGTCACCAGTGCGCGCTATGTCTAAAATTTCATCATCATTATTTCAGCCGAAAGAAGTCCACTGCTAGACTAAGTGTCGCCACAACGACCGGTTTTGTGCGTCTTGTACCTTCCAGCTAAGACATAATTATTTTATTTATTTTTTACATTTTAAAAAAAACTTATAAAATAAGAGCTTCTAGAAAGCTTATACCACCAATAAAATTATAATGACAATGACAATAGTAAATAACTAAATTGCTAATTACAAGCTTCCACATTATTATTATTATCACAAAATTATTGCCTCCTAAAGCCGTGTTGGCCGAATGCCGAGTGGTAACGGCCCCGACTTACGAGTTGTCGGTCGCGGGTTCAAACCCAGCCAGGCGCATTACTTTGTGTAATTTATTTCATCACTACTGCTCTCAAAACGGTGAAGAAAAACATCGTGAAGAAACCGGCATGTGTTGGAACCAAAAATTCGTAGACATGTGACATTCACCAACCCGCACTGTGGATTACGGCCTATTCCGTCTCCTAGAGAGGAGGCCTGAGTCCCAGCAGTGGGAACATTATAAGGCTGATTATGCTAGGCTATGCTATTGCTTCCTGTATAGCACTGGCTCAAAGTTGGTACACACAAAGACCCAAGTTATCTGACCCACGTGACAGCAGAAGGTAATATAAGACATCCTAAAAGTTAGACGAATTTAAACCTTCTGCAATTAGCAGAAGATACATGATAATCAATTCGGAGCATAATAATTTAAACGAATATAACGAGAGGTAGGTAGTCAAATATTATAGAATACTGTCACGTCAATTTGATCTTTAAGAGGTAACGTTATGGTTGGTAAACTTTGAATACGATTTTGTCTCATAATCCACTTGTTAATTTCAACAAAATATCATAAGTCAAATTAGTCTAATGGTCATAACAGTAGACTTATATTGACATGGTCGTAAGTTCAAATCCGTCGTGCTTCTTTTAGTAGTTTTGTGTTTACAATATTGGATTATGATTTTTGAAATCAAATTATAATTTATATTAAGTTAAATAAATAAATTTAAATTAACTTTTCAAACATAAAAGCAACATGAATAAAAAACAAAAATGGTTAGGATAGGTAACGGTTTATTCAAGTAATATTTACAATTTACATAAAAAAATATTTACTCGTCTAATAGACATAATTTAAATAACTATATATAAAGGTAAAACATATAACAGAAGTTACAATATTAAACTGCTTTTGATATGGTAGAATTATTTGTAATACAGTTTTGAGCAGGAGAAAAAACTATTTATTTATTTCAATACATAGTGCTAATGAAATACTAATTTTATTTTAAAAGAAGAGTTTAATGCTGTGAATCAACATGTTACATGATTAGAAATATTTAATATTTCTATTTCATAACAATAGCATCACTGCATTAACTATCCTATCTGCTCAAAAAATCAAAGTGAAAATACCACTAAATATTTTGACATTTTAACTACTTGACAGGTTTTATGTAGCATTTTAAGTTTGATTATGAAAGAAATAAAGATCAGTTAATTTATTTTAAAAACACTTCCTAACAAATTAAGATTACTATGATTTATTTAACCGATACACTACACATAAGCACTGACAAGAAGGTATTGTGGCAGCTTACAAGAAGTAAATAATTATCCATTGTTGCTTACACGCACTGATGGCATTACGTCACGTAATATTTATTACTGAATGGACCAATTTCTACAAGATAACCAGGTTCCACAGAAGACATTCAACACAAGTAACCCAGAGTTATACCCGCCACTTCCATACGGCAGTATAATAACATGTTTTTTTCACAGATAGAAATCCAGATATTCTTGGGGAAAATGGACTTGACGGATGACCAGCAGTTATTTCAATTTTACGTCCTGACTTGTATTGTTTGTTATAGTTTTAAACCACAATCTGACTGTATTTCTCTGAAACAAAGAAACGTAGTATAATTAAAAAGATGTTTGATTACGTAAGAGCATAAAAATGTGTAAGTTTAGAAAAGAAGTATAAATTTAATGGAAAAAAAGACACTTACCTACTGCTATATTAAGATGTCTCCTATCAATCTCTCCGAAAACCAACATTCTCCTCATGTTAATAGATTATTATGTATTTTAGAACTAGGTATATACAAATATTTTAAATAAAGATATTGTTTTACGCAATTTAGTAAGGCAACGTAAAAATTGTTTGCACGACGTCACTGCTATTGAGCGTCGACTGGTTTTTGCTTTACTAAAACGGTTCATTTTTATTCCTCTACCCTTAATCTAAGTAACATTTGAATACCAGTTTTATAATGAATACGCATATTTATCTTGACTACCCGCTTATTACAAGTCAGGCCAAATTATTCCAAATATGTTCGAAGAATATTTAGTTCGTTGATTGTTACTTAAAATAATAAAAAAGTTCTGAATGGAAAGCAAAACAATATACAGGGTATGAGAATTGAACTCGTGCCTTATTGCGTCAAAGTCTTTACACAGATCAATAAGCCATACTATCTTGTTTAAGAATACCAAAATAAGCTATCATTAGTCACTACATTTTAAAATACCAATAATAAACTTTAAGTCTAAGGGCATAAGAATCAAAATTGCTTAATAAGTAGTTATTTATACCATTATTATATCCCTTTATAAATGTTTATACATGTGTTTATTTGATTATAATATTAAAAAACTGCTTTTTTTTTTAATTTTTGACTTTGACCATTTACTTACTTTATATATATATATTTTAAATGTAGTGAAATAATAAACATTTTATTTACTTGCAATATTTTGTTTCATTTCTATACAAACTGTCCATTTCTCGACTTTTGTCGTTAAAGAAAAGTAAAAAAATATAACTAAAACACAAAAGATGGAAAACAAAAAGTTAGACGTTTAAACTGAGATTTGAACCAGCTACACCTGCGTGCCAAGTCGCTTATATTGCCACTGGACTAAATGTATTCTTATAGACGGTATCGAAATTCAACGTTACTTGTAATGCTGGACGCAATATTATGGCCGATTTACAAGCAGTTGATAAGACTCATGGAATTAGCTAAGTTAACTTTTGTCACTGACGTGCCATTTTATTTTATCAATCTACCCTCACACTAGGATAGCAAGATTTATTGAAATGCTGGCACAAAGGATTTTCATCTTTAAAAACAGCTAAATAATGATCAAAATAGCTTATCAAAATAGTGGGTCAGCCGTCTTAGGGCACCTATAGTACAATATCTTAGACTGAACGTATCTAATCAAAACAGCACCTATACTTTATGGGTGCCCAGTTGTTATAGGAAGCGTGGAAGCTACCCTTAGGCCAGGAAGTTCTCCTGTAATAACTCAATTGTCTGAATCGATGATAAGGTGCCTGAGAACGAGCTGGAAAATGGCATTGTAATAACGTGTTATTTTTTTTTTTTAAATTGATATAAACTAGTGTAATCGTTGATAGTGAAGCGCACTAGTTTGCTATGAGCCTATTCACTCTAGCCTTGAATTATAGTCTGACAGGAAGACCGGAGTGGGCAAATTGTGCCAGTCCGTCGATGTACGCGGTATAGTATAGTTAGGGTGGACACTCGTCGTACGTCGGGCTGTCAGGTGGTAGAAAGGCGATGGCGGAATCCAGGCAGGCGCTTTATTTTGTGTAATATTTTAAACCACTGCTCTCAAAACGGTGAAGAAACCGTCCCGTCCTAGAACCAAAACTTCGAAGATACGTGACTTCTACCGACCGGCGTGGTGTATTATGGCGCATTCTCTCAGAGGAGGCCTGACTCTAAACTCCCAGCTATGGGGACATTGTAAGGCTGATTGTACTATTTTATCTTATTAACAACTAGCTTTTGCCCGCGGCTTCACCCGCGCACATAAAATATATTCTATGTCACTCAGGAATAAAGTAGCTTTCTATCGGTGAAATAATTTCAGCACTCGGACCAATACTTTCAGGGATTACCTCCATCAAAAAAAAAAACAAATAACAATCTTTACCTCTTTAATTAAAAGTACTTTGTGTATCGCTAAAACGAACTTTACAAATATAGTTTTTCAACAGAAGCGATCAAAGCTTTTAACCATAAATATTATGATATTTTCACAAGATAAACGGTAGATTTTTAATATTATTACTATGGATTCAGTCTATGTGTAGTCTATATTATCTCTATAGACATTGCTCTGTTTACCATTAACTCGGGCAAATTATGATAGTTTCAAATATATCTTCAGATATGTAGAGGGATTTAGAGGAGTTGGCAAATATTGGGTGATATCGTTAAAATCTTGGACCTATGCTTAGTTTTAGGTTTTTTTAGCAATTCAATATGAGTAGAAAAAATCTGCCAACAGTCTAATTCCTGTCTTTAATGCATTTATTTCAACAAAAAAGCCACTTTTAATAAATCCAGTCGCCTTACAATAAAAAAATGTTGTTCTTATTTTAAATTCAGAACATGTCTTACATACCAATATTTTGTATGATTCATTACAACGACTTCAAACAAACAAAAATGCATCACACACGCTGTTCGAAACTTCGAACTGTTTGAAAAACGCACAATTTCACATCGGGCCGGTCTTGCGGCCGGACGCAGCGAATTTCCGAAAACGCTCCGTTTTTGTGCCTGACAGTGTAATTTTCGGAAAATTCGTGCGCGCTTCGCTTAGCCGAAACCGTAATTATGCCTATTTCGATCGACGACTTTTTCGACGGACACCGCAATCAGTAAATCGAAATTATTTTCGCAATATGAGCGACGATTTTTGAGCTTAAAATTCTGCGAATGCGTGAGCTTTTTTATTTTGATTATTATAAAATTGAATTTGGAACTGTGATTTGTAAAAATTATAAGTTGGTGTTGAGTTTGGTAGTGTTTTGATCGCTTTTGGTGATATCACTGAATTTATTTGACGGACTAACTTTTTGTCTTAAATGTAGTAAATCCGAAGAATCACCAAACTGAAGTGGCAGTGGACACCACATTGCTCGCAGAACCGATGGACGATGAAATGGGTGTCAAGTAATAGAAAAAGGATGCACAAATTATAACGTGACGTCATCGTTATTTGGTTAAGGGCGTAGAAGAGAGTTAGCGAGATGTTCCCACCATGAGTCCACTCTTCTTCATACAAGTATTTGAAATGCAAATTGCTGCTTCATATAAAAAGGCTTTTTTTATGTTATTTGTTGTTTAGTAGGTACAAAAATAAATACATTTCCAGCCACCGTCGGCGTGGGCTTGCGCACGGCGAGCAATGGGTAGTAACCCGGTTCCTATTTTCAGATTCAATCAAGTTACCACATACCTGAAAGCAATACAAACCGGTGAAGAAAAGTCTAACTACGAATTGAAAATGGTGTGGTACCATGGATTCCGCCAAGCCAATCACCAGTCTAGACGTATTACGATTCGTCGACGGCGCCTGGTGTTCCACGCGTGCCTCAAGATGGCAGGCAACAGGCAACTGCTACGGTTGTCTGGCAGTATGCTGACTGAACTGAACCTATTTGGCACTACCGTGAGACATATTGTTGCCGTTTGTTTTTATTTTTTTTATTTTAAGTTTTTATTATTATTATTCCTTTATTATTATTATTATATCTAGCCCATACTGTCCCACGGCTGGGCAAAGGCCTCCTTCCACTCCTTCCAATGCTCCCGGTTTTGAGCCACCTCTTTCTAATTCCCAAGGAAGACATCCAAGTCGTAGTCGTTTTTAAAATTATTTAGGTTTTTTAATTATTTTTTTTAATACGTGTTATTTTCATTGTGTGCCAAATAAAATTTTTTTCTTTCTTTCTATCTTTTCTTTCTTTCTTTTTTTCATTCTTTCTTTCTTTATTTCTTTTCTTTCTTTTCTTTATGTCAAATAAACCGTAAGGGCCCAGCAGAGTCAAAGCCATCTTATACCATGGATTGTGCGAAACAGAGCCCCGGGGATCTAGACCGAAGGCAAAGAAGGAATTATAGGAGTGGGTTTTAGTCAGTAAAAGTCTGATACGTCCTCTCGCTCCACCCTAGGGCGGGAGAAGTCATTTGATGATTTCCCGCATAAAAAAGCACCCAATTATAAATTAAAATATTTTTTTTTTGTCTAGTGTGAGTGTAATAAGCTCTTCTCAAAACATTTTAATGGTTTTTTCCTCTAATAAGTGTGGGAGAAGTCATATCAGTGCTGTTAAAGTAATTATAAATCTTGCTACATAATACACAGATGGCCATAAAACTTCAATGGGATCTAGAATCTCTTCAAATGGGGCCAGAAGGGGCCAGAAGTGGGCTCGATTGAAAAGCGATGTTATAATACCACTTAAAATTATGTTCGATGTCGATGTTTAAATATGAGTAACAGACCTGCTGGACTTAGACCATGACGTTTAAAGTAAGATTGTTTTAATCTTGTTTCAGTGTGGGTAAGAGACAGAGCTATACAGGTTGTCTAGCGCCATCTCTTACCCACACTGAAACAAGGTTAAAAGAATCTTAATTTGAACGTCATGGTAACCCCGCTAGACAACATAATTTTTAGTTTATGCGGAACCAGAGTGCCTACTGTGAGTTTGTTTTACGATAACGCGATCGACGCGTTTATGACGTTCGGCGCTCCGATTGGCCCGCTCCAAGCTCTTAACCAATCAGAGAGCCAAACGCGATAAACGTTTCGATTGCGTAAACGTAAAAACGCACTGAATACAGTTTGTTCAAAATCAGTAACAAAATGGATTCCAATATTTGTACGCCATGTTATATTTTTTCCCACTACACAGGTCACGGCAGGTCATAGCGGGCATTAAGCACGAGGAAACAGCTGGGCGCAAGTGCAAATCGACCCCTCAGTCGTCTAGATGGCCCGGTGACTATGTATTTTTGCTGACATAACAAGTATAAAACTTTGTGATTTTACATGATACAGTTATGTATGTTTGTAAATAGATTTTTTACTTATAAATACTAAACACGTGTTTCGGGTTTCACCTAAACTAAAATTATAATATAATAATAATAATATTCCACAACTATCACACAACGCCGTCTAGTCCCAAGCTAAGCAGAGCTTGTGTTATGAGTACTAGACAACTGATAAACATACTTATAAATTTCTTAATACATACATATTATAGATAAATTACACCCAGACACAGAACAAATGATCATGCTCATCACATAAACATTTGTCCTAGGTGGGAATCGAACCCACGACCTCCGTTATAGCAGTCAGGGTCACTAACCACTAGACCAACAGGCCAGTCAAATGTTGTATATTTTATTAATTCATTATAAACTAGTGCTTGACTGCGATCCAATGGAAGAGCAATGGAAAAGGCTATGCTCGGAGTTTCCTTGCGTGATCGAATCAGAAATGAAGATATCCGCAGGAGAACCAAGGTTGCCGACATAGCACAAAGAATCGCCAAACTTAAGTGGCAATGGGCAGGGCACATTGCTCGCAGAACAGATGGCCGTTGGGGCCGAAAGGTTCTGGAGTGGCGACCGCGGACCGGAAAACGCAGCGTTGGAAGGCCTCCTACAAGGTGGACTGACGACCTGGTGAAGGTAGCGGGAATCCGATGGATGCGGGACGCACATGATCGTTCGTTGTGGCGACGCTTGGGGGAGGCCTATGTCCAGCAGTGGACGTCTGTCGGCTGAAATGATGACTGCGATCCCACCTAACGGTATGCAGTGATGCATTACTGCATACCGTCAGGTGGGACATCGCTGATGGTGGGGCGCTATAGTTTGCTAGGAGCCTATTCGCCCTAGCCATGAAGACACCTAAATTACTCTGATAAAAAGAAGTAAAACTATTATAAAGCCATCAAATTATTATCTACCTAATTGGTAGAACATTTCATTCAAATATTCATTTATCGAATTTACAGACGGATGTCAAAAAAACAACCAAAACAAAAATGATTAAGAATAAAAATTCAAAAAAGGAATCTTATTGAAACCTTAAAATGCTCGCGGGGTACGATGTGACCCACCTGCTACATTCGCGATCCAACAATACAAGGGCCCGACCCCTCGCCCTGCGCATCGATGGCGCGAAAATAACCAGAAACTGACATTACAAAAAAACGTAAAGATGGCAAAGGTGTCTCAATTTTTGACAAAAAAGTTCACCGAGGTTAAGACCCATGGGAAAGAGTTAGATACGGTCTTTAATCTCCCTTTTTTAACAGAAAGACGATATCTTCCGCGTTTTTTTTTTCTATTTCTAACTGTTTAGCTAGGGTTCCGCTATTGTGAGCTTTATAAAAAAGTAAAAAAAAATCGCGAAGTTCAACCCCTTTAGCAACAGATGATCGCAAGACGCGTGAGATAGTTTTTTTTTTTAATTTTTCGTACTTTGATTTATAACTGTTTGCAGTAATTTGAGAGTTTTATAGATATTGTGCCGTTGTAGGAGTTTTTTTTTGTGATGGTTTTATAACGGCTTTTGGTGAAATAGTATAATATCATTAGGTTTTTTTTTTGATCATCGGAGAAAATTTATTACTCTGTGAGTGCTTTTACATAAGACAGCAAAATAGAAGACAGAAAACATTTAATTAACAGATAATTCATTAAGAATGTTTCTGAAATACCTATCTGATTGTAGTTAATTAAATAAGTATTTTTGTACAGCCTTTTCTTTACTGTATTTAGCTAAATTTACTGACTCCATAAATATTAGATACGTACAATTATGTAAAGTTATCTCGAAACTACTACAGGTAACACCTTCCTAATCCTATAACTTTTATATTAATCTAGATATCCCGACGAAACGAAAAAAAAAACAAAGTTTTCTTAAAATCAATCGTCCAAAAAACGAGTAAAGTTTTTTCTATAACCTCTTTAGTGATTGCGTTTTTGCCTCACCAATCAGAAGCTATTGTCCGTGAATCACAATCGTGGCCAAGATGCCCCTTTTTGACCACTGCGAAGTTAAGAAAAAAAAAACAAAAAGGTCACTGGGGTCATAAGTCACACGTTTTGCACTTCTTAAGGTCATTGTTTGGGCCTATTTTACAAAAAAGAGGTCAGTTATAGAATTCGATATGCTTGCGAATTTATGCAGGGTGAATGGCGGAATCCGGGAATTTGTTTCTTTTCGAAGTAATTCTAGACGTGTGTGACCTCGGGTCAATTGTGGCCGTAAACAATTTAATTGTATTGATTTTTAAGGGTTACTGAATACCTATATCAATTTTGGTAACAATAGGTTTTTATAACTTTAAGAAAAGGTCAATTTTATTACTTTGTTAAAAAATTAAAGAATTATAGAAATGGTTTTGGAAGGGTCATTTTTTGGTTTTCCTTTGATTCGATATCGTGAAACCGAGTTACTATGTATTTACTTCTGTAGAGCAACTAAGTTATGCGTACTACGATCTTAGAACCGGTTTCTCAACGTGTTAAGTAGCTGCTACACCGATGCCAGCTATGTTTAAATCACTTTAGGAGTATGTTAGTAATTAATTAAGGACATATTTCTGTGACGCTGATCTTGATAATCATTGAAAAAAAAGAACTATGTAGGAGTATCTAGGTTTTAAACGCCTTGTAAGGAATGACATATATGTTCAGCCATGTTATATGTTAATGACGGTATTTTAAAACGCTTGTTTCTTGTCTAATATTAATAAATTACTGTATCTCTATATTCTAAATGTAATGTGATCCTCATAATAATTGCTAAAAAGGAATTAAGATTAAATAATCTATGAGAGCCTTATAAGTTAATCGCTAAGGCACACTTTGTAAAATATATTTCATCACCACTGCTGTTAAATCTGGAAAGAAAAATATCGTTAGGAAATCGGCATGTCCTAGAAACAAACCTCCAAAGAAATATGATATTCACTAATCCGAACTGGGCCCACGTGGATTACGGCCCATTCCCTTTTCAACAGAGGAGACCTGAGTCCCAGCAGTGGGAACTTTTTAATGCTGATGAAGCCACCTTTTCAAATTAATTAAGAACGTAATAATTATTACTTTAAAATTTTGTTGCAATATTTCTCCAACACAATTTTAATTTACCTACATTATTCTCAGATACTTACAAAAATAATAATATAAAAATCATTATCTTTTGTGCCTTATGCGCATAGATTAAAAAACTTTGAACTTGATGATAAATCTTACAAAAAATCTAAGTTAATGCAGATTAACCTTGGAACTTCATTATATTCGCGACCTTTCTACCCTCCGGTTTAAATTTCCCACGTTTCACCCTGATTCACCCCAATTTTAGGGTTATCTCTTACGCAGAGTGAACATCAAAGTAGATCACTTTAGAATTGCTATCATTATTTTTTTTCTTTTTTACAAAGTTTTTTTTTTGAGAAAAAATCTAAAAAATTGACCCCATTTCCTGATGAGGTCTCGACATCGCGAACTAAGGGTTAACTCGGTGTATTTGTGAAATTCGATCCGGTTATTTTTTTTATTTATTGTATTTTTATTATTGATGGTAGTGTTTAGGCAGGTAACTAAGACTTTCTTGTGAGAAGATGACGAATACTGTTTTATTTTAGCGCCATTTTTTTTTGCACTTTTTTAAATACATTGTAACTTGTAATAATTTTATGTCAGCATCTTGAAGGAATTTAAGGATAAAATCAATGGGTATGTATTGAAGCTACTAGCTAGGAGTACTCAGACATTTTTTTAAATAATTAGAAAACAAAAATTGATAGGTCAGTGGTCTTGTAGTGCCTCGTCAGTGTCATGATCGCAAGCGCGACTACAGAGCGTGTGGTCCTGGGTTCGATTCCCAGGACGGCAAAAAGTACTATTGGGTTTTTTCATCAGGAATTACAATGTAACAGCCTGGAGTATGGAAGTTGATGGTGTGACACCCCCGTGCCTCGGAAAGCACGTAAAGCCGTTAGTCCTGTGCCTGATCTCTCTCTAATCCTGTGAGGTGGTCCTCCCATCGGACTATGAGAGTAAAGGAACAGAAAGTGCACATGCGTTTGTGCACACTCTTGTGCACACTCTTGTGCACTATAACATCTCCTGCGTACTTGGCTAATCTCTTGAAATTGGCCACCGTGATTGAAATTCGACCGGGAGTGTTATTTTATAAACAGCAATTTTATCAATTCAGATAACGAACGGCACGGTTGGCGCAGTTGTTGAGCGATTGGCTGCTGTGCTGCGGGACGCGGGTTCGATTTCCGCACGGATCAAATGTTTGTATGCGATAAGTGTTCCGGGTCTGGGTGTCATCCACAATAAAGGAGTAATTCCTACAGTGCAGTGGGGCAAAGTTATTTTTTATCATGTTTTACTGAAAAACTTCAAAGTTCTCACCCATAGGGCTATATTTACACCACGGCCATTGTGTCCCGGTGAAATGTAGTCCTAAGCTACCAAACTAGACACCATACAGACACCCGAGTCGCCACACGTGCGAGCTGGTCGCGCTACCAAATTGGTTGCGCAACCAAACGGACACCAGCAGGCTTACTCTCCAAATTAATTTCAATTTCAATCTAAAGTCAATCCGATTGCAATGTCAATTTTGACGTTACGTGATTTGGTACTCTTGAAAACAATATTGTCAACATATACGATTTCACTTAGTTCTCAAAATGGTCACGCAATTTTGAACCAATTTGGCGCTAGCATTGAATTCAAGGGTACCTACGAAACGTCACAATCTCAATGTCGACCGATCGGAATTGAACTCAAGAGTAAGCCTGCAGGTGAGTAACTCTCTATAGAGCTGTACAGTTGCCACAAAGTATCTTGAGCGGTTGCGCAGAAGTCAAATATTCGGTCTCTTTAGTGGTGCGAAGTGAGACGCGGGGGCGGGGAGTGTCAGTGATTGGCTAGCCGCGCCATCGCGTCATAGACGTCACTCATCATTCGTTCCCTGCGTTGCGGAATATATTTAACAACGAAGACGACTGGCTCGCCAATGTATGGAATGTGCAAAGCGATCCCCACTCTGACGCCGAGCGCTCAAGATACGTTGTGGCAATTGTATACATTTTGTTGATAGCGGTGACTGGTCGCGCTGCCATGGTGTCTCGAAATATAGCCCATAGACAAAAGAAGTTAACATTCGGCATATTTTTCAAAACTGCTAATAATAATATTCTTCTTTTAATTAATTGAATAATTAAAAATACCATTTGTAATTAAATTAATAAACTAGAACAATCATCAAACAACGACGATTACGTCTACCTCGGACAGACAGTCCAGTTGGGTAGGTCTAACTTTGAGAAAGAGGTCAACCGTCGAATCCAACTCGGTTGGGCAGCGTTCGGGAAGCTACGCGGTATCTTCTCGTCCAACATACCACAGTGTCTCAAGACGAAAGTCTTTAACCAGTGCGTGTTGCCAGTGATGACATATGGCTCCGAAACGTGGTCGCTCACAATGGGCCTCATCAGAAGGCTTAAAGTCACCCAAAGAGCTATGCTCGGGGTTTCCTTGCGTGATCGAATAAAAAATGAAGATATCCGCAGGAAAACTAAGGTTGCCGATATAGCACAAAGAATTGCCAAACTTAAGTGGCAATGGGCAGGGCACATTGCTCGCAGAACAGATGGCCGTTGGGGCCGAAAGGTTTTGGAGTGGCGACCGCGTACCGGAAGACGCAGTGTTGGAAGGCCTCCTACAAGGTGGACCGATGACCTGGTGAAGGTAGCAGGAAACCGATGGATGCGGGACGCACAGGAACGTTCGATGTGGCGACGCTTGGGGGAGGCCTATGTCCAACAGTGGACGTGTATCGGCTGAAATGATGATGATGATGATGAATCATCAAACGACTATAACACCCAACAATGATTAAATTCCTTATGAAATTATATCAATAAAACGAAAAGGGATGTATATAATGTAGCTAACGACATTTTTTCTTAGATATTTTTCAATTCTACTTATAGATGTAATTACATGAACTAAAGAGCTTCAAAACGAATATAAAAATAGTTGAAAATTTCAAAAAATCTAAGAACAAGTGCGAGTCGGAGTCGCGCACTGAGGGTTCTGTACAAACTTACTTATGTAGGTAAATAGATCATTTCCGTACGAAATCTCAAAAATCTTCCGAATCGCAAAAAAGTTTTTTTTGTATGACTCAACAACATATTTACTGTTTTCACATTTATTCCTATACTTATGCTATGAGACCTTGCTTCATGCTAAATTTCAGGATTCTGGGTCAACGGGAAGTACCCTCGAATTTTGATTCCCTGGTACGTTTTTTGCTACATAAACGGCCGTATCTTTTTTTTCGTTAACATAGAAGTTTGTTTTTTCATACTTTCAAGTAACTGCAGACTTGAATTATTTGTTTTTTTCGCTCTTGCGTGAAGCGCAAGAGAGTGCCAGACTTTTATTGACTAAACACCCACTCCTGTTCCTTCTTTGCCATTGTTCCAGGGTCCTGAGGATTTCTTAGACTTGAGTAAATGGTTTTAATTTAAATGGTTTTAATTGATACCTCAACGCGTTCCTGAGATATAGGGTCTTGACAGACAAATATACAGATGGACAACAAAGGTGATCCTATAAGGGTACCGGTTTTTTTTTTTTTTTTGACTTACAGAACCCTAAAAATTAAACAAGAACAGTTCTCGTTAACTGCTACGTTGAATTAATATTAAAATAGACGTCATTACAGTAAAGAATAACAAACAAAACAACATTCTATCATTAATAATACAATATCGGAGCAAAAACGGGTTGTCGTTGTCGTTTCGTTGTAAAAAACGTTACATACAGAACTTGCATCTGCAAGAGTTGCAGGACTAAAAATAATTTTCAACGTTTAATACAAAAATCGTAATAATTAACTTCGTTACACACCAATAAATTACAATACGAGAAAGAAATGCAACACGGACAAATGTACACACGGTCTGTCGTGTGTGCAACGCACACTTGTATGCGTAGGGCGGGGCGGTCGCGGCTCTAACGTGCAGATTTAAAATTGGAACTTTAATTTTTAGTTTTTTTTTTGCTTCGATAGTATGATGATTTCACTTTTATAAGATTTTATTTTAATTGTGACTTGTTTAATTCTGGTTAAATACATTTGTTTTAGCACGCAATTAATTATTTTTTGCTCTAATGCGTAAAGTGTGCAATTGATTGTAAGTATTTATCACAGGCTGCTAAATGACACCCGTGAGTCGCACGTCAACCCCCGTTTATTTATTTCTTCATAAGTGAATTGAAAAAGGGTAGTATTTAAACGAGTGACTGTAAATTAAAATTTTAAGTGACAAAAATAATTATTTTGGGTTATAGAAATAATAAGTGAGCGACTGACTGCGAGTGACGAGAAATCAATAGAACAGCGACTTAGAAACTTTAATTTGAGTTACTTAAAATAAAAAATGAGAAGCTTCATAATATTTGAGCGACCTAATATTTGTTTGTGTGTCAACGAAAAAAATGGTGAAATAAAATCTGCGAGCAACTTGGTCGTAGCGTTCGCCGGCCGCTGCCGCGGCACCGCTCGCTTCGCTCATTCGGCTCACGCGCGGTAGGTCACAGTTCTAACCTAACCTAACCTATTTCACCCAGTTCAAATGATGAATCTACCTGCGACTAGATAATTCTAGTCGCTCACTTATTATTTTAGTCGCTCACATACTAATTTAATCGTTTAACTAGGATTTTAATAACCCACTTTTAGAAAGCTCGTTCTGGATTTTATTGTTAATCAATATTTGTTGTTAGTTTAGTTAATGTGTCGCTTACTCAAATTCATACCGCTCAAGTTATTAAAACAGTATCTCATCATCAGTCGCTAAGTTGTTTTTTAGTCGCTCGTTTTATAATTCCCCATTGAAAAATGCTGTTTCACACACGTAGAAATTTAGAAGCAGGATAGCATTTCATCTGAACAGCTAGATAAAGGTATAATTATGATTTAAAAAGTGCTATAACACTATGGTGTTGTTTGGAACCAATGGGTTTCACCAAACCCGTTCCATCATCGGACTATCAGACGTACAACGATATGCCATCTACGCGTATGGGTAGTATGGTGGACATATTACCCATACGCTTAAAACGTTTTGGTAACACATTCAGTGAATTCCCTTCCTGAATCTGTGTTTCCTGATTACTAAAACCTAAGGGCCTTTTAGTTTTTAGAGTCAATAAGTTACTTCTAGGCAAGCGTGCTCTAACATTGGTATCATCATCACTTACCGCTAGGTGATTTAGTGGTCAAACGCGAGCCTATCAATAATAATAAAAAAGTAGGTATCTTAACATCAAATAGGTACATTTGGCCGCACGGGTGAGGCAATGGCCCTCGCGTCCCAGCCGCTGGGATTCCGATCCCGATTTCCAGCCACCCCGGGCTTACGGACGGTGAGCAATGGGTAGCTCACCGTCCGACCGTCTGGACCGAGTTCAAGTCGTCGACAGCGCGTAGTGTTTCACACACGCTTTAAGGAGTTGTCAGCAACCATGTGGGGCTAGCAGGGTTGAACCAGTAGTCGGTTTTTAGTCAGTAAAAGTCTGCCACTATCTACCGCTCCGCTCAAGAGCGGGGGATGTTATTGGATGATTTTCCAACCTAAACAAAGAACATCAAATACATTTAGCTTTGTTTTTATTCCAAAACTTTCATATCAAACAAACATCAAACCTTAATTTCCATACGCCATAGATCAACAACAAACGACACCAAAATCTCCCAACCAAACATCGATACTCGACACCACCTCGTGTCCCATCCCTAGCCGCCGCCATGGCCGTCACAAATACATTGGTATGATTTATTGTCAACACGCACAACAACTTGTGTGCGGAGTATCACTGACATACACACACAGGCTGCGCAGGACTGACCAGGGTTGCCCGTAGGGAACTCCGATTATTATGATTATTAATGTGGAAATGAGCAATGTTGCCATTATACTGTGCATAATTTCATATCCTTTGCGTTCTAGGACCACAGGGTTCCCTTTCAGAAGTCGATCCATGGCCCAGTAAGCTTCGGCCCTGCTGGGTCACTACGGTTTTCCTGCCATCTCTTTGAGGCGCCCGTCAACGACTCGGCCCCGGTCTGGACGGCTACTGGACGGCCAGACGGCGAGCTACCCAATGCACGTCGTCCGTAATCCCTGAAGCATAGGTTTTTGTAAAGAATGCGAACTCCGCCGGAATCGGTTAAACTTGAATCAGACTCCAGCGTGGTTGGAAACCAGGGCAGTCTAGAGTCAAAGCGGTTCTGGAACACAAAGGGAGAAGGAACAAGGATGTGAAGGTCAGTAAAAGTCTGAAAATATTTTTTTTTTATTATGCATAGGCTCGCGTTTAACTAGTATCTCACCTGATGGTAAGCGATGATGTGGAAATGATGTGGAACAGGCAATATATGAATATTATTCTCACTCAACCCATAGCGGGACAAACCACTTAATGATTTGCCACCCTCAAAAGAAAGCATGGCTAGTTTCTTCATCGCCAATTTGCTTAGTCTTTTTATAGCTTTTTCATAGCTTCTGCTTTTTTCGAGGGTGACAAATCTTTAAATCTTTCCCGCTATGAGTTGAGCAAAAGGAAGGCTCAGACTTTTACTGACTAAACCCACCCTTATTTCTTCAATTACCCTTTGTGTTCCAGAGCTGCTTTGACTCTAGACTGCCCTGGTTTCCAACCACGCTAGGGTTTGATTCCAGTTTAGCAGATTGAGGTGGAGTTCGCGTTCTTTACAATTGGATCCAAGTTGTCAGTTCTAATTCTAACCACCTCGGCGCCACGCCGCTCGGTAGCCAATAATGCTTATATTTGTATGCTTACTATACCTTCAACTGAGTAATCATGACTTAATTAACTTAATCCACACTTAGCATAAGTATTTCGAGATACGAGCATACATTTTAAACGAACATTTGTAAACCACTAAATGAGACATTCTTAAACAAATGCTGTCAAGATAAACCAATTATCTACTGCAGGTATTCCGGAAGCTCAATGCTTCAGTGGAGGAAGTTGTTTGATGATTTCCTACACGAGCAATGGATAACTCGCCATCCGGTCGTCTTGTAAGGATCAAATCAAACTAAGGCGGAAATCACATTGTCACGCACCCCGCAGCGTAGTGCGTGAATACTCGTCTTCAGTTGCTTGTAGGTATCTACGTTTGTTAAAACACGCACAGTCCAACATACCGAAACTGCATCCACGCGCGTTCATGCAGATCACGCACCTACATGCGGAGGAACATGCCCCACGCGCGCGGGTGAGGGACGACACGCAAGGTATGCCACACTGAGTCTCGTAGTACCGTGTGTGATTTTGTATGAAATGAGTACGTGCCTGCGTGAATTTACAAAACGCACCTATGGACGTGAGTGCGTAAAAACCCGCACGATGATGCAGATCTGCACTCCCGCAAGTACGTGCGTAGGTGCGTTTTCACGCGCTACGCTGCGTGGCGCGTGGCTGTGTGATAATCGTCTAAGTCGTCGACGGCACGTAGTGTTGACGCGCGCCTCAAAGAGATTACAGCAAAATCATAGAGGGCCAACAGGGCCGATACCTGCTAGGGCCACGGAAATTTTCGAAAGAAACATCGTAGTTCTGGAAGGCATAGGGTAAATGAAGGACACAGCTGGGTTTTAGGCAGTAAAAGTCTGACTCGCCGTCTCATTCCTCCATAAAGTGGGAAAAGTCATTTAAAGATTTCAGATCCCAAAAAGAAACCCATTGCTCTCAAAACATCGTGAGAAATCGGTATGTTCTAAAATCTTTTCGTAGATATCTGACAACCACGTGACGCCGCTCCCAATTCAACACGCACTGGGTCCGCATTATGGATTACAACCCATTCCCTCCCTAAAGAGAGGAGGCCTGAGTCCCAACAGTGGGAACATTATAAGGCTGATAATGATAAAGAAAATCCCACCATCCTATCAGTTTGACAGCCCTAACGCCTGCGCAGTACGTGATGCGTCGAAAAATGTGCCATTTATGTGTATAGGGAATTATTACTTGTTCATCAACCTTTTAATTTCGACAATCGACCAACAATTAAGTGTTTTTTAACGTGCGCCATACAGAATGTTTTATTACTACCGCTTTTTGTGGAGACGGCTGATTTTGAAGAAGAATGCTTCGGTATTAGTTTGAGTTTTGATGGCTTTGGAGAAAAACTGGGTGGTGGTACTGGAGCGCGAAATAAGGCCTCCTGTCCTCGTTAGGAAATACTTTTTGTCAATTTTTAACCAATCAAAGAATCAAAACATTCATTTCAAATAAACCATTTACAGGCACTAAGTGTATTTTCAAGAAGACAGTCAGAAAATTGATGCTGACTGCACATTCCAAAGCACGGGCTTGCGGACGACGAGCAATGGGTAGCTAGCTCGTCATTCGGACGTTCGATATTCTTCCGGATCAAGCTTATAAAAGTCTTCGATAGCGCGTAGTGATCCACGCGCTCCTCAAAGAGATGTGAACCGTGGGGCCCAGCTAGATCGATGCCCGCTAAGGCCGTGGGATTTTCTGAAAACAAAATCCATGATCTTAGAAGCTAAAGGGTAACTGAAGGACACAGGTGTGGTTTATTCAGTAAAAGTAAGTCTTCTCCATATAAATCTTCGCTTTGGATTTTTTTTTTTAATGTGGGAAATCATCAAATGATAACTCCGGCTGTCGGCTGTCGAGGATAAATCCCAAGGATTTCATCGTCGTCTGGTCGCCGATGTTATTTGGGAACCCGGTTGTGGCGTGTTCTGAAGGTCATAAAAGTAGTCTTAGCACAAAATAGAAAGGTAGGTACAGAAGACGATGTACATACAAAGCGCGCTCGAGCAACGCACACATAGACACCGCTCACGGACACGATATATCGGCTCAATCGCCCGGTCGCACTCGTACAGTTCGGCGCAACGCGCTGACGTGTGTGCGTGCGCCTAGCGTAGGTATAAAAAATATAGTTTAAAAAAACTAAAAAAACACGCTTTCATTGCATTTCAAACTAAAAAGTGTAAAATAATTTTCAATATAGGTAGAAAATAATAATAATGAACGAAAAATATTAATATCATTGTGAAAAAAGCGTGGGGTGCGCGATTTACGAAAAATATAGCACAAAGTGCCCCACGTTTTTTTCACAATGATATTGAAAATTATTTTACACTTTTTAGTTTGAAATGCTATGAAAGCGTGTTTTTTTAGTTTTATTAAACTATATTTTTATTTTTCACTAAAAAAAAAACGGATTATTGTATTGTCATCAGTCTTTGATGGGTGTGCAGTTTGAAGAAAATCTGATCGCCCAAAGTAGGCCAAAATCGAGCTCAAAGGCGTTGGTTACAAACATACAGGTGAAGCTAATATAAGCGTGTTAAAAAGTGAAGAACATACATGAGATTGACTTCTGTACCTATTATGTGGCCATAGCCTCGAGTAGGGACTCAAGGGAGTAGGTACAGTATGGGATGCCGGATTCTCTTAACGACTCTCGCAACTGTATATTGTTCAAAAGAGTTCGCGTTGACGTCGCTGCTCTCGCAAAAGGACACAAGTGGGTTTCAGTCAATGAGAGTCTGAAACTCTTTCTCGCTTTGAGTTGATCTTTGGACTGCAGAATTGTTCAAAGACGTCGCCGTAGTACTGAAACCCATAGGCCAACTGAAGGTACGCTGGTAGACTTTAGTCATTAACAGTCTGTTACTCTCACTCATTTGGTGATTCTTCAAGAGCAAAAAAAGAGTCAACCTTCTAAGTAAAAGCAGTACCTACCTATATATTTTGTGACATAAGGTTTTGCCCAGTTCAGTTACAGATGTTCGATTCATTTGTTAATTAGAAGTATCGCCAAATCTGTATAAATAATAGGCAAAGTCCTAACTCACTTACCGGACGGCCGGACAGCGAGCTACCCATTGCTCACTGTCCGCAAGCCCGCGCTTACGGTGGCCGGAAATCGGGATCAGAATCCCGGCGGCGGCGGCGGCGGCGATAACGCCGTTGCCTGATGCGTTCGGCCTCCTCCTTTGCGAGCATTACTGCTTCGCAGAAGTCGGCGACCGCCTGCCACTCCTCCTCGCTCCGGACCATGGCCTCAACCAAGGCCCGGCGCGAGAGGTCTCCGCCGCCGATCGCCCCCACGAGAGCACGGCGATGCTCCGCCCAAGCAGGGCACACCTCGACTGTGTGCTCCACCGTGTCCTCCGGGCATTCCACACTGTGGCGACACCCGGGCGTCACTTCCGCACGAATCCGGAGCAGGAAACTCCCGAACGAACCATGTCCGGTAAGGACCTGCGTCATGCGGAAGGTAAGGACGCCGTGAGGTCTTTCCAGCCACGCCTCAAAGAGGGGACTTACCGCCATGATTGTGGCGTGCCCATCTGTAACATACTTTGTGTATCGCTGTTGGTTAGCTAAATAAATAAAATAAAAATAAAATAAAAAAATGTAATGTTCTAAATATTACGAAGTCTATGCGAAGCAAGCGATAGTACAATAGCGGAGGGGAGCGGGGATCGGGCGGCGGGTGTGCTTGATGCGTTTGCGTTGCGTCTTACAGACGTAGGTAGGTATAGCACAACACAGAGTTGAAATATGTTTGATAGAAAAACGAAATCTTGAACGTTTGTTTTTTGTAAATGAATTGTGTTTTGTAAAAAGTCATAGACCAAAAGTTATTGTTTATGATGTTAGTAATACAGTCCTGCAGTAGTAGTAGTGTTTTACGAATAACCTTGTATATGATAGGGTTACTTCATTACTTGTTAACTGTTTTAAATATAAATATAATATAATATTCCACAACTATCACACAACGCCGTCTAGTCTCAAGCTAAGCAGAGCTTGTGTTATGGGTACTAGACAACTGATAAACTTATTTATAAATTTCTAAATATATACATATTATAGATAAATTACACCCAGACACAGAACAAATGATCGTGCTCATCACACGAAAATTTGTCTTGGGTGGGAATCGAACCCATGACCTCCGGCATAGCAGTCAGGGCTACTAACCACTAGACCAACAGGCCAGTCAATTAGATTGACTCATAGATAACATAATTTTTTTTACAAGCTCGCAAAACATTACATAGGTACAATACAATGTCAGAATATTTTAATGAACTCATCATGTTTCTTTTAAATGCCACTAAATCCAGTTTATTAATTAAAGAGTAGATATATTAATTATGTTGAGAACTTTTTTAAAAGAATGTCTATAATATAACAATTTAATAAAAAATATGAATTCATGTTTATTTCATTTTAAATACATATTGTATTTATTACCATCATAATTTTATTGAATTATACATTTATTGTAAAAACATGAAGTTTTTTTTTTTATTTTGCTCCCCGACTAGGAAATAGGGTGGTTTTCCACAAGATATCGCTATGCAGTTACGATGCGAGGATTCGAAACACAGACTTAAAAGCCTGTGATTCGAAAGCTAAGTTACAAAACTTGGAGGAGTGCCTGAAGAGACGCAGGTCCTCAATGGACAAGGCCAAAGCCTAAGCGCCATGGGTGACTTGTGAAAGGTTACCCGTGTTCCTAGAACATAAAGTCAACTGAAGGAACATGAGTGTTGTACTTATAGTCAGTAGGTAAAAGTCTGACACCCTCTCTCGCTCCGCCTTAGAGCAGAAGTTAACTTACTTAAAAAAAGCTTCAAAAGTATAGGACCGTTTGCACTGATTGCCAAGCTATTTAGAAGGGCTAGTAAGATGTGCTATGAAGATGCGCCGCTACGAGGTAGCTGAGCGAGGAAGATGCGTAGCTTGAACTAAGTGATGCATCGACAGTAGGGAAGGCACTCATAGTACGCATCCATCTATATATATATATATAAAACATATGACTGATCGTAGCATAGCATATCTCTGGTGGAAGGACCCTTACTCCTATAGGTAAACATGTAACCCGAAACAACACTATCTATATAGGTATATAATAGGGTATGCAAAATTTGTTCCACGTGGGAACCGAACCCGTGACACGCAGCGCAGCAGCCAATTGCTCAACTGCGCCTACCGTGTGTGAGCTGCAAGGGTCGATCTCGCATTATTAGATTCCCATATCCTGCACCAGTTCATCGGTCCATCATTCATCAGATAGGCAGTCATGTAAAATACTCTATCTGGCTTGACTGGAAGGCGACCCTAACGTAGTTGGAAAAAGACTCAGGAGATTGATTGAGAGGTACTATTTTTTTTTGTTAGTGTTTACGGCTTGGATATTAAGTCTTTTAAGCCATGTCTTCGTATGAATAGTAATTTATTTACTATTAAAAATTAACGGACGTAGGTATGTAGTGTTTGGCAGCAAATACACCACTAATTTTTAATTAGTACAAATACTTAAAGGGCTTATTAGAAAAGCCCTTGTTATTATTTAAGTAAAGTCTCAATAAATAATATTCATAAACAGCAAAGTTATTAGCGTTTGTGTTTATCCCAAAATGTCTCTCAATTTATGGAAATATTGTGCAGGCTATTGATTATGAATGAATAAATGACGATTAAAATGGAAAATACTACCCGCAGTATTTTCTACTAGCAATTGTTATGTATGATTGAATCTATGATGAATTTACCTTTTCGTGGTCAATTTTAGGATTTCGGTTTTTTCTACTTTTGAATACAAAAATATGATCAGTAACGGGTACAGATACAGCACTATTTTTTTGTGTACTAATTAAAAAGTAGTATCACTTCAACCTTTTCGGCAAACTTCGATAAGGAAGTCAACACTACGACAAAATTATCAGCTACATTTTATCGAGGTTGCGCCTGTTTCAATGATTCCACATACAGTTGCGCTGACAGTGAGATCTATAACTACATCAATTTTACATCACAATTTCCATTAGAAATCAATCTGCGAATCTACACTAATATCTATTATAAAGAGTTAAAGTTGGTTTTTTTGTTTGCATGAGTTACCTAAACTCTAAAAGTACTGGTCCGATTGCAATAATTTTTTTACCGATACGTCATCATCATCATCATCATCAGCCTTTTTAATGTTCCCACTGCTGTGACTCAGGCCTCCTCTCTAGGAGAGGGAACGGGCCGTAATCCACCACGCGGGCCCAGTGCGGGTTGGTGAATGTCACATGTCTTCGAATTTTTGGTTCTTTTTTTTTTTTTTTTTTTTTTTTATGGTGGGAAAAAATCATGCATTGACATCCCCCGCCCTTGGGCGGAGCGGGAGATAGTGTCAGACTCTTACTGACTAAAAGACCCACCCCGTTCCTTCTAGCCTTCATACCGGGGCTCGAGCGCCCTTTCGGATAACCCTGGCCCCAGTAGGCTTCGACCCGGCTGGGTCCCTGCTGTTGCTGACAACTCCTTGAGGCGCGCGGGAACAGTGCGCGCCGTCGACGACTTGGGCTTGGTCCGGACAGTTACCGGACGGCCGGACAGTGAGCTACCCATTGCTCACTGTCCGCAAGCCCGCGTCTACGTTGGCCGGAAATCGGGATCAGAATCCCGGCGACGGCGGCGGCGATAACGCCGTTGCCTGATGCGTTCGGCCTCCTCCTTTGCGAGCATTACTGCTTCGCAGAAGTCGGCGACCGCCTGCCACTCCTCCTCGCTCCGGACCATGGCCTCAACCAAGGCCCGGCGCGAGAGGTCTCCGCCGCCGATCGCCCCCACGAGGGCACGGCGATGCTCCGCCCAAGCAGGGCACACCTCGACTGTGTGCTCCACCGTGTCCTCCGGGCGTTCCGCACAGTGGCGACACCCGGGCGTCACCTCCGCATGAATCCCGTGCAGGAAACTCCCGAACGAACCATGTCCGGTGAGTACCTGCGTCATGCGGAAGGTAAGGACGCCGTGAGGTCTTTCCAGCCACGCCTCAAAGAGGGGACTTACCGAATTTTTGGTTCTAGGACATGCCGGTTTCCTCACGATGTTTTCTTTCACCGATACAAAGCTGCTTTATTTCTGCGTGACATAGGCTATATTTTATTTACGCAGTCGAAGTCGCGGGCAAAAGGTAGTAATTAATACAGCCCCTGAACTTCACTAAAAGATATCCCGCCAAAAAGTCTCTAGTCATTATGGAAACAGTAAAAAATAGAGATGTACTTTGTACTTTGATGGTACCATCAAAGACGCTTCCGCCTTACCACCGCTAAGTTCATTTTTGCTTGCACTCGAAACGAAAAGTTCAAAGACTTTAGTTTGTCACCGCGCTGCAGGTTTCAAGCGAAATTTTTTTTAAGTGATCAGGCAGAAATGACCGTAACGGTACCTATCTACTTTCTCACATTTAATTTAGCGTGTATTAAAATAGCTACAGTCTTATCTTATAAAGAAATACCAACGCTTTGTTGATATTGCGAATAGTTTCTGGTAAGCAAAGCCTACGCACGTCATTCAGGCACAAGATAAAATTATAATAGGTAGTCTAAAAACAACTTAGGAAATTGAGGTATTTAATACCAAAGGTTATAAACCTGCACTTGAAAGGTATTTTTTTTTAAACGAAAGGATCCTGAAACCTGCAGGTGGTTTTGCAGGATGGGCAGCATAGCAGGTGGCGCATGTCCTGTGTCAATTTCTATTATTATTGTCCATGGCTGGAGAGGGAGAGGGAAGCCAAAGAAAAGATGGATGGATTGTGTGAAGAGTGATATGAAAGAAAAGGAAGTTACTTAGTGATAGTGTGACAGGTGACAGAATAGAATGGAAGAAAAAACGTGTTGCGACAATTCCAAATAACACGAGACAGGGGGCGAAGATGATGAAGATGATTATTCAATTTTATATGTTCACAAACACGAGCGCACTAGGCAAGTCGAGAATCGTCTAACGAAAACTCAGACACTAAAATAAACTGTCTTCATACTGTTCTAATTACGAATCATTATAATAGATAATATTATTTTGTAGTAGTAAGAATTCATAGCAATGATTTAAAACATTTATTTATTATTAGAACCAGGCCTCAATTGGCCTTGTTATGGCTAACATCCCATGGCGAGTTGAGGACTGATTCAATATGGTGTGGGAGAAAAATGTCTTGAGGGAGACCTTTGCCCAAAATCAGGACAGTAATAATTCATCATCATCATCAATTCAGCTGAAAGACGAAGGTCCAATGTTGGATATAGGCCTCCCCTAAATGTCGCCACAATGAACGGTCCAGTGCGTATCGCTTTCATCGGATTCTCGCAACCCTTACCGGGTCATCGGTCCACTTTGAAGCCTTCCAACGCTGCGTTTTCCGGTATGAGGTCGTCACTCCAGAACCTATTGGCCCCAACAGCCATCATGAGAAGGCTTAATGTCACTCAAAGGGCAATGGGAAGGGCTATACTCAGAGTTTCCTAGTGTGACGGAAAGAAAGATGGAACAGAAGACATCCGCAGGCGAACCAAGGTTACCGACATGGCCCGAAGAATCACGAAAATAAAATGGCAATGGACACATATTGCTCGCCGAACAGTAGATAATAGGTAATTAAGAAAAAAAAACAAGGTCAATGAAAAGAAACTCTGCAAGAAACAGCAGAGAATTTCCGAAAACATTTCATGTAAAAGAACAAATACACTTATTTGACGGTCATGTTAAAATACTGACACTAAATTCTTAAAAAATCTATACTCAAATAAATCACCTAAATCACCGCCCAGAATCCACACTATTCGTCTAAAAAATCCACTGAAAAATCTCTATCGGCCATCGGTTTATCTCGCAGCGTCCAAATCATCCAATCACAATAGATCGCATGCGCACGCGCTGACAGATGAACAGAGCGCAAGCCAAAATAACCGGTGACATTTTCACGCGAACAGTATCGAACTATAATACACTAGTGTGAAATGCGACGCAATTACGTACTGTAGTTAGTGTGTTTTTGTTTTCTTGATTAGATTTTAACGTGGCGGTTAGGATTATATTTAGCGTGAGTAGGTTTAAGACGGCGAGTTTTGCGGCAATGAGTATGGTGGATCATTTGTCATTGGATGATTTTGATCGTCATTTCAAAAAAATATGCGTCTCAAAATATCATTTAAGCCGAAAGATGTCGCGTTTAACCACCGTCTTACCTCGCGGGCTTGCGGACAGTGAGCAATGTGCAGCTCGCTGTCCGGCCGTCCGGTAACTGTCCGGACCAAGCTCAAGTCGTCGACGGCGCGCGCTGTTCCCGCGTGCCTCAAGGAGTTGTCAGCAACAGCAGGGGCCCAGCCGGGTCGAAACCTACTGGGGCCAGGGTTATCCGAAAGGGCGCTCGAGCCCCGGTATGAAGGCTTGAAGGAACGGGATGGGTTTTTTAGTCAGTAAGAGTCTGACACTATCTCCCGCTCCACCCAAGAGCGGGGGTTGTCATAAGATGATTTTTCCCATCGAAAAAAAAAAAAAAAACACCGTCTTACCTGATGGTAAACGATGATGTAGCCGACGATGGAGCACGCTTGCCTAGAAGAAATCTATTTACTTTTGACTTAAAAACCGCTAAGTTGTACCTAGCTAGAGAATCGGAGACAGAACTTATGCATGATCAAAGGTTACGAAGATTTCAACACTTGCTGTTAAAATTAACAATTGACTTCGATAACTGCCTTCTTTAAAATGTTTGGACATATCATCTGAAATGAAAGATCTTTAAAACGTTTAGTGATTCAGGGTAGAGTAGAGGGCCAACATTCTCGCGGTCGATCACCTACCAGATGGATGAACCTCATCAAATCATCAACTAAGTGTTCCTTCATTGAATGCCCATGCAGTGCCACGAATAGAGAGAGATGGAGAAGTCTCGCAAAAGCTGCAACAAACTACCAAGGTTACCGACGTAGCTCGACGAATCGCCAAACTTAAGTGGTAATGGGCAGGGCACATTGCACGCAGAACAGATGGTCGATGGGGACGAAAGGTTCTGGAGTGGCGACCACGTACCGGAAGACGCAGCGTTGGTCGGCCCCCAACAAGGTCGCGGGAATCCGATGGATGCGTGATGCACAGGATCGGTCGTTGTGGCGACGCTTGGGCCTATGTCCAACAGTGGACGTCTTTCGGCTGATATGATGATGATGATGATGATGATGATGATGATGAAACTACCAGACGATCCATGATCACGGTCACTCCGAGTGTACGACCAAGAAGAAGAAGAAGAATTAATTGAAACAGCTTTTATTTGTCAATCCATCTTCTAGCTTTTGATGACTTGACTATTTAATATTTGGCCGGAGTGTCTAGTGCGAGTTTGTTGTACTTTAACACAGAGCAGTGGTGGCCCAGTGGTAACAGTCTCGACTTACGTGTCGCGGGTTCAAACCCAGCCAGGCGCATTACTTTGTGTAATTTATTTCATCACCACTGTTCTCAAAACGGTGAAGGAAAACCACGTGAGGAAACCAGCATGTCCTAGAACCAAAAATTCGAAGACATGTGACATCCACCAACCCGCACTGGGCTCACGCGGTGGATTCCGTCACATTCCCTATGCTAGAGAGGAGGCCTGATTCCTAGCAGTGGGAACATTATAAGGCTGATTGTGCTAATCGACACACGTGGGTTTTAGTTATTAAAAGTCTTACACTCCCTCTCGCCCCACCAAGAGCATGAGAACTTATTTGATGATTTCCCTCCCAAATAATAAGGGTGTAGGGTTCTTCGTAAAAATTTCAGTTTCTTTAGAAAAAATGCAGTTTTGGATACCACCGTGGTCAAGGGATGGCAAGCACGTGTACCATAGGTGGTACGCGGCAAAATAATTTGGGCACGTCTGCAATGTAAGATGTTTACTGTCTCGCTAATTTGAAACAGCAGTAATCACATTATGTTTCTCTTTTATTTAATTAAATAAACAAAGAACTGTAAATATTACGATATAGGGATTTTGGGGTGCAAATTAAGAATCTAGTTTTTTTTTGTCAAGTCAAAATTTTTTGACGACGGACAAGTCATGATCAATTTTTTTTTTTCAATACACTTTCTCGAAAACATATTCTAATCTTTACTGCTTTTAGGCACGCAATTTACTGTTCCGTACTAGTGCGGAAAAGTGCGTGAGCTTGTATTCATCGTATCGGTCTGGATGCTAAGTGACCCCTAGGAGTCGCGAGGCAGCCCTTGTTTATTTATTTCTTCATAAGTGTATTGAAAAACGTGGAGCACTTGGTTCCATAACACCCCCGCCTTCGGGTCCTGCGGGTCAGACGAATTCCATCTCGGTCGCAATGACAAACGTTCTCTTCTAATTTTTTGTACATTTTTAGTAGCACATTCTTCGTCAAGGTTTGCCCTTTCCTAGCCTAGTCTATATACCAAAATACCTAAAAATAACTGGGAGAGTGCGAGTCGGTTCCGTACAATCTTACAATTAAATAATTCAATTCCTTAATAGTCTTGAAGATTTTTCGGAATCGGGTTTTTTTTTTTTTGACTAACGTCTGTATTTTTTTTTTTCGTTAACTTAGAAGTTTGATTTGTCACAGCTTCAAGGAACCGCAGACTTGAGTATATGGTTTTAATTTCAACTCGATACCTCCACGCGTTCTCGAGATAAAAGGTCTTGACAGACAGACAGACGGACGGACGGACAACAAAGTGATCCTATAAGGGTTCCGTTTCCCCTTTTGAGATACGGAACCTTAAAAAAAAAGGGGAATTATAAAACGAGCGACTAAAAAAAAAACTTAGCGACTGATGATGAGATACTGTTTTAATAACTTGAGCGGTAAAATTAGTATGTGAGCGACTAAAATAATAAGTGAGCGACTAGAAATAAAAATGAGGTTTTAAATAAGGAATTTACGCTAGCAAATGTTTTCATCATTGTCTAATTATCTAGTCGCAGGTAGATTCATCATTTGAACTGGGTGAAATAGGTTAGGTTAGGTTAGAACTGTGACCTACCGCGCGTGAGCCGAGTGAGCGAAGCGAGCGGTGCCGCGGCAGCGGCCGGCGAACGCTACGACCAAGTTGCTCGCAGATTTTATTTCACCATTTTTTTTAATTATTCGGGTTTTATTTACACACAAACAAATATTAGGTCGCTCAAATATTATGAAGCTTCTCATTTTGTATTTTAAGTAACTCAAATTAAAGTTTCTAAGTCGCTGTTCTATTGATTTCTCGTCACTCGCAGTCAGTCGCTCACTTATTATTTCTATAACCCAAAATAATTATTTTTGTTACTTAAAATTTTAATTTACAGTCACTCGTTTAAATACTACCCAAAAAAAATGGTCTACAAAGTGATCCTATAAGGGTTTCGTTTTATCCTTTCGAGGTACGCAATCCTAAAACTGTTATTTCTACATCCCGGTGCGCTGATAGTTTATCGTGCTCAATTGGTTGCCCCACCAGCTTCCTCGGTCTCGTTTATTCTTCTTTTTGACCGCATTAGTGCTGGATTTGGCTGGGATCCATCTGAGACATCAATCTTACCTTTATTGCTGTTTGATATCGTTGGTAGACAGTTGTAGATCGACTATCACACATTGTTTTAATCTAGATTAATCTGGGGTCTTTATTAGATTAGTTATAGGTCTAATTACCTGGTTAATATTTTTAGAATTCGTTACTGAAATCTGTGTGCTTTTCTCCAAAAAACCATCTCAGACGCTAATCTGCATGTTATCGTATGATTTGACCATTTTATCTTTGCTGTATTTTTTTTTATTTTTGATACTAGCAAAACCCGCAGCATCACCCGCGTATGTCACTCAGGATTAAAGCGGCTTTCAATCGGTGAAAAAATTTTAGCAATCGGACCAGCACTTTCAGAGATTACCTCCTACAAACAAAAAAAAAACAAACTTTACCTCTTTATAATATTAGTGTAGAAGATTAAATTAGGGCTTTAATATGTCAGTGTATTCCCAGCATCTAAATCTCGTACATGTTTGTGTATTTGTCTGTTTGTCAACACAATGTTGTGACGCTGGAATATTTTATCCGATGCATGACTCATGGCAATTATCCCGATTTCCGGCCAACGTAGACGCGGGCTTGCGGACGGTGAGCAATGGGTAGCTCACTGTCCGGCCATCCGGTAACTGTCCGGACCAAGCCCAAGTCGTCGACGGCGCGCACTGTTCCCGCGCGCCTCAAGGAGTTGTCAGCAACAGCAGGGACCCAGCCGGGTCGAAGCCTACTGGGGCCAGGGTTATCCGAAAGGGCGCTCGAGCCCCGGTATGAAGGCTAGAAGGAACGGGGTGGGTCTTTTAGTCAGTAAGAGTCTGACACTATCTCCCGCTCCGCCCAAGGGCGGGGGATGTCAATGCATGATTTTTTCCCACCATAAAAAAAAAAAAAAAAAAAAAAAAAAAAACTCATGGCAATTGAAATCATCGGGCAAGACTCCCAAATAAGGTATAAGTAAATACCTAGTTACTGTAATACCTTATATTGTTCCCACTGCTGGGACTTAGGCCCCCTCTCTAGGAGAGAGAATGGGTCGTAATCCACCACGCGGGCCCAATTTATGTTGATGGATGTCATATATCTTTATGTCTTAGAAAGTTTTGTTTCTAGGACCACCGTTTCCAATTCAGAAATTCCCCGTGGCCCTAAAGGTCGACTACTAGGTACTTTTTCTAATCAGAAGCGAGACACAACATACGCCAAAAAGTTTGGCAAAAGTACAACCAAAATCGGATGTTGACTTTATTGCAGGTGATTCCCATACTAGCATGTTATATCGATGGGACCTAATGTAAGGACCAAACGAATAATTTGTTCATTTTTTTTTTTCCACACAACGCCGTCTAGTCCCAAGCTAAGCAGAGCTTGTGTTATGGGTACTAGACAACTGATAAACATAGTTATATATTTCTAAATAGATACATATTATAGATAAATTACACCCAGACACAGAACAAATGATCATGCTCATCACATAAACATTTGTCCTGGGTGGGAATCGAACCCACGACCTCCGGCATAGCAGTCAGGGCCACTAACCACTAGACCAACAGGCCAGTCAACGATCAAATTTTAACGTACCATGAGGAGAAAATTTTTCATTGCGATCGAGGTGGAATTCGGCCGAGCTGCAAGTGAGGGTTTTATGGATTTTTCGAATCCATAAAGTGCAGTGATAAATTTCAAAGTGTATGAAACATTTTTCAATATTCTAAAGTACTTAAATAAATAAATAGGGGCTGACTAGTAACTCGTGAGGATAGTTTAGCGCTCAGCCTGATATGATAAATACAAAAAAAATGTGGCAAGGGTGAGCGCACTTTTTCGCACTAGTGAGGAAACGTTTTAAAGTCGGTAAAAGACTGACACTCCCGCTCTATCCTTGCCCGCTTCAGAGCAGGTGTTATTGGATGTTTACCCCCCTCAAAAAAAACGTAGTTCGTACTTAGTTGAATAAAATTATTAATTAAACTGAAAGGTTACCCTTTAAATAACATCATTAGTATTGTTACAGCATTTTGCGTCAGTTGAAGTTTCGTTAACTTCTAAGCCAAAGAGTCTGTATCAAATTATATATATTTCTTAGTCAGATATTTTTATTTACTTTTTAGGGCTCCGTACTTCAAAAGGAAAATACGGAACCCTTATAAGATCACTTTGTTGTCCGTCCGTCCGTCTGTCTGTCTGTCGGTCTGTCAAGACCGTTTATCTCAAGAACGCGTGGAGGTATCGAGTTGAAATTAAAACCATATACTTATGTAGGTATGTGGTCCCTTCAAGCTGTGAAAAAATCAAACTTCTAAGTTAACGAATAAAAAAGATACGGCCGTTTATGTCGTAAAAAAACATATACAAATTTTGATACTCTCAAAGATCGAAATTCATAGGGTAGGTACTTCCCGTTGACCCAGAATCCTGAAATTTGGCACAAAGCAAGGTCTTATAGCACAGGTATAGAGAAAAATCTGAAAACAGTAAATTTGTTTATATCTACGTCACAAAAAAATAATAATTTTGCAATTCGGAAAAATCTTCGAGACTCCATTCGGGAATTGTAGTTTGCTCGGAACCCTCAATGCGCGAGTCCGACTCGCACTTGCCCAGTTTTTGTTATAGTGACCCGGTGGTACAGGCCCCGACTTCCCCGCCGAGTAATAGGTCGCGGGTTCAAACCCAGCCAGGCGCATTACTTTGTGTAGTTATTTCATTATCACTGCTTTCATAACTGTGAAGTAATAAGGGTAAGTTAATTTATGTAGTAATTTTTTATTTTATTATTATGTATTTTCTTTTTTGTACATTGAAAGTTCCTGAAATGAAAATTTCATTCTCCAAGTTAAGCTCGCCTATGGTACATCATCTATACTTTTTTTAACTGCTTGTTTAAATTGTTTGTATACAATAAAGAATAAAGAAGGAAAACATCGTGAAGGAATAGTCCTGAAACTAAAAATTCGAAGACATGTGACACCTATAGTCTGTCTAATAAGTCAACCGACTTGGGAATTTTGTATAATATTTAGTGATTTAAAAAATACTTATATTCGATAGTTTTTATAAGTTTCTTCTGTTAGTAAACAATGATCTCTATCTCTTAATCAACCTTGATTATTGAACCCGTGTTGACTACATCAGATTTCATTAAATCCTAATAATTACCCAAGTCGTTTAACTTATTAGACAGACTCTACCAACTCACACTGAGCTCGCGTAGTGGATTACGGCCCATTCCCTCTCCAAGAGAGGAAGCCCGAGTCCCAGCAGTGGGAATATTAAAAGTTTGGTAATGCTAAGCTATCATAAAGAAATGGAATAACGAATTTTCCTAAGACATCGTTTAATCATAGTTGAAAAACAGTTTGAAATTTTGACATGCCTAACTCAAATTAGAGTTGTACCCACTCTACATCTGACTGACGTAAAGTTTTGGCATAAAAAATAAATCATAGATTAATCGTCAAGTAAAACAGTGGCCAGAAGTACCTCCACACGTTATTATAATATCATTAAAGAACTTATATCCTCTTATAGCTTTAACAAAAAATTAAACAAAAACTTTTTAAGTTAAGAAACTAAACGCTACCAAGTTAGATGTCAAAAGTTTACAATTACGAAACTTAGGGCCTTATCGTATCCATTGCGTTACCAGCTACAAGTTACGGGTACAACAGAACAGATGTTTATCTGTGCAAAAACAAAAAACGCAATGTAAAATTAAGACAATGGCTTAGTGTTGCGCTGAGCGACACAGCGATATGTCGAAGGTCAACGCGCGTATTTTAAACACGCTCCAGTTTCAAAAGACTTTACAAAAAATCATCCGCATTGTCGGGCATACAGTTAACCCTAAACTAAAGACCCTTTCTTAGTTTTTTGGCAGAAAAAAAGGCGAGCGGAGACGGCGGGCGCGGCGCGGCTTATTCGTGGCCGGGCGGCTGCAGCGCGCGGTCGCACCTCTAGCTCTCTGACGTCACGCCACGACGCTTCCAGGAGCGCGGGAAAACTCGCGCCAACACCCGCACTTGAGGTTTCCATCTTTAAAAATAATCCACCGAAACGCATTCGAAGAATCGATTATTTTCGATAACACAGTAACGCGCCGTGTTTATTATTATGATTCGTACAAATTAAACCGTGTATTGTTTTAAATATTTCGACATTGTCGGAATTCTATTGTGTGACTCTTAATTGTTTAATGTTTTGTTTGATCTAGGGCTTTGTCGAGATGAATCCGTTTGGGTTTACATTTTTGCCATGATATAAACAATTGATAATTTCGCGGAGGAGTCGAGCGGTGTTTTTATGAATGTTTTTGCGTATCGGCCGGTGGTGGGGGAAGGGTGGGGCCTCGGTTGACTCGTCCCTCTCCTAGCCAGTATTTTGATTTAGTTTCCGAGACTTACGCAGATGTGGCAATTTTTTCAGTCGCGTGAGTAATTCGCGCGCGGCTGATACATTTTCCGTGTTTCGGACGATTATTTTTATTTAGTTTCGACTTCTCGCGAAGTTAGCATTGGAACTTTATTATTTCAGGTGACTGTAAATAGAAGTTTTGTTAGAAAAGACTTGGATTAGTTATTATAAACTGTGTTGTCTAACTGTGGTCATTGTGTGTGAGTGTGACACTAAGGATTTATGGTGATAAGGCAGTGAACATTGTGCATGACCACGGCGTCGTTTTGTCCAGTTTCTTTCAAGTTTGGATGTCTTATAATTAAGGTAAGATTTTATTTATATTCTCCTTTTAATAAAAAAAAAACTATTACAATAAATAAATATCTATTATGTTTATTATAGGTAATAACAATGTTTTACAAAATAATACTATGTAAAAAGAGCGCCATTGAATACGAATAATAGAGGAATTTCTTATTTCATGAATGGAAAACCATTTTAAAAGTTTTCCTAACTTTAAGTTACGTAGGTTTTATTTAAAATTGTTTTGTTGCACATTGTTATTTAGCGTTGTTGTGTTAAATAATATTTTATCCATACTTTATTTATTACAATAATAAAGTACTTAATATAGTTCTTTAAACACTTAGTAATCAATAATGGTAATCAAAATTGTTTTTGTATTCCATTTTCTAAATAATTGTGACAAAACATGTTTAACCGTGATACTAAGATTGATAAAAATAACCACATTTTTTATATCAAATAGCAAAACTTTAAAAAAAACTGTTGATTGAACTGTTTTATTTAGTCACTGAAATCATCACATTTATATTTAAAAACTAAAACATAAGTAAAAACAACGCAAGAAAAGAATCTTAAAAAAATCAACACACTAGTAATATTATATAGCCGAAAGTTTATGTGTTTGTATGTTTATTACTTCTTCACGCTGGAACAGCTGAACGGATTTCGATGAAACTTGGTACACTGATAGACCATGTCCTAGAATAGCGCACAGGATACTTTTTATCCCAGCAGTAATGTTCCTTGGCAGAAATTTTCTACTGCCACGCGGGTGAAGACACTGGCAGTAGCTATAGTTTCTCATAAAAACATTTAAACTTACTAAAACAATCTAAACAGTTTACCAACCCTTCTCTCTCTCAGCATGAACATACAAAAGATACATATCTCAAGATGCTGGAACGTGCATTTTTTCCCTTATCTCACCAATCGAGATCAGATACAGAGGAACATCTAGTCTCAGAGTATCATAGGTCATAGGTCGCGTGGTTAGAAGATCAAGCTAGAACCGACGTTGTAGCGGGTACGATTCCCGTTTGATGTGATATATATTTAGTTGATATAGTTTTATTTCAACTGGCAATTGATTTATGTATGTTAGTTTGATATGTACCTTCGTAAATTCAATTTTCGTTTTTTACCCGTCCAGTTAATCGAGTTACAGAAGTTATTTGTTTTGGTGAGTTTTATTTATTTAAACTTCATGTACAATGGTAGATACATAGGCGGACTTATTGCAACAAGGCATTCTCTACCTTTAGGTAAAAAAAAACTAATCTGTAGTAGGTGTGCACAATAAATAAATAATCTCAAACTTGCTTTTATTCGCGGCTTCACCCGCGTACCTAAAACATAGCCTATGTCACTCAGGAATAAATCAGCTTTCTATCGGTGAAAAAATTTTAACAAACAGACCAGTACTTTCAGAGATTACTTTCTAGGTACAAACAAAAAACAAACATAAAACAAAAAAAAAAATTACCTCTTTATAATATTAGTGTAAAAAATAGACTGAAGTATCATTAAATTGAATTTTTTATATCTATATTTAAATAAGTACTAAAATTATATAGATATCAAATAATTATAATTACCAACTCGCACTGGGCCTGCGTGGTGGATTACGGCCCATTCCCTCTCCTAGAGAAGAAGCTTGAGTCCCAGCTGTGGAAACATTAAAGAGGCTGATGATGATGATGAATTATAATTAAGAAAACTTCTTATAATAAGGAGGATTTCATCAAATAACGTTTCCAAATCTGCATTGACTGACAGGATGTGTTAGACTTTTACAGACTGAAAGCCACCCGTAACCCATCAGTATATTTTTATAAATTTCAGTCATATTTTCTTTGATAACCTATGACCTCACTACTTTATAAAAATCTTTTATTTCATCTTCTTACAACAAAGAAAGGAAAGAAATACAGAATAGAATACTGAATCGATTTAAAAAAATAGTTTTTTATCCTAAATAAATAAAAAAAATATTTTATGAGTTTTTTTATATAAATCTTTATTGAGTACCTAGCGTGTTTGCGTGTGCGTAAGAACGTAGATACCAGTATCAATGCGCTACGATGCATTGATTCCCATATTATAAGCTTACAATGAGTAGAAGCAATTAATAAAAAAAAAACATTAAAAATTTCAGAGCTTGAATTATAATTGTAACTTAATTTTCTTATTGGAATGTATAAGGGTGTAAAATTTTCCAGCAAGTAACATAATACGAGAGGAAGGTAATGCTGTTTTACTTGATTTTCGTTGTCAACAATTTTTAGTTAGAGCATGTTTTGTAATTAGAAGAATCCATCTCTAATTAAGTGACTTGTTAATAAATAGAAGATACGTAGTTTGCTTATATATTAACTCTATGTCGGTTATAGAACACATTATATTATATAGTTTAGCCGTCAAATTAGAGAAAAAAAAAAAAAAAAACGGATCTTCTCAACCTTAGTTTGTTCTTCGTCATGATAAAATTCTATATAAATAATTTACCATAGCTTTTACTGTTTTGTAGTTTTAGCATATTTAACATGTATTTTATTATTATAAGCACCTAATTCTAATGATTAGTACTAGTATTTGTATTTTAATGTGCACACCTACCACAGTGTTGTCTTTTTTAACCAAAAGGCTGGTAGAGAATGCCTTGTACGCAATTACCACTACTGTATATGAAGTTTAAATGAGTAAAATGAATAAGAGATAAGGTTTTCTGAAAGTTCAGGGCTACAGAGCTTTTCCCTATTGTACTTCCAGAAAGGTGTATGTTCTATGTTTGGAGTGCTTAGTGTACGATGGGTGGTATGTGGGCCGTAGTGGCCAGCATTCCATTTAGACAACCTCTTTCTTTTCTCCTCAAGAAGCAGATCAGGCATACCCAGGTCCTTTAGAGTACCAACGAGGGAATTCAGTGATCCTATAGTTCAGAAATTTACCACAACTTAACTTATTATACCCCAAGTAACTTCGGCGTTCGCAATCTCATTGTCTTTTTATTCTGTCTCTAATTCTTCTTCTTCCTGCCCATATCCCATATTACTTGGGGTCGGCGTAACACGTTTTTTTCTTTCATTCTGTCCTGTCACCCGTCAAACTATCACTAACTCCCATTTCTTTCATATCACTCCTCACACAATCCATCCATCTTTTCTTCGGCCTTCCTCTCCCTCTCCATCCACTTACATGTATACTCAAAACTCTATTCTGTGTCTAATTACGGTATTCGAAATGTTAAAAAAAGTTTAATTTCCATCATTTTTAGTGTTTTTAGCCATTATCTGTTAAATATTACTATAAATTGTTTGCTTTTTATATAAACATTTTTTCTAGATTGCTAAATAATAAATATTATTACATTGTAAAAGCTACAAAGTTTTGCAACTATTTTCAAGTCCGGACTTGGCAAAGTTTTTTTTTTATACTTACTCTGATCCACTCTATGAATTACTCCTTATAGGAGTATAGAGTGGGTGCATACACAAACATATAAAATCACATGTACACAAGAATTAACATCAATGTATGCTCTATTTATTATGAAGTTAAAGACAAATCAAACATTTAGGAAATAAATGTTAAAAGACCAGTAACTGCATTGAAGTTATTGAATACCTGAGGTATGAATTTTTATGAGATTTTAGACCGAGTTTGAAAATTTAAACTCTTAAAATTAAAAATATATTTGTACTGTGCTTGTCTAGCAAAGCAATAGCAGAATCAATCATAATGTTCCAACTGCTGGGACTCAGGCCTCCTCCTATTGACAGGGAGTGGGTTTCAATCCAAACAGGGCATGGTTGCTTGTCTTGAAAAATAGCATAATCAGCCTTATAATGTTCCCACTGCTGGGAATTAGGCATCCACTTAGTGAGAGGGAGTTCTTTTCAATCCATCACTTGGGCGTGGGTAGTTAATGGTATTTATGGTTACAATAACTACATAAAGTTTACCTAAGAAACAACCAATTGAAAAATACCTTTGCAGTCAAAAAGTTCAATGACAAAGTAATGAAATAATTGATCGAATTTAATTAGAAGCAAGGAGATATCAATAGGTATAATTATTTAAATAACAAGGTTGCAATTTGTATCTGTCTTAGTATTGTTAATATCGAGAAACTGACTGTTAATAGGTTATTAGGAAAAAAAAAGAAATAGCAAGGTTATTTTGGACATTGTTAAAAATTGTGTTTGTTATGCGGATTTGAATGAATATTTTTCTGTACATATAGCGAGCCTTTTCCGGAAAAAGATCGTAAGCGACAACTTGCGTTTTTTTTAGGAATGGAATTTCTTATAATTAAAAATATAAGAATAATTAAAAAGCATTGTGAAAATATGTAATAATAATAATATTCCACAACTATCACACAACGCCGTCTAGTCCCAAGCTAAGCAGAGCTTGTGTTATGGGTACTAGACAACTGATAAACATACTTATATATTTCTAAATACATACATATTATAGATAAATTACACCCAGACACAGAACAAATGATTATGCTCATCACACAAACATTTGTCCTGGGTGGGAATCGAACCCACGACCTCCGGCATAGCAGTCAGGGTCACTAACCACTAGACCAACAGGCCAGTCGCAATTGTAACCGACAATATGCGTTTTTGTTTAGGAATGGAATTTCTTATAATTAAAAATATAAGAATAATTAAAAAGTGTTGCGAAAATGTGTACACGTTTATTAGTTTAGTATTTATGAACCTAGCTGTTGCCAACGTAAAAAATTGCCCCAAGGGAACATAAACCCGAGGTAAAAAGTATCCATTGTGGTATTCCAGGACATGGTTTACGCGTGTGCCAAATTTTATCTAAATCCGTTTAGCCGCCCGAGCTTAAGAGAGTAACAAACACACATACTCAAAAAATATCACCTTTATTATATATAGTATTATGATAGGTTATATTTTTTTACGAATAATATTATCATTAATAGCTATTTTTTTAATTATGAAAGAGAATACCCTATCCTGCTAATAACGTGAACAAAATAAAAAAAAAACCACCAGATAACTCCTCCTGCAAAGGGTGGAGCAAAAAGGATAAATCAGACTTTTCCAAGCTAAAACCTACCGTGTTCCTTCAGTTGAACTTTGTGTCCCAGGGTTCTGGGCTACTTGCAGAACAGCATTTTAGTCATTCTTATAAGAGTAGTGTACAACTCCAGTTTCACTTCTGTGTCACTGCAAATTTCAGTGAACTTATCAACCAAAGTTAATCCCATTTAAACTAATCAATAAATCTAAATAATTATATTTCGAATCGATTAAGTATCGTATTAATAACTTAAGTTAATTGATTGTATAAAAGCGTTTATAATCATTAGTAGATAGAAACTAATTTGTTATAAATATGATATGGAGTTACTGGCTAGAGTATTTGACAATCTACGAGTATAATTTAGACTTTTGACTGGCCTGTTGGTCTAGTGGTTAGTGGCCCTGACTGCTATGCCGGAGGTCGTGGGTTCGATTCCCACCCAGGACAAATGTTTGTGTGATGAGAATGAACCTGTACGTCTCGCACTAATCGCATTTCCGCCTCTGTCAATATATCTATTTCATTTGATTTTTTCTCTTTATATATTTACATTATCTGTAAATCAAAATGAAGGGAATACCTGAAAATTGTTCATTCAAAATAGGTATTTATTTAATGTGGACAGACGTTGCTAGGATAGCAAACTAGTAGAAAACCAGGGAAATCATAAAACAACTCTCTCTCGCTCCACCCAAAGCGAGAGAGAGTATCAGACATTTACGGCCTTAAACCACCCACCACCATAACCACCCATGTCCCTTCAGCTGTCCTTTGCATTTCAGGGCACGGTTACTCTTTGGAAAAATCCTATTTTAATGATACCTCATTACCTCTTGTTCAAACTGACCATATTTATATAATAAATGTTAATATTTATTTATATGTCATAAAACATAAAATTCAATAAATTATCTAACTCCTCAATATTAAACAAAATTAGGTTTTAGAGATCCGTATGACAGTTTGGCATTCAGAAAACCATATGATCATTGTACTTCTAAATTTAAGTTCGTATAATGTTACTTCGTGTATTGTCTAAGATGTATTTTTTTTTTTTGTGTACCTATATTAAATTTTTCTCAAAGATACGACACGATAAAATCTTGCAAATGATAATTTCAACCAAATTTAATTTAATCCCCGAAATACTTGAGTTATACAAATATTTTCATGATCTAGAAAAACTACATTTCTATTGATTTTGTTTACAAGATATCTGTAGTAATTCTATTAAGAAAATTCTGCCTATAATATTTAATAAGAATTTAATTCGATCGCACTAATATTCTGAAGGCGAAAGTTTGTAAGTATGTATGTTTGTCTACTTCTTCACGTTAGAACGGCTGAACGGATCGCGATGAAACTTGGTACATAGGTCGACCATGACCTAAAGTAGATACTTTTCTCCTAGGACTACGTTTTTTGGGATAATTTCCTACTGTCACGCGGGCAAACCCACTGGCAGTAACTAGTAGTCTATATCAAAAAGTTTAAAGATTATTTTGGCAAGGCACAGTGATTTTGTTTGGCAAGCTCTTAATTTGTTGAAAGAAACATTGTATTCGGCAGTGAGATTGTAGCGCTGAAAAATATCTAAATCACTTTTTGTTTTTCATCTAGTTACAATGTTGAGCTTTAGAAATTAAAATGCAAAAGATTATTAATTAACTTGTCTTGTTACTAATTAATTGATTTGTGTGTATTTTCTTTTTGACGACATTTTTTTTAATTACTTATTTAAAATGAGGAAGTTTGAAAGTAGCGCCAGTGACTGAAAAGTTGAAAGGAAATCGGTTGTCTTGGTATGGTCATGTGAAGAGGAGGGATGAAATGCATGTTACTAAAAGAGTTCTGAGTATACATGTAGATGGGTGAAGAGGGAGAGGAAGGCCAAAGAAGAGATGAATGGATCGTGTGAGAAGTGATATGAGCGAAAAGAGAGTAGTGATGGTGTGACGGGTGATAGGACAGAATGGAAGAAAAAAAACTTGTTTCGCCGACCCACGACAGAAAGAAGAAGTGTAGAGGCTTGTAATTAGCGATAATATTACAATATTTATTTTTATTTTTTAAATTAATCTCTAAGCCTTCTGTATTTTAAAATAAATAAATAAATTGCTTCATTCGTTCATGTGGCTCTGCAAAATTACTTAATCTATACATCTAAATAAAATTGGAGTGTCTGTTTGTAATATTGAAATAACTGCTTTTTACTACATGCATATGAATACGGTACATACACCAAAATAACATTTTTTACAATTTTTGTCTGTCTGTCTGTTTGTCCGGGCTAATCTCTGAAATGGCTGGACCGATTTTGACGGGACTTTTTTTGGCAGGTAGCTGATGTAATAAGGAGTAACATAGGCTACTTTTAATTTAGAAAAAATAAATTCAAAATCCTGTCCACGCGAACGAAGTCGCGGGCACAGCTAGTAATTTTAAAAATCTTGCCTCTTATTACGAATTACTCCTGTATCGTAAATTCATTCACAAACATATAAACTCATATATACAAGACAAGACCCGGAAAAAACTATCTATACGCCATACAAATATTTGCACCGTACGGGAATCGAACCTGCGACAACCAGCGCAGTAGTCAATCGCTCAACGATACCGTCAAACCTGCCAGTCAGTCTACCAATGCTGGAATGCTCATCTTAAAATATCAAGTCAAAGTTAATAAATTCAAGTCAATAATACCTAAATACTATCTTCACATATACATAAGAAACTAATTTTAGCCTTTGATCTAGTACTATTAAACATAGGTGTCATATTAGCATAGCATAATTAGCCTTATAATCATAGCTTAGCATCATCAGCCTTATAATGTTCCCACTGTTGGGACTCAGGCTCCTCTCTAGGAGAGGGAATGGGCTGTAATCCACCACGCGGGACCTTTGTGCCTTGATGAGATAGTTATATCATCATGTTTTTCTTACTATGCGAGATTGTTTGAAAGTACATATGACCTCTGCTCTGGACTACGGGGGCCAGGGTTAGTTTCGAAAGACAGCTCGAGCCCCGGTATGAAAAAACGTAAAAAAAATGATGAAAAACGAATGAATTGAATGAATTTAATTTTGAATTTGAATGTGTAAAACGTATATGGGCCTAGATTCCTGAAATAAATTAATTGAATTATTACATTATTATTGTATGAAGGCTTGAAGGAACGGGATGGGTTTTTTGTCAGTAAGAGTCTGACACTATCTCCCGCTCCGCCCAAGAGCGGGGGTTATCATTGATGATTTTCCCACCATAAAAATAAACCTCTGCTCTGGACCGCAAAGGGTAACTGAAGGAATACGGGTAGATTTTAGTCATTAAAAGTCTGACACTGCCTCTGACTTCACCCAGAAAGGGGAGAGAGTAAATTTCCAACTGAAAAAAAAAAACAATAAGTCTAACTGACCTGTAGCGACATCTATACACACATAGTTCTAAAATTCAAAATGTTGCATCGTGGTACTAAAGGCCTTCGCACGATTGGAATTCAGAACAAGAGAAGAAGAAGTTATTTGTCAATAATAGTCCTTTCCAATATCAACACGTTTTAATCTCTTGTCTCAAAACGGTGAAGGAAGACATCGTGTGGAAACCTAGTCCGTGAAGTCCTAGAACCAAAAATTTGAAGACATGTGACATTCACCAATCCGCACTGGGCCCGCGTGGTGGATTACCCCATTCCCTCTCCTAGAGAGGAGGCCTGAATCCCAACAGTGGGAGTATTAAAAAGTCTGATGATGATTGAGTGACAAAATTTTGTCACTCAATCATCATCAGCCTTTTTATCATCACTAAATTTTTACCATCACTCAATCATCATCAGCCTATTTAAAATTATAAGAACGGTCTTCCGAAACTAAACAGATTCAAATAAGATACCACGGAACCCTGTTGCCAAATTGAGTAATGCCTTATTAGTTTTTATTAAAATTCCACAGTTTTTGCGACGATACACGTTACTTCTATTAGAATGAGGAAAATCCAAAAATGTATTCGTTTATGTTTGTTGATGTAATATTGTTCCCCAGTTTATGGATTCTTATTACTTGTTGAAAAAGTGTGAATTTAACATGTTTTGTAAAATGACTAAGTTGAGGTTTTTTCCCCGAGATATGTGATAACTATATTAATTGCTTGTTTGTTACTGCAAATGTGGAAATTTTATAAGGTTTTTTTTAAACTCATCATCATCCAGCCCATATCACATCTAGTTTGGGGTCGGTGCAACACGTTTTTTTCTTCCATTCTGCCCTGTCACTTGTTATATTATCACTAACTGCCTTTTCTTTCATATCACTCTTCACACAATCCATATATCTTTTCTTTGACCTCTCTCTCCACCCATCCACATGTATAGGGTAGATGGGTGGAGAGGTAGTATACTCATAACTCTTTTAGTAACATACCTTTCATCCCTCGTCTTCACATGACCAAACAAAGACAAACGATTCCCCTTCAACTTTTCAGTCACTGGCGCCATTTTCAAACTTTCTCTAATATACTCATTTCTCACTTTATCCAATCTCGTCACACCACACATCCATCTCAACATTCTCATCTCCTCTACATGCAACCTTTTCATTCGTCTTGTTACCAGCCCAACATTCTGATCTATACAGTGTGACAGGTCTTATCATGGATTCTGCGAATTTTCCAATTTTCTGCGCAATTTCTTTAATTTTTCTTTCATAAGAACTTTCCACAAAGTATTAGAAAATTTAAAGAAATGACATGAATTTAATCTGTAAAATTGTTCTCGAGTTTACAGTGTGACCAGGGGAAAAAGTGATTTATTTTTATATTTTCATATACCTGTCCTAAACATAAGATAAGAAGGCTATCCTAATTGAAAAGATATTTCTTTCTAATTAGTTAGTCTCTAGAAAAGCTTTAAGCTTCAAAGTTCAAGTCTTTTTAACAAAACACCGGAATCACTAAATTGGTAAGAAAATTAAACCAGTCAATCATTACTTTGCCAATTATGACCAATATTACCTGTTCATATAGAAATTGAAACCATATATTATTCCATTTTGTCAGCAATTAAACGTAAGCATACTTTATGTTGATGAAATACGCACAAACCGCTTATATTAGTCATAATTATTACAACCCTATATGTCTATACGAATTTATTATCCCTTACCCGCGTGATATACGCTTGACAAATCATAAATTATCAATTAAATTTTTATTTTATGCAACACATCGCCAAACGTCAGTTGCATTACAAATGATACCAGCCTCCAAAAATGTATTATGTGAAAAATTCGTCCTCAATATTTGAATAAGGTCGTTCGTTCCGTTCATTCGGTCAGTCATTCATTCTTCCATCGGTCAGGATTTCGACCGGAAGTAGCCCTTATCAGGCGGCGGAGGTGACGTCACGAGCCACGAGCACAATCAATGTGAGCCGAACGTGATTGTTATATAAATAAAAGATATTTTTTTTCTTTAACTTCTGAGTAAAACAATGCGAAACGGGAAATGTTTGAGTTTACGCAAGATAAACAACTTGCAAATGTAAGAGAAAGTTATAATTATGTTAATGTAAGTCAACAAACAATTTAACATCTAGCGTTATGAATTTCAGTTGCTTCTAAAAATAATACTACCAACTTAGTAATTTATTAATATTTTTAGTGTGGCAACATTCGTAATTTTTTTTTAAATATCAATGAGCGGCCACAGACAGCGTACGTTATCGTTCGAACTTCGAATACTATCACGTTGCTTGCTGGAACCTCGTACGTGTGTCATCATATATTGCCCTCCATTGTGATTCCGAGTGGCTTTCCAATAAAAAATACATTTCCTAATTTACTGGAGTCGCCGTAAGTGTTGTGTTGAACAATGGACCTGACTCATGTCACGTGATTCATTCAAATATCGAACGCTTCAACGATATCGATAAAAGTAGTCGATTTTCAAAAAGTTCCGATGCGATTGAACCCTTTGATTTGCGAGTTTTTAATTTTGAAATTCGAATTCTTACGTGAATGATGTAAATGAAAGAAGTGTCCTTCCCCCCAACTGTCCAATTAGAAAAGGCCTCTGCATTTAATTGGATTAAATAGTTCATTGCCTCACAATTTTAATGTTTTTTTTTAATGTTCCGGACAGTCGAAAAGTTAATAAAGAAAGCAAATTTTTTCCTGTAGTTGAGACAGAGCTATACAGGTTGTCTAGCGCCATCTCTTACCAACACTGGAATAAGAATAAAACAATCTTACTTTAAAACGCCATGGTATCCCGCCAAGTCAGAAGCCAGATAATCTGACACCAGTCCTACCAAGAGGTATAGTAGTAATCGGTTTCAGTGAGGTTGTGGAAGTCGATCCATGCTGATGAAGTTACTCCATGTAAAATGCTGGTATTCAGGTGTATCCAGTTAGATTGGAAGCCGATTCCTAGCTAGGTTAGGAAAAGGCTCGAGAAATTGATCGATCCTTCGGTCACTGCCATTCAGCATTTTCCCAAGCTTCCAGACTAACCGACTGCCTATCAGACCTTCACAATCCAGTTACTGGGCAACATATACTTCTTGTATAGACTGATGGTAAGACCTTTTGTGTAATTTTTTTCATCACCACTGCTTTCAAAACGGTGAAGGAAAACATCATGTCCTAGAACCAAAAAATTCGAAGACATATGACATCCACCAACCCGCACGCCCATTCCCTCTCCTAGAGAGGAGGCCTGAGTCCCAACAGTGGGAAAATTATAAGGCCGACTATGAACTTTTGGAGTCTTAGTCAACATCATCATCATTTCAGCCGATAAACGCCCACTGTTGGACATAGGCCTCCCCCAAGTGTCGCCACAACGATTGATTCTGCGCGCCCCGCGTCCATCGGATTCCCGCAACCCTCACCAGGTCATCGGTCCATCTGGTGTCTTAGTGAGGTACCTATAAAGGTTGTTAAACATCTAAGAATGACGGGACCAAAGGCTTTCCGTGCTTTTCGAGGCATGAGTGACCAGTAATAAAATTTTTGTCAGTACAAAACATTACACGTTGTACATTACTGACTAGGACATCCTAGATAAACTTACAAAAGTAATTACATGTGAATTGAAAAAATAACATTTTTACTTACCCATCTTCGAACCAACAACCATGTCATTGTTCATAATTTTTTCACGCTTTTTTTTTACCACCAACCTAATTTATGATCTATTTGAAACAATAGACCCTAAAGTTCAATTTTAATATTCTGCTAACAACTTTATTACTTAAGAAATGGCCTTACTACGAACAATTTTGTCCAATTACGTTTTTATCGATAAGTGATAATACTAAGATTATTTTTTTACTAGAAATAAATAAATAGTAAGTGGACATTTCCAGTTTTGCTACAGGAATGTTTAAAAAGGTACCCCTATAGTTAGCCCTAGAATGCAAGGGAATTTGCAGAAACACATTTGAGTTTTATTCAGTAAAAAATTTGACACTTCTTCTCGCTGTACCCAGTGCGGGAGAAATTATTTGATAATTTCCTACCCAAACAAAACATTTTTGTGGGAAAATTCACAGACATAGGACCGGTCGTTTTGGTGATACTTTTGTCTAGCTTTCAGCTGTTAATGATAACTTTAAGACAAATAATTCATGAAATAAATTACTTTACTCATTAGGCGTTAAGTTTTGCCTGCTGCGGTCTTCCCATCCATTGAATTATAATGTTCCCATCCGATTATGATTTAGGCGTCTTCAAGGCTCCTAAATAAATAATAGGCTCTGAAGTAATCAACGATTACTTCACTGCTTAACATGAGGTGGGATCTCTGTCAAACATCATTACAAAAAAAAAATCTTTTAAAAATGAAAAATGTTACTACTGATTTTTACTCGAATCGTAGACCCACTCATGTAGGTACTTAATATTGCCATGCAGCCATTTATATCAAAAGTACTTAAGTTTTACGTCCTTAAGTAGTGTATCGGCTGTCTGTCTGTCTGTCACGTCAACTAAGGGCCATTTAAGGGGTATATTAACCGCGTATGGTTGCAAATAGCCAATTTATAAATTGATCGTTTCTAATTTGATACAGAAATGGAAATTATTGAAGTTTTTATATGTTTTTCTGGTTTTCTGTACGTATTAAGGTTCGATGGGGCTGTTTGATTTGAATTCAATGACTTGTTTGTTTAAAAAAAAATGTTTTATAAAACTGTTGACAGATCGATAAAGTGTTACCATTTTTGTACATTTTATTTTATTATTGTGAATGTAGGGATTGTTAACTTTTTTATTTTTTCTGTAATGTTAACATAATGACGGGCAGTTTTGCATTTTACTAAAAAAGTTCTGGGTATACATGTAAACGGATGGAGAAGGAGAGAGCCAGAGAAAAGATGGATGGATTGTGTGAGAAGTGATGTGAAAGAAAAGGGAGTTAGTGATAGCGTAACGGGTTAGTGACAGGACAAAATGGAAGAAACGAAAGAGTTGCGCCGACTCCAAATACATACCCAGAAGTCCTAACTTTGATATTGTTTGTTCGTTGAGCTCCTTAGTAATTCAAAGTTGAGCTACACGAATACTCACAAATGCTTGCACTGACATGACTGGACATGTCCACTCAAATCTGAGTGGTTTCTTAAAAGACCATCTCAGACACAACTGCAAGGTTGCTAAATAAGAGTAGTGCCAGTGGCCTGGACTTACAAGTGGTAACGTCAAGGATTCTAATCCAAGCAAGCACTTTACTTTGTGTAATTTATTTCATCACCACTGCTCTCAAAACGGTGATCGAAATCATTGTGAGGAAACTGGCATGTCCTAACACAAGAATTAGGAAGATTTAGGTTTGTAATACATGCATATTATAGTACCTAGAGAAAAGCCGAGAATTTCATAGATTTTTATTACCTACCCTTGCAAAACGGGCTGGTCGTGTTAATATTTTAGTATGAGTATTGTAAATATAGTGAAAGTATCCCAATTATTAGTTAAAGTAGACTAATTAAAAGTTTTGTTTACTCGCAAAAATATAAAGACACAATTCTTGTTTCTCATGATGAATGCGAATTTTTATGTAACTCAATAAAAATGCAAATGCAGTCTCTAAATAAAACGCTCGACACATAAACCTACATTAATTTGCCTTATCTACAACGGTACAGATAAAAATAAAGGTAATTTATTCGTTTTCATCTTAAATGTACACACATATCCAATAAAATCAACACCAATGACAAATATTATTATTATACTTTGTATCGAAATATTTCGATTTTGTCGTCGCATAATTATCATAATAAACGGACACATTGCAAAATCGTGCATTCTGCACATCCCTTTCTTACAGTATCGCCTTTCCACTCCTCATATGCAATCCCCGTAAACCAATTAGCGAACCATTTTCACCCTTCAACCCTTTAGATAAGATCCAGTTTTCTGCAAGCGAATTCTTTCAAGAACACAGCTGCGCTTTCATACTACAAGCAGACAACGACTGTTTCCGTAAGAACATAAGGTTCTTTTTCTCTTGTGCAAAAGTAATCAATGAGCCACTCGCGATGAAATGCGAAATGGATTATTTTTTCAAAAATGGAATTAAGAAGAGACAATAACGTTCATTGTTTTTAAAGATGGCGGACGGGACGAGCTCAAATATGAGATTATTACTTGTGTGTTTCGCTTATGATAATTTTATAGCCCACAAAGGCACAATAGCGAGTTTATTTTAATGCGAAATTATTATTGTAGTTGTGCATTACGAAAACGGAAATCCATCTTGTTATTCCGGTTACTAACAAAAAAGCTATAAAGTGAGTCTTTCAGAAACAGGAAACGCGGTGTTGAACTTCTTACTCCGCTCCAACTCAAATTAAAAGCGTTATTTATAAAATAACGATATTATTTTTTGCTAAACCGCGAGCGCTACTGAACTAGATTAGTAGAATATTTTTTACAATCGGAATTTTTATGACTATTTTAGATACTTCATTTTTATTGCACGACATCATCAAAAAAAAAAATTGTTTTACTCCATGCGCCTACAAATTTTATTAGAAGCTAACATTCAGTTTTAATGTTTGCAAAAAAAAAAAAACCATAACTTGATTTCGGAAACGATCTAACAGGTGGCTACTCAATTATCTTTCTTTATCTCATCTATGTTTTTTTCTCAATTGATTTATTCATGCATAAATATACAGCAAAGATAAAGCCATAAAGCTCTCAACGAAAAATAAAAAACATCGTTCCGAATTCCTAATTCAAACAAATTTCAAAATAAGAACACTAAACCGGTGATGTCAACACAAAAATCGACTAAACTCAAGTACATCTGGCAGCTGCGATATAGATTAGAGGCGTGACGTGTCTCTTCCAGAAAGCTGAATAGTGTAGCGTTCATTTAAATAGAGCGGTCCCTCAATTGGGGTTAATTCTCGTGTTTAAGGAATATGTGAACAGTTAATTATGAGGACTGAGGACGGCCAGCGATATGGCGCAACATATTTTGAATGCTTTGATGATCGAGATCGATTCATTTAAGAACTGTTTGTAGAAGCTTTTTTAAGAAGGAAAATTACTGTTCATGAATTGTTATGTCGTTACGGTCTCGTTTTGCAAAGTAATATAGTATTTGCAGGCTTCAAATAGATAGTTGCTTCACGTAGAATACTGATATTCAGCTGCATCCTGTTAGACTGGATTCAGACCCTAACAATTGGGTGAAAAGTCTAAGCAGATTGATTCCAATTATCGTGTCGATAGTTTGTAACTCAATTTCAAAGATTGATTGCAATATAATGCCTGTAGTAGTTTTTCAGCAAAAAGCTTTCTGTTTGTAAATCTAACAAGATCAAAGCTTAGACCAAGAGAAACCAAACCTACAAACACAATAAAATCAATTTGCTCTCCACCAAATAGTTTCGGCCCGTTAAAAACTTTCAAATCAATCCGGAAACTTCAAATTCTAATAACATAAAGAGCACGTTTGCTATCTACTTACATCACAAGACTCGTTTCGACTTTTTACCGAATCGTGATCCAACTTTTTGTTGGAGAACACATATTCAGATGTGTAATGACCAATCTCCGGGCGTCGAACAAAAAAACGTAAGAGATCATTCGAGGCATTAATGCATCAGTTACTAAACCGTCAGACGCATGCTCTTGCGCATCCTTAACGCATTCATAATAAGAACAACAAGTTCCATTTTCAAACGGACGAATTACAAACACGGGGAGCGTTCGAAGTTCGAATGTAGCTTTCGGTTCATATTCAAATTTCTGTTTTGAAAATAGAACGGGAATGATTCTTTATGACCGGCCTGTGTGGATGGATGATTGATTTTTTAGTTTAGAAAGAAATCGACTATCTCAACTTATCTTAACGATTATTATGACTTGGTTTTCGTTTCAAAAACATAGTAAGTTATTCTGAATGCCTTCATTGCTTTCTATAGCAGATAATCGATTAGATTTTAGAATATAATCGACTATTCGTTAGGTTTATAAGCTCGCTTGTAGCGATTTGTCTCGTGTTGTTGAGTTGATGATTATTATTTTATTACACACTCTTAAAAGTGAGGCGTGTAGGAAGCGTATCATAAGTAAACAAGTGCTTTAGGCAATCATAAAAAAATATATTAGGTGCCAATACTTATTTGAGTAGCTTACGTAATTTCGAAGTTAATGATTGATCGATAATAATTTTAGTTTCGTCGACATGGTCTCTGGTTTTATTTTAGTAATAACATGTTACCGAACTCAATATTTTGTAAAAAAAAAAACTGAAAAATGTTTTCATTAAAACTTTTTGATCTTAAAAATCTTTACGTTAACGTTTGTAGTAAACAGCATCCTTCATCTCTATATTCTCATATTCTGACTCAGTATGACGCGAACAGTCATCGGATACCAACAGGAAATTAGATAAATACCACGAAAACATACACAATTTAGTCGTTTCAACAGCCAATGACTACCAAATTGTCCGCCATCACGACCAATTGAAAACCACCAATAAAAAAATCTGCTCTAAAAGTGCGGGGACGGCCTTAGCACGCAATAATAAATTCTTTATACATTTTTAATTAAGTACAAACATTGTAGATACTAGTCCGCAGCATTCGGGGTCAACACACTTGGAAAACATAACTACCAATTTAACTTCACCTCTCTGTAGTAAGTTTTTGTTTAGAAGTATAGCCACTGTTAAAGTGGACTCCACACGAAGCATGGTCACCCATCAATCAATGGGATCAGACCAGCCACGTCTAACATTATGATTTTATAAGTTTGAGTAATATTTTATTTAAATTTTCGGTTGATTGAATGTTTCGGTTCGGAACGCTGCGGTTTTATGAGTTTAGAAATAGGAAAGATTCGACTAAATAGCTGATGATTAATTTTATAAAACGTATTTGCAATTTAAATACTTCGTACATACTCGTGTGGAAGCAAGAACTACCTACCGTAAAGATAAAATTGTAATAAAAACAATATTTGAATGAATTTTTCGAGATAATTTCAATATACATATCCTGCCAACTCAAAAATCGATTTTAGATTGAATGGGTAGCAATGAAATTTTAACTTTATCATATTAAACCTATATCATAGAGTTAGTTGTTCCACAATTTGACAATTAGGTATCTCGCATTCTTTATTCATTTTTTTTTTATTCATTAAAATGATTTGTGTGAGACATGTTCCAGTGGCCGCGTCATCCATCTCGTTCGATATTTGAATACGTTCGAATTTGGAACAGTCGAACAGCGGCCAGTAATATGAACTTGGTGCGGTTCGTTTTTCAATTGCTTCACTTATATTTTGAATGTGGAACGCCACTAGATAAGAATGTCGTTTCTTTTATGAACACGCATGAATCTAAAATTCATGGTTAAATAGTAACTGGGCCTCCCACAAGGTGGACCGATGACCTGGTGAGGGTCGAGGGAAACCAGTGGTTGAGAAACGCACAGAACCAACAATGGACGTCTTTCGGCTGAAATGATGATGATGATGGGTCGACCGTTGAGGTTGCTGCGCTTTGGCTCGCTACCTCTATGGATGGGTGACCGTTCTTTATATACCGAGACCTGTCTGTGCCCCGGAAAGCATGTTGAGTCGTTGGTCCTAGCTGTCATTTTAGTATCTATGGCAGTCGTTACGGATAGCCAGAAAACGGAAATTCTGACACCAATATTGCAAAGAGCCACCAGTTACTGGCTTCATAAAAATTCTAGTATTTAGCTAGGAAGTCGATCCCATTATTCCGATAATTGGGAAAAAACTAAACAGATTCGAACAGCACTAGAAAATAATGTCGTTTATACGTAACACGTATGAATTTAACTACAATTTTGCGTCTAGACGATTTTTAGTGGACAATAAATTGTCTAGCGTTAGTATTGTCATGGTTTCTTGTATGAAAGGTGTGATAGAGAAATCGCGTATTCTGTAATTCTGTACGCGTTCCGTGTTACGTAAGTTGTCGTATTGTGTATGCTGCTAGTAGTGTCCGGCAGAAGGTTCGCATTCGGCCAAACTCGGCAAAATGGGCCGAAGTTTTGACAGATTCCCAAGGTTTCCGGCAGGGGTCGAAATTGAATATATCTGACATCAATTACATATGTATTTTATTTGCAATTATAAAAAAAGGTGCAAGTTTTTTTTCAATCCCTTATGTTGTTTATATACAGTCAATTAAAAAATCATAAATATTGGTTGTATTACTAATGTTTGTTGTTGTTTGTTTGTGAGTGATGCCGCATTCGCGTTTTAGCCCCCACCATAAATCAAAGCCTACATGTTATAGTACTATAATAGTACTGTAAATATTCATCCAGATCTATATTATAAATATGAGCGTAAAGGAGTAACCAACATATACATAACTTTCACCTAAGTTAATAGTAAGTACTTCTATTTTCACTTTTAAACAATCTTAAACTAAGTTTCTGAGGCTTATTAAATATTAGAATTTCGGCTTCGGCCAGAATTCGGCCTTCGTTCCAACATTACTGGTTAGTCGCTAGATGTGCGCACGCGCCAACTTCACGTACGCACAGTAAGGCACGGGTGGCCAGCGCATTCTTTTACGTAGTTATTCGTAGGTGAATGAAAAACAGTCGATTTAATGAGGCCTATGCTATTTTTTTATATATTTTCAGTTTTTAGGCAAAAAGTAGTAGAAAAAAATCATATGTTGATGATATAAGTAAGTACCTACTTATAATATATCAATATAATTATGATTCTTAAAATGTCTTTCACCGATAGAATACAAGAATGTTACTTTATGATTGAGTGACATACGCATAATTATATTTTCTACTTGCGTAGGTAGAGTCAATGAGATAATAATTAAATACCTATCATGATACACACTCTCTCTCTGATTTTTTTTGTCACGTGTAAAAAAATACGAAAAAAATAACCGATCTAAACATACTGCGCCACATAAATCTCAACTCTTAAACACTCCGCTTTCCATAGACAAATTGGACTCAATTTCCATACACAAGTTGTTAATACTTTCAAGAGGTCACATCTTAAGACAATGCTCAATGAAGGAAGGAGGTGGTGCTAGACTTCAGGGGGGGACAGGGGAGGGGTAATTATTCGCCGCTAGCTCGCGACCACGCCCGCCATTGTCACTTAAACATCGGCTTCGACTTCGAAAGACACGGCTTTCGAAGTCGTTGACGTGTGCGCTCTTGTGCGAGAAAAATGTTTACAGTAATTGTGAGGTAGTAAACAAATGCTTGACTGTTGGGTTCAGGAGTTGTTTATGGTATTATAATTGTTTAGTTTTGTAATTGATTTGTTGACAATATTTTTGTATGTACTTGAAGTTAGGAGATGATGGAAATTTTCCTTCAAGCGTAAAATTCGGAATTACTACCTACTTGAAATCCTCTAAATTTTTTTTTATTATTGATAGGCTCGCGTTTGACCACTATATCACCTGATACTAAGCGATGATGTAGCCGACGATGGAGCACGTTTACCTAGAAGTAACCTGTTCACCCTTGACTTAAATACCCCTAGGTTATAGCTATCAGGAAACACAGACTCCGACAGGGATTTCTGCTCCATGTTTACGGTATTGTTTTTGTTTTGTTTTGCAATTGATTTCTTGACGAGCTTTTTGAACTTAAAGTTACAAGATGACGGAAGAGACTAATACTGAAAAAGCTGAAAGTAAATTTTTCTTCAAGCTTAATATTTGGAACTACTACTTGAAGTCCTGTCAACCTTAGATTGGTTTTCGTCATAATTATTATATTTTAAGTTCTCTTAATTATAACGATTCGATATTTTATCATAGTATTTATTAGTTTGTAATTTAAGCATATTAATATCATATGTCACTTAATTTAATGACACTTCATTCTATTTGTAATATCTATGATTTATTTATTAAGCACACCTACCACAGTGTTGTCTTTTTTAACCCAAAGGTTGATTGGTAGAGAATGTCTTGTTGCAGTAAGTTCGCGAACCACTATTATACACGAGTTTAAAAAAATAAATAATGTATCAATTCAATTGTGTTCGCTGATATTATTAATAGACAAAGATCAAAGACTCAAATCTAAACAAGAGTTTCATTAAATATAACTTAACAAACGCTGTAACTAAAGCACACACAATACTAAAACAAACCAGACAAATTACTCTATACGGAACAGAACACTTAAAAAACCAACATAAATAAACATAAACCATTAAAGACGAGGATTATGCTACAATCACGAAGAACCCTAAAATATGGACCATCCATCCGTCTGCTTGAAACACATCAATACAACTTATCTGGCTGGAAACCACTCAAAACATCTATTTTTAAGCTAAAATCGAACCGAGGGCAAATGTAAAAATTGTTCGTATCTCGTTATATGATTGATTTTATTACTCCTGCGCAGTATCGCCCGGTTTAAAATATTAAAATTGTTATGTTGGTACTTGTTCGTTGTTACGTTTTTTGTTTCTCGGAATTCGACGTTTGAATTTTTTAAATAAATGATGGCTGATTGTCATCGCGGAATGTTTTTGAATTTGGAACTGATAGGTAAAGTAGGGATGTGAATTCGTAGATATGTTTTTTGGTATGGTTCTAAGTACAATAAGTATTTGAAGTTATTGTCATAGATCAGTTATTTAGCTATTTAGCAGACTCTTATATTGAGATTTTCAAAGAGAAGTTTTAAGTGAGCAATGGAGAGACAGAAAATCTTGATCGCTTAACTAGTTATTAAGTGTAATGTGTATGGTCATCTAAAGGAGAATGGCGATCTAATAAAATTTTAAACATTAAAGTGCGACATCCAATAATTTCGTTATATTACTGGGATTCCCTAATCAATGTTTTCGTGGTCAAAAACTTCCTCAGAAAACCAGATCACCGTGAACCCTAAAAGTCGAATAACACTAAAACAACACAATAAACCAATATTATCGATATAATCGTAAAGATTCCCGTGAACTGACAACGTTTACTCATAAAAGCTGAAACAAATAAACAATTCGCTTGGAATTAGTCATCGTATTGGAAGGCGGTCTGTTTCGTCTCAATATTGTACAGCATCTGCCACTCTTATTATATGTTCCGCTCGGGAACGTAACATGAGTTTTATAAATATTCTTCATTTGTTGGTAGATATTGAAAAGTAAAATAACGGTCCTCTCAAAAAAACATTAACTTTTAATCATAGAATTCGAATGCACTTCCAAATTTAAACCTACATTCTTCATTTGAATCTTAAAAAAAAAGAACAAAACGTTTGCAAGAATGCAAACTACATTTAAAATTCAAAAAGAGAATCGAGATGCCTTTTTTGTGACATGAAGCTAATTTATGCCAGTAACTTGTTCGTATAGATCACGAATCTGCTCAGGAGCTTTTTAATCTTTCTGACACCAAAACTAATTAAATTACTTCGCGGCTAGGCGCGCCGTATGCGCCCCACAGGTGATAAAGTCAATAATTCATTTGAAATCGGAAGAGTAATTAATAATTTATAAAAAAATCTCCAGCACCGACACACGGTGGAATTGATTTTCAATAAAATGAATATTCGTTTGGGCGACACTCGCTCCACAGTTCCACACTCAATCACCATGGCCGGTCGCTTATGAATCTGGAATTTGACCGTTTTTAGCCCCATTCCACGGTACCAAATTAAAAATGTAAGAATTCTCGCTTGCAAAAGGAATTTATATTTTATTTCATTTCATTAAATCCGCCATCTTTTGTTTCCATGGCCCGTTCCGATCGGAATTCATATTTTTCTGTGTTTTGTTTCGGTTTGCGAGCGGCGTATTGTTTTATTGTTATGTCCGTTCTAAATGTTTCGTTTCTCGTTCCGAAGCGAGTATTAATTATTTTCTTATTTTTGATGAATGCGTCCGACGAATTTTTAAGACGACTTTTAGCGGCGATTAAGAGTCAACGATAATAATTCGGTCTTTAGAAAAGCAATCACGATTTTCATTAAAATTCTTCAACGCTTTGGAGTCTTTAAAAAATGTTAGATCCACTGATCTCCTGGTGAAATCGCAGTTGCCAGTCAAGATTAGTCCGCGGCCGACCGAATACTTACTATGCTTAAACTATTAAACGCAACGTCGGATCCGAACAGACAGAGATACGTATCGTTTACCGAAAATAATACCGGCCGTAATCTGACATTCTCATACGAGAGTCCGGGCGTTACGCAACTGACTTTCCGCCTTCCGACAACAAGAGGGATTATTTGTTACTCATCAATCTTAAATAGACACGGACACTCCATTGTTCCCGTGACATTTAGACGAATTTATAAATAACAACGCTGAATAAATTCTGTCACTGTCGCTCATATATATAAATTTAATTAATACGCGCGCCATGCATAATTCGGAGGATTTTAAAATCCGAACGTAACGCGACACGGCCATCCCGATTGATAAAATTATAATTTATTCCAAATTTAAGCGACACCCGCGTTTGAATTTGAATGTGGAATAGAACGCATTCCTAATTGTTGGCATACGCTCTAGCGCTATTGGCTGATACGTTTTCGTATTTCGAACGTCTCTTTGTATTCGAATTTAGAAAAGCGGATTATTTTGCTTTCTTTCTTGACGTTTCGTTATTGTGTGCAAATGTAATTGTTGTTGCGTCTGGTTATTGCTGTAAGTATGAGCGTCGATGGATAGTTTCGTCTCGCGGCTCGCCTCGCATCCACTGTCCATAAAGATTACGTTGAATGCGTCTCGATACTGACGTCCACAGCCTGCGAACTGCTTATTAACTTTACAGCTGATACTTAGTTTTCCATTTCATAACATTTGTAGCCCTGAGCTCAATGTAAATAAAGTTCGTCACATGTTTAGGACTATTTTCGGGAAGGGATGACTTAATGAAAAATGTCACGCACACTATTGACGCATCGCAAAGTAACATAAGAAATGCAAGTAAACAGAAATTGCATTCCGTGTAACGTATTGTAACGTTGCCAATGTTCCATACTGCCAAAATTTGCGTCGTCTCTTTGGATTTATAGCCTATATATGTTTGATGTGAATGTGACAATTATTTTGTTTGTGTTTAATGTTTCTGATGGCAGCAGTCAGGTTATAATGGGCGTCGTTAGTTTCAGTTGAAATGCTGTTAGCTGTTATAATCTTAGGTGTCACGTCGAGCCGTGAAACAGACGAATGTCCATTAAAATTATCTGCGTGAAAATAAACACACAGTTCTCAGTAACACTGTAATGAGCATTCTTCGTAATCAGATCAAAGCTTTATTGTGTTTAACTTTTATACTCATTGTTATGGAAACAGATGCTTCAACGTTTCAATAACGTCTTTACATTTTAACTTTGAAAGAATCGTAAATTGAACTGTAGAACAGTCAAAATTTTAAATTTCGAATGTTACGGATTCAAAATTTATAAAAAGCGACTGTTATAAAGTTGTCAGTTTTTTAAATAGGAAGTTCGATTTTTGAGTTTCAAATGATCGCATTTAACGCTGGTTGCAATGAACAGTGGGATAATAATGTTCTAGAATTAAATCGTATCTAAACTGTAGTGCGCCGCTCGAAATAGGGCGCGTTTGCAGCAATTATTTTAGCTCTGTCTTTCTGAAAATTGGCAGCCGTGTGAGATCTTTTGCGAACGGTATTCGGTTGGGAAACCGTTGTAGCCGCGTCCAGCTCAACCAGACCCGCGATGCGCCCCCCACACGATGGCTTTTGTTAGAAAATCACTCAAAGGGGATATGTCAGCAGAAACTGGGCGGGTTTTATAAATAAAGTGCCCTGATATGCGAATAATAGGTAAGTCTGTCCGTCAGAGTGCGTTCGACGTGCGTACTGTACTCAACGCTATTTTATTTTGGTCTAAGTTGCATTGGCTGCGCTTTGTTCGCCGGATTAACCAATCATTAGTTATTAATTAAATGTTCATCACCGCCAATAAATTTCACATGTTTACAGCTTTTCCCCAGCCGTTCAGTGCGACAGAAACTTGTAGTGGACTTTGAAACCATAAAACGACGATCCAGAGTCAGTGTAAATCGTTTATTAAAACCCGTTTTTATTCAATACAACAATAGAACATTTAAAATTAAAAAAAAGTCGAGCATGCCCATAAATGTGCGCTATTAATTTTGTGCTACAATTTAATACCATAGAGAGAAATCGAACAGAAAAAAGTCCAACCAACGCCGTCGCGCGCTGAAAATTTACATTTGTAATCAGAGCCATTAACGTCGACAATAAAATGCATTGACATGCGTTAGAGAGGGACGGAGCTAGCGCGCGGGAGCGAGTCGGAGGCTACTCGCCGAGTAGCGCCAGACACAATAGCGGCGCGTGCACCGAGCGAGCGAGACCGACGTATGCAGACAGAGTAAGACAGCAAAAATCCCTCAGTCTCGCTCCGATTCAATAATAGGTGCGTTCGGATTTTATGCGTTTGCGAAAAATGCACTCAGATTTATCGTTTCGCTTTCCGCGTAGTCTATTAACGTGTACAGTGGTCGAGTCCATTTTTATTGTTTTTGATGTATTTTATATCGACAGAGCGTCATTATTGCCGTAAACTTAGCAGACGAACATTTCAAACGTCTCTAAAGAAACAAAGTTTTAATATCAGCTTAGCTTAGCTTTGAGCGATAAGACCGCCATTGTACCCATAGATTTAAGTTTCTGTGAAATTGTTACTATTTTGGTGTACAATAAAGTTCTATTCTATTCTATTCTATTCTTAGATTATTAATGATTTTCAGAGTAAAACTTATGAAGAAAATTTTATTACCAACATATGATCCATAGATAATAATTCTTATTCCTCTATCATCGTAATAAATTTGACGTTATACGTCAAAAAAAAAATTAAAACAATAAGTTCTAAGGCTGGCGATACGCATACAAAGTGCGCACATAACAGAGTGCGGGACAGGTGCGCGGGCGCATTCCCGCGCGTTGTGCGAAAACGAGAAACACCGATTAAAATTAAATACGCGACGGTCGCAGGTTAATTAATAATACGCACTATTTTGGGTTCTAACAAATTATTGTTGTAATTAATGTATCTGGATTTGTGCTGGATTATGGGATGAGACTGATGTATTAGTATTTGTATGATATATTGGCGTTTTAAAACCAAATGGCTTAAAAGTCTGTAGGAACTGGTAAGAATGACAGTTCCTTATAAATGTTCAATCTTTGTAGTCCGTTTGTATTTTAGATCGTCTTTAACACAAAATAGGTTATAGATACCTGAAAGTTTCAGGAAAATAAAAAGGAAACGATTTTTAGTCTTTAACGTAAAAAAATCTGGAAAAACTGTCAGTTTCTGTACCTCTAGTCTATAAAGTTTTGAGGCTCTGGAATAAAAGATATCAATGTGTCTTCATTTTAATTAAAACAAGGATCTGATTTAAAATGAGTACTGAATGTTTACACAATCTTAGTATAAAACAGTCGAAAATTAACTACAATTGTTACGCTTAACATAATATTGACACAAACATCATTAGCGGGCCGTACGTAACGTAACAGAGAATTGTTACATTTGGAATAACAAAACGTATCTCCGCAAATAGCCGACCGTCTGCCCCGACTTCGATTGCAGAACACAATCTACTTCGGGTGATACTAACGAACTACGAACATCTACGAAGTGTAATTTATATTTCGAACTCTGATTTCGAACTTATATAAAAATATTTAAATTAGGAATTTATTATTAAGAACTGCCAACATCTATAAACTTCAATTTGAATTTCAAACTGATGTAAAAAGATTCAAATTAGGAATTATATATGATTGTGTTTACGATCATCATGAAGTACAAATTGAATTTCGAACTGATTCAAAGAGATTTGAATTTGAAAACAAGGGCCGTTATGATACTGAATCAAAGCATAAATCTTGTTTCATACCTAGAATAGAACGGAAGACCTACCCTGAGCTTTTAACGCGATCTATTTGACGACCTAAACTGAACTGTTAAAAGGATGGAGCTACTTATATAGGGTGTGTAACTTCAACCCTATTTCTGCAGGTCACTGAGAATCTACTGATCTGAGATCTGAGAATCAAAACAGCTGAATAGCCGTCAGTCTTTAGCAACTGGAAAGTTCGTTACAATGTAAAGGAAATTGAAGGAGATTGATAACTAGCTCGCTCTCCAACCGTCCGGTAACTGTCCGCACCGAGCCCAAGTTGTCGACGGCGCGCACTGTTCCCGGGTTAGTTTAGAAAGATAGCTCAGCCTCGGTACGAAAGGCAACGAAGGAGCAGGAGTGGGTTTTTAGTCAGTAAAAGTCTGACACTATCTTCCGCTCCGCCCAAGAACGGGGGATGTCATTAGATGATTTTCCCACCGGAAAAAAAGGAGATTGATAACTAAAGTACTATCAGAAGAAGGTTATGAAAAGAAAAACAAAAAGAAGAATCTTATTTTTCAACGCGAGGTTGTTGTTTTCGTAATATCTTGTTATAACCACATCATCGCTTACCATCAAGTGAGATGGTGGTCAAATGCGGGTCTATCAATAATAAAAAAAAGATTATGAAAGGAAATTGTTTATAAGTGAAATAACATGAAGAAAACTCATTCGTTATCATAGATTTAAATACTATGGGTCGTGATCAGTAGCCCGATTCACGTAATGAAAACCGTAACGATATCGTAGCGATTTAGTCGTTTAGACCATTTCCGTATTCACATCCATCAATCGAGTTTGAACGACACCGATTTTAAAGTCGTTTGAAATACGTCGATTAAAAAAAAATCTGTATTAAATTATCCGGGTATAATACTTATTAATGTAACTGGAAATAAGTCGATAGATCGTGAATACCGCTTTTGGATAGGACTTCGATCGAACGACTATAAAACTTCAACGATATTTGGCTTGTTTGATTTTACGTGAATCAGGCTACAGAAGAATCACTAAACTTAAGTAACAGTGGACAGGGCACGTTGCTCGGATGGTCGATAGGGCTTTTTTTTACGGTAGGAAAAACCATCCAATGACAACCCCCGCTCTTGGGCAGAGCGGGAGATAGTGTCAAACTCTTACTGACTAAACGACCCACCCTGTTCCTTCTAGCCTTCATACCGGGGCTCGAGTTCCCTTTCGGATAACCCTGGCCCCAGTAGGCTTCGACCCGGCTGGGTCCCTGCTGTTGCTGACAACTCCTTGAGGCGCGCGGGAACAGTGCGTGCCGTCAACGACTTGGGCTTGGTCCGGACAGTTACCGGACGGCCGGACAGCGAGCTACCCATTGCTCACTGTCCGTAAGCCCTGGTCGATAGGGCTGACAAGATTCTGGATTGGCGATCGCGTACTTCGAAACAGCGTTGGAAGGACTTCCAGAAGGTGGACTGATGACCTAGTGAGGGTCGCGGGAATTCGATGGATGTAAGATGCAAAGGAGCGTTCGTTGTGGCGACATTTGTGGGAGGCCTGTGTGTAGCAGTAGAACTCTGAAATAATGATGATGATGTTGATGTAATTCATTGTCTTTCTATTGCGTCTCTAATTGACGGTGTTCGAAAGGTTAATTTTAAAATGTATGAAAATTTACAATCAAAAAACCAAACTTACTCAAAATAAGAGTCAAGTTTTTCCAAAATAAAACAAAACGCATATACATGTTGTCGTTAACAAAATAATTTACTCATTACTTTAACCACGCACTGTTAAAGCAACGTCTTCAGCCTTTCCTTCAATCCAAACTCAACTTTAGTACATAGTGATAAGGTTGAAATTTATTTGTTAGGAAAAGTAACAATTCAGCAAATCACGAGTTGTGGAGACGTAACAAAGTGGAAATTGTAGTGTTTATTGTTGAAGCGATAATAAAGACAGTTTACAACTGTTTTATTAACACTTATCTCGTAAACTATGAGGATTGTCTTCAAGTAAGTTGTGTTTACTTTAGTATTTGCTATTTTGTTAAGTTGGTAAGAAAGAAGTGTGAGGAATGTTGGTACTGTCTGGACAGCCGTAGTTTTTTTCTGAACGTTGGTATGATTGAAAAGTCTTTGAATGTGTTAGACTTGGTAAGAACAATTTTATTTTCAGATATTTTGATAAAAATAATGGCTGTAGGTATTAATCCGTAGCGAGAAGTTAATTTTAATTTTTTAATCTGTAATTTTAATTTGTTAAACTTCAAAACTAAAAAAGGTGAAAAAGGTAAATTTTTTAATATCTAAAAAATCAGGAATTAAAAAATAATCGTTAATGATATTTTATTGTCCGTATTTAAAAAATCTAAGTAAATAGGTACCTAAGTATCTATTGATTCATTCAGAGACATTTATCTCTATATTGGTAAGTCATAACTTTCTCTTTTCAAATTCCATCAACTCCTTTAACAAAAATAACAAAAAGAAAACCGAACGAAAAAAAAAAATTAATATTCATCTTCCCTCCAACCCGTACAAGGAATACACAAAAATCAAACACATCTGTGAAGCATTTTTTTTTTCTGAAACTTAACAAAGACACCTAATGTATTATGAAACCGAAACCCGACGTGTGTTCGACTGAACTTCCTTTTACGATAGTCAAACTAAACTTCCCTTCATGTTTCATATCCATTGCTTCTTTAGAGCTTAAATTTTTTAAACCCATAAGCAAAAACATTCAGTAGAGCTTGTGCTTAAGGGTCGATCTTCTAAGTTAAGCTACGTTTGTTAAGTCGATCCGAGGATGGGTGCCATCTATGACATACCAAGACTCCGTGAAAAGCTCTCCGAGCCCTTCATCCCGGTAGTCGGAAGACAGAAAATTTGACCTCGCTAAGGCGGAACCCAGTTACTGGGTTGCGTAGGTCAGGTAGGCAGTCGCTACACAAAGCTGACCCCTAAGAAGATTGATATTGTAAAAACGTCAATGTATATCGAACCATTCGACGTTCTCACTTATACCGTGTTTCCCTCCACAAGGACATTCACCCTACTTTTTTTACGAATCTGATCTCGTTCTTTTTTCAAAATGTTTTTATTCGATTTTAATTGTGTAAGGGTTTCCTTTTTTAAATAATGTTGACATGTCGAACGATTAATTGTTTTCGTAAATCGAATCGTAGATTTTTTTTTGTTCATTTTTAACCTAATCATGTTTATTAATTATTTTCATTGTTGCAATACAGTTCCTTTGTTCCTTTGCCCAGCACTGGAGTATTTTGGGGTTAAAACAGTGAAATGTAAATTTATTTATCCTTAGTTCGTATTTCTACGTCTACATTCTCGGAAAATGGAAAATTCTTAAATTGTTTTTCATATCAACGATTATCTACGGTACATACGCGACTTCTAACAAAAGAATTCCTAATGCCATACACAATTCACCATGCAGCCATAAAAATGAGTTTAAAAAGAATCTCTAAAATCCATGAACCCTTTCAATAAAGATTGTCCGCTATTCAATCAAAAATATTAAATCTAACGCCCGCCCGCATAATGTAAACTTAACTACTAAAAATAAACCCCTTTATATCAAAAAACAGTACCCTCGCCCTAAGCTAAAATAGTTGGAGAAATATTAAAATAGTCAAAAGAGTTAAATTTAAAATGGAGGGTAGACAAAAAAGTCGTAATCTCTGAACTAACACAGCTGACGTTCCACAATAACTCGTTTTTCGAATGAATTTTGAGATGACGCTTTAAATCAACTAATGGAAGTAAAAAATGCGTTTTCGGATGTTTTTGTTGATTCATTGGTCTTGGATGAAATGGATTCGTTTTGCGTTTGTTAGATTAAATGGTTTGGTTTAACGTAATACGGCTTTCTTATTCTTCCTTCCTGGGTTCTTCCGTTTGCACTTCTGAAGGTTTTAATGTATTTAGGTGTTCTTAATTTTATTTCAGAAAAATTAAATAAGTGCATTAGATATAATGTTTTTTATTGTAAACGCTACAATGGACGGACGGACCCACAAAAAATATATATATAGGTACATTTACAACATTCTCTATTCAAATATTTTTGACAAATGACATTAAAGTTTAAAAAAAAAACCACGCATTGTTGTTGAACTCAACAGCCAACAGTGGCAAAGGGAGCGCATGACGAAAGCAATTTAAAAATGGAAGGGTTTCACTTTTCGTTCCAATTTTAAAAAATGAACCCGCGACGAGTGATTTGACGATTCGGACGGGATTGTAAAACGAATTTTGTGATGCGAGAGGGAACTAGCCATTTTAACACTTTTATTTTTCTGTTTTACATTTTTGTGTATCGTCTAATCTCTTCATGTTTTTATTAATATAGCTTTAGATAAGTTACTCGTTAAAGTTCACTCATAAATTCGAAATTTATGACATAACTCTTAATAAAGTCTGATAATAAATTTGAAAAGCAAACATGTGATTCTAAAATTGGACTGAAAAGAAATGAGTTCTGAAAACGTTCCCATCCACTTGAGGCGTACAAGCGTGTTACTTTTAAGTAATTTCACTTGTGTACATAAACCCCTCGCTCTCACACACTAACACACACACACAGCTCCACAGACGCAGATGTTGATTCCATAAAATAATATTTCATGTAAAGCACTAACCGCCCGACCGAGGGCGGAAGGATTGCGTTCTATTTTTAAATTTTTATATTTCGAAGCAATTCAAACTTGGTAAGTTGGTACCGGTCGCTTTATATTCGAATTTCGAATTCGATTCCTTGCACGAATTTCAATCACAGAACAACGCTCTCTAATTTCTAACCCAGTCTCGTTTCATAAGTAAAAGTAATTATTAATAACGTTATACTTATTACTAAATGTCGAGTCAAAATTGACCTCTAAAACAGTTTGAACATTTCGCTCGTGACCATTCGTCAATTAAATCGGACGGGGACTCGTTATTAAAGGCGTATAAAAAGAAATAAATCTTGAGGCGAGTTTTAAAAAGCTCCGTTTCGAAGTAAAGAATGTTGTGTACAATCTCGGTTCGGACAAAAAAGTGACAACAAATAAAAAAAGGCTGGCAACACAACACGGCCGACCAACAGATTATCAGCGCTAAAAGGGTTGCTCCCGCGCTCTCCTCCTTTTGTTCCTTCCAAATTCAAACTTGGGATCCGTACAAGGAGCGTTCGAACTTCGAATGCGAATTCTATTTTTGAATATTCTACCGAGAATTTTTAATTAATGCCGCTCGGCCGCGCTCGTATTTTTAAAATTCGTATTCTGTTTTAAATCGAGTTCGATATTCAATTTTTGCGTTCGATTTCTGCGTTTTTTATTTATGTTGTGCGATAATGACGTTTCGCTTTAAGTGCTTTATTTCGATTGGCGATTTTATTCCGATGTATCTCCTTGAAGGTCGGTAGTCTTAGTGATTAATGGTCCAGATATGTGGAGTGCTTTTTAAACGAAATATTGAATTTAATGATGTTTTGTGGAACTGTGCGATCTGTTTTTGTTTCGAGTCGCGTAGGCGTTGTCTATAGGCGGTCCCAATGACACAGTCATGTTACCACATCGTAGATAGTTGCATTATCGATCACTCGCGCACACAGCATTTATAATCTTCATATAAAGAATTTTTTCGGGTACTGAAGATAAAATTTTATAGCTGATGTTTAAATGACGAGCAATTTATGTTTATTACATAATTTATATTCCCTTATAAGATTCGCGGAATCCAATAAGCCACAGAGTACAAAAAAAACTGAACTTAAAAACTATATAAACAGCCTGAAAATATTCTCGTAGTTGGTGTTATTTTAGTCTGTGCGCGTGCACTTTAAATGAGTAACCAATAAGTCGCATTAAGGGGTCACTTGACGCATCGTACACGAGACCAGCATACGCAAGGCGATGACCCCAATACGCAAATGGGGACTTCTTATTATGATATTATAATCGATATAATATCGAATGCCGGAGTCGAGGCGCATAATAGACGCCCTTTTGTATGTATGAGATGTACCTCAAGAGGAAACTAGCCCGTTCTAGGAATATTATGCCGTAACACTATTGGGATTATTAATCGCTTGTCCTATTTGTAATATGTTGACTAGAGACCACACAAATGGAAATAAGATTCTAAATTGTAACTCCAACATGTACACGTAACTTGACATTTATTCAATGAAGACTACACAGTACAATAGCTTTTAAATCGTTTTCGAATACTCGTCTTCATCTGAAAAGGGAGAATCAAGTCTAACATTTTTATTTTTTATAATTTCTATAGTACATGTGCGTCACCTTCGAAATATATTCTTTTAATAACATGTTACCGTCTAGTAATCATTCGTTCACATAATGGCGTTCACTTAATATTCCATTTTCGAAAATATTTGAATCGTCATGCTCGTTCCATTCCATTGTGTCGGCGTTCGGATATCTGATTTTAAATTTGGAAGGCGATCGATCTCTTACTGGTCGAACGTTTGAATTCAGAACTTAATTGTGGTTCGTGTTAATTAAATTAATTGAAATAGATTTTCGCTTCGAACGGACATCTTGGTACAAGTTTGAGACCAAAGTATCGACTTAAGAAATATGATTTCCGCAAGTTTAATAAAAAGAGGATGGTACATTCATAATTAATTACTTATAATTTTAATTAAATTACTAATAATTACCTACTTAGCAACCAACAAAGTAGAGTAGAAGAGTTTGTCAATTTAGGGTAGTTTTAAATAGACCATCATTGTATTCTTCAATAAGGAAAACTAGATAAAATACAATTAAATACCACTTATCTTACAATAAATCTAGATACATTCCGACCAGTATTGCAGACTCCAATCTGATTCTAAGAAGACATTCTATTTCTCCGAGATGTTAAATTTAACAACACTACATTTTCAAATAAAATCCAATGCAATACTCTATTATTTCCTTAATAAACAGAATTCACATCTTATTCCGTATCAGACTAATGTTTTCATTTTTATTTCCAGGTATTTTGCCGAACAACGAGTTTAGAAATTGGAGGGCGATATCATCGACTCAAATACGACGGTTTGTCACGAACCGTACTCGGAAATAGTAAGTCGAAACTAGATACTATTGGAAACCTATAGAATAAAACGAATATATCTCATTCAGAAAGAAAAACAATCAATTTAAGGGCTGGTTGCATCATCCTTAACGATGACAAACTTAAATCTTCAACTGTTACTCTGAAGTATAGTTGTCAGTTTTGAATTTCGAATCGAATGAGAAATGTAGAAATGGTTTTGACCGGAACTCTGTATAGGTTCTATTCAAAGGACTACAATTTTAGAAAGAATAAAATTTTGATCTTCGAAACGAATGAGCGATATATACGGTTTTGGCCTGAATTCTTTTTATAGGTCTTACACTTTCTAAGGATTAAAATTTTCGAAAGAATGAAGTTATTCCAGGATAATAAAGCCCAATAAATCAAGTAGAGCCACTGGTTTGATGGTATCTTCAAATTCTTCAGTGCATCGGTCGTTGCAAAGTCAATGTGAATTATTAGTTCTTTATACATTTGAGACTTAAATGATTTGAGGTTTGTGAAAAATTTTGCAGTATTTTTTGTAAATGGCTTAAAACTTTTAATGAAATAAAAATATGAATAAATATTTTCTCAATTTATTAAAAGTTTAAAAAACTTTTGCCATTCAACACCGCAGCCCACCCAAAAATATGTTCATATTAGAATTTTTACCCCTTGTACCAACTGTAATTTTATTAAAGTCCCCTCCGTGAAGGATGAGTTTATTTTAAAAATGGAAAGCTAAGCGCTCACAAAAATAATTGATGTGACTGGACCCCTTTCGTAATCTCATTGCTGTTCCTATATGATCAGCAGACAACGCCGAGTGAGTTTACTAGTTATATTTATATCTATGGCTTTGCCTGTCTGAGGGCTGTTAATTCAACCAAATGGAACCTAAATCCTTGAGTGTATTAGCATAAGGCAGGGATGGCGAACCTATGGCACGTGGCAATGAAATTCAGGTAGGTACACCAATACAAAATTACTCAGTATCTTACTACATTAGGAAAAATGTCAACAGTGCTATGTATTTTAATTCATTAAACCCCAAGCGAACGCCGGCGTTCGTGCACCTATTGAAATACATAGCACTGTTGACATTACGAGTTTTGGGATGCAAAAAAAGGTAAATAAATACATAGAGTAAATAGCGTTCAGTTTTGTTTTTTTTTTTCAATAAAACATCAAATAAAAAAAATGGCGGCACGCATTGGTTTCATATTTTTTTATATACATAATGGAACTATTATCAATAAAGGTTCACCATCCCTGGTACATACAGAGAGTGTTATCTAGGCACCCTCGGAAATTGGTCTTACGTTAATATTATCAGTCAAAGCTCACATTGTACTTCGGAACTTCCATCCAATGCAAAAATAATAGCAATGCTATTTATTAAATTATATTATCTACAAACAGACGAGGTAGGACTAGGAAGTTATTGATATTAGGTTGGTACCTACTAAGCTTATCAATGACATTGCATAATTTGAATTAGGAATTCGATATTTGAAATCACACTGGCTGAATCACCAAATGATCAATCGTCAAAAAAAAGGATTTACTCGTTCATAAAAGGCGCTAAAAACGCAATGCTCTTTAATTTTCAAAATCGGAATTTCTGGAGCGTTGAACTTTTTTTTCACAACGGTTTTGTGGAGCATCGACACTTTAATTAGAACGTAGCTTTATTCGTTCAATAATTATAATCGAATGTGTATAATTACATTCGAGTATCGAATCGAAACCGGGCGTATTGATATTAAAAATGATGTTTTTGTCTGTCGAACGTTGAAACAAAGCGGCGGTAATTCGTATGAAGTGACTTGCGTTTAGCCAGCTCTTTGTCTGTCCATCTGTATTCACAAAACGAAGTATTTAATTTTTTTCTGTACTTACTTTTCGAAGATAATTGTCGTTAATAATCGTCGGTCGAGATTAGATATCGATTGTGAGTACAACAATGTGTTGGGAGAATTCTAATTTGAAAAAATACATCGTGATTGGGTAACAGAGGAACGGATTGGCAGACTAATGACTGCCGTATACGGTGTTGGGAGAAATTTTTAAAAACGTATACAATTGACAGTTCGGGAAGTCGAGATCTTATTTTATCAGGAGTGCAAGTTACAGTCACTAAGTCCCAAAAGTGTATGTCATGAATTATTTATGGACAACTTTATACTTCCCGGGCCTGGTTTCACCACAAAAGCGGACGTTTTTGGGAATAAATTCATCGAAAAACGCCTTTTATACAGCATTAACATTATTTATGTTCCGGCCGAGTGGCGGACACTACGCGCCTTCGAAATGTTATTGTCGAAAGCTGCTCGCAGTTTCTTGCGGATTCACTCGGAAAAAATAAGCACATGCATCTTATTATACTTATGCCGTATTTTTATGAAGATGTGATCGATCTTTTAAGTTTTATGGTAAATTAAAGCGGGCAAAAGTTAAACCAGACAGATACGACTTTAACCGAGCTTTTGACAGTTACCTACATACGCATGCTTGCGTACAAAAGTAAGTTCTATAATTAATATTCTTCTCCAGCATTTGATGGTCTATTAACAGTTCGAACGTATTATTGGTAAATTTGAGGTGTCTCTTCCGCAAATACTATTAAGAAGGGTTGAAGAAGTTGAATTAATATTAAAATCGTTCCAGAAACATTTCGTTTTTTTTAATTCAAAAATAGAACTGGCAAAATCGAATGCAAAATATTCAAATTCCGAACTCTATCCGAACAAAAAGCTTTCGATATAATGAATACAATATTGTAGTTACAAAGTAACTGACTTATAATAGAATCGCATAAAAATCCCTCCGATGATTGCACCGTGGGATTTTAAAACAATGCGATTGTTCCACCTTTGTGAAACATATTCGGATAATGTTTAATAATAAAAAACTTTAATACTTTGTTACTTTTTGTCGTTCTGATCGATGTCTCACTTGACATTTTGTCGCGGCGTAATTTGTAAAAACGTAGGTTACCATCAATTAGAACAACAAGCTTTATGGGTAAAAGAAAAAGAGACCATAGACTTGAAGTTAAGAAATATAGACTTAAAGCTAGTTCAATTTTACACTGTAGAACTGCCTAATGGGTAAGTTATATATCCATTTCGACTCATACATGACTTAATAGCAGGTCATTTGGATATAAACGACATGTTCTTTCATTCGCGAGCGCTTTAAGCACGCCGCCAGGATATGCCTCTCTATTTAAATGTGGAACTATCAACCGTTACTTAAAACTATCATTAAACGGATATATAAGTAACAACACTAAAATAAATAAAAAAATCATAAAAAGAACAATCGGAAAACGCCAACACGTCGCGGCGATAACGCAAACGGATTCGAAATTTTAAATAGTTCCATATTCAAACGGCCGGTTTCAAATATGGAACGGCGATTGTTTCCCGTTTTCGCTGGTAGTTAGCGACGGCTCTTAATATGCGGGTTACGCATGCGCACAACTGTTTCACAATGGATCAACTCGACAATCGGTTTCTATTTTTTTTTATTGATATTTATGTTGGAAGTTTATTGGTTATTTAAATTTTATATTACGTATTATGTTAGTTATAGAATGATTGAACAATTGATTTTAATGCAGGTAGCAACAGTCTACGTGCTTAAATACGAAAAAGATTTAAAATTAAATCTCAACATTCATCAAAAGTTTTCGTTCATTCATTCCATGTCATCGCTCAAATGTCACTCAGAAAATGACATTTCTGAGATGGAAAACAATTGTGACTATTTATTTCATAATAAATTGCGATCGCGACACTGAATCTATCATTGGCACACGTAATAAAATCTAATGTAATGAATTATACAACATATCGACGTCAGTTAACCCTACGCGTGCTGCCTGCATTCAAAATACTTTCGATGCAACTCTGGCCCCGACTTAAAATCGCGCGATTCCGCAGAAAACGTGTCGAGGAAACGTATGCGTTCGGAAAAGTCGCAATAACTTAAGCAATCAGTATGCAGGACTCAAGTCTAGTCCCCGCTCACGTCCCAGTGAAAATATTCGTTCGTGATACGTCAAATATATTATTATTTCTACTTTCTACGCCGTTTTCGGTGTATCAAACGGCCATTATAAACGGAAAATATAATTTTGTTTGTACTATTTAATGTTAGGAGTTATGGTTAGTATTGCTCATTGCGTCAAATAACGGGACGTGAATACGGAATGGGCAATCAAATTAAAAGGATTATAGATCGCCTTTGAAATAATAATTAGGTATGTTTGTGTCTACTGTACGTCCTATTTTGTAATTAAGTGGGTAATCAATGAAATCAAATACATAATTGTTGCCATATAAACGTCAGTTATTTACACAACATCAGTTGAGTGTTGTTTTATAGTGCGCTGTATTTTAAAAGCTACGATTTCAATGACACCTGTGATTACAAACATCATTTAAATTCTAATTTATAATGTAAGGCGATTGATTCAACGATCTACTTTAAAATATTTTAGTCGAATATCAAAGCAGATGAAAACATAACATTGTATTAAAATCAACGAGTAGCACCAATAAACAGGGCCCATCAATAAAGTACTAATTTAATTGATTTCACAATCTATCAGAACACTTTCAATATAAATTTGGACTGTAATTTCTAACAAATAGAGTTGAAAATGCTTCGTAAATCATGTTCATCGTGGAGCGCCCGAACAAATTGGTAACTTCCTCGAAGGATTTTTATTTTTATTGATAAAAGCGTCTCTTACGACAATTGGTACGGATTTGGCCTTAAATTGGTCGAATCACTGCGGCCTCGGTCTTAGTTACCATGTTGTATTGGACGGATGGCATTGTAGGGTTAAGATTGAATCTTTTTGATACGTTTTGTGGTCCAAGGCTGGAAGGGCCAGGATGAGGACTGCAAGGCTTATTTCTGGTCATGTGGATGATATTCTGGTTTCTTTAATTTTCTTGACGTATTGGGATGATGGCTATGATTTGGTATTATTTTTGTACTACATAGGTATTGTTCTGGGTAAGCTTTTCGTAAAAAAAAGTTATCATCATCATCAGCCTTTTTAATGTTCCTACTGCTGGGACTCAGGCCTCCTCTCTAGGAGAGGGAAAAAGTACTAGAATTTATTTTTATTTCTTCATGCCAAGTTATAATTCAAAATGCGATTCAAAAACCATTGATTTGCAACAAAGAATGAAAAAAAATGATTTCTATAGCATTAAAAAAGGGTTTCTTTAATCTCCGCCCATTTCAATTTCAAAACAGCGACGAATTTTAATCGCACTTCGCATTATCGATCGCTCGCCTATTCCCTTGATAACTATTCCAAAATTCGGACACAAACATGCAAAACTTACCCCTATTTTTTGAAACATTGTAGTGTCAAATTTTCCATCGGTCCCCAAGTCCACTTAAACAACCCTTCCCAAAAAAACTAAAAATACAAAAACGGAGGGGACTTTTAAAATCGTTATTATAATCTCGGACGCCATTTTGCCTATATGGGGACGCGCCCTTCAAAATTTTAAATCTTTTTTTAACAAAAACCCCTTTGATGTTTATGCATTTCGGCAATATCTCCCGCTCGGCTAGATACGCGACATTTGGCCGTTTCGGGGATTTCACTGATGCATATTTTAGATTAAAAGTTTAATACTCTGTGCCCACCCGCGCGGACACTTTGCCAATTTATGTGATGGCAATACATCATATCGATGTTTCACTTTTGTTAGCGGGCCCACTCTGTCATGTCTACGATGGTCATAGCAATTATTTGTGGTCGTACGTATGTATGTCGTACCTCGCTAGCGAGATGAGACCTTGCGACATGACGACAAGACAACACGCAACAATCAGCGCACAAACTAAGACTTACCTCCAATTAATCAACTCATTTAACTAAAAACTCGTGTGGGAAAACGTACGTCGTATCCAACCGACGCATTCCAAATTCAAACGAATCTGAAAGGCGAGCGAGATTTGAAAAGAGAATGAGATTTGAAAATAGAACACGCCATTAGGAGTGAACACAATGGTCTCATTGGTCGATTTGAAAAAGGAACAATTTGTTAAACGTCAAATATGAACTTTTTTATTTGAGATGTAATGAAACGCGCGGTGTGATGTCTAGTACTCACATCTCTAACGTTTTTTGTGTCGGATCGGCGCGCTCGTTTTTCATTTGTTTTGTTATACGTACCGCCGTACTTATTAATGTCAAAATTATAATAAGATTTCGAGCAAAAGCTAAAAACGCCATCGGCGACAAGATTATTACGCTATTGAGGCGGACTCTACAAGAACCGTTCTAATTAATAGCCAACCATGCAAAAATCGACGTACGTAGATACGTGAAGACACGCTTAACCACGATTCGATAGCTAAAAAAAAACAATAAAAAATTAAATATAACATAGACTTGTAAAACAGACAGTCGCTTCCATAAGTTTTTTGCGTTTACTGCCTACGCGCTCGTTCTCTCGTACATTCAATTTAGTTCTGTCATACTTTCTATCTACGAAACGTTTATCGGGTGATCACAAACACGCGCAATGACATGGAACTATCAATATTTCTAATAACGTTTAAAAACAAAGTTATATTAGTTTCATATACGAATGGAGCGGCCATATTAATCATTGGAACGAATTTCCGTGCGCCATGTCATACGGAGTTCGTTTATTAAAAATGTGACGTATCAAGATCAACATCTCTTCGGGTGAGAGGGACGTAGATATGTATAAGTTAGTCGTGCGAGAAGGACAGACATGTGCTGACATTTCAACGGGTCATCAACCCTACGGGCGTCCTGCTCTAACGAGAATTCGAAGATTTGATTTGAATTGTTCTTAATTTGAAATATTGCTCCGGACAACGAATTTTATTATGTACACATTTTTTTTTTCGTTTATCATGGTTTATTAAAATTTATTTAATCGATGTTTCTATGAGCTTCCGTTTGATATTTTTATGATGCGGCCGATTAAAAGAAAAACGTATGATCTGTAAAAAAAGTTTTATTACCACAAAGTTTCGTAAGCGGCCTCTTTTGCGTAAACGACTTTGAAAAAAAAATTTTTTTTTTTCTCTGGTAACATTACGGATATGGATTGTTGTACCATTATGAATAACAATTTTTATGATTAAGAATTCATATTGTATCTTGAGTTTTTTGTCCGTTTGTTACTCGATTCCGATTCGAGATAACGTTTGCCCATGTAAGGCTGGACTCCACCTGATACCTATTATTTCTGACTTCCTACCCGATCCCATTCGATAATAGCACTAAGATACTTAAATAATAAAACCTTGTGCTATAAAATATAACCTACAAATTCCACAAAAAATACATCGATTATGTCACAAAACATAAATTCCAATTGAATGCAATAATTAAGTGGTCACTTCTCAATTAAGTATTAATTGTTTTAAAATGTACATTGTTTAACGACAGAATATTTAATATTAAACCAAACATCTGTACTATACTAAGAAGATGGAAAAAGTTTAAGAAAAAAAAACCGTTTTCCGGGAACGATGCGAGCGCCAGCCACAGTGTAGACTTTTTTCATTGTCATAGTGTCACGCACGAATTCAGTCATGCTGTTTTTCCGGTCTATTCTTTCTTTACTAGAACTTTTATATTATTAATTAATTGGCTTCTGTAACAATGACATTTAGATTTTTTTTTATAATTACCTATGAAAATATTAAAGTATTAGGCAAAAATGAAAAAAAAAAAAGTTCAAAAATGCGAAAACCACAGCATAAAAAATACAGTACACCATAAAAAGTTTCGCACAAAAGGGATGCGAAAAAAGAAACAATTTTTCCCTTTTATTTTGGATTAATACTCAAAGGAACTACATACAACACGATAATAATAATGCATGTATCACTAAAACCGAATTAAAATGCACGAACACAGTCTAGCCGAAACAAAAGGGCAACAAAAATATTAAGCAGCAAATATAAGCGAATCATAAATGATGATAACTGGTTGTGCTTGGCCATTTATGGTGTTGTAATCCTATTGTGAGACGCTCCTCCTCATCTTTATGTGTGGGTTTATGTGAATACATATACGTTAAAAATGTGTTCAATCATTAATTTCGGACGTAATTGAACGACTTGAGAACTGGGGGCAAAAAGACGATGTTTCGCCGAATTCAGAGTTAGGGCGGTTGCAGATAGGTTGGTAGTACAGTAGGTAGGTAGTTGCAAAATCGGCTTAATTTTTTGTAAAAATTAAAATAGATTATGATGAATATCTTGTGTCTTTCTTCCTTTTTTATCTGTCCTCTGATACCTTTGATCTGGTCAATCTCTTTGGTAGGAGTTTTAACTCGTCATGCCATCTCTTCCTAACGCATCGCCGGTTCCTGTTGTTCAAGATCCAGTCAGAGTTATTCTAAATAGTCAAATTGGCAAGAGATCGGAACTTCGGTTAATGTGTAGACAAGACGCCTACAAAAATGCTGATATTCAATTTGAATTCTCTGCTTTATGATCAGCTTTCCACCTAGATGGACCTTAGATCAATAAAATTATCGTTGGAAGCCAGGCATAAATAACAGTTACAGTAATGCAACAACAAAAAAATTAAACAAGCATTCCGTATCCAAAATCGCAGCGTCGAAATCGTCGATCTGCAATCATCTTAACTTGCACCGATCGAATGACGTTCCCCGGCATTGCGAATTTATACGTTCATAAAATTCTTTTGTCAAATTTACGTCGGAGTTTCGTATACGAGAGCCGGCCAGCGGATTCTTTAACGAAATCATCCAACTGCAATTTTTTACCATTGGTTATTACACACAGCAAATGTTTTCACTCGATTTCGGAAGGTGATCTTCTCACGGTGAGTATTGATATTCTACTGGATTGGTCTTTTAAATATGGTAGCTTAGTGGTAATGGCCCCAATTTAAAGACATATGTCGCGGATTCACACCCAGGTGTAATGGATTTCATCAGTATTGCTCTCAAAACAGAACATCGCGAAGAATGGCATGTCCTAAAACCAAAAACCCTAACTTGGCTAGCGCGGTGGATTGTGGCCCATTCTCTGCCATAGAGAGGAGACCTGAATCCTCAATCAGCAGTGGGAATATAATGTGGTTTTTTAAAAGAGCTTTATCTCCCTAGCCTTTTTTTCAATTAGCTTGGGATCGACTTCCAGTCTGACTGGATGCGGCAGATTACCTGCGTTTTACATGGAGTGCATGCCTATCAGACCTCTACAACCCAGTTACGGGACAACACGATAATCCTTGGATAGAATGATAGTCAGACTGTCTGGCGACTGACTACCTGTAACGACTGTCATAGATCTGCGCATAACAACCGAGACCAACGGCTTTTCGGAATTTAAAAAAAGCAAAATTGGTACATGATTAGGAGTCCTAATCAAGCTTAAATCGTTAGAACACAAAGTTTTAAATATTTAATTATCTGAGGCCCTACTATGAGCTTTTAACGCGATCCATTTGACGACCTAAACTGAACTGTTAAAGGGATGAAACTATATGGGTGTGTAACTCCATCTCTCTTACTTGGTCGCACGCTTTACATTTTAATACGTCATGATAAGGTCCCTCAGCAGCTCGAAGTATAAGTTATAACTTAATAAAAAGTCAATCAAGCAGCCCAATAACTTACACCGCTACTTAACTACAACGGCAACTAAGCAAAGAAAGCAAAATAAATTCTTAAGATAATTACTTAAAAAAATAAGCTCCACCGAAAACGCATTCATCATTTATCTTAGTTCGATATCAGCTACTTGGACAGTCCACTTTTCTATTATTCATTAGCTATTGTTGGTTTGCAGTGGCCTGAAATTCGGTGGCCATTACATTAATAATTACTTCTCAAAATAATGCTAGGTTCGATCCACGACTGCGATAACAGAGCGACTGGTTGCTACTACACACACCACAGAGTAACAAAGTGACGAGACCAGTACACCCACGCGACAAATCGGTCTTCTACTGATGAACTTAAAACGGTTACAGATTGGGGCTTTAGAAATCGTTATTGATGAATGATGGATTTTTTTGGTTATGGCAACAATTGGTTTACTTGTACGTATTTACTTTAGTAGTAATCCAATTCTAATAATTGAATTCAATTCAAATTTTTGAGAGTTGAATTTTACTAATTTGATCAAAACTCGAAAATATGTTTCCATCTTTCGCAACATAAATTCGCAAAATGTAATAAAAGCATTAAGCATAATTAGCCTTTTAAATATTATTCTCTTTATTGTGATTCAGGTCTTCGTTCTTGAGGATTCAAGGGGGATCGTAAACCACCATGTGGATAGAACGGTGGATGTCACAAGTCTTCGAATTTTTTTGGTTCTAGGACATGCAGGTTTCCTCACAACGTTTTCCTTTACCGCTTTAAGAGCAGTGGGGTTCAAATTAATTACTCTTAGTACAGTGCCAGCCTGAGCTTGAACTTCAACATATACTTGTAAATCGGGGCTCAAAAACCTGCAGCATTTAAATCGCATATTATTCACTCTTTACTTAGACTACCCTAAATGAAATGGGATATAGCTAGATCATTTCATCGGCGTCGGCTCTCTTCGTCATTTTTCGTCGTTTTTATTTCTCGTAAAAAATCATATAGCTCTCACCAAAAATCGCCACTCTGTATACAGCTACCGTATCTTTTCTCTGACATTATTGCATCAAGTAATTAATTTCATACGGAGTTCGACCAACCACACACTCTAAGTTACCGGTCATAGATCAAAAGATTTTTGAGCGTTGACGTGGCATGTATATGACGTAAGAAAATGAACATCACGATAAGAAAGATATAAAGGACCAGTCGTGTGTTATATGAATTGCATAGTTACGCAATTAGGGTAATATTTAAACTATCATAAGATTGATTGTAATTTACGGTTGATAGATATTGAAATGTCAAAATACATTTATTTTTCAGTCTGACTTGTCACGACACTCACGTTGTGTGTATTTATGTTCGGTTTGGTTACATATTATTATGTTTCACATTTTTATTTAAGTATTAATCAATAAAGTCATAATATGTAAGTAGTTTTAAGCTACTTATAATCATCTAAATAAATAAATACAAGCTAAAAATAATGGCATAGCATTATCAGCCTTTTAATGTTCGCGCTGCTGGGACTCAGGCCTCTTGGAGAGGGAATGGGTCGTAATCTAAAAATAATAATAGGTATGTATAAATGAGTAGAAAACTGTCCAGAATTCTGCTGATTCGTTGACCGAAGAAAAGACCAAAAAAAAAACGCGTTTGCTTGTCTATCTGTCCGCAACAAACTCAACAGATATTCATGCAGTTTTCACAAATAGAAAGAATGGCTCATGAGAGAGGTTTGACTGCGCGCACACACACACACACACACGAAGTACACCGCCATCCCGTTCGGTATTGAGCTTCGCGTTTCATTTCGCTCCAGGTCTTCTCAATGTTCTTCGCCTCTGCGATGACTGTTCGCCACCAGGTCTGTTTCGAGGACCACGTTTACACCTTCTTTGAGGATTCCAGTCTAGGACTTGCCTTGGTATTTGTTGAGGACCCTTTCGGAGCGTGTGCCCGATCCAGTTGAGAATGAGAAAAGTTTTTATATGCGTATTATAGGACCGAAAAGCTGATAATCTCAACGATTTATAATATCCGTGAGAAGCTGGGGTGGGTCGCTACTTGAAAGTAAAGCTTTGACAAACTAATCAGTATGTGAAAGCTTTAGTTTAGTTTTTTTTTTTATGCTGTGATCACCGATGATTTTACTTTAAGATTATTTTAATTGATTTTTATACAGGGTTTTTTGTAAAACACTACCAACCTTGCAGAACTGTATTACTAAGATCATAAACAACTTTTGTTCTATTTTTTTTTGGTCTTTTCTTCGGTCAACGAATCAGCAGAATTCTGGGCAGTTTTCTACCCGTTTATACATATTATCATTTTGTGTTTTTGTATTTTATTTATGTACGTTAGGTATTTATTTAGGTTTTAGTATAAATAGTTTAAGTTTTTTCTTGTACATATTTAAATTTTACCCAATAAACAATTATACTTTTGTTCTATGACTATTCCTATCATTTAGGAATAGATCTATATAGATCTATGCCTATAATTTAAATATCGTAGAAACGTGATCATTACTCTTAAGCCAAATATTTGATTGGTTCAAAATCTAACAATTAAACAGCATATTCTGTAAGTTTAATCATTTCGCAATCTCTCACAAACTGGGGACAGATTTTTGCCCAAACAAGGTCCAACTGGGCAATAATTAGCTTTATCTTGGACATAATATCTTTTAGCCGATAGAATACAAAGCATAGACTATAGATTTATTTGCATTGTGACACTAGGTCCTAGTACCTTAATGCTATTTGTTGTTGTTTACTTGAGGTGGAATGCAAAGGGCATCTGAAAGAAAGATGGGTTTTAGTCAGTAAAAAAAAACAGTTATTATGACACCATAACCCACCACCACCACCTTCTCACCAGATTGAGCTGAATACCAGTATTTTACATAGATCGACTGCCTAAATGACTGGGCAGTCACACTTCAGATGTGTTGGAAACAACATTTGGTTTAAAAATAAAGTTCATTCCGATGACAGAGCTGTCAAAGTCAACTGTCAGTGTCATCTGTCATTGTTTCATTCTCTCTATTCTCTTTGTAGCCATCTTGTACAATTAATTGTAATGTTCACTTCGCAATAAACATAAAATATGCGTACACGCTTTCAATCTAATACTGTATAAATATATTTTTTTTTTTTAGTTTTATTTAGTACTAGCTGATCCGGCGAACTTTGTACCGCCCAACAGTCAATGAATGTAGTATATATTTTTTGACATAATCAACCGATTGCGATGAAACAAACCCTAAGTAATATATCAGGTTAATCAGAATGGAGCACACAGTCGAGGTGTGCCCTGCTTGGGCGGAGCATCGCCATGCCCTCGTGGGGGCGATCGGCGGCGGACTCCCCTCGCGCCGGGCCTTGGTTGAGGCCATGCTCTGGAGCGAGGAGGAGTGGCAGGCGGTCGCCGACTTCTGCGAAGCAGTAATGCTCGCAAAGGAGAAGGCCGAACGCATCAGGCAACGGCGTTATCGCCGCCGCTGCCGCCGCCGGGATACTGATCCCGATTTCCGGCCACCGTAGGCGCGGGCTTGCGGACAGTGAGCAATGGGTAGCTCGCTGTTCGGCCGTCCGGTAACTGTCCGGACCAAGCCCGAGTCGTCGACGGCGCGCACTGTTCCCGCGCGCCTCAAGGAGTTGTCAGCAACAGCAGGGACCCAGCCGGGTCGAAGCCTACTGGGGCCAGGGTTATCCGAAAGGGCGCTCGAGCCCCGGTATGAAGGCTAGAAGGAACGGGGAGGGTCTTTTAGTCAGTAAGAGTCTGACACTATCTCCAGCTCCACCCAAGAGCGGGGGTTGTCATTGGATGATTTTTTCCCACCATAAAAAAAAAGGTTACACAGAATTTTAATGTATAAAAGTTATTTAGATCGATTTCGTATGATGGACACAAAACTAAAAAATTCTACAGATTTATTATGTATAGATGTCATACTGTAAAAATAAACCAATCGAAGTGGACTTGTTACATATTACAAAACTGACGTTAAAAAACAAAAGATCCTGTTCTACGAACTTCAAACTTTGAGCAACTTTATGCTAATAAACATACAATTATCGTAATTTTTATAACATATATGTACTTGCAACTGTTGCCAGACTAGTTTGTTTAAATAAATTATTTTTTAATTACACACAGAAGCGGTAGGTAACATTTTACTGGCCATGAACTAATTTTTTTTTTTGCGATATTTAGTTTCTGGTTTGTTACATTTTGAGGTTTTGAAATATCACGTGGTTGAGTAAATATATATAATGGCGGAAGTTTGTGTGTACGTTTATTACTTCTTTACATTCGAATGGCCTAAGAGGAGAGTCCTTAAGAAATACTAATAGTTTCCAAAATTTCTAAAAAAATATACCGTACTGAATTACACAAAAAATAGTAATGAAAAACCTAAATAGATGAGTCAACCTAACCTTAATTTACCAACCATTCAAAAAACCGTCAATTAGAGACACAAAAGACGAATAGCAGCGCGAACGATGGCGTTCACTTGGGATTTTATGCATTAACAATAAATTATCTTTATTTTGCATATTCTTACTTTATTTAATTTTTTAAAAACTAATAGTATCTTTACAGAGAAACCTAACGCGTCAGTACAGCTAAAATAAAATATATACGCATATATTTGTTACTAAACCTACTTAATTACAAAGCTTACTTACTATTATAAAGTTCGAAGCTACATTCATTCATTTCAGGAATTTCAGGACAAAATCAGGAATTTAAGGAAACTCGTATTTAAGAAGGTAAGAAACCTAAAAGGACCAGTAGGGATACCTGTTAGGGGCTACGGGAACATTCAAAAGCAGTACCATGGCCTAGGAAAGAAACACAAGTGAGTTTAAGTCAGTAAAAGTCTGACACACATTCTCGCTTTAAAAAAAATCCATAGACAAGCCATTTTTTTTTATTTAACCATATTAAAAAGCCTTCTTCTATCCACAAGAACTGTCATGTCTGCCAAATAATGACGTAACAACCTCATGCAGGTCATACATACAATTTGTTGATACCCTGAGGCGACTACGGTACTTGAAACCGCTCCAAATATACACTGTCAGAATTCGATTAGAAACGAAATTTGATGGAAAACAGTTATTAACTTGTATAGATAGCTCCATAGGTTTTTTAGTCCCACTTATTTACAACTTAACGTTTGACGCACAATGATGGGAGGTGTGTTTTAGTAATTTTAGCTTTTTTAATGGTTTGGATTCAAAATGGCGGATTTACATCATTGTGGAATGAATTACGATTCAAAATGTCTAAATTAAAAGGCGGAATTATGAATTACATCCTTTCAAATCGTAATAGTGAAGGAACTTTTTTTTGTATAGACTTTTATTTTAAGAATGTTGTTTATTATTGGATAAATCGGACTGACATATACTTGCAATATAAATAAAGTAAGAAAAAAAAAAAAAAAAAACATCTCCGGGAATTTTTTGAAAAGGGTTTTAATCAGTAAAAGTCAAACACTCCCTCTTGTCCCACCCAGAGCGGGAGAAAAATAAATGATGATTTTCCACCCCAAAAAAGGATTAATATTGAAATGCCTATATTGATATTTATTTTTATTTTTATCTGATATAAACTAGTGCTTGACTGCGATCCTACCTAATGGTAAGCAGTGATGCAATCATTGATGGCGAGGCGTACTAGTTTATTAAGAGCCTAAATATATTGATATATTAAGCATAGGTATCATATCTACGCACTACTGCATAGATTGAATAAAAAGAAATTATTTGATATCTCATTCTTTCTAGTAAAAAAATGGGAAACAAAGAAAACACTTTCTACCCACAAGTACGGCTCTTAGTTGCTCAAGAACATTTAAATGACAAAATCTTTGTGTCAATACGCGGGTAGATGTAGATTTTTTTCCTGTCAAGCGCCATCTTGGAGTATTTGACATTCTTAAGGCGTGTAGTCCCTTGAACAGGTCGGTGTTTAGGTAGATATACCTTTCACACACGCATGCCACGACTTGGGCGCGTCGATCTCCATACATTTTAGATGGAAATTAGACTTGTAGAGCTACACTAGATCTACGCCACGGGAAACCTCGCGACGTCGTTCTATGTACAAATCAAGCGTGGTCCACATGTGCATCGCTCTAACGTAGTTCTAGCTTTAAATGCACACATACTCATACTACCGCCAGCACACGCAAAGAACCCAACTGACCTTTAAAACCATTTATTTTAGGAAATGTTGGTTGATTTACATATGCTATGTACATTCTGAACAACATTTAACCATACATTTTTTTATGTAAACATATTTCTAAAGATCAAAGCAAAGTAAGGAGTAGGGAACAAGCATAAAAATATCATGTTGTTAAATTGTTTTTATTTGGCAAAAGTATTATTCATACGAAAAAAATCATAATGTTTTATTTACATGAATCTACAAAAAACAATTTTTTTTTTCAAATCTATTAAGCTAGCCGTTACCGAAGATTAGGCTTCAGAAAGTCACTGTTTTATGAGTTATGACACTAAATGGGAACAAGGGCCTTAATGTTTGAGTTTGGAAATAAATATACTTAGATGAAGATAACTGTTAAGGGTACTTGACGAAGGTAGTTACTTGTTTTTTTATACTAGTTTTTTTTTACTATTGATAGGCTCACGCTTAACCACTATTTCACCCGATAGCGAGTTATGTAGAGACGATGTAGCACGCGTGTATTTATAGAGATATTTACTATTTGATTGCTTAGTTGGTCTAGCGGTTGCTAGGATGACTACTGGACGGATTTGGGTTCGATTGTCGGGTCGGGTATAGTTTATTGGTTTTTTTTTTTAATATTGCCCCACACTAGGAATTACGCTTATATTGTACATATTTAAACTCACATACATAAGACACCCGGACCTGGAACAGCTACCTGTAAGCCGTACTAATATTATGTTCCGTACGGGAATCGAACCTGCAGCGCTACAGCCTATCGTTTAACCGCTGCGCCAACCGTGCCGTCTGAAGGATCAGGTGTCGTCTGGTGGTTTCCTATGGTTTAGTCTTGGTTTTCTCATATAAGACAGCAGAATCCATCACATCCATGCTCATACCTTATTATCTTTGATTTGACCCAGAAAAACTCATGCATAAGTACCTTCATGATCATTGAATGGGATTCTACCAGTCCATAAACCTTCCATTTATCTCGTTTTTGCAAAGTTATATGGTAGTTTTACTTTTAACCCGCCGTATTTAATTAGAGTGGTTTTAACTGAACCCGTTTTCGACTTCATTAACCAAAAAAGTCTAATTACTCTAAAACATTCGATCGTATACTTCCGCTGGGCTCGTATGATTGATATCAAGTGAACCTGCCTCTTAAATTACATATAAAGCATCGTTTAGTATCGAATGGAGTTTGCTTGATATTATACAGACGCCATTAAAGATCTACGAAGCCAGTTTTCGTATAAAAAGTACTTTAAAGTTGATTCTCCAGAAACAATCGGTCGCTACCATACGTTGGCGTAATTCCGCCATAATCATACATCTAATCACAATAAACATTACGTGTGTACTCAAATAGAAATCGTCGAGAACAGGATTTGGAATAAAAACTAACAATGTTTTATCAGATAGGCGAGCAGCCCCCGCGGCTACTCGCCACTCACTGATCAAATCGAACCTCACGTATGTCGAGGAATTCGAATTTCAAAAACCATAATGATTGATTGTCAACCAATGACAATCGCGTACCTATTCAAATTCTATTCCAATTTGAATGTGGAACGGGTTCTTTTTCCTGTTGCGACGTGACGCGTGCCAGTAACAATTCCGTAGACACAACAATGAGCAATTACTTTTATAACGTTTTTTCTAATATTTTATTGTTTTATTGTCAGTACAAATAATGATAAAATTGTAATATCTATCTGTGTCTCATTTGTGTTACGTAAGGATACTCTATCACAGTCAGAACTAAATCTCAACACAATTATAAAGCAGTCATTCTCCACGTCTGTCTTTCTGTTTGTCATTGACTCTTCATAAAGCACACAACGGATTTTGATATTTTTTTCAGTAATTATAAGAACCATAAACAAGGAATGTTCATGTTTATAGTTTACATCAGTGAGTACAAAGCCGGGACGCGTCTCTGCTTCTCTAGTTGTCTTTTTTTAAATTCTGCAGTCAAGTTGAAAACAGTCAAATTAAACACAGATTAAAACCACATTTCAAACAGCATTCTTCTAATTAATCAACATTTCTAAACATGCAAATTACAGAGTAATTAATTAGAAACAAATAACCACCCATAAACAATTTCCAACAACTTTTTTACAGCCGAACTTTTTACGCACAGGAAAGTAATCTAATATTCCTATAAGTATTCGAGTTGGTGCGTTAAGAAGGCCATATGTTTATCTTATAATTACTCGGCGTTCATGTGGGTGTATAAGTACGTAATTAAAGTATGGAAATAGTAATATAAGTTTTGAAGTGTTTTCTCTATAAAATCTTCGAGTGGCTGGGAACATACGAGTCGACGAACTCGGTAGATTTTTTCCCCTCAGTTATAATAACAGTCTGTTTACCAATGGCGTCTGTTTCTGTTATTCCTTTTTTGAATTTCTTCAAACTGTACAAGCTTTCATATTTCTTAGAATCAACAAACTGGTAATTGAATGAAACAGTTCTGTGATAATTTGATTTGAATTATGATTTTGTAACTATCAAAAATATAATATAAAAGAAATAATGCAAAGAATAATAATACAATGACTGACAGTTTCCTTAATCGAGTAAATTATTTTTCTAAATTCGATTTCTTGATATCGCGCGGTAGGTAATTCAACAGAATAGTGATGTAATCGTATTTTTGAACTCGATAATCGACTTTTTTCCTAATCGAGTGGTCGGATTGTTTATTGCCAAAGTGGTTTGTACCGGTAATTTGTTAGTTGCGAAATCTGACTCGGTCTGTTAGTGAGATCATTAATCTTGAGTTGATCCGAAACTGTCTGTTTGTTTGAAAAATGTACGCTCTTGTCGAAACTGGAACGATGACGTCACGCAAGCCTCCAGGTGATAATTAACTAGATTAGAATAAAAATATCAGATATTGTTTTTTATCAACTACACTATGAATTATGTAGTGACATAGTTGTAACGATAAGACAAAATTAATTAAAGCCATTTTAAAAGTCAGCAGACAAAGTCATTGCAATGATTGATTGCAATTGGGTTCATTGTTTTCTAAAAAATGGTCACGATCGCATGTTTTTAACTTCTTATATATCAACTTAAAACCTTCGTCTACTTTAATGAATGTAATGTTTTTAAGCCTACGTTAAAATTTCACTATTCAACCAACGCTCGAAATGAAAAAGTAATGTAGGACAATGCACGGCTCGAGCCGCGGGCACTACGGCAATTGAAAATAATAATTGAATTTGAATTAAGAATACGAAATTCGAAATACGAACAATGTTTGAATTTCGCGCGTCCAAACTTTACTAGTGACGCGACATGATTGCGTAGGAAATTGGTTTACCGAAAACAAAAATTGATTTCATCGAAAAGAAAATGTTTTCCTAAAAGAATCCGTTCCATTCAGTGTTTATTGTCTACTCAAGTATAACGATTACTATGCACGGGAATGATTTATGCTGTTTTCCCGAAGCAAAAAATAGGAAGCTATTAGTTAATTAACGTCATTATTCATCTAGCGGTCTTACTTTGTTTTCTAACCGCATAAAAAACGAGTTTTTTTCCAGCAACTATGTATGATATGTATGTTAAATTCAAGTTACTAAACTTCATGCTACACAAAAACCTGTACTTATTTATCCATTTATTCGCGGCTGTCTATTGGAATAATACTCGGCGGCTACAGTACAACACTACCCAACTATTCTTTTTTTTATAAAGTTAAAATTTGAATTTGGAATCGTGTGTGCTCTATTGTGTAGCAAATGGAATTCATTGTACTATACATTGCGTACGGCCAGTTTTATTTGAGCCCTTACCACAATTAATTTATAGGACACACAGGTTCAGGCCAACTGGCTAAATGTATGCTTGTAACCATTTTGCAAAATATTGAATAGATCTTTGCAGTTTTATTTATTAGAACAGAATTACAAAATGTTGCATGTAGATAGTTAGTTACACAACGACCTAGTTGCGATTTTTATAAAACAAGTTATTGATATGTAATAAAATTGTCAATTACTGGTAAAAATATTTATTTTGATAGAAAGCTAGCGCGATTGCGCGAATTTTAGTACAAGTAGCCTTGTTTTTGGGGCAATAAAAATACACGTTTAAAGATCACTTGGTTTCATTGAAAAGACATCACAAGCTGTTCCTAACCTTCTATATTAGATAGTACATTGTTATTTTTATTATTATAAGTATACATTATAATATGTCTAAGAATTACACAACCCTAAAGACGACTGACAGAAAATGCCGAAAGCACTGAGTCCTCCTTAAAAGTGAACCTAATGAAAGTATCGACGCAAAGCTTTGCGTCCATCTTTATAATAACTGCTCCAACATTTATGAAGTGCGTAACTATATAAAATGTGTGTCTGTGGGTATGTGTGTGTGTTTGTGCGCAATCGGTCGGACGTGACGAGCGTAGAAAACAATACTTACACCGGATATTTATGAATTTAAATAAGAAAGTGTGAGGAATTTAATGACACTAGTTCGGAGTATTGCGCCTTCCTGGTGATCGCTTATTAACTATATATATATCTATGTGCTGTCTTCATTTTATAGTCTTTGAACGCTTTGACGGTTGACTTTGACAGATTCTTTTTTTGAAATTGTAATTGTGTCACGTTTCATTTATGGGTTTAATGTTTCATTAATTATTATTTTACTGGTTAAGGCGATAAATTATTGATGTTTACTTAGAAATCGTCATTGATTATAGCTACCAAAAAGTAATAAAAATTGTTTTTGGTATGTAATTCTATATTAGTCTAGGTTTTAAAATGAGTTCTATTGTCAAGTTAAATCAGCAAAAATGACGTCACATTACCGTTACCCATCTACTAAACTATTCAAAGCAAGTAACAAAGAATCCAGATAACTACAGGAAACAAGTACCGTTAAGCAAAACACTTTTGTAAAATGATACTGCACATAATTTCATAATAAAATCTAACAGTTGCCCAACGCTACTCATACCTAATTAGGCTACATATGACAGCTACAAGGCGTGGCCTCTTATATATAAACTGTGACATACGGACGCACAGCTCGACGGTAATTCTCCTTTGTATGCTAAATAGTGAATTATCTAGCCTCTCGAAATTGTAATCTTAAAACTTGCTTGGAATTTCTTCATCCGTTGTTTATATTGTCGCGACGTAATGCCTGATGGGTATTTGTCAAACGTTTGATCTGTGAGTGGCTGCTATTGAGGTCAGTTATAAGCTTCGATAAAAAATATACACTAATAAAGGTACCTAAGTACCAACAGCCAGAAATAAAAACTAGTTGACTTTTACTGATTCGAAATTCAAATAATTATTTTTGCATATCTGAATGTCTATTTGACATTCACGCATTCGAAGTTCGAATCTAAAAATAACTATTAAAAAAAAACACAATTCCGAATAAACTTGTAAATCGAATAATATGTGGAATAATTACACCAAATTGTTCTACAACAGTTCCAAATTCGAATTACGAAAACGTTTAATTTTCTACGCGTATACAAATTAGATAGTTCGATTTCTAATACACTGTAGGCTCGAAACATTATGAAAGCTATTAAAACTTTAAATTAATGTTTATAGAATACAATTAGACTTTACATGAATACACTCACCGTTAGAACTGACCTAGAATAAAGACAAAGCGATTTAATTTGTTACTCATTTTTTAACTACGTATAGCCAATTAGTGATTATTCGTACAACCTTTATTTAATATTCGTAAGGTGTAGATTGGCTTGCGGGCTTAGATTGAGGTTCGTGTGTGGTTTTCTTTATTAAGTATATAGTTAGTTACGTCTGTCTAATAAGTCAACCGACTTAGGAATTTTGTATAATATTTAATCATTTAAAAAATACTTATATTCGATACTTTTTATAAGGTTCTTCTGTTAGTAAACAATGATCTCTATCTCCTCCACCTTGATTATTGAACCCGCGTTGACTACATCAGATTTCATTAAATCCTTATAATTACCCAAGTCGTTTAAATTATTAGACAGACTCTATCTAAGACTTTGCATGGATTGTGGGTATTTAGGATTGCGTATATAAATATGACAAAACTTAAAGATTCTTGCACGTGATTGAAAATTAGTTATTCAGTTTTCTTCTATATTATTCCGTTTCTTTCTCAAATTAGTATTATGGCTGAGTTTATAACAGTGTTACATATCATCAAGCACAAAGCATTGAGAAGTAACAAAGATGAAGAATGGAGAAAAATCATCATCTTCATCATCACTTCAGTCGAAAGACGTCCACTGTTGACACAGGCCTCCCCAAGTGTTGCTACAATGAACGGTCCTGTGCGTCTCGCATCCATTGGTAGTGACAAAAAAAGAGACATAGAGAAAAAGATTTTCACAATTTTCCGCATAACATAGAAATAAGGTGTACTTTTAACCATAATAATGTATAAAAACGTCCAGATTGATTACTCAATTACATAAATAAGCAGATTACGAGCATCGTGTGCGGCTGGCAACGATCAGCGGTTGTGCAATAATCCGGTCGACATAGACGCGTGAGTCGAGGCTTACTGCATTGTCAAAGATGTCTGTTGTCGTTAGAAAAATTACATTACGTATAAAGTGAACTTTCTTTTCATAAAAACTTTTTCGGGGATGAGTAATAAGTCAATAAAATAAAATTAGATTAGGTGAATTTGAAAATCGAACCGATTTGTTTGTCCACAGTGGACGTTCCATTTAAATTTTTCGAATAATTAAATAATTATTCGAACAACTATTTTTTTTACCACATACATTTTGTAACAGACTGTTTTTACAAGTCTGCTCAAAAAAGGAATCATCTGATTTCAGGTGTACTTACCCTGAAAAATAACTTACTGTTATACAAAGGAATTCTTCTGGTTCCTAATGTAATGCAATTAACGCTTAAATTCGTAATTAAAAAAAAACAACTCAAACTGTTTTTATAGAAATCCGAGCTCAGTTCAAGTGTTGATTCAGAGAATTAAATACGTAAATAAAATAATTGAAATATTAACTAAATATTTACGTACAAAGAAACTATTGAAGTGCGTCGACGGCGCTTTGTGTAAACAATGACGTGAATAAAGCGGACTTTGGTTGTACTGAAATATTATAAGACATCTTACTTAAATGACTGTTAAACTGTTGAAATTATGGAGACAGGTAAATGGTTTAAATGTAACTCACGACCATATATTCTTCATCATCATTATTCAGCTGAAAGATGTCCAAAGCTGGATACAAGTGTCGATGTCGCCACAACGACCGAACTTGTATGTCTCGCATTCATCGGATCCACCTTGTGGGACCTTCTATCGATGTGTCTTTCAATACGCGATCACTACTCTCAAAGCTTGCAGCGCCATCGACCCTGTCCACTGCAACATAAGATTGGGAATCCTTCTTTCAGTGGAAATATCTATTTCTGACTCAATCAGGCAAGGAAACTCCAAGCCTTCTTAATCCTTTTGAAAGAAAATGTCTTTACTCAACTCGGTTGTCATGACAACGGAAAAGGAATCTGGAGGCGAGGATGTTAACATATTAAATCTGATTGAGGGAAATTAAGGAAATCACTTAGATGACTTAAAATATGGGTTTGAAAATATGTGGTTACTTAAATTAAAATTCAAAGACTTTGCTTTAACTTACAGTGACAAAACACACAGTAACTAGAAACTAGAAAGCCAGACGCTTCCTTCATAAAAATAACTCCACGAAACCATTGGACTACATAACCTTACATACAAACCAACATACACGTCCATTGTATTCCACATTAATATTTAGGTAAGTAGGCACAATATGGCCACAAAACGCCTATATAATATAACCATAATAAAATGGCATGGCATTAATAATTCCATGCACAGTTGACGCAAACGCATTTCAAAGTGTCCAGTCTGTCACTTTGTCCTTCACTGACAGGAAAATGGCATTGGATGAGGTGGAAAACTAACGTTTTAATATTAAAAACATGTCTCAGAACCATGGTCCGTGCCTTTAGCCATCCACTTCGGGCTAATCGACACTTAAACTACATAATAAATAGGTAACTTTCCGCTTACAATTAATATTAAATTATTGACTTCGCTGGCAGACGGCAAACTGTCACTGTGGTTTTTAATTAGGCCCTTGGTTTATTGTGGTACGTTTCTTTGTATAGGAGTTTTAAATAAGTGTGTGAGACGAAGGAAGCGAAATGCGTGTCTGTCGTACTTAGTACGTAGCGTTATACCTTGGTTACTGAATTAATCAATGAAGAATTAGTCGATTTTTGAATAAACATTCGCAGATCTCTACATCATCGTCATTCTCTTGACCTCATCCCAATTAGTTTGCTGTCAGCGCATGTGTTTTCTTCTTCCATACTTTATTAGTCCATGACTCAGTAGTCACTATTTTCACACAGTCTATCCATAATTTATTTGGTTTTCACCAACTCTTCTACTCAAAACTCTCTTCATCGAATTCCGCCAACTTTTTAAAACAATGTTAAGTACAGAAGAATTTTGAATAATGTTGTAATCAACACCCGTTAAATAAACAGCCTCAGTTCGACTAAACAACAGTCTATTAGACACTATCGCACATCACTAGCACTGCATTTGAAAACTGAACTGCGTTTGAATTTCGAACCTTACCATTTTAAAAATAAAATCCTCGAACTGACCAGCAGTTCCTATTTCAAATTTAAACTTTAAATTACTACAAATTATTACTAACATTAATTTGCGTTTCACAAAACAAATAATAGACTTTAGTCCGTTGAATTAAAATGTAAAATTGTTCGGGATGAGTGCATTTATAAGTTTGTTAGTGATGTTTTGATATGGAGACTGCTTCTGAGAAGAAACTTAAGGTCCCTATATAGCGTTATGTTAACAATAACAGTTTTTGTATTGTTTATATATGAAGTGTTATGTTACGTTGGTCGATTCGCAGATTTGTGCGTAGGATTCGTTATAGCTAAGGATGCGGTGGGTCTGGGCTTCAGGTGGTCTAAATGCTTATCTTTGGTGTTTTGTGACCACTTTAAAAATAATTGCTTCGTGTTAAGATGCGAAATTATTCTTAAATGTAGCTATTATGTGCGTGGCTTCATATTTTTGAATGTAGGTATGTATTACATATTCATTAATAGAGCTACGTTATTGTTCGAAAGAGTTACCGTGGCCCGGGACGCAACGGGCAATTGAAGGAACGCAGGTGGGTTTTAATCAGGTAAAGTCTGTCTCTCCCTCTCACTTGAGCTAGAGTAGGAAGAGTTATATAATTACCACTCCAAAAAAAAACCACTTACAATCTATAGCATCTAGAATAAGCTCTACAGTTTCAATGTAAATATTTATATATCAGTATAATTACTAAAATCTTTTACATTTTCAACCTGAACTAAGTTTCTTTTAATAAATACCCAATTTAGTTTAATCAACAAGCTCACAATTTAAAATACTGATATCAATACACCCGCATCGTGTAAGCGGTTAGTTCAATTTGACCTTTACAATCCAAGATGAAGACTGCATCCAACAGAACTGTCTTTCCTGATAGTTCTCAGCATACTCCCGCATCATCATCATCATTTCAGCTGATAGACGTCCATTGTTGGACATAGGCCTCCCCTAAGTGTCGCAACAAAGAACGATCCTGCGCGTCCCGCATCTATCAGATGCCTGCATTCTTTACCAGGTTGTCATACTCCTGCAAGTTGAAGAAAACTATCATACTTTAATGAACGAACATAGGACTTGACACTGACCTGTAAAATGGAAAAAAAAACAGGGAAATTGACTTTTCCAGGCCAATCAGGAGCATTTATTTTAAGTCAAGAGTGAATAGGTTTACTTAGTACATTTTGATACAAGTGCAGAAAGTCTGTCATTGCGACCGAGACGGAATTCGTACAAGCTGTAAGCGAGTGAGTTAGAAAACCGAGGGCAGCAGTAACAAATTTGCACGTGTATCAAACGACTTTTTTCAACACACGACTCATGGATGTTGACGCGCGCCCAGCCTGGTACGATAAATAAATTATGTATGTAATAACATTGTCGCGGGGAGAGCACGTGGACTTTTCTGCACTAGTGCGGAAAACAGTTTATTTGCAAGCGTGCTTCATCGTCGATCACATCATTTCTTACCATCAGGTGAGTGAGATAGTAGTCAACCGCAAAACTATGACTAATAAAAAAAAACCACGCCTTTCCATCGAACTCATAAATGAGAAACATCAGTCATTAACCTTTTATAGTAAAACAGCAAGCGCTAATTAATGCTAAAGTAATTAGATACAAGCTCAGCACGTGGGTTGGCGTCCAGACGCTGAAACAGCACAACACTCCATTAAACGACGGCTTGGACTCACAACGACACATTCCTGAAGCAATTCCTTTTACATCACTTCGATAGTATCCTCTTACATAAACAAACGAAGGAGTAAATGATAAATGATCTTTATTTTGCAAGTAGGTTTTAAAAAAAAACACACGTCAATTTTGTTTTCAGTCAGTATAAACTAGATGAGGTCGGTGTTTCCTAGCTGACTACCCTGAGAAGAAACACCGAAACAAACTCAGGGGTCAAAGTCTCTTTTAATGTCCATACAGTAAAGAACATGTAATGGTCAAATCATATGAGAACCATGCAGATTAGTGTCTCAGAAGGTCTTTTGAGGAAAGAACCACATAGATTTGAAATGAATTTGATTTGAAGAACCACATAAAAGGGTCCAAAGTTAGTATAGAGAAACCCATTTTCACTCGTGCAAAGCCGCTGGTAGATGCTAGTACTTAATGTAATAAATGCAAAAGGAACTCGGTCTGTCTAACTGTATGTCTTTTACTTCTTCGTGTATTTGATGGTGAACGGATTTTGATGAAACTTGGCACGCGGCTAGACCACATTCTGGATACATTTTATGCTGGGATAGTTTTAAGACTTTAGACATCACGCGAGTAAACCCGCTAGCAGAAGCTAGTGAAAAAATAACAACAGAAAGTAACCGCGAATCTCCATAATAGATCTCAAATAATCATAGAACCTAAAAAGAAATAAAAATCACTATAATTATGAGAACACGAAATTTTCCCAAACAATAAAGACCCGACGTCAATTGGAAACGAATAAAAAACGAACACACGCCGAACACATTTACATCTCCTAATAAATCTCAAAGAACACAAAAATCCTGGCCGAAATGAATAAAGAAAAATAATCACAAAGCCAGTAGTCGAACCGAAAAAAGAAATTAAAAATTCAAATAAAAGAACGTATTCCTTAAGATAATGCTTATTCATTCCACATTTAAAATCAAATTTTCAAATAAAGAACTCGCGGCGGTCGATCGGGCGTACGTGAGAGAGGGATAGATGTATCATGACATATGTGTGTTAGAAAGAGACAGATAGCTTATTATGATTGACAGCTGAGAACGGTTAGCCTTGAAATATTTGAAACATTATATTATTATAAAGTACACTATCTTCGTTAGACGCGAGAGCGAAGCGGACATCGGAATTTTTTATATTGATGAAGCTTTTATCTCTGAACTGTATCATAGACATGAAAAGTGCTTTCATATTTTGTTGCTAATGCATTTCATCTATTTACATTCCGAATTCGATTGGAAGTAAATTTACAACACTATAAATCTATCTTTCTTGTGTTGTCTGGCGGTTTTTAGACATTTTGTTTTTTTTTTTAATGCGTATGATATGCGTAATGTATGTCTGCGTTTTCTTTTACGTTTTGTCTGATTTCTAATACAATGAATTTATTGATTTGTTTACTTCGTGACGTGTTTTATTTGAGTGCTGTATTGATTTTATAACGTAATAGATTCAGCCAGTAAAAAAATTAAACTAAAGCGAGTAAGTTTCGCACATAGACATGTCTAATAAGTTAAACGACTTGGGTAATTATTAGGATTTAATGAAATCTGATGTAGTCAACACGAGTTCAATAATCAACGTTGATTAAGAGATAGAGATCATTGTTTACTAACAGAAGAACCTTATAAAAAGTACCGAATATAAGTATTTTTAAAATGATTAAATATTTTACAAAGTTCCCAAGTCGGTTGACTTATTAGACAGACTATAATACTTCCAAGACAACCCTGTTTTGGAAGTATTATGGTAGGATAGTATTTCTAGGAAGTATTAGAATTATTATTAAGTATATTATAATATCTATCTGTGTGCCAAGTGTTATTCAATTTCGTTCATCCCTTAATACGTGAATAATAGACAGACAGGCATATAAACGGACAGACTTATTTTCGTATTATTAGAATACTACTACTGAAATAATTATATTATATTTTATCTGTATATTCTAATGTCCTCACCACTCTTGCGCACACTCATTACCGCTAGATATGTCCGACGGCCAGTTTCACCGGAACACGTTTTAAATCATAATTCGAACGCTTTTTTAAATTTAGAACGTTGACTTTTAAACTTTTTATTTTTTGAGGCTCATGTTGAGTCTATTCGGCCATTGGCTAATGAATTGTGACGTCATAGAACAGTAGTCGGTCTTTAAAGAGTTTAGTTTTGATAAGTATAACTTTCTCTCTAAATACATATACTCGACTTATATAATGAATCTATTAAAAACTACACTTTTTATGACAATAATTGTGCAACAACTACATCGTAACTGTATAATCATTTCTTTTGCAAAAACATAAAAAAAGCTACAAAATTGCACGCTTACTTCACTTAGACCATTGCTTAACCAAACATCCGGGATTACTCAAACTAGTTAAACCTTTAACTACTGTTACCAATTCGCCGACAAATCAATGATTAATAAACTCCGTAATAATTAACAGTTAACCAATTAGGACTTCTAAGCTTAATGACCTCAGACTCACATACATCAACTCTGATTAATGCGACCCTCTTAACTCTTTCCAGAAATGTATAAAAACACTCGTTTTATATAGAAACTTGATTTCTTTAAAAGGTAAAATATTATCTTGGAGTAATTAATTACAAAGCTTCTTTAAGATGTCGTATAAATTTTATTTTTCAATAAAATTGAATGGTTCGTAAGCCAGAACTACGGGTTTTATTATTAAAAAAAAGTATTCTATAGAACAATTATACTATAATAGTCTATTTCAAATACTTTTAATCAGTTTTGTTCGACAATTAAGTTAAAAAGCTGTGTGTGCGCAATAGTGTAGTTCCGCTTCTACGCAGAGCTACGAATCTCGTAGACAGATGCTACGGCGTAGTACCGTTAGATTGGTTTACGTCAAAATGATTTTTTCTTTGCTACGAAACTATTTTGTAATTGTTTTTGTGCTGAGAGAAATAATATTTTTCTAAATGAATGACCATACATTTAGAAAAATATTATTTCTATATTTAGTTGTATATTAGGTTAGAAAAATTAGGTAAATTAGGTTAGAAAAATAATTACATATTCCAAGCTTGGAAGGTTTAACTAAAATAAATATTGTGAGATTGAATTTCAATTGAACACTTATCGAGATATTTGGGATTATTTATTGGGGTGGGTAGTCAGCTTTACAATGTTCCCACTATTGGGACTCAAGAGAGAATGATTGGTAGATGTCACATATCTTCGACTTTTTGATTCTATGACATGCATGGTTTTTCACTGTTGAACATAGGCCTCCCCCAAGCGTCGCCATAATGACAGATCCTGTGCGTCTTGCTTCTACCGAATGCCCGTGACTGTCACCAGGTCGTCGTTTCGCCTTGTCAGGCCTTCAGAGAACCTTTCGGCCCCATCAATCATCCGTTGCTATTTTAGTTTGTCGAAGCAATTTCTTAAAACATATAAATTCAGAGACACGAAAAAAAAGCCCTCTCTATGCAACTATCACTCTAACCAGCCAGCAACAAATTTCATTCACATTTTGGAAGCGGCGTTCGGCATTTGAATATTCAAATGGCCGCTAATCGTTTTTATTGGTGACTTTACGGCCTATAACGATCACTTGGAATACGCGCCTTTGAATTATCGCTCGCTCCCGAACTTGGCCGAGTGGAGACGATGTTTGAAATTCGAATGATCTTTTTTTGTTGTGACAGTTTTAGTTTTGATAGTTTAACTTAGTAACATTGTAGCGTATTTTATGTGAAAGAGAGTGGGATGTCCCACACTCTTATGGATTATCATGTATAAATTAAATAGAATAGATTAAACTTTATTGTAAACCAAAAAAGTAACACAACACCTAAAATGTTTCATCATCACCATCATTTCAGCCGATACACGTCTACTGTTGGACATAGGCCTCCCCCAAGCGTCGCCACATCGAAAGTTCCTGTGCGTCCTGCAAAATGTTTAATAGAACCTATTTGCAAAATAAATTTAATTTATCAAACAAATAAATATATAAGTTCCGTGCGGGAATCAAACTCGCGACTCACAGCACACTACCCAAACTTCTTTAAAGTTATAACAAGTAATTCAGATTTGCTCGTTAGATAAATAAATTTCACTATACTCTTACCAAATTACTTTCTAATTTTAATTCTTGTATGATTATTAAAAAAAACTCCATTACAAATTTTATCAGAAAACCAATCGACTCTATAGGTTTCTATCGATATTATAATTTAATTAGATCGAGTTAGCTGCGTGGGCGCAACTGGAATATCTTATCTCTTCACTATACACGACTCTATAAGCAAAGCACGCGTCTCCGCCTGCTTTTAAACGAGATTTTGAATCTTTATTGGAACAAAATATGTTTTAATTAACTGATACCTATTACCTAGCTATTAAGAAGTTTTTTTTACAACTTATAAATTGATTCAGCGGGAGTCTGACGAATCCCAGATTTATGGCAATGTTCCACCAGTACAGTTCAAGGTGGACATAGTACCCATATGTACAAAACGTTTTGAAAGAAAGAAAGAATAAAATAAAGAAAGAAAACGTTGAAAAGTTTTTGAATACATTCATTGTGCGTACAGCTAAGGAGTGGAATTCCCTGTCGGAGTCTGTTTCCTGATAGCTACAACTTAGGGATCTTTAAGTCAAGAGAAAATAGGTTACTTCTAGGCAAGCGTGCTCCATAGTCACTTTCCATCAGGTGAGATAACGGTCAAGCGCGAGCCTATCAATAATAATTTAAAATCTCTATTTTATGAGATTACTATGTACGAGTATATTAAAGACGTAGAGAGCAGTGGTAACCCAGTAGTAATGGTTCCGACCTACGACTTGCAAGTTGCGAGTTTGAACCCAGGCGTATTACATTATGTAATTTATTTCATCACCACTGCTCTCAAAATGGTGAAGGAAAACATCGTGAGGAAACCTGCATGTCCTAGAAGCAAACATTCGAAGACGTGTGACATCTATTAATCTGTACTGGGCCTGCGTGGTGGATTACGTCCCATTCCCTCTCCTAGAGAGGAGGCCTGAGTCCCAACAGTGGGAACATTATAAGTTTGATTATGCTACTATGTATATTTAAAATGGTTTGGTTAGTTTGCTATAGACAGACAAAGACACTGAATAGACATTAGTTTTATTACGCACACAAAATCGGCAACTTTTCTATACACAATTTATGTGTTTTAGCTCCAGGCAAAGTTTTTGTTAACTATAATTAAGTATTTTATATAAAACTGTGGGTAGCGATGGTATAAATATTGTATTTATTGATTAAAAATCGCACGCTCGGAGTTTTAAGATTTAAGATAAAAATGGTGTTAGATTTATATTGAATCTAGATGTCTGAAGATACCTGTTTTGCGAGTATTAGTCGACTATCTGTCTAGAAATAACAGGTGTACGTACCTGTTATTTGTAATATTACCGTATTATTACTACCTGATATAGCCTTTTTTTTGGTGGGGAAAATCATCCAATGTGGTTTACATACCCCCCCACTTGGGCGGAGCGGGAGATAGTGTCAGACTCTTACTGACTAAAAAATCGGGTTTGGAATCCCGGCGGCGGCGAGAGCGCCGTTGCTTGATGCGGTCGGCCTCCTGCTTTGCGAGCATTACTGCTTCGCAGAAGTCGGCGACCGCCTGCCATTCCTCGCTCCGGACCATGGCCTCAACCAAGGACCCTGATAAAGCCCAAAGAATCGCCGAACTTAAGTAGTAGTGGGCAGGGCACATTGCTTGTAGAACAGATGGTCGATGGGGCCGAAAGGTTCTGGAGTAGCGATCGTGCATCGGAAGACGCAGCGTTGGAAGGCCTCGCATCTAAAGAGGTGGACGGATGAACTGGTGAGGGTCCCGAGCCTTGGTTGAGGCTATGGTCCGGAGCGAGGAGGAGTGGCAGGTGGTCGCCGACTTCTGCGAAGCAGTAATGCTCACAAAGAAGGAGGCCGACCGCATCAGGCAACGGCGCTCTCGCCGCCGCCGGGATTCCGATCCCGATTTTTTAGTCAGTAAGAGTCTGACACTATCTCTCGCGCCGCCCAAGAGCGGTGGTGGTGTTAGCTGCATCAGGTTGGACTGGAAGACACCCAGATCCGGGACAAGTATCTGTAGGACTATAGGCCATACAAATATTTATAGTTTCGTGCGGGAAACGAATCCAAGAACCAAAAATTCGAAGACACGTGACATCTACCAACCCGCACTGGGCCCGCGTGGTAGGTTACGTCGCATTCCCTCCCAAATGCCCGTATTAATAAACGATGCTCAGCTCCGTCCTCAAGTGCGATATCATTTGATCCCCGATTATACGATGTCACAAGCTCAAGATCATTGCTAATTAATAGACACATGAGTACAGAATCTCAGTTACCTAGATTTGAGCTTGGGCTTGGGCTTGTGAATTATTAATACAATCAGTAGCCTGATTCACGTAAAATCAAACAAGCCAAATATCGTTGAAGTTTTATAGTCGTTCGATCGAAGTCCTATCCAAAAACGGTATTCACGATCTATCGACTTATTTCCTGTTACATTAATAAGTACTTATTCTACCAGGATAATGTAATAGAGATTTTTTTTTTAAATTGACGAATTTCAAACGACTTTAAAATCGGGGTCGTCCAAACTCGATTGATGGATGTGAATACGGAAATGGTCTAAACGACTAAATCGCTACGATATCGTTACGGTTTTCATTACGTGAATCGGGCTACAGGACCTTGAGCTTGATATCAAGTACGAGATCTTAGGCTGAGGAGCGTTTATTAATACGGGCACTAGAGACGAGGCCTGAGTCCCAACAGTGGGAACATTATAACGCCGACTATGCTACGCAAAGGGTCCCTAGTCCCCTGCCTGCTCATATGCATATAGGCATAATGTTATGTCATGTTACGACATGTCAACTTCAAAGGAATCAAAATTATTGAACATTGTTTGTAAATTAAATAAATAATTACCATAGTATCATAACGGTAAACTGTCAGATTAAAATTTTGTTGAATTAACATATTAATGTCTCTGTTAGATATTTTATATCCTATTACGTACGGTTAGCAAGACAAGTATAACAGATCACAAAAAATATTCGTTTAAAATGCTGCACTTAAAGTTCATAGCCACACCAGGTATGCAGAACATCCTGCACCGGTTCGTGTGGAAGCAACGCCCGGGTGTCGCCATTGTGTGGACCAATCGGAGGACACAGTAGAGGTGTGCCCCGTTTGGGCAGAGCATCACACAGAGTGTAAAGTCCTGTAACCCTCCATTGAAAAGGAATGATTCTCTGACCAGACGGGTGTTATGTCTGGTTTGGGCAACTGCCCGATAGATGATTTTGGGCTGTAGTATATGTTCTGAAAACTTTTATTGCACTGTGCAGGTTTTCGTAGTGATGTTATGTGATGCTATAGGATGTCTACAACGGGAATCATAGACGTTAGAGAAAATGCTGCCAGGCTAAAATGGGATTGGGCATGCACACTGACTGCTGGGTAAAAGTCTCCACAAAGTGAGTACCCGAGAATAGACGATGCCGTCGAGGTTGACTTAGAAAAAAGCGGCGAGATGACCTAGATGCCTACCGCTAGAGCTGGTTCGAGGTGGCTTGAAAAAAAAATACCTGGTAGAAGTTGGGGGAGGTCTTTGTCCACCTGTGGGAAAGTATAGACTGAATAAAAAAAAATCAACTAAAATTTAAGGGTCTTTAAGTCAAGAGTGAATAGGTGAATACTTCTAGGCACGCGTGCTCTATCGTCATCCACATCATCGCATACCATCAGGTGAGATGATGATCAAACGCCAGCCTATCCATAATAAAAAAAAAAAACTAACATAATATCTAAGTTTTTTTTTTTTTTCGATGGGAAAAATCATCATATGACAACCCCCGCTCTTGGGCGGAGCGGGAGATAGTGTCAGACTCTTACTGACTAAAAAACCCATCCCGTTCCTTCAAGCCTAACTTCATCTAAGTTCAAAATAAGAACAATTCAAAATAGGTTTCAAAATCTATGGTATCCAAATTGCTACATGCACACGTTTCGTTTTTTTTTTTGCTCTAGCAATGTCTGTACAACCAGTTACACAAATATTATATTGTATTACGTTTTTAAAGAAAAATGATTAATGACATTGTTTTTTTGTTCATACTGGTCATTTACTTCGGTAAATGTGTTTTTATTTAACCAAGCACATTGTGAAGTCGTCTTGTCTTGTCAAAGTTTATTTTTCTAGATGTAAAGTCTCTGATTTGTGTTAACGTTTTATTTCTATTTTCAAATATTCAATCTGTCATAACACAGTTATTTGTGGATTTTAATTTTATATGATTACTGCATTATGGAGCTGTTAACTTTGGCTATTGCAACGGTATTTTCTAATTTTATATTTGGCAAATTATGGTTACTTACCGCAAAAACTCGTAAAAAATAACTTTTCACACTGTTTCGCCTTTCTAAATTGCAGACTAAGATTGTGTTCTTTTTTTGCTATCGCTACTCTGAGTGTTGCAACAAAAACATACATGCGTTTAGTACGTACAGACCTTGACGATATCTCTTATAACTGGAATGTGGTTCAATCATACCTATTGTTCACTTATTTGTGGACAATTAATTTCGATGACTGGTTTCATTATGGTTTATTTATGTATGTAAAAAAAAATTGGTAGCTGATTTTTTGTGGTGGCAAATCATCAAATGAATTCTCCTGTTCTAAAGTGGACCGAGAGGGCGTGCCAGACTTTTTACTGACTAAAACCCACCTGTTCCTTCTGTTGCCCTAACACTCTAACCTCCCTAGCGTTCTAGTCCCTAACATTCCCGCAACTCTAGCAGGCATTGGTCCTACTGGGTTCCTTTATTTTCAAATCGACCCAGCAGGATCCAAAAGGGACCCATTTTTGGGTTAATTCGTTACATACAAAAGCACAAAATTCCAGAAAAAAATTTAAAATACAAACCTTTTCTCTTTTTATAAGTAATATTAGGTAGATCTAAGTCTAGCATACCACTGACCGTTTTTTTAAGGGAGTCATCATCAAATGAATTCTCCCGCTCTGCGTGGAGCGAGAGGGAGTGTCACAGTGTTACTGACTATAACCCACCCGTATTCCTTCAATTACCCTTTACGTTCCAGTGCTACAGTGATCTTTTCAAACAGCACAAGTACAGATAACCCACAAAAGAATTATATCCAATTCACGAACATGTAACCTACTGCTTTCGAATTGTCAAACCGTTGTATTACATTACTGCAATACATTTAAGTCTTACAGCAACGCCACAATCAAAGTCTATTGTCTATTTTATTATTTGTCTATAATAAAGCTTTATAATAGAATACAAAAAATAAAACTTGCACAAATTCAATGGCAAAGGTCAACAAAAACGTAATTAATCTAAAAAGATTTAAAACATTAAGTTACGCAATCTTTTGTAAATCGTAATTAGGATTTGAAGATAAAAGATAAAGATAAACTGTTTAAAACTTGTCATGATTACTGATCGGGTTGTAATGGAAAAATAACTTGGAATTGCGACATTTTGTGATTGTATTTATCTTTTATTCTGCAAGCTTGAGCGCGCGACTTTATTCGCGTGTAATTCGTAAAACATGAATATGATTGATAATTGTATATATTAATATTGTGGCTGATAATTGTTCCTAAATAAATAAATAAATAAAACATCGCATTTCAAGAAGCTTCTGTTTTTTTGCGTTACACCCTCAATCTTTGCCCAAGTCGTCGACGGCGCGCACTGTTCCCTCGCGCCTCAAGGAGTTGTCAGCAACAGGGCCAGGGTTAGCTCCGAAAGGTAGCTCGGACCCGGTGTGGAAGGAAAGATGGAACGGGATGGGTTTTTTAGTCAGTAAGAGTCTGACACTATCTCCCGCTCCGCCCAAGGGCGGGAGATGTCATTTGGGTAATTTTTACAAATAAAAAATAAACTCTCATTTCTTTATTGTACACAAAAACATAACATACAGTAAAATGGGGTGAATAGAGACTTAGGGGTGAATAGAGACTTAGGGGTGAATAGAGACTTAGGGGTGAATAGAGACAAAACTTTAAAAGGTATTTTCTCGATATTTGAATATTTTTTGCAGCATTTAACTATATCAATTTTTTAATAAATTGTTTTCTAAAAAATCGATGCTTTGTTAGAGGCCGATATTATTGTATCAAAGTGAAAAACCAAACCAAAGTTTTGTCTCTATTCACCCCTAAGTCTATTCACCCCGTTTTACGGTAGTACCTACATGGTGATACAGACATTTCATATACAAAGGCGAGCTTAACTCAGCAATGAGTTTTCTCCCAGCAAACCTTTGAGTTATAGAGAGAGAGAACATATACCTAATTCCTAATTCTTTTACTAAAATAAAACTACCATAAGTTACTCTTTATAACATCTGCAGTCTACTCAAGTCCTGTCAAAATCGATTCAGTCCATCTAGTTTCGGAAATTATCCGGAACAAACTGAAAAAATTTAATAAATTGCATTTTGACAGAAATGCAATTTATTAAATTTTGTCAGTAGGTATCGCATATACTTTAATTTTATATAAAAACGAAATAACATTCACTGATTAATCACGAAATTTCAGAAACAATAACATCTATAAACTTAAAATTTGACAGGTAGGTTATATTCCTTATAGAATGTAGACATCTGTTAAGAACGGATTTCCCGAAATTCACCCTCTGAGGTTATGAAACGCGGATCCAAAGTTTGTATGGAAAAACCCGACTTTCAAGCGGGCGAAGCCGCTGGCAAAACACGCATTTTTGTGCTTTTATATGAATCCGGTGGATGTGAGACGTAATGGACCAAATATTATGGCGATACTTGGGGTAGGCTTATGTCCAACAGTGGACTTATTGCTGCTAAATGATACTTTTACATGCATTTATTAAAAAACATAAAAAAAAATATTACAAACAGGTACCTACCAACTTCAATTTTATTTGTTTGTGAAGATAAGATGTATTAAAGAGAAAAAGATGTTGAAAAGCGTAATCAAGGCGTTGTGAAAAGACGCTTGTTAGATATTTTTGTGACAAGAGTTGATGAATTTTCCTGAAACATTTTCCTTTATCCAGGAAAAAATGATTGCAAAACGTTACAAGGTTTTCAATTTTCTAGATCTTATCGAATATCTATTCATTTATTTCAAATAGACCATTTGCAGGCACTTTGTGAATGTGTTTCTTTTTAATTCAATTCAATTAATCTAATAAATAATCACTAGGTATATATATACAAACTTAAAATAATAATATATACAAACGAGTACAAAAGGCTGAAAAACGGGGAAAACTCAGAGGGCATCAAAAAATTCGTCCACATCGATGTCAATGGGAAAAGTCTATTCTAAATAATATGATCCCTTTTTATGAATTTCAAACTCATTAAAATTAATTTCTCCTAATCTGGGTGGAGAAGGTAGAAGTATCAAACTTTTATTGACTACCTACGACCTACCTAAGTTGTTTCAGTTAAAAAGGACAACTCAGGCATGCTATAGCTGTTCCCTCGGGCCAAAAAGAAAAAAAGAAAAAGAAGAAAGAGATCTCGTGGTCCTGAAACGGAACGAGCAACTGAAGGTTACAGTTGGGTTTTAGCCAGTAAAAGCCCTCCCGTTTCACCCTAGAGCGGGATGGTCATTGAATGATTTCCCACCTGAATACCGCAGCGTTGACGTAGTCTAGTCCTTGAGGTACAATCTCGCAAAAAAATCTTTTGGTAATCTAAGAAAGGCAGAGTTGTCATGATGAAGAAGTTACGCTTAATTTTTTTTACCAATTCTTGAACTAAATTTCATGAACATCAATAACATATACTGGCTTTGAAGAAGGAGTTAATCAGCTTATTTTTTTTTTAATCCAACAAGACGACACTAATCAAACAAACAAAAAAAAAAAAAAATTTTGCTACCTCAACAAAAAACGAACACCACTTTTTTAAATCCAAAACATATCTAAATTAAATCATTAAACAAAACAAACTAGATAGCACCCAATCTAGATTTCAATTTAATCCGTTTCCGCTATTCGCGCCGCCATCTTAGCCGCCATTTTGAATCCCGATCAATATTAATAAAGCGCGCGCGCATAACTGCGTTGGTTTTATTGTTATTATTGGATATTGTTCCTGCCAAGGCTATGTCCAAAATGGAGCGGTTCTGCCTTTAAAGTAGCTGTTAGTATCCACAATGGTTTTACTCGCGATGGCTAAAGGACAATGCAGCCCTTCATGGCAGCTGATCTCTGTAATATTATGGAGCGATGATATGTGCAAGAGAAAAGTATATTATTGTTGATTACTTCATTTGAATTGAGCAATAAAATTGTGTACTTGTTTCGTAGAAGGAAAAACAGCTGATTTGTATTCTTGGTATTGTTAAGATAATGCTGTTGGGTATTGTATCCCGTTATTACTCACTTAAATGAGGTAAAGTATGGTGTTGTTGGTGTTTGTATGTAGAGAGTAATCTCTGAAATTACTGGACCGATTCTGAAAATTCTTTTACTAATATGTTACTATATTCCACAACTGTCACGCAACGCCGTCTAGTCTCAAGCTAAGCAGAGCTTGTGTTATGAGTACTAGACAACTGATAAACATACTTATATATTTCTAAATATATACATATTATAGACAAATTACACCCAGACACAGAACAAATGATCATGCTCATCACACAAACATTTGTCCTGGGTGGGAATCGAACCCACGACCTTCGGCATAGCAATCAGGGCCACTAACCACTAGACCAACAGGTCAGTCCAATGTGTCCAGTGAATCGTTATATGTATTATTATGTTATTGTATTTATGTTCCACTGCTGGGCGAAGACCTCCCTCTCCGTTTTCCACACACGTCTGTCTTCGGCCATTGCTTGCTAGTCCATCCCGTACTTATCAAGCTCATCTCTCCACCATCACCTTGGTCTGCCGCGATGTCGCCTTGCGTTTAATGGGACCCAATATGTGGCTCTTTTAACACTAAATGTAGTTACACTATTTCTGAGTGCTAGAGGTTAATAGTATTATTAAGGTTCCATACCCAAAGTTTAAAACGGAACCCTATTACTAAGAATTCGCAGTCCGTTCGTCTGTCTATCCGTCTGTCACCAGGCTATATCTCATGAACCGTGATAGTTAGCCAGTTGAAATTTTCACAGATGATGAGAACCCTTTGTGCGTGAGTCCGACTAGCGCTTGGCCTGTTTGTATTCTTATTCGTATCATAGGTTTTACGAGTAAAGCCGCTGGTATACACTAATATAGATGTATACTTTTCAATTCATTTATTTCAGCGACTTTAGGTTAAGTAACTTTGTTATACATTTTGATACAAGTGCAGAAAGATTGTCATTGCGACCGAGGCGGATTTCGCACGAGCCGTAGGCGAGTGTGTTATGGAGCCGAAGGCTGTAGTGATAAAGCACGTGTATCAAATGACTTTTTCCTATAAGTACGCTTACGAAGAAATGAATAAATGGGGGTTGACCTGATACGATAAATGTAACAACATTATGGCGGTGGAGAGTGCACTTTTCTGCACTAGTGCGGAAAACAGTCTATCGCATGCCTAAAAGCGGTGGGATAAGAGCGGGTTCGAGTAAGTGTAACGGATATTTAATAATATTTTACCTTCGCTCTGTACAGTAGGTACTCTTTCATCTAAATATCAAACATGAACTCACATTTAAACAAGTTACGAAACTACTGTTTTCGGTAGTCGATTGTTACGACAAACGTATCACAGGCATCGAGTTTGTAAGTTTACTGATCGACATATCGATAATATCCCGTCTCTACACATCACTACTATCGACACACGACATCGACAATTTACAACTGTCAACAGTGTCACATGCCTAGTGAAGGGTGGGTGCACCGATTATCGTCCATGAGATTAGAACCAAAAAAAATATAGGTACCAAGTAACATATAAATGAGATATTTTTCCTTTAATATTATCTTCATGTTATACTTAACAAAAACTTACTGTACTTTGGAGAAACCTATGATAAGTTATTTACAGGAAAAATGTAATCACAGTATTTTTTTTTTACCCTTTTCCAAAAAGTTTACATTACTAATATTTTGGTGACGCTAATCGCGGTTACCTGTCAAAATTTTAAAAGGGTATATTAAGATAAAAACAAGAAGTGATTCTCAAAAATCGACTAATTGTTACTGAGATATTTTTATACTTTATTGTGAACAAAAAAAAAGTTGATTTAACAAATCTTGTACAAAAACAAGTTTAAAACTCAATAATTTTCTGCCAGAAAACCTTTAAATGACAGAAAGAGATCATATAAAAGTTTGAGGGTAGGATCCAGTGTACATTTACATAAATAAATGTAACATATAAAAATATACGTACCTATATACTAATAAATACCAATATATAATAATATTATGTCAGTTGTGAGAGTAAGTGCTCTTTAATTTTGTTTGTTTTCTTTAATAATAATGTAGAACAAATTCAAACAAATGAATAAAACTTTAATTAGTTTACGAAACATTCAATGTCTGGTTTTCCTTAAACTTTCACATTGCACATAGTGACTAATATAATACTGGCTAAAAAAAAAAAAATGAGAGCAAAAGAAAAAAAAAAACTCAGTTCGCAAGTCTAAGATAAAGCTAGCAAACTAAAAAAATCGTGTTCATTAAAGCTGATGATTTAAACAGACGTTGACGAAGTTTTTTATTATAATACTTCAAAAACATGTGCTGTGTTATTAGATCATTCACTTATAATAATGTCAAAACCGGAGATACAGCCGGATGAGGGGCTCAAAACTCAAATACATTTCTGTCACATTCATTTAACTCTTCAAAGCGTAAACTGTATTTCAAAATGTTGAAACATTGTATTCTTGAATATCACGATTCTTCATTTTCCCAATTATGATTGGCACAGACTATAAAGTAAAATAAAAAGACACAAATGCTGTAATAAGCATTGTGTAACAATTTATAACCATCAACAATAACGACTTTCTAACTCATACACACGAGAAGCCAGTTCAAATCTCGAAGTTAACGGAAACTTGAAATAACTCATCCAATTACAATGTCGGCTACTTAAAACGATCGGACATGTAACTGAGAGTCAAATATATCAAGTCAACGTCCGAAATCAAAAAGTAGGGTAAACACACGATTTTGAGACGTTCCACTTACTATAACGAGAGATCGATAGTTATATTGTGACCCGTAACCGAAGGCCAGAGCTTTGTATTAGTTTTTAATAAGTAATTGTACACCCAAACCAAGTTACCAATTTCGACATGAATACACGTTTTTTTCTCGCCTCGCTTCAAGCAATCTCGTTTTCTCGAAAATAGATCTAATATGTTGAATATAATTAATTTCATACCGACTCACTTGATCGATGCGTGTTACTTCACGTGGATTTTTTTACATATAATTATTTTTAAATTACAGAGTTACGTCAATACAGCCAGAAAACGGAACGTTTTTTAACATCAAATTGGTTTACGCGAAATTTTGGTGTTTGAAGAATTTTTTGCCCTAATAAATTCCGTGTCAGAACAGATTTTTGGCTTCTACGAGTATTTCATTATAAAAGCAATTTTATAGTAATAATATAGAATTAATGACTAGACTACATTATCTAGCGTATATTTTTATATCGTGATGTGTAATTTTACTCAATTTCGGATCCGACTTGTTTAGCCGTTAAGCTTACCGACATATTTACTTACACATGTTTTTTTTTTGTTCCAGATGATGCACAGATATTGGCTGATCTTGAAGACTGATTAAAATATTTATTAAGCCAATTAGGAAATGATAGCTTCATGAAGTTTCTCCCCAGGTAACAAAATGTGCCAATAATCAATTTAATTATTTCCAAACAATGAAGAGAAAATTTAAATTCAAAACATTCCACAGTATTCAGCTAATCTTATTGTCAACAAAAGACTATTGTTTCTTCTCAACACATTGTTTCAATTTAAATTGAACGAAAATGAATCACTGTTATGATTGGACGCTAAAATGTATTGAGTTTAATTTGATTGTTTATATAAAACTGTACGTATTCGTTTGTGTTCACAGGGCGGACTCGTTTCAGGTTGTGATCCTTGAAAGAGTCCAAATACTGCAATGACTACTGCGATGGCTGCTCACCAGGAATCTATCCACGAGAGACTACAGCCAACGCCGGAGGAACCGCTATACCTACACCATGAAGCATCGACATGGCCGGAGTCGTCAGACCACCAGGAGGAGCATAGCACCGACATGTCCCCTTACTACAACATGCCAAAAAGAAATAAGAGAAAAAATTTCAAGCCCAGATGTGCTCCTAACGCTACCGCCTTCTCTGACGACTCAAACGGAGTGAACTGTGATGACCCGGGTAGTCCTATCAACGGAAACGATAGAACAACCCCAGAAAATGTTAATAATGATGATAAGGATGATGGAAATTATGCTAAAATTGGTGTCAAAAACTTCAGTCTACTAAAAGGTGGCGCAGTCGACCTCAGCAGAAGACTAAGCACTGACTCCAATGAAAACATAGACTCAAATTACCAAAATAGGTTACCGGAAGATAAAAAAGTAGACTCGTTTCAACATTCGTACATACATAGTTTACAAATAAACCAGGGTGCCGAGAGAGATCGGACGGTCCTGAACTTTAGTAATTTACAAAATAAGACGTTTTGTGCCAAAAATCCTTTTGCTATATCTCAATTAATAAAGACTAACTCACCTCCGAGAAGAAGGGACTCGGATTCAGATGAAGACAAGGGTCAGGATATAAATGCAAATGAGAGATTAGAGGAGAACCAGGAACAGATGGAGACGACTGAGACGCAACAGAATGGTGACGCATCAAATGCAACAAATAGGATATTGAGGGACTATGCTATGAATACCATGAAGGAACTGCTCGGGATATACGGATTATCTTCTAATGAAGTCGCTGATGCCATCAGTGGACAGATTAGAGCTTTAGAAGCTCTCCAAGGTGAGTTCATTAGAAACGAATATATGTTTCACACTGCTATAAAATTTATGACAATAATCTTCTTAGCTTTACGACCAAACATTTTGACAACTTGATCATTGTGATTTTATCTATTCTTGATTAAGCTTTATACAGTATGGTTTTTATAGGTAAACCGTTCACGCAGCTGCCTTTAGGATTAAAAAGACGGCATGATTCTGGAATGGAAGATGGAACTGACAGAAGTATGAGACGATCTTCATCAGCAACTGAGGATGAGGGTTCTACTAATATCACACCACCGAAAACACCTGATAATGACATTGAAGCTCAGAGGTATAATTGGTGCAAATAAACTTATCATATTATAAGATCAAGGTAAAAATACTAATGGTATTATTTTTTCAGACAAAGAGCGTTACAAATAATAAACCAGCAATCAATGAGACTATTCAACAGATCTCAAGGTCAAGAAGAAGATGGAAGTGGATCTGATGACGGAGAACAAACTCTTGATCTCAGTGTCTCAAGAGATACGGATGGACAGGTAATAACTAATATACACAACTTTAATATATGGTCTGAGAAAATATGCAAATCGTTCGAAACGTTTTATTCTGCATCCAATCGTCATATTTTTTAATATCATCACTTTAGTATTCTTGCCATAAGAAGATTTATTAACGCTGTACGAACGAGGCAGATAAATAAAATACCTATTTGTTCCTTTTCGAGTTCGAGTCGGTTCAATGATATTTAAATTCTTAAGTACAATTCTTTGAAATTGACAATAATCCGGACATTTGCACACGTATGAATGGTATGCGATTATAATAGAATGTGAAGTTAGATTTAACGAATGATAAGATGTTTTTTGTTATTAAGGAACAATCGGCGACCTCGAGTGCCGCCAACAGTGTGTCGGAGTTTGAGCAACAAAACCTTCTGATGAGGAAAAATTTAGAGGATCTTGCTAATTTACAAATGCAGGTGTGTATTGTTCGATAATAGGTCTGTTTATACAATAAAATTGTTAGATCAGATATGAATAGAAACGAGATTATGTAAATTGGTTTGTGAGAACATAAAAATAAAACGCTTGATATCCGTTTTAATCTAAAAGTATGTTTCGCATTTTTTGTTTGTAAAAAATTGTGGATTCAATGACATATAAAACGAGACTCTCTCGTTAAGTCCAAGAATGAATATGATCAGTAATTAAGTTCAAAATCAATCCCGAACTAACAAGAAAAACGGGTAGCAATTAAAAACTCAATACATTTTTTTTTAGGGTTTCTTTCAAAAGCAATCTTCGATGGATGCAGACGACTCTCAGGAAAGAAAACTGCAGGCCAGCGGTGAGTAATCAAATTACCAAAAAAAATTTATACGACTGTTTAATTACCTCCCTGTATCATTCGCGAAATTATATCGAAACGGTTGGACCGTAAGAATTTTATTAGTGTTATTAGATACCGATTACGCAGAATATGATTTATTGGATACTAAAAATTAAAATTAAAAAACATTCTTCTTATTTATTTGTAAAATATAATTCGATTTTTCAGATTAGTCTTGAGACGATAATTGGGACTTTCACCTTAAATCATGGATAATAAATTTTTAATATAAATGTCTAGAATTTAAAAAGATTTACGGAGTATTTTGTTCGGTAAGAAAGAGTGCAAATTAAAAAAATCTGGGGCACATACTCAGACAGTAGATATTAATTTAAAATCTGGTAAATCCATAACTTAGAAGCTGTTAAGTGTTTCCGTCTCGCAATAATAATTAAGAGTTTATAAGAATCAAGTTTAAAAATCGAAAAATGATTCTTAATTTAAAAATAAACTACCGTTATTTTGTCTATACCTAAAACTGTAACTTCAACCTCCTTAAGTCAAGAGTGAATAGGTTACTTCTAGGCAAGCATGCTCCATCATCGACCACATTGTCACTTTCCATTAGGTGAGATAGTGGTCAAGCATAAATCTATCAATAATAAAAAATCTTCTTTTTCTTCCTGCCCTTATCGCATGTTACTTGGGGTCAGCGTAATACGTTTTTTTTCTTCATTAATAAAAAAAACTGTTGACACAAAATCAACTGAAAATTTGCTTAAGCATTCATTTACATAATAACTGAGGCAGATCATTTAGTGCCTTCAGTTTTCAGCGTTCGCTAAATGTTACTGAACTCTACTTAGGAAGATTAGCAACGATTAGAACATAGGTTTCAGAATATTAACGCTAGAACTAAATTGTAAACTAGGTCCTATGACGATGTAACAATTGTCACACGCAATGTCGAAAAAGGTATTATTCTGAGTATCTTTTGACTATTATTTTAGGTCTAATACTACATAAGAATGAATGATGAATCCGATGGATGTGTGACGCACAGGACCGTTTATTGTGGCGACACTTGGGGGAGGCCTATGTCCAACAGTGGACGTCTTTTGATTAAAATGATGGTGATGGTGATGACTACATAAGCGCTAATTACAAGATCATATAATAGGTGCTAGATAAATTTGCAATAAAGTACGTTGACCTTTTCTAAACATCTCTGCGGTACCCGAAAAATAAACAACAAACGGTTTTTCATTACTAGAAAATAAAGGAGAAAATAAAAGGAGAAGATAGATGCCGATTCAAAACAGCTTTATATTTTTATTTCCATATTTTGATTAAAGAATGATAAAAAAGGAGGAATATGAAGAGGACAGAGGAGGGTAATTTTTAAAAATAAGATCAGAACTTATAATTTATATTCATAATTAATTTAATAATAATACAATGAGGTACTTTAAAATTTATTTTAGTACTAGCTGTCCGCCCGCGACTTCGTCCGCGTGTACTTCGGTTATCGCACTCTAAACGTGCGTTCCGTAGGAATAAGATGTTTTTCCGGGATAAAAAGTAGCCTATGTTCTTTTCCATGTCAAAGGCTATATGCATGCCAAATTTCATCCAAATCCGTTTAGCCGTTTATGCGTGATTAAGTAACAAACATCCAAACATCCAAACATCCACACTTTCACATTTATAATATTAGTTAGGATAATAACGTCTTGGACGAAGAGATGTTATTATCAATTTATAAATAAATAATAAAATATGTTAGAGTTAATAAATATAAGAGGGTTAATGACCGCTTTTGAAAATTTATTCGGCTCCTACCATAGTTTCGATTCCTTTTTTTTTGATACGAAATATCAAATTCTCCTGCTCTTCTCCTCTTTACTGGCTCAAACCCACCTGTGTTTCTTTAGTTGGCCTTTGCAGTCTAGGAGTGCAGTAGCTACCTCATTATGTCCAAGTTATATGACTGATAACTAAACTTGATTGGCTTATAGGGATATAAGCCTATCAAGTTTACTTAGGTTGATAGAAATGCAATAGGTAGGGATACCTATTGCATATATACCAACCTAAGTACAATACAGCTGCGTAATACCGCAATACCTGAATAAACAATAGCACTAATGATTAGACGAAGTGGCTTATGATGTATTCACGGGGTGATGTTGAATCGCCACAGACGACAGGTGGCTTGATGCGTTCCCATGGATTATTTGTAGCTCCTATTATATAACAAAGGTAGATATTAGCGTTTTGGTCTGTCGATTGTTCGAAAGAGTTGCCCTGGAACGCAAAGGATAACCAAAGGAACCACTCGTGTTCCTATAGTCAGTAAAGTCTGAGACTCTCTGGTTCCACAAAGAGTAGATGTTATTTGATGATTTATCTGCGAAAATATAATATACCTACTATAATATTCTACAACTATCACACAACGCCGTCTAGTCCCGAGCTAAACATAGCTTGTGTTATGAGTACTAGACAACTGATAAACATACTTAATTATATATTTCTAAATACATATTTTTTATTTTTTATTTATTTATTTAATCTTCATGCAACAAAAAGTACATAGGCGGACTTAATGCCTTAGGCATTCTCTACCAGTCAACCTAGGGTGGTGAAGAGACAATATATAATATATATTTTATCTGTTATAAACTAGTACTTGACTGCGATCCCGCCTGATGGTAAGCAGTGATGCAATCGTTGATGGTGAGGCGCACTAGTTTATTAAGAGCCTATTCACTCTAGCCTTGAAGACACCCAAATTATAATCAGACGGAAAGACCGCAGCAGGCAAACTGTTCCAGTCCTTCGAAGTTCGCGGTATAAATGACGAGGCGAAACTATTATAGATAAATTACACCCAGACACAGAACAAATGATCGTGCTCAGCACACAAACAATTGTCCTGGGTGGGAATCGAACCCACGACCTCCAGCATAGCTGTCAGGGCCACTGACCACTAGACCAACTGGCCAGTCATAAGGCTAAAACCAGTCCAAATAAGGCAGTACTAGGACATTCAGTAATGTCCTAGTAAGCCATTGGTATCGACTGCTATTGATCTTTGACAGTCGTTACAGGCAGTCAGAGGCCAGAAAGTCTGAACATCAGTCTAACCAAGAAGTATCGTACTGCCCGGTAAGTGGGTTGAGGAGGTCTTTTTTTATGGTGGGATAAAATCATCCAATGACAACCCCCGCTCTTGGGCGAAGCGGGAGATAGTGTCAGACTCTTACTGACTAAAAGACCCACCCCGTTCCTTCTAGGCTTTATACCGGGGCTCGAGCTCCCTTTCGGATAACCCTGGCCCCAGTAGGCTTCGACCCGGCTGGGTCCCTGCTGTTGCTGACAACTCCTTGAGGCGCGCGAGAACAGTGGGCACCGTCGACGACTTGGGCTTGGTCCGGATAGTTACCGGACGGCCGGACAGCGAGCTACCCATTGCTCACTGTCTGCAAGCCCGCGGGGAGGTCTGATAGGCAGTCGCTCCACGTAAAACACGGGTATTCAGCCGCCTCCGCCGCGGACGGACGGACAGTATCTCAACTAGCTTAGGATCGGCTTGGAAGCCGACAAAAAAAAGGCTAGGGAGATGCTGATGAAGGTAGATACTACGGTATACCATATCCATAATCTACACACAGTCTATGTGACTTATAATTGTGCAAACCACTCATTATAATTGATGGTCTTCAACACGATCTCGAAAATTCGCCCATAGGCGAACATGCGTATAATATAATGATTATCACGTCACACAAAACCACTTATCGCTATTTCCACAAGCTTTCACCAACAAATACTTTAAAGACAGTTCACTGTACTAAAACCAAATATTTGTGACGAAACGTATAATTAAACCAGAAAATGTACCAAATGACTGATCATAGAATAAATTAGAGTTGTGTCATTTTTCACGCGTCGGTGTAAGAATGCAGTGTTTTCTGGATACCGACGGTTTGTTTTCAATGTGTTTGACAAACGCATATCATTATTAGCTGTTAAAGTTCTTGTTTGCATTCATAATGAGGTTTTTGAAAGAAATTGAGAGAATAGTCAATGTGTTGACTCCTAAGTCGACGGAATAAACGAAGTTGCCGTGTGTGTCGGATAACAGAACGCTACTAAATACACATACGCTACGCACATACAATTCATAAAAAAATATATCTTTGTATAAATAATTCTAGAAAGCAGTGGTGGCCAAGTGGTAACGGTCCCGATTTACAAGTTATATAGGTCGCGGGTTCAAACCCAGTCACGCACATTACTTTGGGTAATTTATTTCATCACCCTGCTCTTCTTCTTCTTTTCGTGTCGATGCTCTCAAACTATACTTCTTTTGACCAATATTTGGCAACCTGTACAGCTCTACTGTTGGCCTCGTATAGATCCTGAAAACTTAAAACGGTGAAGGAAAACATAGTAACGAAACCGCCATGTCCTAGAACCAATAATATGAAGACAACTGAGACATCCACCAACGCATCGCAAGGATTTCGGCCCATTCCCTTCCTAGGGTTGGAAATGTCACGTCTTCGAATTTTTGGTTTTAGGACATGGCGGTTTCCTCACGAAGTTTCCCTTGACCGTTTTGAGAGCAGCGGTGATGAGATAAATTGCACAAAGCAATGCGCCTTGCTAGGTTTAAACCCTGCGACCTACAACTCGTAAGTCGCCCCGACTTACGAGTTGTAGGTCGTTACCATTTGCCCAACAGAGCTCTTGCTGCTATAACCATGATTTAATCTGGAGTCCTAAGTACATACTATGTAGTACGTGTTGACAACAATCGCGTGCCAGGTCCAAAGATCAGTTGACAGGTACCTCCTAACTCCTAACCCAAAGATGATTGAGTAAAATGATTTTATAAGCAACTCTAATGATATAATGGTGGCTCTGTAGGCGCTGTTATGTAGTCATCGTTTATTAAAAGATATTTTTGTCGAAAAATTTATATTTTTAGGCACCATATTGATAAAATGATGTACTTTTTTATATGCTACACTATCTGCAGCCAGTGACTTCGCCCGCGTAATGAAAATTATCCCTAGGTAACATAGTCCCGGGATAAAAAGTATCCTATATGCTATTCCAGAATATGGTCTCCCCGTGCACCAATTGTCATCGAAATCCATTCAGTAGTATTTGCGTGAAAGAATAAGAAACATCCGTACAACATTTATACATTGTAACCTTTCTCGTTTTTAATATTAGTAGGATTCTCAATAGTAACTTAGGCCCGTATTAATAAACGATGCTCAACTCCGTCCTCAAGTGCGATATCATTTGATCCCCGATTATACGATGTCAGAAGCTCAAGATCATTAGCTAATTAATAAACACATAAGAACAAAATCTCTGTTTGAACTCTCGAATATGTCGATATTGTGGGAAGTGGATAGAGCAATCATTGTGCCGATAGTCCTGACGGCCAATGGCTTAATAGCCAAGAGCCTCGACCAACATCTGCGGAGGCTCTTGTTAGGCAGCTGGATCAAGGGCTTGATCCAGAAGGCAGTATTCCTAGACACGACGCCTATTGTCCGGAGGTTCTTCTCTCAGGAGCCCTGACCACCGGTAGCTTGGACCCTGTTCCCGATGCCGGTGGGCTACTATTTTTTAAATTTTAAAATGTTTTTTTTTTATGTTATTTTTTGAAGAAGTATTTTAAAAAATGATAAATATGTATAAAATAATAAATGAATGGAATAATAATAAAATCTTTACTTCGAGCAGAACTCATATAGTGTTAGTAACAATAACTTAACCTAAGTATTAGTAAATAAAATTCTGGCCAGGTACATAATAATATATGTAATCGACAGCAGTGAACCAAGTATGGACAGTCCACTCTGTCAGCTATCATCTTCAGAACCCTGTCACGCTTCTGCATTGTGGCATAAAAACAGTCAACACGCGCAGCCGCAAACATCCCTGATGCACTGCAACGCCATGGCAACCCCATCATCACACCAATCAGGTTTCCTCTCCTCCATTCCTAGCTCGATAGAATTCCTCACAATTTGCGGCAACTCTCAGTGGTCCCTACTTCCCGCGTCTCCCCCAGTAATTGTCAAACCTCGGCGTACTAATCTGCTCAATAGAAGCGAATTCAGTCAATTGTCGGCGCGGGCGCAGGGAACTCCGGGTGACGTTAATAGACGGCTCTCGTACGTGTTTTATTACTATTATTAGGTTTTAAAGTGATGGGGAAAGTAGGGGGAATTTAGGTGCCTAGGTTTGACACTAATATTATAAAAGCGAAAGTTTGTTTGCATGTATGTTTGTTACCCCTTCACACTCAAACGCTTGAACGGATTTGGCACACCGATAGACTATATTGTGGAACAGGACATAATTATACGGGGATATTTTTTGTCCTTAGGATATGTTCCCTTGGGATAATTTGCTAGTTTTCATACGGGCTAAGCCGCTGTCAGAAGCTAGTTTAAGTTATAAATAGAGAGACTTTCGTAGATAGTATGACGCTGGAGGAATTTTTGAGTGCCTTAGGTAGAAGCCAATTATTTGGAATTAGAATCTTAAACTTTGTACACCAAAATAGACACAATTTCACACAAACTTAAATCTATGCGTACAATGGCGGTCTAATCGCTGACAGCGATATCTATCAGACAATCTTAGGCTAAACTATTAGAACTTAAACTAAAGAAGGGAGTAGTCTGCAGTGTACTGCTAGCTAATATAAGACAGACAATAAAAAAAAAAAATAAAAAAAAATTGAATTGAAATTGAATTGAATTGAATTGTTTTTTTTGTTGTTTAAAATGTAGATTTTGACACTATTTTTAAATTACGACATTTTCGTTCCATGTTTTTTTGTGTTATATTTCAATTAATTTATTGATATTTGAAAGATTATTTTTATCACATACAAATTAATGTAAAATAAATAATGGTCTGTTACTACTACCGGCACGAAACTTGAGCGCTCGGCGAAAGAGTGAGGATCAATTTGCGCATCGTACACATCGTCGAGCCAATCTTTGTAACTAAAAAGACGTACTTCCAGCTCCCGCGTCTCACTTCATACCACTAAAGAGACTCAATACTTCACTTCTCATTCAAGTCTGCGCGATTTCCAGTTCAAGATCCGTGCCGGTATCAATACTAAAACGACCATATTAAAAAAATACATCATCACTTTCCACGATCCCACCGCACCAGTCACCTATTTCAAAATCAACACTAGCATTCTTCTTTTCAATACCACCTAAAGTTCCAGCACACATTTCCAACTATTCCATTTATCCTGTATACGCGAGGGGACTGCATTAATAGACAAACACCGTTTCCCATTTACGTATAATGGTTTAGTTTCAGTGCGTCCGGTGTGTGCCGTGATTGTCGTGCGACTGCGCAGTCGCTTGCGACATGTCGCACAAGCAGGTCACATCACTACAACGTCTGCTCATAAGAGCTAGCGCGCACTGGTCACTTTTGTCACCGTGATTATTGACAAAAAGTCTCCGTGCTTATGAACCCCACATGTAGTATGTACGAGATCCGTAGGAGAAATCTCTTCCCTCATATGTTATTCGATTATGATGAATATTATGTGCTAGATAATGCGTTTTTTAGGACATTCAGAATAGGTTGCCGAGTTAAATCTGGTGACAATGATGTTAAACCTCATTTGTTATTTGGGAAAGTCGAGCATCAGCTGAAAGAATGTGCCTCAAGGAACTGAAAAACTATAGGTTGCCTCCTTATTTTGGGTGCAAATAGGAGGGTTGCCTCGCATAAAGAGCTGGCACACACTGGTGACTTTTGACAAAAAGTCACCGTGCTTATGAACCCAACATGTAGTGTGCGCAATTAAAGACGTGAGTGACAGTTAGGTAAAAATGGGTAAATAATGACAAAAAAAATTATTGTCACCCAGACAAAGACAAGAAAAACTAGTGCTCGCTATGTCTAAGAGTCCTTTTCCACACGCCTATCGTTAATGAGCATAGTTAATAAGCTCGTTGCTTCTGCTATCGCAATCCAACGCGATGTTCGATGATGAGGCAATGCGAAAAAAGAGAGATAACGCCTGAAAACTCTGTTGACTTTCGGTAATTCCGTGATTTACTAGACCATTTCACAAAACTTGTTCCACGGAATACGTGATTTTTTTTTAAACCCTTAAAAAGTTTTTCAGAAAAATTTTCGTCACTCAGAATCTCGATTAAATGTGCAAGGTTTCTATTCATGTACTTTTTTATATATGAGTATATTATGGAGTGTACCACAAGTACTCCATGTCCTGGTATAGGTAGAACATATAATATATGTTACTTTATTTCGAGAACATGTTCCCTTAAAATTATTTTCTACTTTCGGGCGATGCCGCTTGCAGACACTAGTCATATAAGAGTCATAGAAAGCCAGTTAAATCATTCTTATTTTCTCATGTAAACCTTAAGGTACTTATACATATCATTAGTTAATTAATTCAGCCATTACATTTAGCGTCATTAACATGTCTGCCCTTCGGATTGTCTCGCGAATAAATTCAATGACAATCCATCGGAAATTAATGCCGAGTCACAACTGGGACCGTTTGTAATCATACATTAACATAAGTATGGAATTATAATATATAAATAAATATATATTACTGGGGATCTATTTTAGTTTGATATTTTTTTTTGTAATCTTAAATGCAACCTTTTACTAGTATGGTGTCTCAGATAAAACTCACTTTTGCAAACGCATAAAAATTAACAAATATATTATATTTTTCAATACACTCGAAGACTTGCTCTTATCCCTACCGCTTTTAAGTATGCAATTAACTGTTTTCCGCTCTAGTGCGGAAAAATGCACGAGTTTATGCCCACCATAATTGATTGTAACATATCGCTTGTCAAAAATTTGAAAGGTCTTATCAAAACTAAACCTTATAATGTTCCCGTAACTAGGGCTAGGAACTAGACTTTGACGTTTAAAGTAAAATTGTTTTAATCTTGTTTCAGCGTGGGTAAGAGACAGAGCTATACAGGTTGTCTAGAGCCATGTCTTACCCACACTGAAACCAAATTAAAACAATCTTACTTTGAACGTCACGGTAACCCCGTAGGACCTTCTCTCTGTGAATGGAAATGAGCTACAGCACACCAGGCGAGCCCAGGGCGGGTTAGATTTATTTATTAGACGTACTGATAAATGTTTTCTTTCACCGTTTTGAGAGCACTGGTGATGAAATATACTACACGATGTAAAGCACCTATCTTGTTTTGAACCCGTGATGCACCACTCGTAAGTCGGGGCCGTTACCACTGAACCATCACTGCGAAACGTTGCTTTTTTGTCAACAACCAGTTTAAAAGTAACAAAAGATGCTAAACGATCATACATCTGGGATTAAAAATGCTTTTCCAGGATATTCCCGTTCAGTCGTTTGAGTATGAAGGTGTAACAAATATACACACACATAGGTACATACAAAAGCTATAACTACCTATACTGCACACACGTGTGCCACTTACGCTGATCTGTGCGCTGAGTGCGAGTTGTTTTTACGTTAACGTAATCGAAACGTGTACCGTGTTTGGGTCTCTGATTGGTTTAGAACTTGGAGCGGGCCAATCGGAGCACCGAACGTCACAAACGTGCCGATTGCGTTAACGTAAAATAAACTCACACTAAGCACATTGGGCGCGTCGGTCTCCATACATTTTATATGGAAACTAGACTTGTAGAGCTACACTAGATCCACGCCACGCGACGTCGTTCTACGTACAAATCGAACGTGGTCAACGTGTCCGTCGGTTTAATGTAGTTCTAGCTAAACTTATACTTTTTTTTCGGTGGTTAAAAATAATCTAGATGATATCTCCTGTCCTTGGGAGGAGCGGGAGATAGTGTCAGACTGTTACTGACTAAAAAACCCACCCCGTTCCTTCGTTGCCTTTCATACTAAGGCCGAGCCTTCCTTTCGGAAGCAGATCCTTGGCCCCAGTAGGCTTCGACCCTGCTGGGTCCCTACGGTTGCTGACAACTCCTTGAGGCGCGCGGAAACAGTGCGTGCCGTCGACGAAAACTGTTACCTTTTATAATATTAGTATGACGGTATAATATTATTTCTGCCAGACATAAGAAATTACAAGATCCGCAACATTATTCGAAGAACAACAAAAGCACTTTCGCAAAAGAATTACTCCCATTTATATCTGAACTCATAAAATAAATTATCGAAAAGTGACAAGCGATTGTCCGATTATAATCGCCGATTATTTCATTTCGGTTACATTTCCTCTCTTTCACTCTGGCAAGGAACCCATCTTCCATCTCTGTCTAAACAAATTGTGTTAGCCGAAGTGTTCCCGAGGCGATAGAGTTATAATTTATACAGAAATCTGTTAATTACAATAATTAAAACGCGTTGTTCTTATGTTTCTCTTGTTTATTACGAGGTTCTTGGATATTTATCGATTTTTTTATCGGATTATTGGTCGATTGTTTAGTGATTAGGGTTCCGTAATTTACTACTAATATGTAAGTTAGACATAATGTTCAGGTTTAATGTTTATTACAAAAAAAAGTCTTCAAGGCTTAAATGAATAGGCTCTTAATAAACTAGTACGAGAGTAGTGTTGGCCGAGTGGTAACGGCCCCGACTTACGAGTTGTAGGTCGCGGGTTCGAACCCAGCCAGGCGCATTACTTTGTGTAATTTATTTCATCACCACTGCTCTCAAAACGGTGAAGGAAAACATCGTGAGGAAACCGGCATGTCCTAGAACCAAAAATTCGAAGACATGTGACATTCACCAACACGCACTGGGCCCGCGTGGTGGATTATGGCCCAATCCCTCTCCTAGAGAGGAGGCTTGAGTCCCAACAGTGGGAACATTAAAAAGGCTGGTGATGAAACTAGTACGCTTCACTATCAAATATTGCATCACTGTTAACTATCAAGTGGGATCGTAGTTAAGCACTAGTTCATGTCATTTGAAAAAAAAGACCTAAATATTACTAAAAACTTACCACCTTAAAATTCGTAAGCTTAAAGATTATTTTCTTTAATATTTACATAAGTAAAGTTAATCAATGGAAATAGATGCACCCAATATGTCTAGGTTTTATAGCATATAAGTGGTTTCTACACATGTTAACATACTCAAGTCTATTAAAAGAAAATACAGAGTAACAATTAACAAACGCTGCAGGACCCAATCATGTTTTTACAGTAATGAAGACATTAAACATTTATACACCCGTTAAAATATACGGAACCACTTCTTTGAGTGAACTCGGGCTTAACCGGTCCAAATAAAAATGTACGTGATTACTTACGTATGTTCTAATTTAGTCGAGATCAAACCGAATAGATTCTAATCGTTAATTAATCCATTCAAATCGATTAGGTTGTTGTACTTTAAATTAGATTTTGATTGAAACTATTTCTTTACATTTATAACACAATTCTTTTAAGATTTGTATTGGTCATATTAAATCGTTTAATTTGACAAACTAGTTATAGTAATTATTGTAGATTTTTATTGGTCTGTCATGTCAGTATCCCGTATCCGGAGTCGCTTTGCTTTTGATATTTTATCGATTTGTTTTTTCGCCGAATCGCGATCGGTTTTGATATTTGCGGAAATCGGTTAGAAATTTTTATTATGCGAGTCTTTTTAATAATTATAATTAACCGTAATTCATGTTTCTATTTTATTATTTATCAAGTCAAGTTTTAGATTATTTCCTGTGATATTCATTTTGAATTTTATTAATTTATAACTCCAATTTGGAAAGTCTATAATAACAGTGTAGAGTTTTATAATGATCAATGTTCCTATGAATAGTTGGGAATATAATTTCTTGTGACGGACGTACCCAACAAGTTTACTATCAATTACTGTAATCCATAAAGACTTTTATGTCATATTTTATATAATTACTTACAAAAGTACTAAAGTTTCATTAATTGTAGGTAATAATATAAAACGACTCCCTTAACTTTTTTATTTTCGTTTATGGATATAACTAAAAATTATACAAAATTGTTTCATCATCAAAGTAGTTATTACTGCAGAATAAACCTCCTTCAAAGTTAAATTAAATTCTTTAGTTAGCTGCAAGATTGTTTAAGAGATGCGAGATGCAACTGAAGGCATACAGGTAGATTTGAGTCAGTAAAAGCCTAACTCTCTCGCTCCATTCAAAATGGGAGAAGTTATTTGATGTAATTTCCAAAAACTAAAATCTTTAACTAAGTGTTGATGAACCTAAGCCTCTCTTTACTTAAGGAATTCCTTAAAAACTTACCAGCTCACATATCGGAGTTCTTAACCTCCAAAATGAAGTCAACAAAATTATAGAGGAGGCAGAGCCAATGCCCGCTCGGGTCACAAGGGATTTCTTAAAAGGAAACTTGTAAAAGTAAAAGTCACACGCCCTCACGCTCCACCCTAGAACGCGAGAAATGATTGGAAGAATTTACACATCAAAGAAAAAAAAATCGAAGGAAAAAAAACAATCCATACTTTTGAACATTGTGTTGTAGATAAGGATGTAGGTAATGTAACAACTGGACATTATTTTGTACAAGCTAAAAAAAAGGAAAGAAAAACTAATATCAACCAAAACGAAGTTAGAAAGTTGATCAACCAAACTCTAATCTCTAACCTAACCAGCCATCAAGGAACTCTAAATCACCCGGTCAGCATGAAAAGGAAGCGAATCCTTCCGCTTAGAGGCTGCTGAGCTCAGGACAGTGCATCCATTGAGCGGCACATGTGCACATCAGCAGTCTTTGGTAATTAACATAGACGCTTGCTCGCGTATCCTCCCCGGAACAGAGACTGTTGAGTCACCATTGTGATAACAAAATTTTTGGTAACTTTCTTTCTGTCAAATTCAGGCTGCTTCAATCTAGCTTGAAAATACTTTTACAATATCATATTATTTTCATTCATTTGTCTGAAAGTCGTCAAATAACTTTTCTGGCTCTAGGTGGGCGTCAGAGTTTTAAAAACTAAAACCCACACGTTTTCTTTCAGTTGTCTATTGCTTTCCAGGATCATGTTGTCTCTACCCAATGGTATAAGCGAATCAATGGCAAAAGCAAACATTCTGAAGAAACAAAACTTTGATGGACTAACATTACTAACGCATTGAGAGCTATAATGACAACAGGTGATCGTTAATTCTTTGTATAAGAAAAGATATAAACTCTCAATGTATTAATGACCGGAAAATCATTGCTATCGAAGTAATTATACCTATAAATCTCTGTCTCTAAATCAACTACTACAATAAATAATAATTCAAAAGATCAATGATTAGCAACTTCACAACCTGTAGCTATTTATGTGGCATTGTCATTTCAAACCATAATACGTATTGTTATAGGTTTCCGAGCTATACTTAAGGTGAATAAACTCATCGGAAAATCGTTTGCCAAAATTCAACTCTAGGAACGATTTTAATAAAGAAGGAAATAATACATTCGACGTGTTTTTTGGTGTAAACAAAACCATATTATTACAATTTATTTTTACAACTGCAATCGTTATTCCCGACCAAAGTTTCGACTACAAAGCATATCGCCCATATAATTCGCTGCATCTTAAATAAAACCTATCTAAAACTCTCGTAAAGGTCACAAGCAAAAAAAAGTATGAATAAAAAAAAATCACACCTCCACGGATTTAATGCGCGTATAATTTCTTTGTGGCACCGCACAGAATGTGAGTAGACGTCATAAAATATGCATTTCTTCGTATGCGTGTGCGGTGTGCACACAGCGCTGCGTTCACGCACTCCTGCGCAGACGCAACAGAATGGCGACGTTTCTCTCCACGCACACGACCAAGCGATCACAATAACTCAATCGCACTACATGCAAGTCTCCTTTGCATATTCATTTGAGTCTTGCAGTTTGTATCTTTGTATAAAATTATAATGCATTATATGACCCGGACGCGCCTTGGTAGTCGTTTTTATGTTATAAAAGGTAAAAGGTACCTTTACGGTACAAGCTCTTTGCTTTGCGATGTCTATTTATTTTATCCTACCATTCCTGTATACACTTTAACGTTATTTATCCATTTCTTCGCTAACATTTCTTAGAAATGCCTTTACATTTGATTCATTCTTAACTTTATTTTTGTCTATTTTTTCGTTACTATAAATTCATAAATCTTTGTTCAAAATGTTGAACATGTTGCCTAACTGTCAGTTACCTTGAATGGGTACTTGTCATTTTTGTGAAATGAACATGCATAAGGTGTATTTGTGATTTTTTCCGCGTATCCTTCAAATGCTAATGAAATATGCATTGTTTTGCATATCAAGTAGAATGAGGAACATTATTATATTATTGTTACCACTAAAAGCTTTGTTTAACTTTATTTTACAGTTGATGATGAAGTAAAAATGGCAATAGATGTAACTGTTTTAGATGACATGGTAATTAAATCAGCTTGATTAGTAATTCACAATGGACATGTCACAATCTTAATTTGGCAAGAATAATATAATACAAACACAACAGAATCTCTTGCCAAATATAACTCCTCTTCCATTAGTAAAACGCATAAATATAGAAATTATTGCAGTCTAGACCTTTTGCGATGGAATTCCTGTATAGCATAAACATATGCGAACTTTTCTGGTTGCCAAAGACAAATAAGACTATTCAAATTTTAACATGCCGTGTTTCCATATTATGATTTATTTTGAATTGGCTTTCATCCATTTAATATGAATCTCCGTTGAAATGCAGTGTCGCATTAAATTGCAGTGGTTACGGATTTTCGTATTTCATTGGATAATTTATAGCTTAGGAGTTGTCAGAAGTCGTACGTTTATGTAGTGAGTGAGTTTCTTAACTAATTGTCCATAAACCATCAATTAGCGTTTATTTCATCAGATAGATACGGTATTTTGTGGGAAAGTTTATTGTTTTAAGAATAAGCTTTGCATTTTCTCGTGGGTGGTCTAATATATGACATTTTGACATACATAATAAGTTACAGTAATTTTTATGAAAAATATGAAGGATGGACTGAAACCATAAAAAAAAAGAAATAGAATAAATACAAACACAGCATATTAAAAACCATAACTCAAAAACGAAACGCAACAAAATTTCAGAAGATTTATTACAATCTTGATATTTTAAATCGATAATGAGATCCATAAACTAAAGATAATACACACGAGTGGTACCTACACGGAGCAGTCGATATCACCTGCTCGGAAACAAAAAGAATCGATTCGAAATACGAGCAAAAAGTGTCGATTATCGCCGCATTAATCCATATAATCGATCCGCGACGTCGAAGCTCGGTGCTCGTCTATCCATCAAGCTCTCTGTGTTCTTAGTTTTAATTTCTTTTTTTCTTTCAATTAGTGGTCGTCCATGTAGTGAGGTAGCCCACCTTGTGGACACGTAATTGTCCTTATTTACAGCGGCTATACCATCGGTATTTGAAGTAGTAAATGGGATCATCCAAATTGCAATATTCTCAATTTTAATTGGGTCTAAAACATTATTATTGATATGTGCATCTTGAGTTTTTCATTTCCTGTAGAATTTTAATTAATAGTTTTTTGAGTTGCTAATTATAACATTTTTCATGTTTAAATTGACATTATTTACACACAATAACAAATTATCATAATTATTAGAACCAAACTTATACTCAAATATTCTGCGTGGACTGTTAGTGCAGTAACACTTTTCACATACCATAATTCCATGAATGACGCGTTTATCTTTATATATCGTGTGATCACATAATTCGTGACATTTAGCAGTACAAAAATATTCGATTCGCAAGCCAATTACCTATTTTGTATTGGAAACCACGCCCCGAAGTTTAGACCAGTCAGGTATTGAGAAAATTGAACGTGCACTTGCTATTATGCGCGTACGGCTACGTTTTATGTTGTTCGTTTCCTTCTTTACTAATGATATAATGCTGTTAAGTTCTTTGCATTCCTTGGCATTTGCATCTTTAGATTCCAGCAATGAAAGTTTAAAATGACTAATGTCAAATTTGAAGACAAAAATTTTAAACAAATTACCCAAAAAATTATCTTTATTGTATCGTTTATCTCTAAACCGACCAAAAATCTATGTCATGGCATTTTTTAAAACAAAAAACCGTCCGCTCTAATTGACTGCTCGAACAAAACTAAAACAAGACCGTAAACCATCAAGTGAGACAGAGTAAACAGAACAAAACCAAACAAGATCATGCGGAATCATTTACTCCAATCAGCGCGTGCGGCCGACGACGGAGATGCCCGAACAAAGACGAAGATCTACGGTGCAGTCACATGGTGTGTGATGGCGAATCTCTTTCCATCGACATAGACATTGTTAGATTTATTCCACACTTTATAGGTTTAAATGAATCATTGATTATTTCTGTATCAAAAGGTATTGATTAAATGGTTTTGCAATAAGAGAAGAGTTATACAGATAAAGGTTTACAGTTAAACACATAAAAGTAAAGTTTACTTAGAATCACGATTCGGAACACGTGGAAATATTGTGTAACGACAGAAACATGATTGCACATGAAATACATAATTCAGACAAAGATTTAATAAATGATAATCAATATCATCGCCATATCTATCTATAAACAAATCTTGTAACAAAACGCGTACGTCATCCGGCGTTACATTGCACATAAAATTGCCATCAACAAACGTAATACGAACAAGTGATGCCGGTGCAACATATCTAGATCCCTTATCGATCGATGGATCCCGATTTGATCTACGTATGCGTACGTTCATAATTATCTCGGCTCTTTCATCCGCCGACTAGAGTTTACGACCGCCTGCCCCGTGTAAACGTCTGAAATCATATTGGCAAGTAATTAATGATCATTACTAACTTTAATATGGACAATTAACTACACTGTACACAATACACGGCAATTATAACTTAACTGATGGTCTTAATAAGGCGATTCGGAGATCGAATTACAGATTTCACCGTTATCATTAGAATTTTGATTGACAAGTTGACTTTGGTGGAGATTAAAATAAAGTGGACCGAGAATGGAACCTTGGGGAGCCCCAAGGATTTTCGGTAATCTGCCTAAGGCATCATGAGGAAAATTGTGCTTTAGAAATGTGTAATACTAAAATCATGTGACAAATAATATAGATTTCAACAAAACAATTTGAAGATACAGACAGAACAAAAAGATTGCCTGAAAAAAATATTATCGTTACAGGAAAACATATTTATAGTACACCACTAACAATAAGAACTAATCCTTGGAAAAATAAAACTAGACGTCGCTCCTTATCTGACCATCTTGGAACGAAATATTGTAATAAAAAGTACTTAGAATATGACAAACGTGTTATACATCCTTACAAATCATTTCACACCCAATTTACAATCATAATTCTTGGACATAAAGGTCAGAGTTGGGTTACAGAAGATGAACCCAACAGTACACTGAAATTGGTCATCAATTGACGTAACGCTCCAAGGAATGATATGATTCATCCCGTTTCTGTACAAATTGGGAAGTGAGATTCATATTTTTATTCAATTAGATAAGTGAGAACTACCATACATGGACTGAATTCAATAACATGATCTATTGAAGACCATGCGTAAGTATTTCGTCTTCTGTTTTTGTGACCGTTAATATTTTAAGTCACAAAACAAGTCTTCGACATCATAACTTGTTAATAAGCTTAAGAATTCTAAGTAGATACTTATACATAGATGATCTCGTGTATGTCAATAGTCAGATCTTTGTCCGTACGTACACCCATCGCCCCGCCTCATTACCTCCTATACGATACAGCCTCACTTTAATGTACTATCACATTGACCGCGGAGCCCAAGCTAACTTGATCTCTCGTTTCAATAAAAACATTAATAAAGTAATCAACATTACATATCAGGTTAAACTGGACATGTATTCCCAAAGATGTTTTGAATTTGCAGTAGGACAATTCAAGCTTTTTCTTATGCAGTCGTAATAAAGTTGAAAATCATTCAGCAGTTGCCACAAAAGAGTAAATAGTTGCAAACACACGTGAATTGGTGTGTGTAGTAACCGCATTTACATTTTAGACATACTTGCAGAGAGTAAATGTCAATTTAGATGGAAGACGGGTACTGATGCAAGAAATTGATGCAGTTATTGAACTCTTGCACGATGATCTGATTGTCGATGTGAAGACAATGGAATAATTAATGAGAGATATCAAATACGTTTTGAAAGTATTCGTTTTTAATTTGTAAAATGATTGGTGATCGACATTGAAGGAAAAGTAGTTTTGCGTGTAGATTGATTACAGTATTTAAAGGTTATGATTATAGATCGTCTGGAATTATTAACAAGTAGCTAACGGTAGTGTACAAAAAAGCTGATTTCGATTATAATTGACCGATCACTCATGCATTAAGTAACTTTAGACAAAAACAGTCTATCAATAAAATAATCTAAAGTAATTCTAGGAAACAATTTTAAATCCCATATTTGATTGATCTGAAGCATTTGAAAGCAATATTCTTCGAACAACAGTCTAAAATCGGCTACACCAATCCGTTTATCTAAATCTTAAGTGACATTTTAATTTCAATTAGTCATAGAACTGTAAACGGCGACCAAAACGGAACAGTACACACTGGCATTTATTCGTTTTCCACTTAACTAAATGCCAGAGAAGGATTATGTGGATTCCCAGGCATACTCGGGTCACAGCTGTCTCAGGAAATTTAAAAATTATTGAGTGCACTCACGTAGTTTCGATCTGTATTCTTTTTTTTGCCAAAAATAACGATTCGTCTGTGTTCGAGAACAAAATTATAACTTATAAATATGGTGGAGGCGTCAAAAACGATTCTTCAAAGAAGACAGCTTATCTAGAAAGATTCCTTTAAAAGGCTACTGCGGAATACTTTAGCAGCATCAAAATGAGTAATGCAAATTACTGTAATAGTTTCATAAGATAAAGGCGAGCAATGTGTTACTCTCATCCGTCGGAACTCAAGAATCGTGTGAATTATATCGATTTCGTTGTTTATTTTTTGCCAACACTCTGGTCTGGCTTTTTGTTGTTTTTTATTCGTATAGTCATGATTATTTCTAGAGTCGCGTTGATCTGTATAGTCATTATGTACATTTGTATCCACTTTGTCTGTTTATTTTACATCCTGATCTGCTAAAAAAATGGACCTAGATAGACTGAAGCGAATCAATTTTATGATTTCGTTGAGAGTTATTGCTACAATTTGATCATTTTGTTTTGCGATATTGATGTATTTGTATTGTTATATGTTATGTTATTATATAGTACTCTATAAGCCAACTTTTTCTCCATCGATTCGGGACATTTTCATTTTAACTTCTGCAGGTTTGCTATCATCACAAACATCATCGGTAATATAGCCATCTTTAAAAACAATGGCCCCTGCAGCATTCAGTTGTCAACGACAATCAAATTCAAAAGGAAGTCCCCACCCAATTTCCTTGGAATCATAAATCCCAGTACTAAGAACTTTCGATCACTCGTGGTTCCGTTGAGCGAGTTCAAAAACCCATTATGTAGGACATTATGAGGAGCCATTGTTTCGCCTGAATGAACGGGCACAATATCTTACGAAATTTCCTAAAAAACCTACCACCGTATTATGGATGTTTATTATGCCCGTACTTATCTGATTCGAACACCCATTGTCTTTCTGGTACCATCGGTATTTGAAATTTTAAGGCGCCACGTATATTTTTAATATTCCAGCGATATCAAATTTATATGGATATGTTAATTAGGAGTACAGAGTATACCACTTTAAAAAAAAAGTAATATATTAATATTGCTTTAATTATGAGTGTTTTGAGAACGTAATGGTAGGTTAGTAGCCTCTTGCTATTTTCGCATTTACAGCAATCTCCTTAAGTTGGGAACTAGTTGTTATTTGATAGAAATCAATCTTTTTTATAGTGGAGCAAATTAATTTGCATAAAATCATCTTAGCGGGACTTTATTTTTTATCGGCTTCAATCACCTTTATAACTTACTCAAGTTTAATCCAACTTTGCTTCGCTTGTAACTGTGTTAGGCTACTTTTTAAAATATTATTGATAGATATATTGCCATTGAAATAAATATTTGCTACATTAAATTGAACACTCATTTCAATATTTCTTAAAGATGTTGCCCCAGTTTTTTATTGCTTATTCGTGTTTTATCACCGATTTTCTGTTTTCTTAATAACCATGTTATAATTTACTAATTTCGATAACTGTCTTATTTGGTTCTAATCTTATCTATAATCTCCATAAATTAGAGGCAATAAACACAAGGTACTGTCGATGTTCAATTGTTTTTCTATATTCGCACTATCGCCGACAAATCGTGAGCTATTAACTCCGTTACATCCAAAACTATTAGGGCTGCTATCGAAATTCTTTTCGATCTTCTTAAATCCTTCATGAACGCTGAAACCATTAGCTGATTTATCATTAATGTTCGTTTTCTATGACTTATTCATCATTTTTAATTAATAAGAATTTTAAACAAAGTCACTTGCTTTGATACTTATACTTGCTAGAGCTTTTTATAAGAATCAAACGTATTTATATCACGTTCTTCACCAATGTCCCTAAAACTCTTTAAAAATAATTTTGTCAACCCTATACCTACAGATCAAGTGTACATACCCTCATTCATTAATAATAACCTGCTCTCACTAAAACCCTGTCCGTTATTACAATCACGATTCATGCACGACTTATGTAACTCACAAATTATCTAGCTACATGCTAACATCCATTGTGTTCTCAACTCTAATCTACATAAGTATAGGTATTAATTCGTCTTTCAAAAACGATTTTGTAAAAAAAAGCGACGGTATTTCGACATCAGCGTCTCAAGTTTAATTCTCTTTAAAACTTTACACGCGAGTTTTCAATACAATACGTATGTGTACGTCTTGTAATGATGAGTGGAGAAGTGTTTCTTTTAATAGACAAAGAAACGCAGAAATTAACTGGATCAACTAAACACGTTTATGTATATAAAATTATAAACCGTAAAGTTTCAATACCTCTTACTAAAACAATTTAGAATGTCGAGTTTTATATTAAAATAATCCATGTCCAGTCTCTAATCGAAACGGAATTTATTTTATTTGCAAAATCGCAAACTCATTTATCAAGCGCATTAAACTTAATCTTAACCGTAACATCAATAAGAAACGCTTCAATTTCCCAAATAAAAATTACAACGTGTTAAATATTCGATTCTCGATCCACACATTCATTTCTATTTAAAAGATAACATCTTTGGTCTTGTTAAAAAACGAATCGATACACAAAAACAGTTTCGTGCACCAGTGTACATAGACGAAGAGTCAACGATCACTCACAATGGGCCGCTCCGCAGTGACTAGGAGAAAACATTGATTAATTACCATAATAATTTATTTGATACTCCAAAACTTGATACGGGGAGGGGCCGCTTACACAACCCGCCCGACGTTTAAGTTGTTTTTGAACTAAAAACTTCTAACTATCAAGCGGGTAACGCAAACGGGCACGAAACCGAATCAAAAGACTCGCTAGTTCCAAAATATGATGAAAACACTACATTGTTCGTTTGAATATGATGCATGGAGGTGATTTGGCTGTTCCAAACAAAAGAATAAGTTTGACGGAAAAGGAATGGTTCAATGTATCGTTAGTTATGATTGTTTCGATATGTATTAGCATAATATAGTTTTTTGTTTGTATCAACGTGTTTTTCGTTTTTGTTAAGGTTTGCTTTCGGCGTTGAATCACTTGGACCAGGCACGGAAGAATTCTTTGCAAACTACGGTTGACTACTCCAGATATGTTAAAAGGTATAGCTACTGAAATTATTCTTTATATAATTTAGCTGTCACTTTTTATATGAACAGTGGAGCGTGAATTTTTCTCGTGATCAATTTTGAGTTATTAAATTGTTATCAGAAGTCATGATGACGTGATATGTAGTTTTTTTTTTTTGCTTAAATACACATGGATATTAATTTGTGTAATGATTTTAATAAGTTTTATACGAATGAGTTTGTTTAAACTGTATTGAACTCAGATGGTAACAGCGACTGGAATGACTAATGAGTAGAGTCACAAAAAATAACAAGAACACATTTTTCATCATCTAATACATTTATGTTAAAGTTGCCTTCATTACTGGCACTCAAAGCAACTATGATCTTGATATACGAAATATTCTCTATATCTTTACTGATAGTCTTAATTTTTGAACAGGTACAGCTCGACTCTGGAATGCGGCTCCTCATACTGCAAGGACCTGGGTTACCGGGAACACTTCCACTGCATGGACTGCACAGCCAGGGTCTTCTGCAAAAAAGAAGAGATGATCAGACATTTTAAGGTAAATTATTTCGCATACAATTGCAGGATAATACATGAATTACCTCACCCTTTTTACTCTTCAATGATTTTGACTATTTCGCTTGACCAGATTTCTACAATATTCTCTTATTTATGATCGTCAGTAAGACAAATCTGTTTCATTTTACTGTTGGCTTAACTTTTTAAACACTTACAATTTTTTCCTCTTGTAGTGGCACAAGAAACGTGACGAGTCCTTAGCCCACGGCTTCATGAGGTACTCTCCCCTGGATGACTGCTCTGAACGGTTCACCGACTGTCCTCACAACCGCAGCCAAACCCACTACCACTGTATCCAAGATGGCTGTGATAAGGTAATCTTTTGTAATATAGCTTTCACTGTTGTTTACAGTATTTGTGTCACTATTATCATCATTATATTTTAGCTTGCTAAAGAGTGTTGCCACTCGTAACAATATCACCATACTCCTGGGACGCAAGCCTCCTATCTAGAACACAGTCAGGTCATAATCTACCACACGGGCCCAGTACGAGTTGATGGATATCACATCTCTTCGATTTTTTTGTTCTTCGACATGCCAGTTTTCTTCAACTTTTGAGAGCAGTGGTGATGAAATAAAATACACAAAGTAATTCACCTGGGTGGGTTTGAACCCATAACTAACAACTCGTAAGTCGGGGTCGTTACCACTGGGCCACCACTGCTCTAAGCTCTGCGTAACAATATTAATTATAATAAGTTATTTGGTATCAGAAATCAGAAATCAAAAACGTTTATTTCAAATAGACCAGTTACAGGCACTTTTTAACTGTCAAAATGTCGGTCAGTCAAACTTGAGTGAAGCTAAATTGATGTCTCTGTCAATGTTTAACAAACTGAAGCTTAATGTTTTTTTGATAAATTCGAAGTTTCTTCTTCAATTTCTGAAACAGCCTTTTAGGAATCTATAACTTATTAGAGACATTGTTTCTTAGTTATTGAAAGGATGCACTCGATGGCAAACATATTAGTGATTGTAGAATGATGATATAAGCACAAAGCCAGGATGCTGCCCATCCTCTAGATATAATCTAAGACTCGCTTTGTACGCGGGAAGTGACGTATGATCTCGTTTATAGCTACAAAACTTCCAAGCTTGGTAGATATCTACCCTAGTTCAAGTCAAACTCTTTGTCTTATTCATTTTCAAAGAAGATAAAGAAATGTAATATTGAATCGTTTACAAATTGGTATTCGTGGCCTGTCGAATTTAATTACTTGTCTTGTTACTCACTTTTTATTGGTTTATCATTAATATTTAAGACCACTAGTCAAGAGTTACCCTAAGCTTACAATGTGACTAATAGAGTGTAACAAATGTAAGTAATGAGGTAAATGTAACCGTTATTACCTTCCTGTGCAATTTTTTTTTTTAAGTTTTTTCCACTTATCGGGAACTTTGTCTTAATTAGAGGAACAATAGCCAATTAATAATTCTTGTGATTAGTGAAACAAAAAACTTCAAAGAATTTCTCACTTTGAAATTTTAATTTTACATTGCAATAAGGTGTGGGAATGAAAATAAAACCATTCTCATTTTATTGATACTTCAAAAATAAAACAAATTTATTAATTTATTTTTTCTTCTTCCCAGGTATACATATCAACTTCAGATGTGCAAATGCACGCTAACTACCACAGAAAGGACTCTGCTATCCTTCAAGAGGGTTTTCAGAGGTTCAGGGCCACTGAAAGCTGTGCTGCTCCTCATTGCGTCTTCGCTGGTCAAAGAACCACGCATTTTCACTGCAGAAGACCTGGATGCACCTACACCTTCAAGAATAAGGCTGACATGGGTGAGTATGGTAAATCTGACGACAGTTTTGATTTAAATCTTTGAATTAATAAAATTTTGATTAAAACGACAACTGATATGCTTATGTAAAAAGACACTAAAGACCAAGTTAATGTCAATAATGGATGAGATGATAATAATATATTACTAAACAATAATTTAATTATTTTAGTTGTTTAAATTTTCGGCTAGTTAAATAATTTATCTCACATATCCATTTTATCCACAGAAAAACACAAGACCTACCACATAAAAGACGAAGCTTTATCCAAGGATGGTTTCAAGAAATACATGAAGAATGAAGCATGTCCGTACCGCGATTGCCGGTTCAGCAAGACCTGCAACCATATACACTGCATCAGACCTCATTGCAACTATGTGCTGCACTCCAGCAGCCAGATCTTCACTCATAAGAGGAAGCATGAGAGGAAGGAACAGGAGATGAGTTTTGGGTGAGTATTTTACAAATATTCCTTTTTGATTATTGTACGCATAATCGGCCTAACTAGATAAAGCAAAAAAAAAAGAAGTAAAATTTGATATGCTAAGTAAATCAGCCGAAATTAACCCAGAGGTCATATGCAGGAAAGATACAAAACCTCGTGGTGATGAAGAATAATTTAATACGGTGCTGACATTCTCACAATATTCCTATCGTCTGCTCGATAGCAACAAGTCGTCTTGTTACGAATACAAACAATATTAGGAAGATAATAATACAATGTTGCGTTTAATAACAGCAAGAAGATCATTGTAAAATAAATATTATTAGTTTTCAAACGAATGTGTACAGTAAACTTCCATTCAAATTGAAACAAAATATTTCATGTATCAAAAATTTTCGCACACGTGGTATAAGGAAAGAAAATATTAGTATAAAGGTTAAAGATACTAAAACTTTTGAAAATAATATGGCAAGAGAATTAAAAAGAGACGATGGGAATACAAAACGGGAGAGGAGCCTAGTATGTGGGAGACATTGTGGTTCACCAACACAGGTTTACTCTCTGATTCCTCATTCCTCGATTAAGGCTATCCAATACAACCAAGAAGATACCGAGATCTGAACGAACTTAACGTATCTGTCATTCTACTAATTTCTTAACTCAGACAACTAACTCAGATAATGTTAAAAGCTCAATAACATTGCTTGATCTGGAAACCGAACCATTACAACATGCAACCATACCATGACGTGTTAAAATGTCAAGCGGACGAGCGCGAAAGAGGGATGGAGCTATAAGCCACCTATAGCTAAATCCCTTTAACAGTTTAGGTCGTAAAATAGATCGCGTTAAAAGCTCGTGGTAAGACCTCAGTCTCCCACCATCGAAGGCTGTCAAACCATTACTAATTTAAATATTTTTTATCAACAGACTTCCAACTTCAGTGATCCAAAGCGCCCTGATGCAGCAAGGTGCAGATCTAAGCATGTATTCTCCTGGCGGGAATCTCCACATTGATGACGACATGTCTAATCCAATGATGGATTCGGACTACCCGCATCCATTCGTGAGTAGCAATTTTACACTTAGTCATGATAATGAAGTGATTATTGTATGTAAAGATGACGTGGCTGGAGTTTAATTGAAGGATTTTATGCCACTCAAGTTTTGTTAGAGTTAATAGAGTCATATTATGGAGCGAGACATATTTCAAGAAAACACTTGATTCAAGACTGTACAGAAGTAAAAACCCAGTTTCTAAATATGTTGAAATCATGTTTGGATTCTCTAATGAACTATTTGAATTATTTACAGAACCCAGCGTTAGTAGAAGAGGCAACAAGGAAGTATATAGAAACTTTTAACGGAGCAAAAGAGGCTGAAGATAAATGCAATAAATGCAGCGCTTTCAACAAGCACTACCACTGCTTAGCTGATGGCTGCAAGATGGCTCATAGGTAAGTTTTTAATCATCATCATCAACGTCATCATTTCAGTCAAAAGAAGTTCACTGCTAGCCTTCCCTTAGTGCTACTTTAGACTGGTCGCCTTTTGAAAGTTATTCCAGTACTCCATGATTATTTCCGTCTGTATTATTAAAAACTATTACTATTTGTTTAGTGTCTTTTTAATATCTTCTAATATGCCTTGATTTATATCCACAGCTGCCACACAACTATGGTAAAACACGTAATGGAACATGAACAACAAAACCAAGTAACTGATGCCTACTTTGTCACGTATACAAGACACAACCCTTGTGGCAACTCAGCCTGCCAACACATCAGGGACATCACTCATTATCACTGCACATGGGAGAATTGTGGAGCAGTCATCCTCTCATCTGAGGAACACCCATTCCGACGTCTTGAACATCATCGGCAGCACGCGATTTTGAGTCCTATGTCTCCGAATTTAGCATCCAGATTCGCACCAAACTTTACTCCGCAACTATCGGCTCAGTTGCATCCAAATATGGCGGCTCAACTAGGTCAAGTACCAAATCTGCCAAACCTACCACCGAACTTGGCTCAACTGGCCCAAATGGCTCCTAGCTTGTCTTCGCAGTTAACTCCAAATCTACAAGCTCAGTTGAACCTTGGGCCAAGTCCAGGGGTAGTCCCGCAGCACGTTAACCCATCTAGTTCGTTGGACGAAATGTTCAGCAGAAAAAGAGGAAGGCCACCGAAGAATAGAGTGGTGGAAGTCTGGACTGACAATATCACTCCTCAAGCTATATTTACGTCGTTCAAGTTACCAAAAAGTAACCAGCTACCACCGGTTATACCTTCGCCGGTTATTCCTACTATTGAGGAATTCCCTGTAAGTATACTTTTTCTTTTAACCTTACTAATTTTTTTTAACCATTTTTTTAAAGGTTGCCCGTTACTAATGTTCTTGTCTTGTTTTACAGCGCATCAAATTCCAGCATTTCGAAGTCTTTACAAGCCCTGACACCTGTTCATCATCATACTCTAGCTGTCAGCTTCGTATGACACGGCTCCATCTCCACTGCTTTAACTGCAGTTTCGCTGGCGAAACCCATATTATCATGGAAACCCACATGAGGGAAGCTCATGGCGTCAGTCCGTTATTAGAAGGTTTTGACTATTTCTCGTCTTTTGACCAATGTGGAGGAAAGAGTTGCTTCAAAAACCAACTCAGATCCCATTTCCATTGTGCTCAGGGTAATAATTGCCCAGCCATTTTGACTCAGTACTCAGTTTTGGCTACTCATAAGCACGGAAGAGGAACTCCTGTTATTAAAAGTGAATCAGAACAAGAGAAGCAGTTTGAGGAAGCTAAAGATTATTCTTTAAAAGAAAGGGCTTCGGTGGATAGTGTCAGTTCCATGAAAGAGCCAAATGAGTCTTTTACACCTACAAACTTCTCTATCAAGAGTGAGTTTGAGAGAGAGCAGGATAGCGTGTCCGGTGAGTGTCTTTCTATGCAAATACTCATTGAATTGTTATATTTTCACAAATAGTTTCATCATCTTGATTGGATTCATCTATAAACTTTTCGAGAAAATAATATGCCTTTGACTGATCTTGAAACTCTTTTATTTCAGTAGTAAAAGCGACAGGAACCTTCTACCCGTCATCACACCTTCGCAGTAACACTTCGTCACCGTCTCCCAGAAGTATCTACGATGCCTCACCATCAAAGGACATGAAGCCTCGTATGGACTATGACCAGAAGAAGGTCTTTGAACCCCCAAAGGTCACAGGACCCACGATTCCACCCTCGTGCCATGATCAGACCTGTCCTCTGAACAAGAATTCGACAGGAATGAACCTTCACTACCACTGTCCTCATTGCAGTCAAGCTTATGTGGATTTGAAGCTACTCTTCAGTCATATGGTGAAGAAGCATAGCAATAATATGGAGCCTGGTCCAGTTGGATTAGCCGCTACTAAGGTGAGTAAAAATACCTTTTTATATAAGAAAATCAATTTCTTTTACGGACCAAAACCCACCCACCCGTGTTTTTTTCTGTTGTTCTTTGCGTTTCAAAATCACGGTGACTCTTACAAAAAACCTGCAGCCCACAGTAAAATATGTATCTTTGAAATTAAAGAGCCGTAAACTTTCCGCAATAGCTTTTGTTACTATATTGTCAACATCCATCTTGATTTCAACATAAGGGAAGTCCCTTAAAGTAGTTGGCAACATAATAACATCATTAACGTCAGCTAATTCGGGACTGTTATGTACAGTAATGCTATTGTCTTACATTGCGTCAACATCTTCATTTGTATTATGAAGAACACTTGGTTTATTCAAATCAATTTTGCTGGTTTTACCATTCATATCCTTTGACGTCATAGTTTACCATTCAACTAAGATTGTATTTTCCGCACAGGAGACATTGGAAAGGGAATATCCTGAGATTTCGATATTACCGTCTACTGCATCATCTTCGTCCACCAGTCAGGCGCCTTCGCCCAGTCACAGTCAGAGACCTCCAAATCCCGCTGATCAGGTAAATAACCACTTCATTCCTTTGTGACAAAAATGCTTTTTGGTACTTTGACATCCTGCTACATCTGGTTTGGCTTTGAATGTTGCATAGTCAGATTTAGTGATGTCGTCAGATCTTGAAGCTACAGACCTGGCAAAGAGGTAAGGGAGTCTATGATTTTACTTTTCTGGTGGTATAAGCAAAAGAGCTTCCGTTTCTGATTTTCAAATTTATTCTAAAATCTATACCATAGCGACATCTGTCGTCAGATAGGAACTATTTAGCACAATATAACCGTAGGAAATCAACAAAGAGGCATTTGCCCGAACCAGATACAACCCTTGTCAAGTCGGAAAATCCTCCCTATTTATTTTCAGAACTTTACACCCTGTTTCAGATACCTCTGAATATAAGTACTGTTAATATAGATGTGTCATCTCCTCTTCTAGGTACAGGCAGTGCAAAGCCTACTTCTGCAGCAGTACTTAGCAGGTGGCAGGAAAGGTAGTCTGCAGGAACAGTTGAAGATGCAGCAGCAGTATACCGCATCTTTGGCCGGTCTTCCAGGATTGGCACAGGTGGCGTTATTCTCTCAAGGGTAAGTACAGCAATGTCTTAAACCGGTGATGTAACTTTCTTCCCTCCTCCTTGCATCGTATTCCTCAATGCTGAGAATCGTGACCTCCCGGCTTCATCACTTTAACTCGTTTAATATTTCTCCATCTGTTTCTGTCTCTGGCGGTGTGATGTAACTTTATTACTTGGGGAAAGTTTATGTCTAATCTTGAAATGATAAAAATAATTTTTAATTACTTTTATCATTAAATATTTTATCATGAAATGATAAAAATAATTTTTAATTACTTTTATCATTTCAACTGAGTCTCTCTTTCTCATTTGACCTCAGCATCATCACAAGTATTTTCATGTTTCTTTTCCTTCGTAGCGTGCTTCCCTATTTTATAAGAATTTCAGCCAGATCCTACCCGAGATCTTTTACAGCTATTTTATTTGAGTTTTTTTCTTACTAAGCTCAAGAAGGCAGAAATCCGACTTTATTTACTTTGATATAATCTTATCTACTTAAGTTGATGGAACCAGTGTCAATAAAAAGCATACTTTATTTTTCTTCTCCAGGGGATCACCATTCCCTCTATACCCTACAATGCTGTACCCTCCGGAACTGCTGTTGGAACAGAGTCTTCTCCAGGGCCATGGTCTACCACCAGGACTGGACAAGGAGGCTGAAATGATAGCTAAGACGTGAGTTAAAATATTTTTCATTACAAATTATATTTGTAAGAGCTGTAACGTCTATTGTTCTTCCTAGATACTTAATCAGATTGTACTATGGAGCTAACTGTGTCCTCTTGGATCCTTTAAAAGCATTTCCAGTATTTATTCATATGAGTATACAGATCAGCTTCATTACTACTGCTTTTATCTGCGTCATCAAACTTTAACGACCATTTTCTTTAGCTGATAAAGTTGTGCCATTTTCTTTATGCTCCTATTAACTTAATACTAAAATTGTGTGTACCGTCAGCAGGAGAACGCACACGACGCGTGGTCCTCACATGCGTGTGTTGAAGGATGAGCCCATCCCCGAGGGGTACCTCCGCTTCAGGTTCAACGAGGACTGCGCTTATCAGCATTGTGGGTACAGGTGAGTTGGGTTACGTCTTATTTTCTTTATTATCTACCATATTTTTGTGTTTCTTCATTAGCACTATCTAAAATAATTTCATTTTCTTTCAATTGTCTTTGGAGTATCTATTTTAGTTGTTGACCCACTTTAGAATATCTTAAATATGCGTGAACTTATTTGTTGAAATGTGAAACTACACTCAAAATTTTTACCAAAAAATTTGGATACAAGCCTGTTAGGAAATCATCAAATAGCTCCTCTTGCTTTGGATGGAACGAGAGAGAGAGTGTCAGACTTTTACTGATTAAAACCCTCCCGTGTTCTGTCCGTTGGCCTATGCGTTCCAGGGTTACGGTGACTCTTTCGAGCAATCCTGCAGTTCTTAGAAACAATCCAAAGATATCAACAGGCTTCCTACTTGATGAAAGTTATCTCTCTTTCATCAAGTAGGAAGCCTGTTGATATCTTTGGATTGTTTCTTTTATAATATTTATCAATTTCATTAAGAATGACCACTGCAATGAATTTTCATATTCGGCCTATTTATAAATGTAATGCGTCTATTTTTCCAGGGAACATCAAACCCATTTCCATTGCACGAGAAAGGATTGCGGCTACTCCTTCTGTGACAAGACTAGATTTGTTCAACACACAGCTAGACACGAAAGGTAAATAAATTTTCTTTCTCTCATAAGTTTCCTTAAGAAAAATAACATCGTTAATGGTTTAAATAATTTGGTTTTCTTTCTAAACTTTGTTAAGTAATTATTAATATCTATGGCTCTATTATTACTTTAGATATAGGTACACATTTTTCAGTGGTAAAAGTAAGATTACGATTCTATACTAATGAAGAATCTTATGAAAATTGACAAGGATATTTTCTATTTCAAGTTCAAATTAGTAAGATCTGCACTCATATTTAAGACTAGCTCACCCAGCGAACTTCGTACCGCTAAGAGTCAATGAATGTAGTGTATCTTTCGATATAGTCTACTGATTGTGATGAAACAAAGCCTAAATAATATATCAAGTTACACAAAATTTGAATGTGTAAAAGTTATCTAAATCAATTTCGTATATTTTACGTGACACGCGCATAACTGAAAACTTCTACAGAATGATGGTAACACAACCCTTTCCGACATCTTTTTTTTATGGATTCTCGCACGGATCAAATATTTTCCGGTTCCGCTTCTGGGTGCTTTGTGTTACATATCAGTTTGCATATTTGTGATCGCACTCACGATACAGGAGCAATTCTTAGTATGGGTCAACGTTTTATAAAATAATAATTTCCATTCCAGACTGGACACTTTAATGGGCGGAGACTTCCAGCAGTATCGCGCCAACGTGTACTGCAAGCGACCCGAGTGCCCCCACGCTTCGACATTCGGTAATTATTCAGTTCGTACGTACATTAGTATACATACCATTTTACTCGTACCCTCCTTTAGTATCTAGAGCATGTTTTTACTGATGATTACTATCTATATTATTAGTTATTTCACTGACTAAAATTTTAATATGTTTTGTTATAAAATTTTCTTTGGAGTCTTTGTTCTTTGGATCTGTGATGACCTGAAGTCAGAGTTCTTATAAATAAATCGTAGATCCCTCATTTTCATCATTATTGTCTTACGTTACATCTATGTTTTGAACATTTGACCCCTAATTAATAATAGTAGGCTTAACTTTAACTTCATAATTTTTTTGGAGATTAGCAAAATTTTATTTGTCATTGTCTGATATTTTTTATTCAGTCTCTCATTGTGGTTTAGCACTTCTTTCACATTATCCTGAAGTCCGAGTTTTTATAAACATACGTAGATTCTTCAATTTCATCATTATTGTACAACGTTACATCCAAGTTTTAATAATTTGACCTCTAATTAATAAAAGTGGACTTATCTTTATAAATTTTTAGATGGTTGCAAAACTGACTGTTTTTATTCAGTCTCTCATTTTAGTCTACTACTAATTTCTCAACATCTATTTTAACTATTTCTGGTTCTTCAGGTCTTCCTAAACTATACTAAATTAGACGTTTCTTTTGCCCAAGGAACAGGACAGAACAAGGCATCTCATTTCCACTGCCTGAAGTGCGACTTCGTGTGTACCGACACCAACAAGGTCGTGGCTCATCGTCGGCAGCATCAGAAACTTGACTCTATCCAGGCGGCTGGCTTCGAGAAGTTTCCACCTAGTAAAGGTAAGGTTCTGAATCTCACCATCAGTATTTTTAACCGTAAAGGCCTCTTTTATAGTCATGCTGTCGGTAGATGTTACTAGATTCAACGTTTCTATTTTATTTTTAATGTATTCGGAGTATTATTGAGAAATCTAATAATCCATTGTTAAACTCGGTCAAATTATTGCCTCAAAATCCACTTAATTCTGAATTTTGATCTAGTATAGCTATAGTGCTTAAGTATTAAAATTTCGCGCAATCTGGCGGGAACATCAAGGGGAGGAAAAATATCGCCATGGTTTTAAAGAAATTTTCAAAGATATTTGTTTGTTAAAGAATACATAGACCTTTTACCTTCTTTGTTTATGAAAATGGTAGGACTTTCATGATTTCTTCTGTACTTCTTTTATCATCAATAGAAGTCCTCATTCTATTCTGTACTACTCAATTCTATTATAGCTTGTGGACTGCAGTGGCGGCAACGGCAGACTTGTATTTTTTGTTAGCGATTCGCGTACTTATACTGTTATTTTTCTCTCACAGGTTGCGGCTACGAGCCTCAATGCATCCACAGCAAAAAACAAACCCACTACCATTGCCTACAATGTGGCTTTGCGGTCCTCGGCCTGTCCCAGATGACCTCACACAAGTACAAACACCAGGAAGCGAACCTTGGACCCTCAACCAGCGGTACCAATTGACCACTGAACATTTACAAAAGTGACATTAAAAGTGACACAGAACAAGGATTTGACAGATGTGAAATCGTTTTTGTCTGAAATTCAGGCTAAATTATTTTCAAAAGTGCCTAGTGTCTTAGAAAAATATAGAATCTATGTGACGTAGTATTTCTGAATTGACAAATTGAGTAGTTAAGGCAAGTCTATGGATTAGAACCAGAAAGACGTTTACTGACGAATTTTCTTTTGTCATAAACTAAGTCCTTATTCTACAGAAATCTATCTAAAATTAGTAGATACCCTCAAAAATTGTGCCTTAGTCACAAACCGGAATGTAACCTAGTGGCAAATGTTTTTGTGCCAAAACAAAATTAGTTAAAAACTATTGTTGAATTTATTGAAGCGATTTATTGGTAGAATGGAGGTGTATGTTTTAGACTATTTTCCTACAAATGTATGAACAAAAAATGTGAATAACCAGTAGGAGCAGTGCATGCGTGTCTGTCTTGTTTTTACAACAATCTTTGGAAAAAAAATGACAGCAATTTTTTTTTTGGAATGGGACAAAATGGCACTATTCCAAGCTACAAAAATTTGTTGGCCAAAGATTGTTGATCAAAATGTGACACAATTATATTTAAAAGTGTGTATTTCCTAAATCCTGACCAATCTTAGTTGTTAGTTTATATAAAATATTGATATTTATTACTTCCCCATGAAAAAGACATTTTTACGAATAGTATTATTAAATGTAGAACTTCGTGAAATTATTAAAGAAAAAAACTATTAAGGCAATAAAATTTGGGTTAAGAACACCACTTTGTGCCTGGAGGGTTAAAGTCATGACAATATCATATTTTGAGATAATATCTGATAGAAAAATACTCATTATTCAAAAATAATTACTCATACAAAGGCCAAAATAACTCCTCACTATCAGAAATTATCGCAAAAAAAACTAGTTTTACAATTTAAAAAAATATATTTAATAAAAAAGCACATATTTAATAAAAAAAATGGTCAATTCTATAACAAAATACAACTTGTAAATAAGATTAGATTATATATTAAAACATAATGTTAATAAAATTTAATTGTTACTGAATTATTGGTAAAAAATATTAATGTATAAAAAAATCATTAGGACATTAGTGTACAGAAAAAAATCGAGTGCTAATGTTTGTGATTCATGAGGTAGCCATAAAATGCCATAAAACTTTCATTTAAGTAATAATTATAATTGTTGAAAATCGTCGTCACGAAATTTGAGTTTTTTTGTGTGAAAATCTACTTGCATAGTTTTTCTTTGAAGCAAAAATTTCGTTGCGACGATTAAAACAGATTTTTATTTCAGTATTAGATATATATTTTTGTCCTTCTAAAATACACCTTTTGCATTCCTGATTTTGATTCCTGGCATCCATTTGAGCCATTTAGTTTTTAGAAAATGGTCGTTTGTCGATCGTTTTTGTGACCAAAACTGTTTGTACCCTACTCCTAGCATGTATCAGTATTTGTAGAATATTAAGATCTATCGAGTTGTTCCTATTGCGTAATTTTCTTTGAGCGTAACTTTATTTTTAATTTATACTCTATTTTCATCTTCTGCATTAAAAAATCGTATGATTTTTTCAATATTTTCAAGTGACATTAAATCATAAAAACACTGTACTTATATACTTTGTTTTTTATTTTTTTCAAATTTTGATAAAATTTCTACAACTTGACTCGATGAATAAAAAAATATTTATTACTGATTAAATTATATTCCAATAAAATTCTGAATAAGTATAATTGAAAATCGCATTACTCATTAATTACTATAGTAACTTTTCATATATTTTATTTAAAACAGAATAGGCCGTGCCATAAATAAATTAGTCACATTGAATATTTAAGAAATGTCTTAAAACGTTTTGGTCTAAAAATCTTTTTTTATGTAAGACTAAAAGGCAAGCCTTTGAAAAGTAGACTCTGAATAAAATTATACAAAGAATATCATAAATTGTATCCCATTTCAAGTCTGTTTAATTTTATTCACTGTTTATTGAAGGTATAGGCAGCGATATACATACCTGTAACCGGCACAAAAGTATGCTAGTAGCTTGCATGTCAGTGTGCTATGATAAGTTTTGATTGGCAAATGGTAAGCCATTATACCAGCAATTTGCATATTTTTCGTTACAGGTATGCATTTCGCCGCTTTATAGATAATAAAAAATTGGCTCTGTTACGAATCGGCATTAAACTCACTATTTTTTGTTGTTTGTTATCTAATTTTATGTTCTCTTGTTTTTATTTTCACTCTCTTTAAGTTTTTCTCTCACAAACAATTTTTATATAAAAAAAAAAAACATAATTTAATCGCGTATTTATCTATTTTAGAATACGTAGCTTTAATTTTAGTATTCGTTAATTTAATTCAAATGATTTGTCCCTACGAATACAGTATTGTGTCTGCGAGTAATATCGAATGGAGTGTTTAAATCCTCTTTTTTACAAAAAATAAAATACAGAATGTGTGTGGTACAAAATTTTGCTTAAAGTATAGTTTTACACAATTTGTATGTTGTGTCCGAGTAAAATCCGTTTGGTTGAAATTGATATGATTATAGTTTAGTATTGTTTACCTCATGAGTTCTAGGAATTAAACGAGAATATCCTTATAAACTGTGATTTTATTTAAAAGTCATATTTTTTTTTATTATTGATAGGCTCGCGTTTGATCACCACCTCACCTGATGGTAAGCGATGATGTGGTCGACGATGGAGCACGCTTGCCTAGAATTAACCTATTCACTCTTGACTTAAAGACCCCAGAGTTGTAGCTATCAGGAAACAGACTCCAGCAGGGAATTCCACTCCTTGACTGTACGCACAATAAATGTGTTCCTAAAACGCTTTATGCGTGTGGGTGGGATGTCTACCATGTACCGGTGGCGAAACGCTTTACGTCTTGTGGTCCGATGATGGAACGGACTAGCCTAAGTAAATATTCATACAATACATTCCTATAAACACTCACAGGTGAAGTGGTGAAAGTAGCGGGAAACCGATGGATGCGGGACGCACAGGAACGTTCGATGTGACGACACTTGGGGGAGTCCTATGTCCAACAGTGGACGTGAATCGGCTGAAATGATGATGAAACACTCACACCTTTTAAAAGCAGATATGCAAGATTGCAGACAGCTCTACAGCTTTCTTAATTACTTCATTATTAGTGAAGCGGTTACCTTACATCTATATCACAACAGCAGGCCTAGCCAAGTTACGACCGTTTCGTTTCTCTTTCGTCGATCACCTAGAGATTCTTTTGTTCTGACGTCTTCTCAACGCTCAGTCACGTGGTCAGAACAAAGAAATAGGTGTGATCAACTCGAGGCGATCGACGAAAGGGAATCGAAACGAAACTATTGTAACTTGGCTAGGCGGGCAGAGGACTTAGCCAAGTTAATAATCTATAATGGTTGTAGCTAGTAGAAAGCTTCAAATGTTTGGAAATGACATCATCTGAACGTTAAGTCATGTGAGAAGAACAAAGGAACCGGAGGCGTTGACGACTATATTATTTTTTATTATTATTGCTTTTATGCATTCATGCATAAAATATGTATAAGTACCTACTAATTCCATATTGTGAGCCAGTTCGTACAGCATCCAGGGTACGATTCCTCACAGGCTCACACAGTCCTGTGGTAAATCATTGCTCCAGTATCTTAGATATCTGGAAAAATAATATTATTTAGGTGTTTAGGTATCTAAGTGTGAATTTTGTTGTTTTTGTAACAAACATATTTAACAAGTTTATTGATTGTTAATATTACCCAACGTATTATTGTACAGCGTGGTTTAATGCGACACCAACGCCATCTTGTAACAAAGAGAAAAATCATTAGAGGAAGGAATCTTCGTACTCAAAAAAACTGGTAAATATAACAATATTTAAAAAGTAAAATAATTATAAACAGCTTTTTACAGTTTAACTACTAAAATGACTATTTTAAAAACAAGGATTGATGTTAAAAACTGCAGACAGATGGCGCTAGTAGTATTCATAAAGGCCGACATTAATTTTAAAGTAGTTTTGTTTGCGGTTAGAAAAATATGATTAATTTTTCATAATGATTAGATTATACATAAAATTAAAAATTAAGCAGGGGGTTAAATCGATACTAAACTTTAAATAAAGCTTATTCATTGAATGATAGTAGTATATCTAATAGTTTTGTCCTCAATTTCGCTCACGTAGGCACATAAAATATAGGCTATGTCAATCAGGAACAAAGCAATTTCTATCGGCAAAAAAAATTTACAATCGGACCAGTACTTTCAGAGATTACTTGCTACAAACAAAAAAACAATTAGGTACAAACTTTACCTCTTTATAAAACTCGTACTAGTTTATCTATTTATAACGCCATCTGAATAAGTAGTTAAATAAAGTTAAAAAATCTTGAAATGTCTTTTTATTTACTTAAAATAAATCGTATAAAAGACACAAATATTGTTTAAATTTACTTAATTATCTAAATTCGGTTTAGGTAAATACCTATTTGTAAACATTATTATATACATTTTTTTAGATAATTTTTTCGATAAAAAACATGTTAAGATTGCTGACATTTAGATAACTACCTAAACAGATGAAGTATTATAGATAAGAATACGAGTAGAAATCTATCTTAATCCTATTATAACTACGTTCATTTGTGTATTATCATCGATCATTTCAACCTAAAAACGTCTACTGATGTATAAAGGCCTTCCCCAAATGTTGCCACGACGATCGGTCTTGTGGTCTCTTGGATTTTCGCACACGTATAGAAAAACATATAGGTAGCAAAACATAATTTTCGAAGTACTCCACCAACTCACCGTCATCTGGGGACAATGACGTACACTCGGACCCAAGACGACCCAAGCGTTTCGACCCCAAACGGCTCAAAACTAATTACAAGTAAAGTTACAGTATTTGCACCGCTTGAGGGTCTCAGTCTACTGAAAATTAATTACATATGTAGTAGGATATATATCCTACTCTACTACATATGTAATTAATTTTTAATATACTTACTTATGACGGCAATCCATCGAGAATTAATGCCAAGTCACAACTGAGACCGTTTGTAATCATGCATTAACATAAGTATGGAATTATAATAAACAGGGGATTAGTTGTAAAACGCGGGCTACCTCTGAAAACTAATATTATTAACCTATTAAGCAACATCCTCGCTGCGATATGGGCTAATTGTATGGGGAAACAGCACCAACCATTATAGAGCTTTCATCGCTCAAAAGAAATGTCTTCGAGCAATTCAGGGAATTCCACCAGACATATCTTGTCGATCAATATTTAAAAAACTCGGCCTGCTACCACTACCTTCACTATACATATATGAAACGTGTACGTTTGTACGAAAACACAAAAATATATTCAGAACAGCAGCAGATGTAAGCGCTAGAAATCGACGTGATTTAGACTTGTTTTAGATGAAATCCCCCGATTAACAAAATATTATACAAGCTTTGTAGCTATGGCGGTACGTATATATAATAAAATTACCAAGTAAATTTAAATTGTTAAACAACAGACTGTTTAAAACTCATTTAATTGGTTTAATGATAATATGTTTTATAGCATTAAGGAATAATAAGTTATGTTAATCATTTTGCATGCTTTAGTTTTAAGCAAAACATGTATGATCTAATTATTAACCATTATATGTAACACCTTTATATACCATGTTTTGAGAAAATAAATAAAAAACTTTTGTTCTATGACAGTAGGACAAAAATCTATAGAAGCCAAATGTCGTTTAAATGGCTGCAATAATATATTGAAAAGTTCCCGAAAAACTCTCAACACAAGTGACAAAACAGCTGGTGGTGAAAATTGTGCAATTCCAGTTCACATTCCCCGAAATGTAAACGATAAAAAACCGACAGGCTCAACGACGTCGATGCTCAAAGCTTTTAAACTTCGACTCGACGAGTGCATCATTGCCGATGATCTCCTTGGCTCGCTTCTCAATCGAGTCTAGCTCTTCAAGCTGGTATTTGGCAGACCCATCCCAAAGATGAGAGTAGTAGGTACTCCCTACATGATCGAACTTGTGCTTGATAAAGTTTGAGCAACTGTTCCGGCGTCACATAATTTTACAGTTACAGAGGTAATTGTTCACAGTACAGTAAATATCTCAATAACAAGAGATCGATTGAACGATCGGTTCGCAGTAAAAAAAAAATTCGTCGAAAAGTTTTTGAAGTACTTAATAAAATTCGATGATACGGTTTTCGCACTCAAGTAGGAATCCCGATTTTTTCATATTAATAATACAAGGTGTAAAGGGACAGGTCTCCGCCGTCTAGTGAAACGACGTATCGCTGACGATATATTGGTGTTTTGTCATATCACTAGATATTTTTAGTAAGAAGACGTAATAAACAAGAATCGATCAATCTACCGGGATTTCGTGAAATCCCTGATATCGTCATTTCCCTGCGACATATATAAATAAATCAGTTTCGTCTACTGAGCAAGCCCTTAAAGTTACACACTCGTCACTGTTACTTACACTTTGTATTTTGTAGGTAACGATAAGTTTTTTATGAAAAATGACTATGTAGCTGAAAACATTTACGTACCCGTGTTCGTCAAGTCTGAAAGGAGCAAAGGCACAAATGTTTCAAAGGAGCTTTAGCATATAAAGCGCTTTGACGCCTTAGTCGCTGTATCACAAAGCTGTTATTTCCTTTCAAAGCGAGAAGAATGTAGTTTGCTCAGTGAAGTTGTTGATTAATTTGATACTAAGAAAATGTAGTTCGATGCCTTTTTCTTTTTATATGAGAATAATTTCGAATTTCTTTAGGATAGGAATTACATTTTGTTTTCAATGATATAAACTAGTGCTTGACTGCGATCCCGCCTGATGGTAAGCAGTGATGCAATCGTTGATGGTGAGGCGCACTAGTTTATTTGACTATTCACTATAGCCTTGAAGACACCTAAATTTTTGGAAGCCAAATTCGATCATGTATTGAAACTCTGAGCATAGCTCTTTTCATTGCGCTTTGGGTGACTTTAAGCCTTCTGTTGAGGCCCATTGTGAGTAACAAGGGTTTCGGAGCCGTATGTCATCACTGGCAACACGCACTGGTCATGGACTTTCGTCTTGAGACACAGTGGTATATTGGAAGAGAAGACACTGCGCAGCTTTCCAAAGGCTGCCCAGCCGAGTCGGATTTGACGGTATCTTCTCGTCCGTTGAGTAGACCTAATTTCGAGAAAGAGGTCTCTCGAAATTAGGTCTACTCAACTGGACAACTATCGTTATCGATATATTCGTAAGTATACACCACACATTTTTAATTAGTACATCTACTTAAAGGGCTTATTAGAAAAGCCCTTGTTATTTTATAAGTAAAATCTCAATAAATAATATTCATAAACAGCAAAGTTATTAGCGTTGATTTATGTCCCAAAATGTCACTCAATTTATGGAAATATTGTGCAGGCTATTGATTAATGAATGAATAAGTGACAATTATTAAGGAAATACACTGCCCGTGGTATTTTCTACTAGCAATTGTTATGTATGATTGATTCTGTGATGAATTTACCTTTTCGTGGTCAATTTTAGGATTTCGGTTTTTTCTACTTTTGACTACAAAAATATGATCAGTGACGGGTACAGATAGAGCCCCAATTTTTTATGTAGGTACTAATTAAAAATTAGGGGTGTATATGGAAGTAATGAGAGCAGTGGTGACCGAGTGGTAATGGCCCCAACTTACGAGTTGTAGGTCGCGGGTTCGAACCCAGCCAGGCGCATTACTTTGTGTAATTTATTTCATCACCACTACTCTCAAAACGATGAAGGAAAACATCGAGAGGAAACCGGCATGTCATAGAACCAAAAATTCGAAGACATGTGACATTCACCAACCCGCACTGGGCCCGCGTGGTGGATTACGGCCCATTCCCTCTCCTAGAGAGGAGGCCTAAGTCCCAGCAGTGGGAACATTAAAAAGGCTGATGATGATGATGGAAGTAATTCTGAAATAAATATTACTATTATTATAATATGGTCCTAAACCCTAAAACGGTCTCTTCCCCGAAAGTCTAATAACGGGTCTATCTTTACCGATATCGGTTTTCTCAGAATCTAGGTTACAGAGGTCAGCGGTGATCGCTCTATGTAAGAATAAGGATACGAGTATAAAGTTGCATCTCGTCTTTTACAATACCTGCGTAACTGGAATAATGCACGTCCTTATACACCCCAACAGGGAATATGCATGACACTTTTTTATATGCTACATTAATACGCTCGCTGCGAAGCCATTTTTCATAGCCATTCAACCAGTGCGTATGAGGTCTTTTAGAGACAAAAATGAACTTCTTTGCAGTGCGTATGAGACCTGCGAGAAATTACGCTTGTGGCTTGTACGACCTCATAACGCAGTGAGCGTGTTAACTCATTTTTAGCTCTAGTAATAAGAAAGAATTTTTTAAATTTCTTTATCAACAAAGAATTTAGAAACCTCAACGCTGCTAAAAAGAAATCCAATATGGTGTTTGACGTCAAAGTTCTTAATTTCGGCCGCCATTGAAAAAGACGTTTTGACGAGAGACACAAATCTGTCTCTTTTCATCTCCTTATAATTATTATTTATTTATTTAATCAGACATCAATAATGGTTCATTCATTACACGAAAATTATTTATTGAATCAGACTTCAATATTGGTTCATTCATTACACGAAAATTGTTAGTATGATCTTAGAAAACCTATGCTAGTAACTAATAACTAAAAGCGACTTAGTCTTCTGGGTAAGGTTCCACACCAGAGGGCTTTCAAACTTATTAGCTATCATTTTTAGGTACTGTTGCTGCTGTCATGCAGTCTGCTTTTAGTAGTGATACTGTCTTCTTGCACCACGTGGCATCAAAGCCGATGCGCGATTCAGCCGATGTGAATTTTAAAAAATCATCTCTTAGTGCTCACATCATAAAAGGAAACCTTGTTCATACTCTTATGGCTTCTTCACACGTTCCACAACCACACCTTAACCACACCACGTGGGCGTATAGAAAATAAATAGGACTATTAACACGTACCACATTTTGCAGTCGTTATCGACCGTGTGTGTGATACCGACCACATCGCAACCACCAGCGACACTGCGAACTAGTGGCCGACCACAACGCAACCACATCTACATTTTGTCGGACCACAACGCAACTACAAAAAGCTGCAGCGACACTGTTCACACGTAACCACTGCTTGACAGCATTTTGTCGTTGCGAAGTGGTGTGGTACACGTACCTGTGAAGAAGCCCTTAGTCCACGTAGTACAGTGCGTTTCACTTAGGAAGTTCCTTCACCGTAATGTTGGCAATACGGAAATACAGTGTTGCAATAGTTCTAGCAATTGAAATACTTAAAATTAGGGAGATTAACTGATATTTCGTTACTTTTAACAATTGCCTTATAATTATTTTTTTTACAAACTGTAAAAACTATTTTTTAATAAAGTATACAACGCTGGGCTCCATTTCGACTGTCCCGCAATTCTTTCAAATACCGAAAACGCCATGCCGCAATATCGTACCTGTCCATTAACAACTTCCTTTAGACCTGCTTTTTTTTTAATAAAATCCCATTCCCCTCATAATTCTCCATAAAGTTGTGAGACTATCGTTAAAATCGATTTTGTTTCGCATTTCGTGTAAGAATTTTGGTAGAGTAGGCAACTCTTTTCTATTTTCCTTTTTTTTCTGTAGACAGACAGGGGAGCCAACATTACGGCGAAAGAACCTCATAAGTGCAACGCACTGTACTGGCTGTGTGTTGAAATGTCAGTCAGTTGGTTCCTCCTTTTGTACCCATTTTAAAAATACTAAAATCGATTAACTAGTAGTCTATTCAGAACATACTTGCTGTCAGGATGTGCCGTTTTAATGTTATATTTTGTATATTCAGTCATTCTACTAAGTCCTTAAACGTAGAACTGTTACAAAGAAAAAAATATAATAATGTTTTTTGCACTACAGACATTTTTTTGTAGTCTAGTTGATTGTGAAAAAAGCAATATTATTAGTATCTGGAAATGCTATCTACACTAATATTATAAAGAGGTAAAGTTTGATTTTTTGGTTGTAAGAAGTAATCTCTGAAAGTACTGGCCCAATTACTGAAATTATTTGACCGATAGAAAGCTGCTTTATTCCTGAGTGATATAGGCTAGTTTTTATGTATGCGGATGAAACCGCGTGCAAAAGCTAGTAACTAATATAATAGCATAATCATTCTTTTTTAATGTTCACAACTGCTAGGACACAAGCTTGCTCCCTAGGAGAGGGAATGGACTCCGAAAGGGAGCTCGAGCCCCGGTATAAGGCTAGAAGGAAAGGGGTGGGTCTTTTAGTCAGTAAGAGTCTGACACTATCTCCCGCTCCGCCCAAGAGCGGGGGTTGTCATTGGATGATTTTTCCACCATAAAAAAAATATTAAAAAAAAGACGAGGGAAGGGACCGTAGTCCACCATACGGGTTCTGCGGTTTCTATAAATGCCATAAACTTAAATAAATGCCATATACAAATATATCTTTAACATCTTCAAAAATGACTACTGAATCGTATTTGTAAGCTGTGATGGGACTGGCTCCTTAAATGAATTACATTGCTATCACAGGCTCACAATGTTCTCCAGAAACACAAAGGAACTCTCCGTATTTGTTTTGTGTCCGTAATTCTCCTCTCGGTAAGTACCTGGGTATCTTGTCTCTGTCTTATTACGTCAGAGCAATTTCTACTATTAAAGACAATTTTATTTAAATTTTACAAGAAAGTAACATTTATATATAAAAGTAAATTTTACATATCGACGCTTGAAAGGCAAAAAAATATTATTCGACATTGAGTAAACTTTACAAAGAGTTTAAAGTTATTAACTTTCACATTTTGTAAAGTTTAATCATTGTCCCTTAGTATGTTTTGCCTTTCAAACACATCATTACTACCAGTAATGTATATGTCGTCGGCAGATCATAGAATTGCGACGGCGCGCACTGTTCCCACGCGCCTCAAGGAGTTGTCAGCAACAGCAGGGGCCCAGCCGGATCGAAGCCTACTGGGGCCAGGGTTATCCGAAAGGGCGCTCGAGCCCCGGTATGAAGGCTAGAAGGAACGGGGTGGGTCTTTTAGTCAGTAAAAGATGTTTTTTTCCCACCATAAAAAAAAAAAAACAAAGAATTGATTACTTCATGACATGGCCAACTAAAACTAGCTAGATCGTTTAATACGTCAAAATTTGATTTCAATCTCCATTTTTCCACTTTCTTTAGATCTAATAAATGAAATCCTTCATTAATGATATGGCCAAACTAGGATTGATATTATCATCAAATGTTATTGACACGCTGTATGGCAATGCTTATCCTCTGTCCAAGGTAAAAGTCTGCCCTTAAATCATGTAAAGTGTCAATAACACGTTTAGAAAAACAATTTGTGAGCACTCAAACCCCGTGATCTGAGTGTTTAAACCCCAAACGGTTCGAAAACATAACTATCAACCTGCTTAAAATTCTGTAATATTGTAATTAAATTAATAATTTAGAGAGAGCTTGAAAATCTGTCACAGATATTGATTACATTGAAGACTAGAGCGCTCACAATGGTTGGAATGTTGCTGTAACTAAATATACCATAGAACTTATATTTCTATGTCTTTGAGAGAAATAAACTTGTACTAAAAACCAATCCTTTGAAATTGATCCCAACAGTTTTCTATTGAAGTGTAACAAAGACTTCAAAACCATTTTCACCAAACAGTTGATTAAGATGTTCCTATAAATATATTGCTAACTTTAAAATAGACGATTCTATTAATAGAACTAATACGTATTAACATAACATGCATGTGGTATATATGAGTGCATGCATGTATGTGTGTAAACCTATATCTTGTATACATATACACTATTTGCCAAAAACGTAACATTCCGGATGGGTGCGCTTGTCCATTTGATGAGAGTGTCGAAAATTTAATATTTTGTTTTGTTACATTAATATCGGAGGAAAATCAAGAACACGAAATATATGTTGTGCGAGGGATGATAAATAGTTAAAAAGGCTAAAATAATCAAGAATCATTTTACGATATACACCTATTTTGATATATTCTTGATAAATCGTGATTACTAGAGTATTTGCGTGTGCGTGCGCAGATATAATACCGATGCACTATCAGTGTAGTTTGTCGATTCCCATATTTGCCTACAATTAGAATAACTAATTTCTTTAATACTACCTATTTATTACTGCTCCTATCCGTCTGTTCCTATTCATCCTTTTTTCATTCTTTTTTTTCTATTTGCTATTGTTGCTTTTTTGATATATTATAAAGTTTATTCTATTTTAACTAAGTGCATTAAAATAAAAATATAATTGTGACATTGTTTTTTAATTGGGGCGTCCAATGTTAACTATATCGGACAAAAATCCATCCAATTGTACATTTATCCGCGTCCAATTTGCTAATGGTATAACTAAAATTAATGGATTTGCATTCTCTGGTTTTGTTAACTTACTACAATCTAAGGCTAGGCATTAATTTGATCCTCAGATTCTATCAATCATTGGAGGTTGTCGATTCGAAGTTTAAATTCAAGAAAACGTCTATCCTAATTGCCATCACTTTAGAGCCGATAATTTTAAGGTAAATTGCCACTTTAAAAAATAATTGCATAAGCATCTATGAGCTATTAGGATTTTGCGCCAAATGTATGATCCTAAAATCGCTTTCAATAAATTGATTATTGTGCTTGTTTTGAGGATAGCATACTAAACTATTAACAAAGCATTTTTTGTGTTGTTTCCAAAGATAGAGATTTCTGATCTAAAGATTAAATAATACCTGGTTATCTTCTTTACAACATTTATTTTCCTTGGTCCTTTGTTTGGTTGTCCTGAAGTCAATAGGACATATCATTCCACAGAAGCATTAAGTGTATTTATGAAATAAAGAATGAAAAAAGGATTATTTTTATTATTAAAACTATAAGAAGGAAAAGGCAGTAGAAGACTGTTAGAAGAACGCAGATTCTGAGCATGAGAAGAACATAAACAATACATTCGCTAAAACAGCATCTTTAACAAGAAGACACCATTATTTCAGCCGAAAGACCTCTACTGTTTTACACAGACCCCACCCAACCGTTGTCAAATCAGCTGACCCTGCACTTCTTGCAGTCCGTTCAATCTGCGGCTCTCATGGAACCAAACTGAAAAGTCACACAAAATGTCCCAAAATCCGTGTCGACACTCGACCCACCATCCACAATGGAAACCACGCTTCGCTTCCTCCCGCCCGGCCCCGCCAGATCGATGTCACGCATGCGTACCACCCACCAGAGTATTGAATGAGCCCATTCATGGAGCAACTGGTGCTTTCAGAATGAATTCTATACTACACTACGTAGCTATGCTTGACGTAGGCGGGGGGACCCGTCCCAAATACGAAATTGGTTTTGAGATCGGGCCCCGATAGGAGCCGAATTCTCATGATTGATACCCTCGCGCTGATTTTCGTTAACCGATTTTTGAATTAGAAAAGTTTTGGGATATGATAGCTAGGATAATTTTTGGTTGTCATTTTAATATAATTTAGGACCTTCGGGAAAATGACGTCGTGAGATTTTTTAGTGTATAGAAATTTTAGTCAAAATTATCGTAAGAAAACACTCGATAAGACTGGAAAAGGATGTATTTATATACTATTTTCTGTAAGATGAATAGAATTTACTTAATTTACATTGCGGGTGCAAGCCCAGCCAAGCGATTTACTTTGTGGAATTTATTTCATCGCCACTACTCTCAAAACGGGAAGGAAAACATCGTGAGGAAACCGGCATGTCCTAGAACCAAAAATTCGAAGACATGTGACATCCACCAACCCGCACTAGGCCGGCGTGGTGGATTACGGCCTATTTCCTCTCCTAGAGAGGAGGCTTGAGTCCCAACAGTGGGAACATTAAAGGCTGACTATGCTATATTTATCAGTCTATAAACGTTACTATTACTTTTTCTTATCATTCAAACTATCATCATTGAAAGGTGTAAATACCCTACATCTTTTTGGTCCTTCGAGCCGAATAAACTACTATTGGACGCCATATTTGAAACTATTTTTGACCACTATGTATTCTAATAATAATCGATAACTATATAAATCTAAAGAAGCAATATTGCGGTTAATAGACCGGCTCGTATCGAATAAGTGATGTGTGTACTCTCCCACGCGGACCTCCGGTCAAGAAGGCTTGAAAAGGTATTTTTACGCTACAAACCCCAATAAAAAACTCATTAAACATTATAATATGTTTTTGGAGTTATACATATGGTTTATTTTTCTGTTTTGTATTTTTTTTTTTGATATCGAAAAAAAAAATGTTAAGTAAGTACCTTTTTTAAAAGTGTGGTAGATTAATTTTAGTGTTCCGTACTTTAATTGGAACACTTATTGAATCACTTTGTCCATCTCTCTGTCTGTCTGGCAAGATACTTTATCTCGGGAACACGTAAAGTATCGAATTAAAATTAGAACCATATACTCTGGGCCTCAAGTCCGCTATTACAATAGTGTCAGAATGGTTTATCATTGATGTCATAATTGTCGATTTTGACAAGTTTGGTAATCTACTAATAGAATGGCGTCACTATGACTTTCCAATGGTCAACCACTGACACTCCATTGAATATCTCGTACATATTGACAAATGAATATTTGACGTTTGTGGTAATCTGCTAAAAATTTGACAGTTTATTTGATCAGTGTTTTACCATTAGAACGTTATTGTGCAATTATTAGTTTTAATATGCTCGAAATTATCATTCTACCACAATTCTATTACAAGACCAGTGACCGATCAATGATCGATCATTATGATTTAGCAGATTACAAACTTTTAGCAAAATGACAATTGGATCGTGTTGGAATGACGAATTTATAAAAATAGCAGACTTGGGGCCCAGGTCTACAGTCCCTTGAAACTGTGAAAAAATCAAACTTCTGAATTTACGGAAAAAAATATACAGCCGTTTATGTCACATAAAACGTGTATTTCAACACTCTCAAATGATCAAAATAACTACCCCACAATCCCCCTACAATCCTGAAATCTGGCATGAAGCAAGGCGCAAATAGGTATATTAAAACATGAAAACTGTTGTAGTTACATCACAAAAGAAAGCTTTTTTGTGATCCGAAAAAATCTTCGTAACTCAATTCGAAAATTAAACTGTTTTCATAGGTAAGTTTATACGGAACCCTCAGTCTGACTCGCACTTGCTTGGTTTTTTTAGCATTCTGTCTATTTTAAGAAATCAATACGGCATTACTATGACTGCAAATATAGGTTGTAACTAGCTGTGCCCGCGACTTCGTTCGCGTGGACTACAGGATTCTGAATTTATTTTTTCTAAAATAAAAGTAGCCTATGTTACTCCTTATTACATCAGCTACCTGCCAAAAAAAAAACCTGTCAAAATCGGTCCAGCCATTTCAGAGATTAGCCCGGACAAACAGACAGACAGACAGACAAAAATTGTAAAATAAATATTTTGGTGTATGTACCGTATATATATTCAAATGCATGTAGTAAAAAGCAGTTATTTCAATATTACAAACAGACACTCCAATTTTATTTATATGTACCTATAGATGAGACACCTCTTATCATCATCATAATCATCATCATCATTTCAGCCAAAAGGCATTCACTAGTTACTAGACATAGGCCATCCAGTGTCACCACAATGATTGTACGCCTCGCATCCATTGGATTCCCAGCCTTCTGTGAGGCCTTGCAACGTTGCATCTTTAACTCACGTCACTCCAGAAACTTTCTGCTCCATCGACCATCTGTCTTGCGAGCAATGTGCATTGACAACTGCCATTTAAGTCTGGCAAATCTTCACTACATTGACACCTCCTGTGAAGTTAGTAATGCAAGCGAAGGAAGTAGTGAAAAGTGTAAGGAAGAGGGCATCCTTGGGCCCCAGTCACTGCAGGAGGCGTAAGTTCCCGGGGGTTCCCGGGGCAGTTCCCTCTATTTTTCCGGTAGGTTTTCGTCCGATACAGACCAAGAAATCAACAGCACACTGTGTTCCATATGCGTCATAAAAAGCTAATCAGCAAGACTTACCCAAAATTGGCATTTGATCCACCTCAAATTAAGGGCAGAGTCTTTAAGGAACAATATTCCGGCGGCGACTGCGCACCGGAAAACGCAGCGTTGAAAGGCCTCCCACAAGTTGGAACGACAACCAGTAGCCCGATCCACGCAATGAAAACCGTAACGATATCGTAGCGATTTAATCGTTTAGACCATTTCCGTATTCTCATCCAGCAATCGAGTTTGAACGACATCGATTTTATAGTCGTTTGAAATTCGTCGATTTTAAAAAAAACATCTGTATTACATTATCCTGATAGAATACTTAATAATGTAACTGGAACTAAGTCGATAGATCGTGAATACCGCTTTTGGATAGGACTTCGATCGAACGACTATAAAACTTCAACGATATTTGGCTTGTTTGATTTTACGTGAATCAGGCTGCTGATGAGAGTCGCGGGAGTGCGGTGGATGCGAAGCGCGCAGGATCGGTCGTTGTGGCGACGCTTGGTGATGATGATGATGATGGTGATGTAAGTGCCATTTTAGTGTTTCTTAAGGATACGGTCAATTTGAGACACAATAGTAAGACAATAGATGCGCGAACCCGGCTTTCGCTTAGGGTTTAATGAACCAGCCCCCCTAGCCAAGTTACAATCGAATTCCGTTCTCTAATCGGTAACGCCTCGGCGACAGCAATTGTAGAAAACGATAAGTTGGTAGCCATGTTGACGCGGCCGAGTCGGCCGCTCGTTCTACAATGTAGCGTTTGTATAACAAAGGATGTAGCGTTAAATATTGTAGAAACGATATTGAACGATGTGAACTTGGCTACGAATTGTCTATTCGTTTGTTCTGACCACGCCACTTTACGTTGAGATGACGTCATTCCCATACGTTTCATCACTTTTCGACAGCGTTAACGATTGCAGAATAACAACTTGGCTAAGCGTGCAGTAATCTTTTGCCAATAGGCTAGTTGCCGAAAAAAATTTAATTAGTCCGTCTTTGAGATTATTCAAAAATAAGAGACACGTATTTTTTTATTTGTAAATTAAACCAAAAATGACAAAGATATAGCCCATTACCATGCCCATTACGTGTAATGTCACGCCGTGCTGCATTTTTTCGCACGGGGTGACGTCACACGTAATTTTAATGGGCTATATCTTTGTTATTTTTTGTTTAATCGAAAAAAGAAAAAATACGTGTCCAATATTTTTTAATAATCTAAAATACGGACTAAATAAAATGTGATTATTTTGACTCTGGAAACTACCCTATTACAATTGCTATACCCCTCAGCTCGCGTCCTAGATGACCTAGATTTCGTGATCGCTATGACCTTGCATTGTGTCACTTAAGTAAAAGATAATTCATATATTTTCACGACCTACTTCATCAGTCCCACTGTATTTTGTCTTTAATAGTATCCTTTAACACAGAAAGTCGGCATCTCTGTAAGAATTAGTCAATAAAGTAGCCAGAGATAGCCAGCGAGGCAAAATATATATTCCACAAAAGTTGTGCCGGATTCAGGTCACGCTATGATCACGTCTTTGCAAGATTCGTCTATATTTAGCTTAGAAGTTTAAGTCACAAATCATATTTTCGTTGGCGTAAATATCCTCCTACCTACGAATAAGCAATTTGTTTATTAATTTTTATCAACTGAAATAGGTTAGTATAAAAATAAATAGCAATCATAATTGTAAGATACTGAACCCAAGTTTTGGAATCTATTGAAAACCAATTAATTAGCTAACTGAAAGTTATTTTTAAATATGATAGTTAAGTAATTTTGGGTTTCTTAAATATGTTTAGGGTTCCGTAACAAGTCGGTGGAAACGGAACCCTTGTGGGATCACTCCCCTCGAGTGCCAATTTTACATACGGTTGTACAACTTGAATAACCTTGAAAAAAGATTTAGCTTTTTGTCGTACAATTGCCAAAACGGATCTTGAGCGCTCGGCGTCAGAGTGGGGATCGCTTTGCGCCTTCCATACATTGGCGAGCCAATCGTCGTCATTGTTAGATACATGCAGCAACGCAGGGAAGGAATCAAGAGTGACGTCTATGACACGATGGCGCGGCGAGCCAATCACTGACAGTCCCCGCCCCCACGTCTCACTTCGCACCACTAAAGAGACCGAATATTTGACTTCTGCGCAAATTGAAGCCAGCGGTCAAGATCCGTGGCGGTAATTTTACTGTACACACGTCTGTAAAGTGGACTGATTGTAACTCATAGGAGTCATAGGACAGACAGGTGCTTATTAAAGGTCCTTTGGCCAGTGGTAACAGCTGATTGTACGAGTATGTTACATACTCAAGTACTCAAAATTTAATACTCAAGTGTGTGCTATAACTGCAGTGAAAAAAACAGATTTCCAATTGTCCCCGCACATGGGCTACAAAAAAAGCCGTTTCAAGCTTATTTTTGTGGCCCGGGCCATGTGCAGCTGTGCCGCCACAAAAAAAAGCTAGAAGCCGCTTCTAGCTTCTCCGGCCACAAGCTGTCGCGCGCTTGTTGTCACCAACAGCAGGGGCCCAGCCGGGTCGAAGCCTACTGGGGCCAGGGTTATCCGAAAGGGAACTCGAGCCCTGGTATGAAGGCTTGAAGGAACGGGGTGGGTTTTTTAGTCAGTAAGAGTCTGACACTATCTCCCGCTCCGCCCAAGAGCGGGGGTTGTAATTGGATGATTTTCCCCACCAAAAAAAAAGCTGTCGCATGCTTCAGCTTTTTTTTGTGGCCGCTTCTAGCTTTTTTTTGTGGCCGCTTCTAGTTTTTTTTTTTTGGCCGCTTCTAGCTTTTTTGTGGTGGCTTTTTTTTGTGGCCCGTGTGCGGGGACGCTTAGTCAATGCAACTCGTATAAAGATAAGCGCATATGTTAATTTTTTTTTTTTTTGTGATTCGAAAAATCTTTGGGGGTTGTTTCTGGAATTTAACAACAATTTACTAAAGGAAGTTTGTACGGAACACTTGGTGCATATGTCCGAATCGGACTTGACCGGTTTTTTGTTAATATTTGTAAAGATTTTATCATCAATACACCTACGTTATTACGTCAGATATCTACCTAATTGATTAGATATCAAAATAACCTAATAAGGAAAAAAAAAACATTTTTCTTTTTCTCTAAAGGAAAATAGTAAAATATTTTACCACTAAACAGATAGGTACAGAAAAATCGCCAAACTTAAGTGATATTAAAAACACACATAAGACTGGCCTCGATAAACTCTTTCAAGCCTACCCTCAATTAATGTCACTACGTACATCTACTTTGTAGGTAGGTCCCAAAACTTAATTTACATCACAAAACTTTTAAATCCACACCCTATTTTAAAATTAACCCACAAGTGTCAACACTAGTGATAAATGACCCTTAATATTTAGTTGGAAGGCAGGCCAACCAGCCTGGACTGTAGATGAAAAATGGCTTCGCCCTGAAAAATGTCGTTACGGAAATAAATTAACTGTGGCCTTGAGGACTAATGAAAGATCGTGTTTTGGTTTTTTTAATTATTTCCTTGTGTGATGTAGAATAGATAGTGAGATTTTAAAGACTAAGGACAATCACACTCTCTGGTTTTTTTTTTTGCTGATTGGCTTTTTTTTAAGTAGGAAATCATTTAATGACATCTTCCACCCTTGAGCGGTTTCAGACTTTTTCTGACTAAAGCTCCTCTTCCTTCTTGCCTTCCTTCCAGGGCCCCAGGTTTCACTTTCACACTATCCGTGACCCCCGTGTGCTTTGACCCTGCTGGGCCCCTACTCGCTCCGAACCATAGCCTGTACCGAGGCCCAACGCAAGAGATCGCTACGTTGGCAAGAAGTTCTGATTATTTTGTACCAACTCACATAATGCAATTGTGGTGGCCGAGTGGTAACGGCCCCGACTTACTAGTTGTAGGTCGGGTTCAAACCCAGCCAGGCGCATTACTTTGTGTAATTTATTTCATCACCACTTCTCTCAAAAAGGTGAAGGAAAACATCGTATGGAAACCGGTATGTCCTAGAACCAAAAAATTCGAAGACTTGTGACATTCACCAACCCGCACTGGGCCCGCGTGGTGGATTACGGCCCATTCCCTCTCCTAGAGTGGAGGCCTGAGTCCTAACAGTTCGAACATAATAAGGCATATCACATATTGAAGTTCTATTCAAAATATTTTATTTCACATAGTTTTACAGTTAACATAGTTTCCGTTCAATCAAAACCAACAATATTTTATAGTTTATATCAGTATTTGCCCACACCTAAGTAATAAATCAAGTCTGATTTACAGTGCAATTCTGCTATCGACACCATTTTTCTCTCTCGCACAATGTGGCTCCATAGGGTTGTCAAAGCGGGGCGTTTTCAGCAAGCGTGCGAGGAGTTATTCTTTTTCTTTTGCTTATCCTTCGTATTGAGTAGGTCTGTGAAACATTTTACTGTGTTCATGATATTTTGTTTTAAGGGGATGCATCTCCACATACATTTTCACTGATTTTCATACAACCGCTGTTACGCGAATATGACGTTATTACACATTTTTCATAAGATATTTTGGAAACACGGTATCTTAACACTTCATAATTTACTCAAAAATTTAAAAAATCAAAAAAATACAACATAAAAGCCTAGCAAATTTTATCAAGAATCTATATAATGACAATGTTTTTCAAAAACTTTTAGGTGTTTAAAAAAAAAAACACGTATTTCCTGGAATAAGTTTTGTAAAATATTCGAGTGAATCACGGAATTACTGAATGCCAACAGAGTTTTCAGGTATTATCATTCTTTTGTCGCGTTGCCTTTTCGTCAAACATCACGTTGGATTGCGTTAGATGAAGTAACAAGCTTTTAAACCATGCTCGATGTTTACGATAGGCGAGTGGAAAAGCAGCTTCTTAAGACAGCGTTACATTAAGGCGGTTATCACACTGCGACGCACCCCGCAGCGTAGTGCGTGAATGCGTGTCTTAAGGGCCAAGCGCCCGAAAAGTGCCATAAAACAGTGATTTTCTGAGGCCTACTCCTCCGTAACGGCTAGGTCAATTGGTTTGAAAAAAATATATGTTTATTATAGATTCATGAACAATAATATCAACATTTGATTTTTTCGTGCAATAAAAATATTTTGCAATTTCGCAACTTTTCGCAACTTTTCCCTACTCCTCTGAAACGGCTTGGACCTTTAGAAACATTTTTACACATAAAAATTGGTGGTTAAATATCCTTCAAAGTGAACATTACATATGTAAATCAATCAATATCTCGCAGAGAAAATGGATTTAAAGCGCTTTCCGGGCGCTGCTGGCCGCAAATAAATGCACAGATTTGTGTACTGCCGCCTAGGCGAGTGCGAGAGTTGCGTTCACATAATTTCGGTCAGATGGTTCAAGGGACTATACGCCTTAAGGCCCAAGCGCCCGAAAAGTGAAATAAAACAGTGACTTTCTGAAGCTTACTCCTCGGCTACGGCCAGGTTAATAGGTTTGAAATAAATATATGTTTATTATAGATTCATGAACAACATTATCAACATTTGATTGTTTCGTGCGATTAATACTTTTGTCTAAAAAAATATTTAGCATTTTCGCAACTTTTCTTTCTCCTTTGAAACGGCTTGGCTGTTTAGAAAAAAATTTACACATTAAATTGGTGGTTAACTATTCTTCAAAGTTAACATAGCATAGCAAAATCAATCAATATTTTGCAAAGAAAATGGATTTAACGGTCAGCCGCGCACTATCCGGGCGCAGCTAGCCGCAATTAAATGCATAGAAACGCGTACTGCCGCCTAGGCGGGTACGAGAGTTGTGTCCATTTAATTTCGGCCAGATGGTTCAAGGGACTATAAGCCTTAACGTTGCTTGTAAGTATCTCCGTTTGTAAAGAAAGTACGCACAGTCCAACACACTGAAACTGCATCCACGTGAGTTAATGCAGTAGCCACGATGATGATGTAGTGATTCACGTAATCAAAACCGTACCGACATCGTAGCGATTTAGTCGTTTAGACCATTTCCGTATTCACATCCAACAATCGAGTTTGGACGACACCGATTTTAAAGCCGTTTGAAATTCGTCGATTTAAAAAAAAAATCTGTATTACATTATCCTGGTAGAATACTTATTAATGTAACTGGACATAAGTCAATAGATCCTCAATATCGCTTTTGGATAGGACTTCGATCGAACGACTATAAAACTTCAACGATATTTGGCTTGTTTGATTTTACGTGAATCAGGCTACAGATCACACACCTACATGCGGAGGAACACGCACTCACGCGCGTGGGTGCGGGGCGACACGCATGGTATGCCACACTGAGTCTCGTAGTACCGTGCGTGATTTTGTATGAAATGAGTGCGTGTCTGCGTGAATTTACAAGACGCACCTACGCGCGTGATTGCGTAAAAGACCCACAAGATGATGCAGGTCTGCACTCCCGCAAGTACGTACGTAGGAGCGTTTCCACGCGCTACGCTGCGTGGTGCGTGGCTGTGTGATAATCGCCTAAGTTATTAGCTGACCTGCGCATCTTTGTCTGCATTACTTAAAAGATTACCATGAAAAAGGCAATAGTAACTCAAAGTTTAAAGATAGACGTCTGCTATTGCGGTTAAGATTTTACCTATAGAATTTCATGAAATAAAGTTTGACCCATTTTGAGTATTCTCTTTGGCTCCTACTCGTTTGTAACTTTGGTTAAAGAGAATGAGCCGCAGGCAAAACATTATAGCTTTTATTTCTTCCATACGGGGTGACACTACATTTATTTATTCATAAAAAACTTAAATAATAAATAAAGTATTTATACTAAAACCTAACTATGTACATAAATATAATACAAAATGACAAAGTACGCTCAGGCGTCAAAGTATCAAAGTACTCCTCCACATCGCTGTCATCTGGACATGTGCCCAGAAGACTGGCAGCATTGCCACGTTGAATGGCAATGCTAATTCTTTGGGCGAAGAACGAGCCAGCCCTCTGGTCACGTGAAGTGTCGATCAGTCGGCGTGAAATTTCCTTGAAAAGAAGACGCGCACTGGGACCCCATGAACCAAGTGTTTCGACCCCAAACGGCTCAAATCTGTAATTGTAATTTATTTATTATATGCTTTATGCTCACAAAAGTACAGAGGCGGACTTAATGCCGCAGTCAATATTTTACATGTTACATGTTGTTGTCTACATTTTTTTTTAATCTCCTCCAAAAATATGAGTTTCAAGTATTATTATTATTTTACCGTGTCTTGTCTTGTTATCAGCGTTTTCTTCATACTTTTTGGAGCTAAAATATACTTCTAATGATGTTCTTCACGTTTTGTACATTATTTCACGATATGAATTATAACGTAGATATGTATAGTTACACAAAAATAACCTTACCAGGCTTAGCCAAGTCGATAATCTACAATCGTTAACGCTAGTAGAAAAGTTCAAATGTATGGGAATGAAGTCGTCTAAACTAGAGACGTACTAATGCCGTAGCAGGCAATATTGCCGTGAAGTGGGAATATTGCCCGAAGTATGAATATTGGTGGCAATATTCCCATATTGCCGGCAACTGCACATCTCTAGTCTCAACGCTAAGTCACGTTACAAAATATATAGGTACAAAAGTCAATCTACATACAAAGCGCGCTCGAGTAACGCACACATAGTCACCGCTCATAAGTGTGCGTCCACTGAGCGTAGGTATAAAAAGTGAAGTACATACATGAGATTGTCTCCTGTACCTATCTATTTTGTGGTCACGTGGTCAGAACAAAGGAATCGGAGGCGTTTCCGACTGTAGAAAGAACGAAATAGTCTAAGATCCCAGAGAGATCTGACTTGGTCGAAGCCTACTGGGGCCAGGGTTAGTTTCGAAAGACAGCTCGAGCCCCGGTATGAAGGCTAGAAGGAACTGGGTGAGTCTTTTAGTCAATAAGAATCTGACACTATCTCCCGCTCCACCCAAGAGCGAGGGTTGTGATTTTTACCCACAATAAAAAAAAAGAGATCTGACTTAACTTATTTTCACATGGATGAAACCTTAAGTTCTCAGTAGCGTCTCATGTGCTTTGAATACCTGTAATAATAATTGTGGAGCTCCTCCTTGGGGCTGTTGGGCAGGTACGAGGTGAGAAAGGGAACTAAAAATAAGAGTTACTTAACTTAAACTTTTATGGCTGACTTTTTTTAGAATATTATTCTAAAGTAGTATCATAATGTCAGACACTTCCCATGGACCACTTCTGTCAGACGCTTTAAAGCTCCACAAAAATTAAACGAAATTTACTTATTTGTACTTGTCTGATTTTTAAAAAAGTAAGCCGTAGAGCTGCGAGAGCAGTGGTGGCCGAGTGATAATAGCCCCGACTTACGAGTTTTAGGTTGGTTCGAACCCAGCCAGGCGCATTACTTTGTGTAATTTATTTCATCACCACTGCTCTTAAAACGGTGAAGGAAAACATCGTGAGGAATTCGATGACATATTTTGTGACTTTCACCAACCTGCACCGGGGCCCACGTGGTGAAATACGGCCCATTCCCTCTCCTAGAGAGGAGGCCTGAGTCCCAGCAGTGGGAACATTAAAAAGGCTGATGATGATGATGATGATTAAAGTAACTATTACAAAGTTATATTTACTGAAATATAACTTTGTAGGTAATAGTAAACTACTGAGTTTGATAAATATGGTAGTGACCATAAAAAAAAAAAATATTCAGCCAAGAGTAATGGCCGAGAGCGCACATGCGTTTCAGAGCGAGTGAGACGATTTCATGCACTAACTGGATGTTTGCTACACAAAATAAATTAGGTACAAAAGTCAATCTACATACAAAGCGCGCTCGAGCAACGCACACATAGACACCGCTTTTTTTTTTTTTTTTTTTTTTTTTTCGATGGGAAAAATCATCTTATGACAACTCCCGCTCTTGGGCGGAGCGGGAGATAGTGTCAGACTCTTACTGACTAAAAAACCCATCCCGTTCCTTCAAGCCTTCGATACCGGGGCTCGAGCGCCCTTTCGGATTACCCTGGCCCCGGTAGGCTTCGACCCGGCTGGGCCCCTGCTGTTGCTGACAACTCCTTGAGGCGCGCGGGAACAGCGCGCGCCGTCGACGACTTGGGCTTGGTCCGGACGGTTACCGGACGGCCGGACAGCGAGCTACCCATTGCTCACTGTCCGCAAGCCCGCGCCTACGGTGGCTGGAAATCGGGATCGGAATCCCGGCGGCGGCGGCGAGAGCGCCGTTGCCTGATGCGGTCGGCCTCCTCCTTAGCGAGCATTACTGCTTCGCAGAAGTCGGCGACCGCCTGCCACTCCTCCTCGCTCCGGACCATGGCCTCGACCAAGGCCCGGCGCGAGAGGTCTCCGCCGCCGATCACCCCCACGAGGGCACGGCGATGCTCCGCCCAAGCAGGGCACACCGCGATTGTGTGCTCCACCGTGTCCTCCGGGCGTTCCGCACAGTGGCGACACCCGGGCGTCACTTCCGCTTTAATTCGGAACAGGAACCTCCCGAACTTGCCATTTCCGGAGAGGACCTGTGTCATGCGGAAGGTAAGGACGCCGTGAGGTCTTTCCAGCCACGCCTCAAAGAGGGGACTTATCGCCATAATTGTGGCGTGCCCATGACGGGGTTGCGATAGTCGCTGACGCCATTCCACCATGAGATCCCGCCGGAGCTCTGTCCGCCATGCCGTGACCTGTCGCGGCAGAGGACTTTCACCCCGGCGTTGCATCTCCACGCGCATGTCGTGCATGTGTGCAAGGACTGTTGCCTCCAGATCCCACGGTGGTAGGCCAGCCAGAAGGCTCGCCGCTTCGCGGGAAATCGTGCGGTATCCCCGCACCATCCGAATTGCCATGGCCCTCTGGCAGGCGTTCAGAAAGGCCGCCGGTCGCTTTTGCAGCGACAGCGCCCACACCGGCGCCCCGTAGAGGGCCATGGACCGAACGATCCCCGCGTAGAGCCTCCGGCAGGAGGCGTCTGGACCCCCAAGGTTGGGCAGGAGCCGCCCGAGAGCGGCCCCAGTCCGGTTGAGTTTGGGAGCCAGACGTCGGAAATGCTCCTCGAAATTCCATCGGCTGTCGAGGATGAGTCCCAGATACCTCATCGATGTCCCGACGCCGATGCGAACTCCTCCTACCGTTAGTTGGGAACCCGGCGGTGGCGCGTTCCGACGGCCGCGACCGTGAAAACACATGGCCTCGGATTTGCGCAGCGCCACCTCGAGTCCCAACTCCTGGATCCTACCAACGACTATCGCAACCCCGCGTGTCGCTAAAGCGGCCGCCGCCCGGTACGACTCTCCCTGCGCTAGAACCAGCGTGTCGTCTGCGTAGCAGACCACGCTGACCCCGTCAGGGAGGTCGCCCCGCAGCACGTAATCGTACCCGATGTTCCACAAGGGTGGCCCTAGTACCGACCCCTGCGGAACACCGCACGACATCTCCCGACGTTTCCAGTCTCCCTGGTGACCGGGGTAGACAATATACCTGTCCGACAGGTAGGCCTCGACTACTCGACAGAGGTATTCGGGCACCCGGTGGTACCGGAGTGCCCTCCGGATCGTACTCCAGGGCAGGGAATTAAAAGCGTTGGCAATGTCCAAGGACACTGCCACGACACGCCTACCCTGGGACACCGCATCCCCCGTCGTGAGGGCTCGCACGCGCATGATGGCGTCCACCGTCGAGCGCATCCTGCGAAAGCCGAACTGTCCGTCCGAAAGGTCCGGCCCCACCCGTGAAAGGCGCGCGACGAGGCGGCTCGCAATCACTCTTTCAAAGAGCTTGCCCACCTCGTCGAGCAGCACAATGGGCCGGTACGCGGACGGAGAGTCCGCAGGGCGCCCTGGCTTCGCGATGAGGACCAGTTTCCCCGTCTTCCAGCGAAGTGGGAACTGGCCCCTCTCCAAGCATGCGCTGAAGAGCCCTCTCAGTCGAGGCCCGAGAGCCTCCATGGCCAGGACCCAGGCTTTCCCAGGCAAGCCATCGGGTCCTGGGGCGGCGTTCTTGGCACTCAGCCTTTGCACCGCCACTCTCATCTCTGCCTCGGTCACCTCTGGAGCATTATCGTCGTCGTCGCTATTGCGGTCCGCGTCAGACACCGCTGGCGGAGGCGGAGCCATGGGCGGGGGGGAGTGTTCCCCTCGCGCAGGGAACAGAGCGCTCACCACACCCTCCACGAGTTGGGGCCGGAGACTCTGAGTCAGCGGCGGAGCCCAGGGGCGCAGTTTCTCCCGTATCAATTTGTACGGGCGCCCCCACGGGTCCGCGTTCAGAGACCCCAGCCACACGTCGCGGGCCTCGAGTTTGGCCCGCTTAATCTCCGCTCGGAGGGTGTGTTTTGCCTCTCTGTAGCCTTCGTACAGCTCCGCCTCTCTGGCCTCCGCATCCGGCGCGCGGATGCGGCGCCTGCAGTATCTGGCGTACCGGCGTCGCGCGTGATTGCACGTGTTGCGCAGTGCAGCGATTTCCGGCGACCACCAGTACACCTGGCGCTTAGCACGTCCTGGACGGACTCGGGGCATTGCCGCATCGCAAATTTGCGACATGGCCTCCCGGAACCACTCCGCCTCGACGTCGATGTCGACAGGCCTGTCCGGTGCTTGCACCCAGGCCTGTACCGTCGCGGCTTCCAGGAGGAGCTCCCGGTCCATCTGCTTAAGCGCCCAACGCGGACCGCAAGGGCTCTGTCGGACCGGCGCGGCCGAGGTTTCGGCGGAGACGTCCAACCGGATATACCGGTGGTCATAGACACCGCTCACGGACACGATATCTCGGAGCGCCTCGGCCCGCTCGTCGAACAGTTCCGGCTCAAACGCTCATTAGTGTGCGTCCACCGAGCGTAGGTATAAAAAGTGAAGTACATACATGAGATTGTCTTCTGTACATATCTATTTTGTGTTTGCTAGGTTCATTCAACACCTACTCCACTCCGCTTCCTCGCACCACTCTGCTTAACACAGTTACACAGCTTCATTACGCATCCTCTCATCGCCCAGTACCTTGCATATCTTTGGCATAAAAGCACCCTTCTAAGTCTCATCATTGAAATACACCAACATACCACTCACTCTACAATTAATAGAATCTCAAGAAAAATAAAATTCTTTTTGCAATTCCGTTAGAAAATCTTAAGGTGTATAGTCCCTTTACCAAACGCCTTAAGATTTTCTTGGTCGGAATTAAATACACACTTAAGGAGTATAATGTTTTTGTCTGGTAGTTTTGCTGAACTGGACCTATTTGGCGCCGCCGTGAGACACACATTGTTAATTGTTTCTTTTTTTTTTATAAAATCATTAGTGTCTACATGTTGTTACTGCATTGTGTGTATAGTTTTCTTTCTTTTATTCATTTAATGCCAGCAAGCAGCGCGCGTATGGAGTCCTGCTGACCTCTAAATCCATTTTCTTTGCAAAATATTGATGGATTTAAATATGTTATGAGTACATTCTGAAGAACAATTAACAAGTAATAGTTTTGTGTAAATATATTTATAAAGATCAAAGCCTTATAGAGTAGAGAAAACTGTTTTTTCTTCTTCCTGTCCTCGTCCCATATTATTTGGGGTCGGTGCAACACGTTTTTTCCTCCATTTTGTCCTTTCACCCGTCAAACTATCACTAACTCCCTGTTCTTTCATATCACTACTTAAAATATCTGTACGGGTCAATCACCGTACAGTACGTTTACCTGGGTCATCATTATTGCGCCACCCGCTCAGTATGTTTCCATCATTTATATTATTGCAATTACACCGCAATAGTTCAGTACGTAATTCGGCGACATACCGTGCGCGTGACTCATAATCCCATATCGTTCACCATCCATCCTAGTATAAATTAATCTTAATCTTATGTTTGTGGAAACTGACAATACAGTGAATTTATTAATCTTAAACTGACTTTTATCTCTTATCTCATCCTTTATCTCTATCTTACCCCAACCCCGAACATTGGTCCTTCGAGCACGTTAGCGGGACCGAAACGCGTGTGCAAAATTTGTGCTAAGTGTGCGTTTTACCGGTTTCGCTATACACAATTAGTAACCTTGGAAAATACAGTGTGTGTGTAATCTCGTGATCCCGGTGCCAAGAAAGGCGCCACGTTATCTCATCTCGTGATCCTGTTCAATCCCGCTGCCTAGGAAGGTAGCACTTTGTCTCATCTCGTGATCCCGGTGCCTAGGAAGGCGCCACTTTATCTCATCTCGTGATCCTGTGCAATCCCGCTGCCTAGGAAGGTAGCACTTTGTCTCATCTCGTGATCCCGGTGCCTAGAAAGGCACCACTTGGTCTCATCTCGTAGTCCTGGTCAATCCCGGTGCCTAGGAGGGCGCCACTCATCTCATCTTGCGATCCTGTTCGACCTCGAAAAATCCCTACAAGTAAGGTATCTTTCTTCTTACTTTGACTATGGCTACAATGGAAGACATTTTAGCTACTCAACAGCAAATCATTGAAGGCATAGATAGACTTTACTCCAACTACAAGAAAGATGGAGCAGAACGGAAGACCCCCGACTACCTACGTCGACGATTGGAAAGCCTAGAGCAATATTTTACGGAGTTTCATAATAATCATATGAGTTTGTTATCTTTTGGTGATCGATCTCATGCGTATTTTACTACCAATCAGTATGATCAAATGAAGGTGAAATATAGCAATATTAAAACAGCCATTCAAAATTATAAGCCTTCCACAGACAGACCTCAAACCCCTGTTTTGAAACCCCCTACTTTTCAACCGTCTTCAACATCTCAAACCTCGAATCTCTCATCTCAAAGTAATCCTCCTAAGGACAGCGCAAATATAGAAGACCTCTTAAAGAAACAAGCTACTAATTTTAGGGCATTCTCAAGAGAAGCTGCTGACATTGATCTCAATCTTATCTCTGAAAAGTGGGAGTTTGAAGACATCCTAAAAACTTTAAAAACTCGTTGGGCAGCGATTGACACCCTACACTGGGAACTTGACAACGAGCTCAACGGCTCCAACGCCCAGTACGACGAGCAATTCTCGAACTACGAGAAATATTATAAAACCCTGAAAAAAGATATTAACCGAAAGATGTGGTCGGTGGCTCATATAGAGAAATCGACCCCAAAAATGGAAATAGCTACCTTTGAAGGGAGCTATACATCGTGGATCTCATTCAAAGACCTTTTTACAGAAACTGTACACAATAATCCCTCTTTATCAAATGCCCAAAAAATGCAGTTCCTGAAAAGTAAGATCAAGGGCGAGCCGGAAAAATTGATCAACCATCTTCAAATAAGTTCCGACAACTACCCCGTCTGTTGGAATATCCTTACGCATCGCTATGACAATAAGCGTCGTATCTTTATATCTCATCTCAAAAACATCTTAAATATCCCGACCTCTCAGCAAAAATCAGCGAATCACCTCAAACGGATCCACGATACAACGTACGAAAGCGTGAACGCCATAAAAAATCTCGGAGTCGATGTATCTACCTGGGATCCCTTTCTCGTGTGTATCCTAGCGGAGAAATTAGACCCCGAGACTAACGATGACTATATAGATTCGTTAAAATCTCCGAAGGAGTTACCCGTATTGGAAGAATTTCTCCGGTTTCTGGAGAATAAGTTTACGTCACTGGAAACTTCCCGGAAAAAACAAGAACCCTTCATTCAAAAATCATCTCCTCAATCTCAACACGCATCTTCATCATCTAAAGGTTATCTTAATAACCAACAATTTAATCCAAAAGGATTTAATCCTAGATTCAAACAAAATAACAATACCTCTAAAATATTGTTACACAATTAACAACAAAAATATATTTAATGTCAATTTCTAAATTCTGTTTGTCCAAATTTAATTTAAATTTAATTTACTGATCAAATTAAAAAAAAAATCTGTTTTTTATGTTTATTCTTACTATTATTTATTCTGTATTTTAATTATTGTTATTATCTGTTAAGGCGTACAAATTAGTGCATGCAGTGCTCTTCTTTAAGTGATGGGGCACTTAGACGTAAGATTGTATTGTTTTTTCTTTATACATATGTAATAGTGCACTCATTGTTGAAGAGCCAAATAAATAAATAAATAAATAAATAAATAAATAAATAAATAATCATACCTATTCGACAAACCAGGTCATTTCGCAATCGTCAAAGTCCAATTGGAAAAATAACGAAAGACGTAAACAGTGTGGTATTTGCAATGCAAGCGATCACCGCATACAAAATTGCCAGAAGCTAGCAAAAATGCAACCATCGGCACGCAGAAACGCAATTGCAAATTTGAACTTATGTATCAACTGTTTGCACTATCACGAAGGTAGAAAATGCCTTTCGGAAATAAAGTGTAAAGAGTGCAATAAAGACCATAATACAATTCTACATGAATGTTTTACGTCAAGAAATGCTACATCGGATGCGTCGCGATCGGGGCCGAGCACGGCCACTATTACGAAATCTCCACCTCAGCAACAAGATATGAACTCCTTAGTATCTATGCAAAATGATCCTACAGAAATTCTCCTCGCGACAGCTATTATTAAGGTTCAAGCAGCAGACGGATCTTACGAAAAAATGAGAGCTCTTTTAGACCAGGGATCTCAGACCTCAATCATCACTGAACGAGCCGCACAGCCTCTAAAGCTGCGTCGGCAAAAATGTACTGGACTTATATCTGGAATTGGAAACAATGAAAATAGCTGTAAGGGCATGATCTCTATTAAGTGTATGTCGTTAATTAATGACTTCACTTTCGAATCCGACGTATTTATAATGAAAAGACTAGTCAAGAATTTGCCTAGTCATACCTTCAGTAAACCCAACTGGCCAACCCTAAACCAAATTATATTTTTTTGTAATTTGTAAGAAATATAAATGCAGCATTTGACAGCTGCTAAGTTAGATATATCCGATTTAAACAACTATTTATGTTATAGAATAATATTCATCCTTTTTTATATGTATAAAGCAGTACCTACAAAATATTAAGTAAGTGATACTTAGATTTCTAATTCTTTTGTTAAGTTACATATTGTTGTGAATGACAATTCAAACGTAAACATAACCTTAGTTGGTTGGTGACAGAACTTTGATTTCTAAAGTTTATTTTCTTTTACTAACTATCTTCTAAATCTTTATCTCAATCGACCTTGTCTATTCTGTTTTCTTTTAATTTCCTTATAATCATGCCTTTGACTCGTAGCGCCTATGCTCGCCAGTTGGAGTCCAAACTCAGTCTGGCTTTGAGCCAATTAAAGGCCTCCAAAGAGTGCTGTGACCAACTAAATAAGGAAATAGATGACAGTGAAAAGGTCCTCCTTGAAGCCCATAACAATAATAGAAAGTTGAAAAATGAAATGGCTCAGTTATACATTCAATTCACTGAAGCCATAGAAGACCGGGATAGGCTCCAACTTGTTGTGGACGGGTTCAGCCAATGTAGCACAGAGTATGAAAATGCTCTGAGCCACAAATACTTATTGCAACAACAGCTGCAAGAGGCAAAAACTCAAATATCACAACTCGAGACGACTAATCTTAACATCACTGCCTCGTTGAATCAAAGTCTGTTCAGCGAGTTGGTGCCTATTGCTCCATCAATGGTATCACAAATTAACCCCTCTTATACTATAGATTTGACTAGTGATGATGAGTCTGAATCAACTAAAAGAGTGAGGGTAGTCACAAGTAAAAATAAACTTAAAAAATATATAAAAATCAACAGATATATAGTAAAAACTAAGAAAATGGTCAAAAAACAAAAGTATTTTATCAAGAATGTGAAATTAAATCGGGAAAGATTACACTTACTTAGGCAATTAGATATATATTCTTCCAACTTAGAAAAAAGTACTAAGAAATACCAATCTGACACTGAAGACTTGCAAAGTGAGCTGAACCGCTTACAACACAAACTTAGTTCAATGTCCATCAAATATACAGCGTCTGAAAACCAAATGAAGGAATATGTATTGGCAATGAATGAGCTGGTGAGCTCACAAAAACCCAATTGTGAGCATTGTCAAACTACATCTATTACATCTGCGCCGGGCCATTCATTGTCAATATGTGATACCACCTTACCCCAGTCTAGTGTCAGTTTGCCAGTTGAAATAACTAATTGCTTTTCACAACAGTTCTCAAATAGGGAAATAGTAATTTTTTGTGATGAAATTGGAAAAGACTTAGGCCATTTGTTGACAAACGAATATCCAGGACACTCAATTATAAACAACTGTATGCCTGGCAGTTCCTTATATGATATAATGAAAGAAATAATAAAATGTAAATTTAACCAGGATGCTATACTTTTAATTTTTATTGGTAATAGGGGAAATGTGAATAGAGGAGAATTACTCCAATATTATAGTACCTTAAGTAACCTGAGTGTGGGAAAAATTGTGATGTTTACATTCCCCTACAGCCAAAGTTTGCCACAGGAAGAAAATTGCATTAGATATAAGATTAATATGACATTGTACAATTTGATATTAAATAATAATTTATTCCATTTAATTGACACCAACAATTATGTTGGTACTAACTATTATTTGACAAAAGATAGATATCTTGCTGATAATTACTATCTTTCCAAATTTTGTAAGAGACAGATAGCTATGTCGCTATCATATTATTTTTTTATTTCAGCCAAGAACTTGGCTAAACAACTTGCTCCTGTTGAGCAATGCAATGACTTGATAATTGATTATGCCAATAAGTTGGCATCAAATATTGACATTAATATTAATTTAAATTAGAAATTGAGACAACAGAGTCAATCTCTAGCACGAATTTACTGATAAACAAAAATCATTCAAATCAAATCTTGAAATCAATAAATAGTATCAACCTGGTGCATCAAAACATTCAAGGATTCATGAATAAAGATTTAGAGGTAGAGCTATTCCTTAATTGTAATGATATTGATATTCTTTGTATAACGGAACATTGGCTTAAAAGCCACCAGCTCATGTTCAATTTTAATAACCACCAGGTTGGTAGTTCATTCAGCAGAACTAATGCCTTACGTGGTGGCTCATTGATTTTAGTTAGTAACCACATTAAATTTAAGGAACGTAAGGATATTGTGAGTCTATCTGTTGAGCGGTCAATTGAAATAGCCTGTGTTGAGTTGGAGCAGTTTATTATATTAAGTGTGTACAAACCCCCTTCCGGATTGTATGACTGCTTTGAAAAGGTAATGGATGAAGTGTTTCACAAGATTTGTAATTCAAACAAGTACATAATCACATGTGGTGATTTTAATGTTAATTTATTAGAAAATTCAGCTCTAAGTAGCAAAATTATAAGTTTGTTTCAGTCCTACAATCTTGTTAATTTATTTTTAGAGCCTACAAGAATAACTCCTACTAGTGCCACTTGCATAGATAATATTTATACCGATGTTGTACCTAGCCATAAAGACATTATAAATTTACTAGATTCTGATCATTGTGGGCAATTAATTACTTTTCAAATTCCAAACATCATAGTGGCTAAAAAGAATATCACTGTTAACCCGAAAACTGCAAATCGCTTAAAAACTTTTAAAACTAAACTAATTAATAATTTACCAGCTTTGTCAACATTAGATGATCTGAATCAACAATATGAATCTTTTTTTAATATGTACTGTAAGCAATTTAATTCCACTTTTATACCCAAAACTATATCGGTTAATAGTAATGTATCTTTCAGTGAATGGGCTACCATTGGTATACATAAAAGTAGAACGCGACTCTATGAATTGTATGATGAAAAAATTCTTGTAAACACCGCCGAGTTTAGTTTGTATGTTAGAAAGTATTCAAAATTATTCAAAAAAGTATGCTCTGTTGCAAAATCGCGCTACTTGAGTTCCAAAATTAAAAATAGTAATAATATAATTAAAACGACCTGGAATATTATAAACAGTGAAACTGGAAGATCTACAAAACCATGTAGTGAATATAGCCTTAAAATTAATGACAGTGTGATCAAATCGGACTCACAAGTTGCTGCAGCTTTTGAAAAGTTCTTTTCAGAGATCCCCATATTAACTACTAAATCTCTGAACTCATCACCTACTGCTGCAGAGTCTCTGCTTAAAGAAAATGTTAAAGTTTGTGATTCAGATTTTAATTTCGAACATGTGACATATGTGGATATAATTAAAACCTTTAACACTTTGAATGTGAAAAAGACCACAGATTTGTGGGGAAATTCTGTGGATGTTGTAAAGTCCATTATAAAGGTTGTAGCTCCTAGTTTAGCACTTATTTTTAATAATTGTATTGATCGTGGCGAGTTTCCTGATTTAATGAAGTATAGTAAAATAATACCATTGTTTAAAACGGGTAGTACATCTGACCCCACAAATTATAGACCTATTTCAGTGCTACCCACCTTTAGTAAAATATTTGAGAAACTAATTTTACATCAATTACAAATATTTTTTAATAGACATAAGTTGTTACATAATAAACAGTTCGGTTTTACAAGGGGTCGTTCAACAACCGATGCCGGGGTTGAACTTTTAGGCCATATTTATAATGCATGGGAAGACAAATGCGATGTCCTGGGCATTTTTTGTGATTTGTCCAAGGCTTTCGATTGCGTTCTCCATGAAACATTAATCAGGAAACTACACCATTACGGGATCCGGAATTCCTCTCTGGATCTTCTTACTTCTTATTTGAGTGATAGGATTCAGAGAGTTGATGTAAACGGAAAAAGATCACCCGGGTCTGCAGTATCAATGGGTGTGCCCCAGGGCTCGATTCTTGGTCCATTTTTATTTCTTATTTATATAAATGACTTGCCATACCTCATAAAGGATAACCATGATATAGTATTGTTTGCAGACGACACTTCGCTTTTGTTTAAGCTTAAACGTCAGCAGCCGGTTACTGATGACATAAATAACGCCCTTTCAAAAATAGTACACTGGTTTAATGTCAATAACCTGCTCCTTAATGAAAAGAAAACCAAATTTGTTAAATTTACGATGCCTCACGTAAGGCAGGTAGAAACTAGTGTGCTAATAAAAGGTAAAGAATTGAGTCCTGAAGACACTACAGTGTTCTTGGGTATAACTCTTGATGCTAAGCTTCAGTGGGGCCCTCACATAGATAAGTTGTCGAAAAAACTTAGCTCTGCCGCATACGCTGTTAGGCAAATTCGAAATCTAACTGACTTAGAGACAGCCCGTTTAGTATACTTCAGTTATTTTCATAGCGTCATGTCGTACGGTATTCTATTATGGGGAAATGCCGCCGATATCCAAACGATTTTTGTTTTGCAGAAAAGGGCCATTCGTGCAATTTATAAATTAAGTCCCAGATACTCCCTCAGAGATAAATTTAAAAATATTAATATTTTGACTGTGCCATCTCAGTATATCTATGACAATATTTTGTATGTTCATAAAAATAAAAACATGTTTAAAAAATACAGTGATATTCATAACGTTAATACTAGGAACAAACACAAGTTAGTGGTTCCTGCAACCAGGCTCAAAAAAATAGGACGCTCATTTAGATGCCAAAGTATACATTTTTATAATAAGCTTCCCAGTCCTATTCAAGAACTTAGCATTAATAAATTCAAAACAATTGTAAAGCGTAAACTTTGCCAAAAGGCTTTTTATACTGTAAAAGAGTATCTCGAGGATAAAACGGCTTGGGATTGACCTGCTCCAATACCTACTCACTATAATTGTTATCATTTGAATGTTTTTTTGTTTTAACTGCCTTTTTTTTATTGACGATTGTTGTTGTTTTACAATTATGATATTGTATATATATATATATTTTATTATTTTTTTACAATTATGACATGTTTATTTTTACTATTTGACTGAATTTTTATTTATATACTTTTTTTTTTTTTACAATTTGCAATATTTACACTTTTGTAAATTTTATTATTGTGAATGTGAGAACTATGTGGATTACTCTTTCCTTTACTTTTATTTTCACATGATGTCTGGCAGTTTTGAGTATTTGATGTGGCCTACCCAAATGTCCTTTCTTTGGCATTGTTCGTCAAGTCGTTGAGCTCCTTAGTAGTCCTGAGTTGAGCTACACGCATACTGACAAATGCTTGCACTGACTGGACAGGTCCACTTAGAACTGTGTGGTTCTTTCTTCAAAAGACCATCTCAGGCTCAATCTGCACGGTTCTCATATGATTTGACCATTACATGTTTTGCTGTATGGACTTTAAAAGAGACTTTGACCCCTGAGTTTGTTTCGGTGTTTCTTCTCAGGGTAGTCAGTTAGGAAACACCGGCCTCATCTAGCGTTAATTGACAAAAAAAAAAAATTGACGTGTAAAAGTGTTTTTATAAAACCTACTTGCAAAATAAAGATCATTTATCATTTATCATTTAAATAACCCTAGCTGATCCTGAGTTTTATAAAAGTAGACCAGTTGATATTTTATTCGGCGCTGATGTTTATTCCCAAATCCTATTGGATGGTATCTGCCGTTCCGAGGGAATGTTACCCATTGCCCAGCAGACACAGCTGGGATGGATCCTAAGCGGTAACTGTAAAACATTTCAGTGCAATGTGATCCTAAATAATCTTACCGATATCCAACAGTTCTGGGAAATGGAGGATATTTGCGAACCCTTAGCGATGTCTCAAGAAGATCAAGCTTGCGTTGAATTCTTCCAATCCTCAACCTCTAGGCGCGAAGACGGCAGCTATGTCGTGAAAATACCTTTTAAAGAAAATTTTGAAGAAAAGTTGGGCGAATCCAAAAATAAATCCCTTGCGCAATTCTTTCAAATAGAAAGGAAATTAATTAAGCAACCCGACCTGGCACGTGACTATAAGTTGTTTATGTCCGAGTACTTAGAGCTCGGACATATGATCCCCGTTGCGACAAACGTCAACGTAACCTCGGATTGCTACCTTTCGCATCATTGCGTACTTCGAGCTGAGTCATCAACTACAAAATTACGAGTTGTTTTTAATGCCTCTGCAAAAACCTCAACAGGCCACAGCCTCAATGATCTTATGTGCAGGGGGCCGAACCTGCAGCAAGACCTTTTAAGTCTCATCCTAAAATGGAGACAGTTTAAATACGCATTCACTGCTGACATCGAAAAGATGTTCCGCAATATTTGGCTACACCCTGATCATCAAAAGTTCCAGAAAGTTATTTGGAGAAATCATCAATCCCAACCTTTGCAAGAATATCAGCTAGCGACTGTCACCTATGGTACAAAGGCCGCACCTTTCCTGGCCATGATGACACTGAAACAACTTGCCAACGATGAAAGGCCAAATTATCCTAACAGCAGCGCTCCTGATATCTTAGAAACCTCCTTTTACATGGATGATCTCATGCATGGATCTCATACCGCGACAGCGGCTAAACATCTCAAAGCAGAGATGACAAACCTTCTTAAGTCAGGCGGCCTCAATCTTAGAAAATGGCGCTCAAACTTGCCTGAACTTTTAGACGATCATATTAATCCTCAAGACGAAGAATTTCATTTTAAACAGCCTGAATCTACAAAGGCTTTAGGTCTTCGCTGGAACCCAAAAGAAGACTATTTTATCTTTCATCCAATAGAAATTACCTCAGAAGACATCCCAACAAAACGACAATTCTTGTCTGAAATCTCAAAAATCTTTGATCCCTTGGGCTGGGTATCACCAGTCACAATAAAACTGAAAATCTTATTCCAAGAGACATGGAAAACGGAATTAGGTTGGGACCAACCGATTCCTCATAATATTGCCCTGGAATGGAACAAAATAAAGGCCGACTTACCTTATATATCCCATTTTAAAATACCTCGATGGATACAAACCATGGAGAATGATATAATCGAGCTTCATGGGTTTTGTGATGCTAGCACAAAGGCCTACGCTTGTGTTGTTTATTGTAAAATTACAAGACATCATAAGACATACGTAACCCTTGTAGCTGGTAAATCTAAAGTCGTACCTCTGAAAAAATCTCAATCTATACCTCGCTTGGAACTTAGTGGAGCTCTATTATTATCAAAACTTATGGCCAAAATAATCTCATCTCTATCTAACTTTATAATCCAAGCTTACGGCTGGGTAGATTCTATGGCAGTACTAGGATGGATAAATGGTGAACCAGAAAAATGGAAACCCTTTGTTGCCAACCGAGTAAAAATGATTTGCGACACTATCCCAAAATATAGGTGGCGATATGTAAAATCCCAAGAAAATCCCGCAGATTGTGCTAGCCGTAGTTTGACTGCATCCTGCTTAGCAAATCATTCACTTTGGTGGCACGGACCCGATTGGTTACCTCAATACAATCCTGAAAAGCATCCTGAACCTATCTTGTATAAAACAACTGAAGATCTCAGAAAGAAAAAGCTAGTAAACACTATTACTGCTGACTCTAGAAACTCAGTTATAAAACAATTATTAGAGAAATACAGCAGTTACAAGAAAATCGTTCGAGTTTTAGCCTATATAAACAAATTCAAAGACATCTTGATTTACAAGAAGAAACGTGAAAATTATCTTACTCTGCATGACCTCAAGCGAGCGACAGAAATGCTAATAAAACATGTGCAACAAGAATATTTTTTTAAGGAAATATCGCAACTTGAAAAAGGTGAACCTTTAAGCAAGAAAAGTCAAATCTTGAATCTCAACCCTATCTTAGACAGCCACGGAGTACTCCGTGTCGGTGGACGGCTAAAACATTCCAGTTTAGACCCCGAAATGAAACATCCTATTATCATCCCAAATCAAACCAAATTAGCTGACCTTATAATAGACGAATCCCATAAATTAGTATTCCATGGTGGAGTGAAGATGACGAGTGGATTTATAAGGCAGAAATATTGGATAATTGGAGGGAACCGCGCAACAAAAAAACGATTAAGAGCGTGTGTGAAGTGTAGAAGACACGATCCCATACTACAGCATCAACTCATGGGTGACTTACCTTCATCCAGATTAAATCCTAGTCGACCCTTTTATCATACCGGTATCGACTATACTGGACATGTTTTGGTGAAAGCGAACAAAGGTCGCGGCATCAAAACAAATAAAGGATACGTTGCAGTGTTCGTATGTATGGTTACAAAGGCCATACATTTAGAACTCGTATCGGATCTCACAGCGTCGGCTTTTATTGCTGCTCTTAGACGCATGTCAGCCAGAAGAGGAGTTCCTGGGCACCTTTACAGTGACCAAGGAACAAACTTCATTGGAGCCAACAAGATCCTAAAACAAGAAATCCTAGAAATCTCAGAACTCTTATCAAGCCAAGAAACATTATCTAACGTCTCAGAAATGAACATTGAGTGGCATTTTAATGCTCCGTCATGGCCTTCTGCTGGCGGGCTTTGGGAAGCTGCGGTGAAAAGTTTAAAACATCATCTTAAACGTGTTGTCGGCGAGCAAAAACTCACCTACGAAGAATATAGCACCCTCCTATCTCAACTCGAGGGTTGTTTAAACTCTCGACCACTGTGTCCTTTGAAGGAGGATCCCGAGGACATAGACTTTTTAACCCCGGCACACTTTCTTGCAAGTGGGCCTACCTTAACGATCTTTGAAACCGAAAATGATCTTAGAACTCGGTGGCATTTAGTACAAAAAATCTATAGAGATATTTGGGTCCAGTGGAAAAACGAATATCTCTCTCAATTATCTATTAGAGCTAAATGGAGACAATCTGAGAGGAATCTTAGTCTCAACGATATTGTTATCATCAAAGATGAAAACCTCCCGCCGGGAAAGTGGGCTCTAGGGCGTGTAGTAGAACTGCATCCTGGTTCTGACGGACATGTTAGAGTCGTTACCCTTAAAACCAAAAATGGATACCTAAAACGGCCTGTTGTTAAGCTATCTCTATTACCAGCGGACAGAGACAATAATCCTCCTAATGACAAAAAGGTTAAGGATGAAGCACCAAAGAAGAAAAATTCCAAGCGTATCTCATTCTCGACTATAGCTCTGTCTGTAACGCTATTCTTACTGTCACTAATAAACTTATCTCAAGCATCTTATAGTTTTACCCCTTTAAACAATAACAGCGTTTATTTTGATAAAATCTCCAACATGCATCTTATTCGAGACGACTGGCGATTAATTGTTTACTATGACACATATCCCTACAAAGAAGGCGCATCGGCGCTCGAGAAGTATATCAAATATCTTGAAACATTATGCGCCACTATTAAAGAACACACACCTTGCGACGGTATCATCTTACAACTCGGGCACGAGTTCGAAGAAATTAAACATTATGACAGTATGTTAACAATGAATGAATCATTTGTAACTGGAGAAGAGCGGCGGCGCCGGCGTCGCGGCCTGATAGACGGAGTAGGCTACGTTGCAAACAGCTTGTTTGGCGTGCTAGATCAGCGTTTTGCGGAGAAATACGCACAAGACATCGACCTTTTGAAAGAAAATGATAAACATTTGTACAACCTCTGGAAAAACCAAACCTCAATCGTGGAAGCCGAATTTAATCTTATGAAAAGAATGGAAAAAGCTGCGAGCAAACATCACAAATCGATAAATCAAAAGTTTAATTATCTTAAAGAATCCTATCAAGATCTTCAACGCGATGTACAGAACATGACTCTAGTTACCGACTTCTTAGCCTCGGCTCTGACGGCGAATAACTTACTATATAGCCTCAGAAAAATACAAGACTCCATTCTAGATACGGTAACTAATATTTACAATGGAAAACTGGACTTCCATCTGATATCTCCTAAACAGCTGAGAACGGAATTAAGTTCTATATCAGCACATATCCCTAAAGACATGGTACTTCCCGTCAACCATTTGAATCTCAAGGATCTCTATAACTTGATAAAAGTGCGGACAAAGTACTACAGTAAGTACTTGATTATTGAAATAAGAATACCCCTCATCGAGAGGAATCTTTACGAAATCTTTAACCTCATCCCAGTCCCACGATTATTGAACCATGACATGATACATGTGAAAGTTATCTCAAGTTATGCGGCCATTAACCTCAGAAAAGACTCATATCTAACCCTCACTGATGCTGATCTCCAGTCTTGTGTAAGACAAAATCCTATGTTGATTTTATGTCATACAAAAAACCCTATAAATATCTTAAAAGATGATCACAGCTTGTGTGAAACGGTCCCACACACAAGAACCTGTGAAACTATAGGAACCCCTTGCAAAAACATTTGGAAGGAATTAACAGCGGATAATAAATATTATTATTTTTGTTGCAATGAATGCAACTTCAAACTTCTCTGTGACGGTGAAATTACCGCCGTTAAATTGATAAATGCAGGTCTGTTGAATGTGGAGGAAGGCTGTATGATAAAGACGGACAATTTCGTTGTCCATTCCAATAGAAGGCTGTCTAGTAAAATGAATATTGGTGCAAGAATTATTGCGCCACAAATATCACCTATTAATCATATCTTCAACATATCTATCCCTGAATCTACTGAAATTAATCCTAATAATTCTGAAATATTGCGACAATTTGAAGATATACAGAAAAAGATTGAGATCCTGAAACAAACTGAACCTTGGAGTGATAAAATATCCTATCACGACGTACATCTTTATAGCGTCTTGTATGCTCTAATCTTTGGAATCCTGATAACTGCGGCGGTATACTGTTGGCGGCGCTACAGGCGGTCAACGCGTCGCGAATCTTCGATGCCTGCTGGAGAGGCATCAAACGCGTTCTCTTCACATCCCGGGAATGAGAATATTTTAAGTGAGTGTAGTGCGGTTAGGGAAAAAAGGCAATCTTTAGTCAGAGTGAAAAGTGCAGTGAGTGAGTGTTGTGATCTTAGGGAAAAAGGACAATTTAGTCAATCCGTGAAAAGTGATCCCAAAAACCTTATTAAATCTAGCCAGTGTTTGCAAACAGAGGATAGGGCCTCGTCCCCTGTTTTTCGCGTATTTTCCCTTCCCGATCTAAGTTCTAGCAACTACTTGTAATCGTTCGAAATATTGTCACTCACTTATTACTAATCGTTATCCCTGTCATATAGTTGATAAGCTGAATATTGTTTATCATCTTGTAAATCTCATCTTCATCTATATCCTACTAACCCCTATCTTTGCCCCCGGGAGCATGTACGGGTCAACCACCGTACAGTACGTTTACCTGGGTCATCATTATTGCGCCACCCGCTCAGTATGTTTCCATCATTTATATTATTGCAATTACACCGCAATAGTTCAGTACGTAATTCGGCGACATACCGTGCGCGTGACTCATAATCCCATATCGTTCACCATCCATCCTAGTATAAATTAATCTTAATCTTATGTTTGTGGAAACTGACAATACAGTGAATTTATTAATCTTAAACTGACTTTTATCTCTTATCTCATCCTTTATCTCTATCTTACCCCAACCCCGAACAATATCCATCTTTCTTTTCTTCGGCCTTTCTCTCCCTCTCCGTCCAGAGTAGGGAAAAGAAGCGAACAAAATTATTTTTTTGGCAATAGTATTAGTTTTACGAAAAAATCATATATTGATAATGTTGCACATGAATCTTTAATAATCATATATATTTATCAAAATTGACCTAGCCGTTGCCAAGGAGTAGGCTTCAGAAAGACACTGTTTTATAGCACTGCTCGGGAGTTAGGCCCTTAAATATCTAGATGATTGCCCGAATAATGTAGTTTTCAATTGCTTTCTTTGATGCTTTATTTTCTTTTAAATTACTGTTCGATGAATCCAATCTGCCCACACGCATGGCCCACGCTTTCTTGAATAAGAATATTTCAAAATTCGATGGAGAATAGCTCCTTTGTTACTCGTCTGTAATTATTTTCTTTATTTCATTTTACGCTAGCTTCTGCCAGCGATTTCGCCCGCGTAATAGAAAAAAATATTCCAAGGGGGACTTTATTCATCGACGGCACGTAATGTTCCACATGTACCAAAGATATTATTAAAACTCTTTCGGTATTCGCAACACACTGACTTTATTTTATCCAATACGTGTACCTACAGTTTAGTTACAAACATATGTACTGGGTGGCGTTACTAGTATCCTAAGCATAGGTGTAATCGAGACAGGTAACTTTATTTTGATACACTCATACTAACACTTCCACTTATCAAAATAAATTAAACATTATACACTTACAGTACCTAACATATTCATAACATTCAAACTTATAATGTTTTAAATAACAAAACCCTTAGTCAGAATGTCAGCAGGCATTTCTTCAGTAGGAACATATTCAGCGATCTTCGTAGATCGAGAAGTCGGCAGCCACTGTTTATTTCTCATGGGCGCTCGAGTCCCCGAGTAACTGCCCGGACCGAGCCCAAGTCGTCGACGGTGCGCACTGTTCCCGCGTGCCTCAAGGAATTATTGTCAGCAACAGCAGGGGCCCAGCTGGGTCGAAGCCTACTGGCCAGTGATAGTTTCGAAAGATAGCTCGATCCCCGGTATGAAGGCTTGAAGGAACGGGGTGGGTTTTTAGTCAGTAACAGTCTGACACTATCTCCCGCTCCGCCCTAGAGCGGGGATTGTCATTTTTTTTTATTGTTGATAGGTTCGCGCTTGACCGCTATCTCGCCTGATGGAAAGCGACGATGCGGTCGACGATGGAACACGCTTACCTAGAAGAAACCTATTCACTCTTGACTTAAAGATTCCCGGGTTGTAGCTATCAGAAAACACAGAATCCGGCAAGGAATTCCACTCCCTAGCTGCACGCACAATGAATGTTTTCCCAAAACGTTTTGTGCGTGTAGGTGGGATATCCACCATGTACCGGTGGCGCATCGCTGTACTTCTGGTAGTCCGATGATGGAAAGGGCTAGGCGGAATTAGGTTATGCAATTCCGATGCACACTCCCCGAAATGCAACCGGTAGAAAACAGACAGGCTAGCAACTCTGCGCCGATGCTCAAGACTTTGAAGCCTCGACTTGACGAGTGTATCATCGCCAATCAGATGATTTTCCCACCATGAAAAAAAGGGATGGAGCTATTTAAAGTATATAGCTCCGTCCCTCTTTCTCGTCTGCATGACTGACATTTTAACACGTCATGGTAATGCCCACAGAACAGATGGTCGCTGGAGGCGAAAGTTTCTGAAGTGGCGACCACGTACGTTGGAAGGCCTTGCACAAGGTAGATTGGTTACCTGGTGAAGGTCATGGGAATCCGATGCATGCGAGAGGCACACAGCAGTTGGTTATGGTTACTCTTCTTTTTATTCATTTATGTACACGTGTGTGTTCGTGCAATTAAAAATGAAATGAACAAATACAGGTGGAAGAGCACAAAGGTACTGAAAGATAGAAAGAAAGAAAGAAAAATATTTATTTTGGCACACAAAACATTGTAGACAACAAAAACTTATGACAAACACAAAAAATAAAATAAAATAAAAAGTAACATTGTAGGTATGTCTCACGCTTGCGCCAAAAAAGGTCCAGTTCAGCGAAATGCCAGACAACTAGGTAGTTGTCTGACGCTGGTTTTCAACTGAACCTTATTTCAAATGAAATTTCTTCTAGCAGACCGGCGACAGGAGAGTTGGATGAGAGATGACACTTGGGGAAAGCCAATGTCCAACAGTTTTTTTTTGGTCGGTAAGCGATGGACGGACACCTGATCTGCGTCTCCGAAAGGAAGAAGAGAGCTGGCTTTTCAGTCTCCAGGTGATGGTGGACTGCGACGATATTAGAGTGCAGACCTCTTATGTTAATGAGGTGCACTTTGTGGGAGAGGGAGTGCAGCCGCTGTTTAACGAGTCTCTTTGTCCTTTTCATATTCATATGAGTGAACGGGAGGAGAGGAGAAGGAAGTGAAATGAGGTTCCACGCAGCTAACCCTCAGGCACGCACTGAAGGGACGAAATCATTGGGGGACTAGTCTGGAGACTGCGGGGACGCCCGAGCCCCCCCGGGAATGTCCATCGGGCCCTCTCGTCTGGTCGCCAACCAGCACGATGGCGCATTCCGGGATTTTTCGACAGTTGGCGGGGCAGCCTTTCATGTGTGGCTAGCACATTACTTGGGCCCCCAACTACCTGCGGTCGGCCAGCGGCAACCGTGCCTCGGATCCCGCTACCCTCCGCGACTAGCCTCCCGATTCCTCCCTATCAGCATGAGCCAGATTGGTCTGCTTGCGTTGGAACAACTATTTCGACCCAACTCCTCTAGACTGGCTACACTGAGCATCATACCGGAACACGGCCAGGCCGTTTGGCGGTACGTCTTTGCTCAGTGGGTGGTCGCAAGCCAACGGTCGAAACCTACCACCAGTTAGTGTCACCTGATTAGCACCACCCGGGGACTACGTGTAGGGACTTGCTTCGGGTATTCTCCTACGGACGCGGGTGACTCGGTCCCCAAACGTCTTTCAGTTGATATGATGATGATGACACCTACTTTAGTCTAGCACTATGATAGAAATTTTTTATTTCCCACATGGGTTATTCAAAGTTATTAACGATCTTTTCAGAAGGTTAGTAAACATATTAATATCGGCTTTGTGTAACTTTAATTTATTGGCTTCCTCATCTTTAATAAATATCGCGTCTAAATTATTTTTATCGGTGCAATTTATAGCTAGGGGGTTAGCTGCCGTCGTTAATATAAGTCTTCTGCTGAAGAATGGGATTGAGGTAAAGGTTTTGGGCTTAGGAATATTTATAGTCAAATTCTCTTCTTAAAAATCCATTCTGTTTATTCACTTAATTGGCCCTGGCAGGCGAACCTTGTCAATCATGGTGGTGGATATAAGTGGAGATCCTGTTGCGATATGTCAGACACAAATCAATACTGTGAAATAGAAAAATCCGATAGATAAAGGTAAATGGACATCCCACCCATACGTTTTGGGAACACATTGATTGTGCATACAGCTATGGATTGGAATTCACTGCCGGAGTCTGTGTTTCCTGATAACTATAACCTAGGGGTATTTAGGTCAAGAGTGAATAGGTTGTTTTTAGGCAAGCGTGTTCTATCGTCGGCCACATCATTGTTTTCTAGCAGCACATAATAAAAAAAAAGAGTATGAGATTCGATTATCAGGTTGTTTGCATTTTGTTTTATTATGGATAGGCTCGCGTTTGACCACTATCTCACCTGATGGTAAGCGATGATGTGGTCGACGATGGAGCACGCTTGCCTAGAAGCAATCTATTCACTCTTGACTTAAAGACCCCTAGGTTATAGCTATCAGGAAACACAGACTCCGGCAGGGAATTCCATTCCTTAGCTGTATATGCATAATAAATGTACTCCCAAAACGCTTTGTACGTATAGGTGGGATGTCCACCATGTACCGGTGGCGCAACGCCGTACGTCTTGTGGTCCGATGATGGAACGGACTTGGCGGAATTAAATTGTGTAACTCTAGTGCACACTCCCCGAAGTGTAAACGATAGAAAACGGACAGGCTAGGAACTCGGCGTCGATGCTCAAGACTTTGGAGTTTTGACTTCACAAGAGCATCATTGCCTATGATACTCAACAGTAGTGGACTGCGAAATTGTTCGAAAGAGTCATCGCAAAAAAGAACACAGATACAACTGAAAGAACACAGATAGGTTTTAGTTAGTAAAAGTCTTATTCTCGCTCCCCCCAGAGCGGGAGAAGTTCATCATCATCGTCACCAACGTTTCAGCCTAAAGACGTCCACTGCTGAACATAGACCTCCACCAATTGTCGTCACAACGTACGGTCTTATGGGTCGCGATCGGATTTCCACGACCCTCAACAGGTCAGCGGTCCTGCTTGCGAGTGCCTGCGAGTGCTTGCGGGTGCTTGCGAATGCTTGCAACCAATGAAGCAATCGAAGAGATCGAGATTTATCGAAACAATTTTCGAAATTCACTTTTTGTCATTACAAGATATTTTCAAACGATACCTACGCAAAAATGTGATAAAACGCCTTGTAATATATTGAAAACATTTTTTTATTCCCATATTCATTACAACCTACGTATATCCCGAAAAATCGCGTGGCAAAACTTAAGTGGCAGGGCACACTGCTCGCAGAACAGATGGACGTTGGAGCCGAAAAGTTCTGGAGTGTCGACCGCGTACCGCAAGACGCAGCGTTGGCGCGGCCTCCTACTAAGTGGACCGATGACCTGATGAGGGTTGCGGGAATCCGATAGATGTGAGACGCACAGTACCGTTCATTGGGGCGACACTTGGGGGAGGCCTATGTCCAAAAATGGAAATTTTTTGCCTGAAATGATGATGATGATAATGATGTAAATATATTTGTATGTTATTGTTTATGTTTATTTATATCCTGAAAAAAAAATTCTCATTGCGTTTTGATATATCAAATATCTCCAGGCATACGTAGTACATATTTATATTTCGATGCTCCAGGCATTTTCCGTTCACTGGTAATCAATTCGGAATGTACACAAAATCTGTAAATAGTCCTTTTCTATAAATACCTGGAAATGTGTTCGAAAGTAAATTTGCTATTATTTTATTAACCGACTTCTAAAAAAGGAGGAGGTTCTCAATTCGGATGTTTGTATTTTTTTTTTTTTTTTTATGTATGTTCGGGCATAACTTCGTCGCTTGCCAACCGATTTGAAAAATTATTTTTTTGTTGGAAAGGGTATACTTCCCAAATGGTCCCATAGTCACCAAGTCGGGATCTGATGATGGAATCTTGGCTAAATCGAGGGAACTCCTCAAATATTATAGGCAACTATATAGTCATTTTGATGTTTTCATCAAGGAATTAAGCATTTACAGTCAAAAAATGACATTTGATGAAGTAGAACTGGTTAAGAAGACCAGAAATTGCCAACGGAACTTCATACTCAAACAAATATCACAATGAACATAGTTAAGCGACTATGACAATACAAATAAATGAATAGTTCCGAATAGTTATGTTGAAAATGATATCATCGAAGTAACCTGATGATAGTGATGGAGCTGGAAGATAGGCACCGGAACTCCGTAATTAATCAATGTATCCTACCCGTGTTTGGGCTTATTAGAAATGTCATGAGATGCACTTTGGCTATAAGGTACTATCGAAGTGATCTGATGATGGAGCCGGAAGGTGGAAGGTAGACACGGGAACTTCATATGAAAATGATGTATTCTAGCAGGGTTTGAGTTAATTGGAATTGTCATGAGAAAAAAGTACTCTGGCTGTAAGTATGTTGCAACTAAAAAGTATGAAATAAAAAACTTTTTATAAAAAAAATATAACCGACTTCACTAAAAAAACACTAAAACGATCAAAATAATTTTAATTTCGGAAGTCGGTGTTAAATAAGGAACAAACAATAACGAAAAACACCGACTTCCGAAATTAAAATTATTTTGATCGTTTTAGTGTTTTTTTAGTGAAGTCGGTTATATTTTTTTTATAAAAAGTTTTTTACAACTAGGTGTGCCCGCAACTTCGTTCGCGTGGACTACAGGATTTTGAATTTATTTTTTCTAAAATAAAAGTAGCCTATGTTACTCCTTATTACATCAGCTACCTGCCAAAAAAAGTCCCGTCAAAATCGGTCCAGCCATTTCAGAGATTAGCTGGAACAAACAGACAGACAGACAAAAATTGTAAAAAATGTTATTTTGGTGTAAGTATTTTTTACATTTTTATTTGATTTATTAGGGACAAAAAACAGTTACATGTTAAGGTTATACAGAATAATTATTAGATAAATAAGTAAACATATAACCCACACTATTGTCCACGGATTAATCAAATGCATGGCAAACGGAGACTGATTTTTTGATATTTAATTATTCAGTTAATTAATATTAATTTAAACTTTAGATGCTAAAGAGCTGACAACGAGAGATTTAAATTTATTATTAGAATGAGTGAAAATGTCTATGTCCATGAAGTGTGTGTTATAAGTACCGTATATATTCATATGCAATTATGCATGTAGTAAAAAGCGATTATTTCAATATTACAAACAACTCCAATTTTATTTATTATGTATAGACGCATAGATATAAAACTTTATTGATCGAAATACGTCAATTCTGATAATACGAGACAGGCTCTCTCTTAGTTCTAATAGTAGCGAGTGCAGCTGCTGAGCATAGAGTCCGGGGATCGTTTCCTGGGTTGGGTAAAGAGTTTTCGGTTTTTTTCAACTAAGTAAGGCTTGCCCACTATTTCATGATATTTAAACAGAACCAATGAAATGTAGATGTAACTCTACTACAGCCCCCCTAACCAAGTTACAAACGTTTTGCTTGCGTTGAACGCTTCGAGTTGACCTTGCCGCCAATTCTTTTGTTCTGACCACGTGACTGAGCGTTGAGGCGACGTCATTCCCGTACATTTGAAGCTTTCTACAAGCTATTGCACATTAGCAACTGGGTTAGGGGTACAGGTATAACTTTATTTGATCCTCTCGGAAAAGCCTTTAGGTTTGATTTTATCTTTAAATAATATCAGCGCGTTCTGGCTTCGCACGGGCAATGAATAGCCTATGTTACTCAGGGTAAATGTAGCTTTCCAATGGTGAAGGAATTTTTCAAAATCGGCACAGTAGTTTTTGAGTTTATTTATTACAAACATACACACAAAAATACAAATTTTCCCTCTTTATAATATTAGTGTCTGTCTGTCCTTCTTTAGGTTTCGGGTTTTGGGTATTAATAATTATGAAGATAAATAAATATACACCACCAATTTTGAAATTGATCACTTTATGATATGGTCAGGTTAAACTAGCCAGTACCTCTACCATGAGTTTAAAGTAATAGTATTTGTCGATACTCGATACCGACTACGTAAATATTTTGTATGGCAAATTTTACAGCGCCTCTAGCGGTCACTTACGGAACCAAAATTTGCCATACAAAATATTTACGTAGTCGGTATCGAGTATCGACAAATACTATTGCTTTAAACTCATGGTAGAGTTACTGATCGTTTTAAATGTTAAAATTTGATGATGTTATGTCAATTCTCGTTTGGCCTATTTTTTTTAACTTTTTATTGTCATTGAAGGCTAAACAAAGATCCACATATCATCAAATGTTAACATAATCATGAAGGAACATCGAAGGACTCGAACAATTTGCCTGCTGCGGTCTTCCCGTCCGATTATAATTTAGGTGTCTTCAAGGCTAGAGTGAATAGGCTCTTAATAAACTAGTGCGCCTCACCATCAACGATTGCATCACTGCTTACCATCAGGCGGGATCGCAGTCAAGTACTAGTTTATAACATAAAAAAAAATGTGATCAATTTCTACGATCGGACTACGACATATCCATCACTACACATTTCATTAGTAGAACTGTGTATGACTAGTGATCCGCCCCGGCTTTGCACGAGTGAAATTATATGTAAAAACCTTCCTTGTTTATTGGCGATTCTTCGGATGGAAACAGCATCAACATGGAACATCGTGACGTAAAACCGACAAACCTTGTTTTACACTATATAGAGATTTTGAAACTGTTTAAAACATTTCAGAACTGTTTAAAACATTTTAGAACGGTTTAAAAAAATTTAGAACTGATCAGATTATTTTAAAACTCTTGTAAACAGAACTGATTACAACAATAGTAAAAATGAGAAACTTAGGCCTCCTCTCTAGGAGAGGGAATGGGCCGTAATCTACTACGCGGGCCTAGTACGGGTTAGTGGATGTCACAAGCCTTCAAATTTGTTAGTTCTAGAATATTCCTCACAATGTTTTCCTTAGCCATTTTAAGAGCAATGGTGATAAAATAAATTACAGAAAGTAATTTGCCTGGCTGGGTTTAAACCCGTGACCTACAACTCATAGTGTTCCCGCACACGGGCCACAAAAAGAAGCCGCCACAAGAAAACTAGAAGCGGCCACAAAAAAAAGCTAGAAGCGGCCACAAAAAAAGCTTAAGCGTGCTACAGCTTGTGGCCGGAGAAGCTTGAAGCGGCTTTTTTTTGTGGCTCGTGTGCAGGGCCACATATGTACCTTTAAGCTAAGCCCGGTACCCGCCACCACTGTTCACACTGTGCTAATTTTATTATTTATTTATTTAATTAAACTTCATTTACAGTAGTGGTATATAGGTGGACTTAACAACAAGCAAACAAGGCAATCTCTACCAGTCAACCTTTGGACCACACAATTTCCAATTTTCTGTGCCAAGATTTAATTAATATAATTGTACCTAATAGAGCAGCTGCATTAATTTACGAACAACCTATATTACATTTCAACCTACATTTACTACCCGAATCCCTTCAATATCAGTAACCCAATCTAATAAGAAATAATATCGAATCAAGCGAAACAATGGGAGACGCAAACTGAATTCTAAGCCGAACGCCTACACTCAATAGATATTGTTACATAATATAATAAACAGCCAAAAGGTCCATTTCCACAACTAACTGGTCGAAAGTGCGCCCACTCTTGAGAATATTTAGTATTCAATACAGACTGTTACAGGGAATTCCTATCGTCAACTTCGAGCATGGTTTTTTAAACTTGTTGCTTCATCTAACGCAATAGGCTAGTTGCCGTAAAAAATGTAATTAGTCCGACTTTTAGATTATTCAAAAATAAGGGACACGTATTTTTTTATTTGTAAATTAAACCAAAAATGACAAAGACATAGCCCATTAAAGTTACGTGTAACGTCACGCCGTGCTAAATTTTTTCTCACGGGGTGACGTCACACGTAACTTTAATGGGCTATATCTTTGCTATTTTTGGTTTAATCGAAAAAAGAAAAAATACGTGTCCAATATTTTTTATAATCTAAAATATGGACTAAATAAAATGTAATTATTTTGACCCTCGAAACTACCCTATTCAACGCGATATTTGATGAAGATGCAATGCAAAAAAAAATGTGATAACTCCTGAAAATTCTGTTGGCATTCGATAATTCCGTGATTTACTCGAATATTTCACAAAACTTGTTCCTGGAGATACGTGTTTTTTTTTAAACTCTTAAAAGTTTTTCAGAAAAATTATCGTCATACAGTATCTCGATTAAATGTGCAAGGCTTCTATTTTAGTACTTTTTTATGAAGGGTCAAAGTTCACGTAAAATAGCCGATTTACAGAGGTCTTTACTAGATTAGTTTTTTAATTTATGTTTTGATTTCTATACAAGTCTAGATAATATCCACAAGATAGGTATGGGTAAAAAAATCAGCTGTTCAGTACATTTACGTTTGCCTAATGTACTGATATTTTTTTCGTGATTTCGGCTTTACTCCCGTAATAAAAATTGTTGGTTATCATGAACACAATCACGTGTTTAAGTTTCGTACACTAATTACCAGTCATCCTGTATAAAGAAAGATGTGTTATAACATCATGTTCACGTAATTGTATGAAAATGTACCTCGAAAAGGACGTTCTTGAGAAGTGTGTGGGATGCTCACGCACCGGTAGCACATCGCCGTACGTCTGGTTTACGCATAGGGACACAATATTTCATACTTTATAGTATAGGTATTATTTTTGAATAGACCGTGAAAAACAAAGTTTTTACTTAGTTTGTGAGACACTCTAAAACTGTGTGAAAATATGTCTTTGTTCGCAGCTTCGCTTGCATAATAAAATGTAGCCTAAGAGCCGGTTCACGTTAGTTCGGACCTACAGTTTACCGTTGAACAACTGTCGGTTGTTGCTGTTCACACTACAAGCTACCGACCCGACCTAATGTGAACACCACCGTCGGCACGGCCGTTTTACTGCCCGGATCGTCACAAAGCAGTGTCGTGAGTTGGCTTTTGTAAACGATGGACGACGACGACGTTTTAATTGTAATGTGGTATTTAAGGTTTATAGTCCCTTGAACCATCTGGCCAAAATTATGTGGACGCACCTTTCGCACCCGCCTAGGCGGCAGTACGCAAATCTATGCATTTATTTGCCGCCAGCAGCGCCCGGAGAGCGCGCGACTGATCTTTAAATCCATTTTCTTTGCGAAATATTGATTGATTTACATATGCAATGTTCACTTTGAAGAATATTTAACCACCAATTTTTATGTGTAAAAATGTTTCTTAAGATCCAAGCCGTTTCGAAGGAGTAGGGAAAAGTTGCGAAATTGCTAAATATTTTTTTAGACAAAAGTATTAATAGCACGAAAAAATCAAATGTTGATAATGTTGTTCATGAGTCTATAATAAACATATATTTTTTTCAAACCTATTAACCTGGCCGTACCGAGGCGGAGAAAGTTACTGTTTTATAGCACTTTTAGGGCGCTTGGGCCTTAAATAGAAGGCAGAAAAAAAGAAAAAGGAAATATTGGGTGTATCCAATTATTGCCCAGCGAAATGAAATTGGAACATTTCAAACTTTAAGAAGTGCGAATTAAGAAGTGATGAGCTAAAGTTGACCGACCAATGTGAACGGCGCTATACTTTCCAGTACGCCAATAGGTATTATGCCTATCCGACGGAAATCGTGGCTGAACGGCCGGTAAAAGTGTCGGCTCTGTTAGTTTTGTCGGGTCGCCCTTATGTGAACGGCGCTATTGAAATACATATGCCAATATGTATCCGACACTTTTATCGGCCCGATAAAACTGTCGGTCCGACCTAATGTTAACCCGCTCTAAGTCACTTAGGAAGGCAGGAAGCAGCTTTCTATCGGTGAAAAAATTTTCGCAGTCGGATCAGTACTTTCAAAGATTACCTCCTACAAACAATGAAATCAAACTTTACCTCTTAATAATGTTAATGTAGATTATCAAAACCGTAACGACGTAAGTTTATTATTTATGCTATACTGATAAAGATAAAATCTTTGAAGTTTATTTTTGCTAGTTACAGATATAATTTTCTTAAATCAGATCTCGTACTTTCCATAGAGTTTGTAGAACAGGTCCCAAAATGCCATTCTATCATGAGTCGGCCTAGACCCCAGAGTCAGGTTTGAGTTTATATCTAGGTACGGACGTGTTGTCTTCGTGATGGGGTCCCATTTGATCGGCAGAAGCTCTGTTTTCTCGGGCGTAGGGTTCCTGAAAATGGAAAATAAATATGTCACCAGAAATAACTTCCTCTTTTTCCAATATTGTTTTGAAAAATACTTTTTCTTCTTTCTCCACTGTAAACTGTCATGCTTTCTATCATTTACTTCCTCATGTATCTTGACGGGAGTACATTTTACAGACAATGCAAAAAAAAAAAATATGATAACAAAATCAGAGGCAGTTTTGAGCAGCAGCTACATCTATCATCATCATCATCAGCCTTTATAATGTTCCCACTGTTGGGATTCAAGCCTCCTCTCTAGGAGAGGGAATGGGCCGTTATCCACCACGCGGGCCCAGTGCGAGTTATTGAATGTCACATGTCTTCGAATTTTTGGTTCTGGTACATGCCAGTTTCCTCACGATGTTTTCCTTCACCGTTTTGATAGCAGTGGTAATAAAATAAATTATACAAAGAAATGCACTTGGCAGGGTTTGATCCCACGACCTACAACTCGTAAGTCGGAGCCATTACCACTCGGCCACCACTGCTCTCTACAAATATCTGCTACATCTAGCATCTCTATCCAAAATTTATTTACACCTCTGAACGGATCAAAGACTTTGGTACGTAGTTTTACCTATGCTGTACCACTGCTGGGCCAACCCGGTTTCCGCCAAGTAAATACGATATTTAAAGTAATATTAATGTTTAGAGCCTAAAAACAAACAATTTTTAGCGGCAATAGATCGCAAAAATCCAAAATACAAGAGCTAACGAAATGTGAATAATGCACATATCTACGTACATATTATCCTTGCATTAAAGTATTTTGATGAATCTTCATCATTGATAAAATTACTCTCTGTAAAGATTTGTTTGTACAGAATAAAAATGCATGCTCACCCAAATTTTGCAAAGTTTGTCCAAATGGTTGTCATCCTATCAATTACAAGCTGATCTTCAGAATTCGTTTCTCCGCCAAATATTTGGTAATCAAACAAATATCCAAGCTCATCAGCATGAGTAGCTCCTGTTGAATTCATATTTCGCCAAACCTTCATCAAATTTCTGCCACCATTATATGAGAAAATGTACTGATACACGGTACCAGCACCATTTGCCAAAAGTAGATCAGTCGTTCTTTGAGTTGCATAACCATAAGTGAAATCAGAAGCAAAGTCAAAAATAGCTCCTTTGACATTCTCAGTGATTTCCTCATCTCCTATATAAAAATGCCTTACAGCATCCACAGCTTCATCTAAATCGTCATTAAAATCAAAACCTAAGTCTAAAAAGTATTTAAAATTAATAGCTTTGTAAGATTCGTCGCCCAAAAACTCGAAATTGAAAGCAGATTCGTTGTCATTGTATCCAATTATTACTGGAGTTTCCTTCGCTTTTGATGATACAATATTCCTCGGATGATCTGTTAAAAAATTATCAACATCTTAAAACTCTTTTTCTAAGCATGGTACTGTCACAATAGAATTGCCCAGAAAAGCTAATGTGTTGTCTAAATCATTAGCAACTTTAATTATTGTATGTGCATCAATAGATGATAAATAATCCAGAGCTTCATGTATGTCTGAAGTGTTGAAATCTAATACTTTAGCAAGTTTTAAAGGTGCTGTATTATAAGATCCTCTCTTCCATATTTGGGTTAAGACAGGTCCACTCTGAATGATTGCTCTTTGGAATAAGTTTTCGTATGATGAAAAAAGATGAAGATTAACAGATATGCCACCAGCACTTTCACCAAACACGGTAATTTCTTTGGAATTTCCTCCGAAAGCTTCAATATTTTCATTGATCCATCTCAGAGCTAGAACTTGATCTTTCAATCCTTGATTTCCTGGTACTTCTGGGATATCTAGGCACATGAAGCCGTATGCGCCAAGTCTGTAGTTGATAGCTACAACAATGACGTCATTTTTTAGCAAAAACTTTGGTGATAAATCGTCACTATCAGCACTGCCTTTGGTGAAGCCAACTCCATGAATCCACACCATCACTGGCAGGTGGTGTTGAGAGTCGGTGTTGTTTGGCACATAGATGTTCATGGTGAGACAGTTGAGAGTGCCAGAAGCGACATCATTTTTAATTTGAGGACACTCGTTGGACTCGTAAGCCTCGAAAATATCGTTGAAGCCAGGATGTGGTTTTGATGGCTGTGAAACAATTCAATTGGTTTTTAATTTCTCTGTGTTTTTTAATTGAATATGAAATTCAAATACACTTATTGACTAGTGCAAAGAATGCTGGAAGAATTTTCTTGGTGGTTTGTAGGAAATCAAGTTAAAGCCAACAGTGAAAGATTGTACGAGTATAAGATTCTACTAAATGACTAAACCTTACCGCGAATGGATTATTTTCATCCAACATAGCATAAGGCACTCCCAAGAATTTTGCGAACCCATCTTCAGACTGCAGACCTCTGATCAGGCCTCCTTTCGTAGACACGAGAGGATCTATTCTGGATAATCCTTGCACTGAACCACATACTGTTATTAAAATTACCATAGACAACATGTTCAAATTGTGCAATCTTTGTGATATTACTGTATTGCGGGAGCCGAGATAAAAGATAATACAGCATCTTGAAGATCAATATTGTTTCGATAACAGAGATCATACCTCTAATCTATTGTTGGATAACGTAGAGGCAAACGAGATAGCTGTATGCACAAACTGAATTTTATTGATACCGAACAATAACGCTTAGTAAATGTTATTGAAAACCAGCGACCCACTCAGTTTTAGTCCGTGTATTAATTATTATGTATAACACAAATGTAAATGTTTGTTCTGTATTTTTTTCTCATGTACAATTTACACTAATATAATAAAGAAGTAAGATTAGTATTTTTTTTTTATTTTTTTGTTTGGAGGAAGTAATTTCTGAAAGTACTGGTCCGATTGCTAAAACTTTTTCACCGATAGAAAGCTGCTTTGTTCCTGAGTGACCTAGGCTTTATTTTATGTACGCAGGTGAAGCCGCGGGCAAAAGCTAGTAAAGAATATAATAAATAAATAAACTTTTACGATAGTAGGCTGAGTAAATTGCTTAAGTAAAAAACAGAGGTTTATATTAATAATCTAAGCCCTCAACAGGTAATCTTAAAAACTATTAATAAGTTCATTAACAAGATCAGTAGTAGCGTACATTTTATTACATTTTTTTAAAATTACAACTTTTCGAACTGGGGTAGGCAAAAACCAATAATGCTCAACTACAGTGATCCTTTGAGACAATTTTTGGTTCATTTACATTTTTATTCATGTCAAGTACAAGTATAATATGACCGCTAACTTCAAAACATGGGATACCTATGGCATGTATGTATATATGTTCACTGCAAATTAGATCTGATACTTTCCATAGAGTCTGTAGAACAGATCCCAGAATGCCATTCTATCATGGGTCGGCCTGGATCCTAGAGAAAGTTCTGAGTTTATATCTAGGTACGGATGCGCCGTTGTCGAAATGGGGTCCCATTTGATCGGCAGCAACTCTGTTATCTCAGGCGTTGGGTTCCTGAAAATAAAAATAAACACATTACCATTATCCTTCCTCCTTTTTGTCTCATACTAGGTTCTGCCAGCGGCTTCCCCCGCGTGAATGTAGGTTTCTCCATACAAAATTAAGACCTTCGTTTCCTACCCTTAGGGGGAGAATTTTGGAAATTTCTCTCTTAGTGGTCATCTACGTCATAACAATAAAAAGAAACCTTGTGTGAAATTTCACATTCCTAGTCCCAGTAATTCCGGCTTTGCGTTGATATTCAGTCAGTCAGTTTCTCTTTTTATGTAGATTATTAAATCAGAAATTAATCAATCAACCATCAACCAATCGGTGTTTTTCTTTTCGTCACTGTCTGTGATTTACATATTTTGTCTTCTTCCACTTTATACCCAGTTGTGGTACAAGTTATGCAAACTTAATGCAACTAGGTATTTTCTTCCAGTCCTTTTCTTTCGTGCTTTTCCTTACAGTTAAAAACAAATACGGGTAAGTCTGCTTTATACAAGATAAAGGCTTCTTTCAAGTAAATACAATATTTAAAGTCAAATTCGCTCCTAGAGCCTAAACATATCACTTTGCTCGAAGTCTCTTGTCGGATTTTAATTTAAGAATTACTTTATAACTACGGGATTTATCTAAAGAACCACTACAGGTCTCTGGCAGGTAAAGAGCAACTTATGGAATACGGGTGAGTTTTAGTCAGTAACTCCAACACTCTCTCACGCCTCCCCAAAAATAGAGTAGGATTACTTTTTAACAACAAATGACATGTATTTTCACACTGAAATAACACTGAAAAAGTCACACTCACCCAAACTTAGCAAAATTGGTCCAAATCATTGTCATCCTATCAAGCACGAGCTGATCATCGGAATCCATTTCTCCGTCAAACATTTGGTAATCAAACAAATAACCAAGCTCGTCAGCATGCGCTGCTCCCGTCACATTTATGTTGTGTTGAACTTTCAGCAAATTCCTTTCACCACTATACGAGAAAATGTACCGATACACACTACTAGCACCATTTGCTAAAAGTAGATCAGCCGATAATTGGGTTGGATAACCGTAGGAGAAATCTGATGCAAAATCAAGAATAGCATCTTTAACATTCTCAGTGATTTCTTCATCTCCAATATAAAAATGTCTGACTGCATCCGCTGCTTCATCTGCATCGTCATGTAAATCAAATCCTATTTCTAAATTATTTCCAAAACTGAAATATTTATAATATTCATCAGATACATTCTCGAACATAACAGCAGCTTCATTGTTATTGTATCCAATGATAACGGAGGTTGTTCTCGCTTTTGATGATACAATGTTCCTCGGATGATCTGTTAAGAAATTCTCTACACCTTCGAACTCCTTTTCTATGCAAGGGACTTGCAAAATACTATTACTCATGAAAGCAAATGTACTATCGAAATCATTGGCTAGTTTAATAATTATATGTGCATCAATAGATGATAAATAATCCAGAGCTTCATGTATATCTGAAGTGTTGAAATCTAATGCTTCGGCCAGTTTTATAGGTGCAGTATTATCAGATGTTTTTTTCCAAATGTGAGTTAAAGCAGGTCCACTCTGAATAATTGCTCTTTGGAATAATTTTTCGTATGACGAGAAAAGATGAAGATTAACAGATATGCCACCAGCACTTTCACCAAATACGGTAATTTCTTTGGAATTTCCTCCGAAGGCTTCGATGTTTTCATTGATCCATCTCAGAGCTAATACTTGATCTTTGAATCCTTGATTTCCTGGTACTTCTGGAATGTCGAGGCACATGAAGCCATAAGCGCCAAGTCTGTAATTGATTGCTACAACGATGACGTCATGTTTTAGCAGATACTTTGGTGATAAACCGTCACTGTCTGCGCTGCCTTTGGTGAAGCCACCTCCATGGATCCACACCATCACTGGCAAGCGGTGTCGAGAGTCAGCATTACTTGGCACATAGACGTCCATGGTGAGACAGTCGAGGGTACCGGTGGCGACGTCGTTGTTAACTTGAGGACATTCGTTGGATTCGTACGCTTCAAAGATGTTGGCAAAACCAGGATGTGGTTTCGATGGCTGTGGAAAAGTCAAATCATTTTTAATTTTTTAATTTATCTTGTGACTTAGTAAATCTAATGAATTATTTAGTGTACATAAAATGTAACAAATTGAAATGAATTAATTGACTAGTAGGTCCAAGGATGTTGGCAAACTTGTACAAGACAAAAAGTGATATATTAAACAGATCTACCTCAATAGTGCAATTGACATCTTAAAAATTACTAAAACTTACCCCAAATGGATTATTTTCATCAACCACGGCATAGGGTATTCCCAAAAATTGGGCGTATCCATCTTTAGATAGCAGACCTCTAATCAGACCTCCTTTGGTAGACACAAGAGGGTCTACTCTGGACAATCCTTGTACCGTAGCACATACTGTTACTAAAAGAACCACGGACAACATGTTTATGTTACCCGAGTCTTGGGACATTACTGTTTTCCCAACATGCCATATCGTTGAAGTGGAGATAAAAGATAACTGGGCATCTTGAAGATCTATAATATAATCATTTCGATAAGAGATGAGGCAATCATTTGGTTTTAAGACGATTATTTGGTATTTGTTATCTTACGCGCTACAAATATTGCTGTTCTTAGTAGAACAGTTCTTTTATTTATCCACAAAAGTAAGGGTTTTAAGCAATAGTGTTTCTTTTAGAACTCCGTCATTTATAAACCGATTTGAAAAAATATTTTTTACTTTGAAGCCTGGCGTACTTTGTCATTTTATATTATATTTACGTACATAGTTAGGTTTTAGTATAAATAGTTTAGTTAACAAAATATATATACACTTATACATATTAAAGTGTATAAATGTATAGGTATATTTTGTTATGTTATTACAAATAAAGGCTTTGTTGTTTAGGTGGTTACATTGCGCTGTTGCACCTAGAACAATGGAAGGTCTGTGGTAAATTAGAAATTAAATAATACATTTTAACTTCTTACTTACTTTCTTATACTTCCAGATTGGTTCCATTTTAACTCAATTCTGATTATGAAATTTATGAGTGTGCATAGTGATTTTGGTATTTTCATCGAGATCGAGATGCTTATCTACAGTCAGAAAGTATGATTTGATGAAGAAGAAGACCTGGGCCTCAAGTCAGCTATTACAATAGTGTCAGAATGGTCTATCACTGATGTCATAATTGTCGATTTTGACAAGTTTGGTAATCTACTAATAAAATGGCGTCATTATAACTTTCCAATGGTCAACCACTGACAGTCCATTGAAAGAAGTGGCTTAAAATGGTAATCTCGTACATATTGACAAATGAATATTTGACGTTTGCGGTAATCTGCTAAAACTTTGACAGTTTATTTGATCAGTGTTTGACCATTAGAACGTTATTGTGCAGTTATTGGTTTTAGTATTCTCGAAATTATCATTCTACCACAATTCTATCAAAAGACCACTGACCGATCAATGATCGATCATTATGAATTAGCAGATTACAAACTTTTAGCAAAATGACAATGGGATCGTGTTGGAATGACGAATTTATGAAAATAGCAGACTTGGGGCCCAGAAATGGCCAACAAAACTTCACAGTCACACAATATTACAATTAAGATAGAACTTTGTTAATACAAATAAATAAATGATCCTAATGAAAACCGAACTGATCTGATGATGATGAAGCCGGACGGTAGACACCGGAACTCTGTAATTAATCAATGTCTCTTAGCCGTGTTTGGGCTTATTACTGATGCGCGGCAAAGTAATGTAGATTTACAACTATAATTATGGCCATATTGATGGTCATTTTGCTGAGCAAAGGCGTCCCCCAACTGCTTCCCTGAAAACGTGAAAAAAAAGTTACAGGTTCATAGGTGAGATGCCTGTGGCACTAAAATAAAAGCTCATGGACATGACGTATATTCTCCCTGTCTTGATAAAAATTCCTATCAGAAATGAAAAAATATCCGCAGAAGAACCAAGGTTGCCGACATAACACGAAGAATCGCCAAACTGCAAAAGGAATTGGGCAAGGCACATTGCTCGCAGAACAGATGGCCGTTGGTGCCGAAAGGTTCTGGAGTGCTGACAGCGTACCGAAAGACGCAGCGTGCCTCCTAAAAGGTGGACCGATGAACTGGTGAAGATTGCGGGATCTGATGGATGCGAGATGCACAGAATTGTTCATTGTGAAGACGACACTTGGGAGAGGCCTATGTCCAATAGTGGATGTCTTTCGGCAGAACATGATGATAATGATGAAGCTGGATACTTAACGATTCCTTCCTATTACTTAAAATTCCTGTTTACTATAAAATTGTACGAAATATTGTTTCCTAACCTTTTCTCCATCAAGTTTCCTGCACTATTCCTATCTTCCTAACCCAATATCTGCCAACAGATTCCCACTGATCAAATTCTGATATGATTTATTACCGAGCTTTCACGTACATAAACAGCCATAAATGATTTATTTAATAACCAGAATGCCAACTACATTTATTTGATTAGACATTTGAGAACGCAAATGATAGATATTCGTATTGTGGAGGAGTCGCTGGGGATTAATCTTTCAAAGTCTAGAAAACGGTACGAAGGTTACAGATCTATTTATAAACATAAAACCTTGTCACTAGTTCTTAAAATAGTTTGACTTCAAAGCTACCGTTTTCCTAGAATTATAACCAATCAACTGATGTTGTTCCATTCAGACCTACTAGGAAATCCGGTAACTGTCCAGACCAAGCCCAAGTCGTCGACGGCGCGCACTGTTCCCGCGCGCCTCAAGGAGTTGTCAGCAACAGCAGGGACCCAGCTGGGTCGAAGCCTACTGGGGCCAGGGTTAGTTTCGAAAGACAGCTCGAGCCCCGGTATGAAGGCTAGAAGGAACGGGGTGGGTCTTTTAGTCAGTAAGAGTCTGACACTATCTCCCGCTCCGCCCAAGAGCGGGGGATGTTATTGGATGTTTTTTTCCCACTATAAAAAAGACCTACTAGGAAAACCGTGTGAGAGTAAAATATGTTTCTGTTTGACTGTCATCTACACTAATATTATATGTATTATCTATACTTTTTCTTTTTTTTTCGCGTGACCGAAAGTCTGGCTTTTGCCTCGGACAGAGGCTAAGCATTGCCATACAGCGTGGCAATGCCGCCAGTCTTTTGGGCACATTACCTGTCGACTGCGATGTAGAAGAGTTTTTTTGATGCCATATTTTAGTTTGTAGTTACATAGTTGGAATTTTTTTTTTTTTTTTTTGTTATTGTTATAGTTGGTTAAGTATTTTTTAAATAAAACTATATCTACACTATAATAATATATTGTAAAGAGATAAAGTTTTTTTTTTGTTTGTAGGAGGTAATTTCTGAAAGTACTCATCCGATTTTTTCACTGATAGAAAGCTGCTTTATTCCTGAGTGACATAGGCTATATTCTTTGTTCGCGGGCGAAGCTGCGGGCAAAAGCTAGTAATATCATAAAGAGGTAAAGATTGTTTTTTGTTTGTTGTAGGTAATCTATAATATAAAAATGAATCGCAAAATGTGTTGGTAAGCGCATAACTCAACAACGCCTGGACCGATTTCGCTAATTTTTTTTTTGTTGTGTTTGTTATTATGAGGAGAAGGTTCTTATGGAAAAAATGAAAATTAGGGTAGTGTAGGGTAGAGTAGGGTAGTGTAGGGTAGAGTAAGGTAGAGGAGGGTAGAGTAGGGTAGAGTAGAGTAGGGTAGGGTAGAGTAGGGTAGAGTAGGGTAGAGTAAGGTAGAGGAGGGTAGAGTAGGGTAGAGTAAGAGTAGAGTAGGGTAGGGTAGAGTAGGGTAGAGTAGGGTAGAGTAGGGTAGAGTAGGGTAGAGTAGGGTAGAGTAGGGTATAGTAGGGTAGAGTAGGGTATAGTAGGCTGAAGTAGGGAAGAGCGGGAGCGAAGCCGCGCGGGTACAGCTAGTCTATGATAGTATTGCTCTGATTGCTAATTTTTTTTTCACCGTTGGAAAGCTGCTTCATTCCTGAGTGACATTGACTATATTTTATATACGCGGTCGAAACCGCAGGCAAAAGCTAGTATTTTATAAACAAATATGGCGTAAGTACAGAGTCTTATAGGGAGCTAGTGCATCCTTTAAATTTTTTACCCTGATATTAACTAGTGCTTGACTGCGATCCCACCTGATGGTAAGCAGTGATGCAATCGTTAATGGTGAGGCGCACTAGTTTATTAAGAGCCTACTAGTATTCACTCTAGCCTTGAAGACACCCTATTATAATCGGACAGGAAGACCGCAGCAGGCAAATTGTTTCAGTCCTTCGATGTACGCGGTATAAATGACGAGGCGAAACGCTTAGTCCGGACCAAAGAGGTTTCAACTACGTAAGGCCGCCGTACGTCGGGTTGTCCGATGATAGAAATGAGATGGCGGAATCAAGTCATGCAATTCCTGCGCACACTTTCCAAAACGCAACCTGTAATGGACATGTCAGACCTTTACTAACTGAAACCCACTTATTATTTATTTAATACTTAATGCACATAAAGGTGCAAAGGCGGACTTAAGGCCACTTGTGTTCCTTCAGTTGCCTTTGGCGATTTAGGACCACGGGTCGCCTTTTAAGAAATTCCCTTTGGTCCTAGCAGGGATCGACCCTGCTGGGCCTTACAGTTTTACTGACCTTTCTTTGAGGCGCGCGTGGAACACAGATCTGACCTTACCGGATGAACGGACGGCGAGCTACCCATTGCTTGTCGTGTAAGCCTGTGCCTACGTTGGCCGAGGATTGCACTGCGTCTCCCGATGACCAGGGCGTTTTCAGTTACGGTGGCTGGGGCGTGAGGATGTCCGTTCCCTTACGTTTGCGACCATCTTCTTCGCTAGCATTACTGCTTTGCAGAAGGAAGAGACCTCAACTTATTCCGTCTAGCTCCAGACTATGACTAAATCTGACACAGCTTCTCGCACCCTCTTGGAGCAAGAAAAGTTTTTGGATGATTTCCCATAAGTACCAAAAACAAAAAAGATGGCTAAACTTAATCATACATAATTTTCGTAGCATCTTTTTTTCCAATATGGACTTGAAATAAAAAAAAAACATACTATATGTATATCTATTTTATTCATAAACTTATCAGCTTCTCTATAGAGCAAATAGTTTGCTATTGTACCGTGTAATAAATATCAGGTCTGAGTGCAGTTCTAGCCTTATGTTATAGTGACAGATTTGCTATGATATACACCGTTAAATTTTAATCGTTTTAATCCCGTGGAGGGTCGATCCGGTACATGAAACACTATCGATTTATAAAGATAAAATTAAAAAATAAAGTACCTCTTTTTCAAAACTCGTATTAATTTACGCATGTACGAAATTAATTTCTTTAAGAAAAAGTCAGCTGAGCGAGTTCAATGACCCGTAGGTACTTTGTACGCAACGCCGACTATTAACTACAGGTCATTGAACTCGCTCAGCTGACGTTTTCTTAAAGATACTAATTTCGTACATGCGTGAATTAATACGAGTTTTGAAAAAGAGGTACTTTATTTTTTAATTTTATCTTTAAAAATCGATAGTGTTTCATGTACCGGATCGACCCTCCACGGGATTAAAACGATTAAAATTTAGCGGTGTATACAGCGTTATTTGTAAAGCATTGACAACTTCTCAGGACTATGGTACTAACATCATAAACAACAACTTCTGTTCTGTGACTTTTAAAAATGTATCATATTTTAATTCATCAGATTTTTATACAAAAATATATTTAAACTGAACGGTAAACTCTAAATACATTCAGTCAAAAAAATATCGAGAATGGATGATTTGTTTATGGTTCCAAATTCAAATTTTAGATTTTTTTGTTGTTGCTAGATTGGCACAACTGTTTTCCATTTTGGCGCGGAGTTTGAGTTGCATCTGTTATTTATATTAAATACAGTGCTGTTTTTAGTTATATCATATCTAGTGTGTATTGCGAATTTCATAATGGACCAAAACATCGAACAAAGAGTTTGTCTTAAATTTTGCATCGCCAATGGAATTTCGTGTTCGGAGTTACTGTAAATATTACAGAAGGCTTACGGTGAATCGACTTTATCAAAAACACGTGCTTATGAGTGGTATTAAGAATTCAAAAGTGGTCGAGATGTAATGGAAGATTTGCCTCGCTCTGGTAGGCCATCAACCTCTGCAACTGAAGTTAAATAAAAAATAAAAAAAAAATAGTGACTGAAAATCCTCATTCAAGTTTGAGAGAGATAGCCGCCGAACTTTCTGTACCTATCTCACGAGTCGATCCGTTCCATTTTAACTAAACTAAAAGTCGATCAAAAGTCAAAGTCATGTTGACTGTTTTCTTTGACTATCGCGGTGTTGTGCACTCGGAATTCTTACCGGAAGGTCAAACGGTAAATAAAGAATATTATTTGAGCGTTATGCGGCATTTAAGAAAGCAAATTCGACGAAAAAGGCCAGATTTGTGGAAGGAAAATTCTTGGATTTTGCACCACGATAATGCGCCTTCGCACAAAGCCATCATTGTGAACGAATTTTTGACCAAACACTCAACAAATACCATCGAGCAGCCACCATATTTGCCAGATATCAACTGAAGGAAACAGATTAATCGTGAAACGCAACGCATCCAAGAAAGATGTTATTCATTGTGTGGGCGCTTTTGATTTTGTGACACAAAATGACGTATTCACTCACGTGTATTTCTAACTTTCCCATTCCGCTTACTCAAACGAGTGCCAACATGAATTAATATTGTAGGTACGTCAACTTTGGTTACTTATTACCGATTTGTGATATTGTTGGTAATTACTAGGTAAATATGCAATATTATATTATTGTCATGTTGATCTAAATTAATATCTTTCTCATAAACAATATGTTTTATTTTAAAGTCAAATTGAATACAATTTCTAATACATTTATAGTGGGTATCTATGTTGACTGTACATAAATACGTCAGATTTTCAAGTCTGAGCGAGTTGACGACAGAAAAAGTAGGTGAAATCGGAAGGTGCCAGCTCGCTCGGACTCGCGCGATTCGCTTAAGACCTAAGCGCCTGAAAAGTGCCATAAAACAGTGACTTTCTGAAGCCTACTCCTCGGTAACGGCCAGTTTAATAGGTTTGAAAAAAATATATGTTTATTATAGATTCATGAACAACATTATCAACATTTGATTTTTTCATGCTATTAAAAATTTTGGCTAAAAAAAAATTTGCAATTTCACAACTTTTCCCTACTCCTTCGAAACGGCTTGGATCTTTAGAAACATTTTGACCCAAACAAGGAATTACGAGTGGTGTAGCTATGTGTTGCTTTCCTACTATCAATACATCGCATAGCTCGAGCTGCGCATCTTCCTCGCACAGCTACAATACGAGGGCGCATTTTCTTAGCACATCTTACTCGCACCGCTACGTAGCTTAATAGCGGACATGGTCACATAGTATCACAGCTAGTGCATCCTCGCAGCAAAGCTGTACAGCACATCTCTGGTAGAAAACTAGCGTTATACAAATAACGCGAAACGATCTAAAACATTCAAACTTAAATATATTTCCGTCATTATATCCCAATCCTTATGACCTCGCAGAGAGCACGTTTCTACTCAAATTAATAGGACATACGTTTACGTTAAATCCCGCCCCTCTCGCGTCGAGAACGTTGTAACTTTCTACAATTGCCTTTGAGCTGCCTGAGCCTTTGAAACTTGCAAAGAACTGATTGTGAGCGTTGGAGTATTTTTTATTTTTAGGGTTCCATAACTCAAAAGGAAAAACCGGAACCCTTATGGGATTACTTTGTTGTCCGTATGTCTGTCTGTCAAGACCCTTTATCTCAGAAACGCGTGGAGGTATTGAGTTGAAATTAAAACCATATACTGAGGTTTTCGGTCCCTTCAAACTGTGAAAAAATCAAACTTCTGAGTTAACGAAAAAAAAGATACACTCTCAAGGGAATCAAAATTCTCAGGGTTGGTACCTACTTCCTATTGGTATAGAATCCTGAAATTCAGTATGAAGCAAGGTCTCATAGCACAAGTATACGTAAAAATCTGAAAACTGTAAATTTTTTGTTACGTCACAAAAAAAAAGCGATTCGGAAAAATCTTCGTAACTCAATTAAACTGTTTGGGAATTGAACTGTTTTCATGGATAAGTTTGTATGGAACCTTCAGTGCGCGAGACCGACTTTTTTTTTCTAAAATACTTTTTTTGTGACTCGGAAAAACCTCATTCGGGAATTCGGCGAGAGAGATTTTCAATTTATTTTTTCTTAAATAAAAGTAGCCTAAGTTACTCCTTATTACATCAGCTACCTGACAAAAAAGTCCCGTCAAAATCGGTCCAGCCATTTCAGAGATTAGCCGGAACAAACAGACAGACCAACAAAAGTTGTAAAAAAATATATTTTGGTCTATGTACCGTATATTCATATGCTTGTAGTAAAAAGCGGTTATTTCAATGTTACAAACAGACACTCCAATTTTATTTATATGTATAGATGTAATAAAGAGATAAAGCTTGTTTTTTTTTGTTTGTAGGAGGTAATCTCTGAAAGTACTAATCCGATTGCTAAAATTTATTCACCGACAGAAAGCTGTTTTATCCCTGAGTGACCTAGGCTATATTTGTTTTTATATACGCGGGCGAAGCCGTGGCCAAAAATTAGGCTTCATATACTCAGATTTTTCACTTATTTTACGCTTCAAACGCTTCTTTAAATTGGCGCCGAGAGCAAAAATATATAACTAACCAATACCGTGTCTTCATTCCAGAAAGTAGTTTCAATATTTTACAACATTAGCTTAAATATTATAGCTCTCCATATAACATTACCTTTAATCTTATTGGATTTACTTCGTCGTCGATGGCTGCACTCACCCGCTGGCATCACACAGCTACCCGACTCGACAGCATGAAAGAGGGTTATGATATTGAACTTGTTTGAATTATGTAGTAGTACCTACAATGTCGTACATTATGTGAGATAAGTTATTGGTTTTCCTCAAAGAAAAGATGAAAGAGATAAGATACAACAAAAAATAACAATAGTATTTGACAACGATAAACAATAAAAGCTACATTACCGAAGCAAACGTGTAACACGTAGCCTGATTCACGTAAATCAAACAAGCCAAATATCGTTGAAGTTTTATAGTCGTTCGATCGAAGTCCTATCCAAAAGCGGTACTCACGTGTTCCTTAATCGGGATTGGATAGAACGACAACTGAACTGGCTCGAAACTAAACGATCTATCGACGACTTATTTCCAGTTACTTTAATTTGTCTTTTTTATTCTACCAGGATAATGTAATACAGATTCTTCTTTTTAAATCGACTCTTCGACTAAACGACTTTAAAATCGGCGTCGTTCAAACTCGATTGATGAATGTGAATATGGAAATGGTCTAAACGACTAAATAGCTACGTTATCGTTACGATTTTGATTACGTAAATCGGGCTACTAATTCGTACGTAGAACGACGCGACGTCACGTGGCGTGGATCAAGTGTAGCTTACATAGTGCCTAGTTAAATACAGTCCAATACAAATAGTAACTCAAATATTTTATTACGTCAAACAATGTCATTACAATCTCTGGTTAAATACAGTCAAACAAAAATAGTAAGACAAATATTTTATGACGTCATCCAACACAACCGGATGGCAATGCCGTGAACCTTTGTTTTATGGTGGGAATTCATCTAATAATATTGCCCACCCTTGGGCAGAGCGGGAGGGCATGCCCGACTTTTACTGACAAAAACTCACTCCTGTTCCTTCTTTGCCTTCGTTCCAGAGCCGGGGTTCACTTTCGCACAACCCATGATGACCCTTTAGGACAATCATTAAGCCGACAGGCCAGTCACTTCAACAGCAACAGCGCTCACGCCGCCCCAAGCGGCGTCCTATGCCGAGCTCAGTACTCCACAGTAGGAGTAGTACCTATCCATAGCATAATCGGCCTTATAATGTTCCCACTGTTGGAACTCAGGCCTCCTCTCTAGGAGAGGGAATGGGCCGTAATCCACCACGCGGGCCCAGTGCGGGTTGGTGAATGTCACGTCTTCAAATTTTTGGTTCTAGGGCATGCCGGTTTCCTCACGATGTTTTCCTTCACCGTTTTTGAGAGCAGTGGTGATGAAATAAATTACACAAAGTAATGCGCCTGGCTGGGTTTGAACCCGCGACCTACAACACGTAAGTCGGAGCCGTTATCACTCGGCCACCACTGCTCAGTACCTATTCACTTTGTTTAATTTTTTTTTTAAGTCCTGGCTAGAGACTGGCAGGCGACAGCCTCATAGGTTGATCAACGAGCCACTCTTGCAAAAAAGAAAACGCTGACATAATGGCACTTTAGCAAGAGCATAGGTTGTTTTTAGAAAACATAAAGTCGCGTACAGACATCGCGAGGCGTGCGTCGCGAATGTTTCATGGGTCGTCACGCATGCCTCAACCAAAGATCAACGACGGTACATTTACGCATGCGTCCCGAACGATCCATGCTCAAGCTGAGCACGCAAACAACCACGCATGGTGTTCACCAGTAGAAAAAAAAAAGAGAAAGGATGCTGGTGGACAAAATTATTACACTATGGGAAGATGTCATCTATATATCCGTCCACAACGCAACGATCGTATGACGCGAATGCTCACTGTAAGCTCACACATCCACACAGCCCGGGGCATGCGAGGCAAACCATTCGCAACGCACGCCTCGCGATGTATGTAAGCGGCTTTAAATGTCATATCATTTCCACCTGACATTATTCATTCACCTCCAACCTCCAACAATATTTTCCCCAAAAATCCAAACTTCAAAGCATCACTCGACAATTACTGTCAACCGCTCTTACGTTGTCATTGAGTAGGGTAAAACAACGAATTATCGGCCCACCAAATATTGACGTTACAATAAAATTTTAATACCACAAGTTTTACAAAGGGAAGTTTTTGGAGTGTTAAAGAGTTATTTTACAAAGATTCCTCTGTTCAATGATATTCAATGGGATGGGCGGAAGGGTATTTTAGAGCAAATTCAGGGTACAATTTCTTTATATACTTAAAAGAGAGCTTTGTTATCACAGCTGTAAGGTTTCTTTTAGAGATAAAATATTTATGAATGGACCAAAGAATCGTGTAGGCGTACTTGACGATTATTATTTTTATTATATTCAAATCTGTTGATATTTTTAGTGTTCTACGGCTTCGGTCTATTGTAAGAACGAAGGTACTTACTTTAATTGGAATATTATATAGTTTAAGAAAAAAAAAAACCGGGCAAGTGCACAGCGGACTCGCACAAAGTAAAATTTTTGAATTGAGTTACGAAGTTAGTTCCGAATCGCAATTTTTTTTTTTTGTGCCAAAATGTGTTTGCGATGTAAACGGTCTTATCTTTTTTGTCGTTAACCAAGAATTTGATTTTTCACAGCTTCAAAGGATCGCAGAACAGGGCAAGTCTGCTATGGTCTATCATTGATTTCATAATTGTTGATTTTGAGTAAGTTTGGTAATCTACTAATATAATGGCGTCATTATGACTTTCCAATGATCAACCACTGACACTCCATTGAAAGAAGTGGGATAGAATGGTAATCTCGTACAAATTTACAAATGAATATCTTACGTATGCGGTAATCTGCAAAAATTTTGACAGTTCCTTTGATCAGTGACCTACCACTAGAACGTCACTATGCACTCATTGCTTTTAATATGCTCGATATTATCATTTTACTGCAACTCTATTACGAGACCATTGACCGATCAATGATCGATAATTATGAATTAGCAGATTAGGAACTTTTAGCAAAATTACAATGGGATCGTGTTGGAATGACGAATTTATAAAAATAGCAGACTTGGGCCCCTGAGTATATGGTTTTGATTTCAACTCGATATCTCTACGCGTGCGAGATAAAGGGTCTTGACAGACAGACAGTCAGAGAGACAGACGGACAACAACGTGATCCTATATGGGTTCTGATTTTTCCTTTTGAGGTAGAAGACCCTAAAAATAAAATAAGTCGTGAAGAAGTAAAAGAGAAAGGCAGAGTTACTTCTCTATTCATAATATTAATATCCGCAATATAATCCGAAGGAGAACCATGGTGCTATACGAATGATGATGAGGCGACGGGCCTACTTGCCGGCCAGCCACTGTTGGATTTGGAATGAATGAACAAATAATAATATTACTACTTATAAACAACTAAACAACTATAATTACATTGATTTTGCAAGTAGATTTTAAAAAACATTTTACCCGTCAAATTCACGGACAAAAATCTACATTGCCTTTTTTTTTGGTGGGGAAAATCATCCAATGACAACCCTCGCTCTTGGGCGGAGCGGGAGATAATGTCAGACTCTTACTGACTAAAAAACCCAATCCGTTCCTTCAAGCCTTCATACCGGGGCTCGAGTTCCCTTTCGGATAACCCTGGCCCCAGTAGGTTTCGACCCGACTGGGCTCCTGCTGTTGCTGACAATTTCTCGAGGCGCGCGGGAACAGTGCGCGCCGTCGACGACTTGGGCTTGGTCCGGACTGTTATTGGACGGTTGGACAGCGAGCTACCCATCACTGTCCGCAAGCCCGCGCCACCGTTGCTGGAAATCGGGATCCGAATCCCGGCGGCGGCGAGAGCGCCGTTGCCTGATGCGGTCAGCCTCCTCCTTTACGACCATTACAGCTTCGCAGAAGTCGGCGACCGCCTGCCACTCCTCCTCGCTCCGGACCATGGCCTCAACCAAGGCCCGGCGCAAGAGGTCTCCGCCGCCGATCGCCCCCACGAGGGCACGGCGATGCTTCGCCCAAATCAACATTGCCTTCAAAATTACTAATTCAGCTACAATTAACGTGCACCTGAATGATAATATATTAGCCACTAGTTATCTTTTAGACAATCCACTTTGTTGGTGGTACTAATACAATCTGTTTCGTGTGAACATTCAGTATAGAGTTAAGAGTTTATCTATTGTCTTGGAGGGCAGTTATTCTAGCGACTGACACCCTTTTGTATAGCATACCGTATAAATCTCTAGGGGACTTTCTTTTTAATCTTTTAAATAATGAATCACTATTCATTAAATGTGTGACTAGTATTTTGGGTGTGTATCTAGTCTGATCCTGTTTCATTGAGTGCTTAATCTCTTCGTGAATGGTCTTTCAAGGTCATGGTGTAATAGTTAGTTTCCTTAGGGTTTTGGACTGGAACCTCTGGAGTATTTCTAGATTTGAGTTGGAGGCTGTGCCCCAAAGTTGAACTCCGTAGGTCCTATTCGGGAAGGCTAAGTTAATGTGAAAAACATCACAGATCAACATCCTTTTAACTTATCCTGCCCGTTTCAGAGTGACCTTAAAATTCCGAGCTCGCTTCGCTTGCTCTTGGACTAAGTATATTTAGTTAGCGTTGTTTGTAATATTGACGAATTAGTTTATTAGAGGCCATCTCATTTTCCTGTTGCTAAGTTATCAAATAAGAAGTTTCATCATGTGCCTAATAAAGAAACGTGCGCCTTGACTTATAATTTGTCTTTATTAACGTATCCACGATATACGAGTAATTCGTAGTGTTGGTTTTTTTTTTAAACCGAATAAAAGGTAAGTGCGCGTTTGACTCGCATAGGAAGGATTCCGTAAGATTTTTATAATTTATTGTTTCAGTGATTTAGAAAATTCTTTCTATTATTATCAGGTAAAAATTTAAGAAGTTTGATATGCTGAAGGTCCTTTGTCTAGATAGCAATCATCTCAATTTTACTACCCCTTCGACTGTGTCGACCAACCAGTTTAAGTACTGCTCCGTAAAACTTTTAACTAACCACATTGCTGAAACTTAGGCTTCTAGCGGTTTTAATACTAATTGCTTGAATCTGAATAATCCATACTTCTATACTAATTTACACTATTTACACTTCTACACTAATAATAATAATAGTTTTGTGAAATTAAATATATAAAATTAATTTATATACTCTTCAGATAATAGTAACAAGATAACTGAAGAGATATTATGACATCTATAATAAAAAAATAAAATATGAATCCCTATTTCCTTGGTCACGCCATCACGCGTGAACGGCTGAACCGATTTCGCTAATTCTTATTTTGTTGTGTTCGTTATTGTGATAAGGTGCTTATGGAAAAAAAAAATAGGGTAGTGTAGGGTAAAGTAGAGTAGGGTAATTTAGGGTAGTGAAGGGTAGAGTAGGGTAGAGTAGGGTAGAGTAGGGTAGAGTAGGGTAGATTAGGGTATAGTAGGGTAGAGTAGGGTAGAGTAGGGTAGAGTATGGTAGAGTAGAGTAGAGTAGAGTAGGATAGAGTAGGGTAGAGAAGGGTAGAGAAGGGTAGAGTAGGGTAGAGTACTGTATAGTACTGTATAGTAGGGTGGAGCAGGGAAGAACGGGAGCGAAGCCGCGCGGGCAAAAGCTAGTTTTTAATAAATTGTATGTAATCTGAAATATTATTAATATAATATTATAAAGTGCTAAAGTTACATTTTTTTGTTTTTTTGTTTGTAGGAGGTAATTACTGAAGGTACTGGTCCCTTTGTTAAATTTTTTTCATCGATGGAAAGCTGCTTTATTCCTGATTGACACAGGCTATGTTGTATGTAGGCGGGCGAAGCTATAGGCAAAAGCTAGTATTATAAATGTGAAAGTAGGTAACTATTGAATTTTTTTTTTTAGAAGTATTGGTCATTTAATAAAAAAAAATACATATACACTTTAAAACATTAAAAAAACTTAAATACTAAATAAACCATTTATACTAAAACCTAACTATGTACAGAAATATAATACAAAATGACAAAGTACGCTCAGGCATCAAAGTACTCCTCCACATCGCAGTGAAATGTGCAAAAAATGTGGAAATGTACCCAGAAGTTTCCTGAAAAAAAATGTTGTGGAAGGTTGTTGAGTTTCGTCTACTGAGCAAGCCCTTAAAGTTTGCGGAGATCTGTCCCTTACACCTTGTATTAGGAGCTATGAGGGAACAGATGAACATACTCAGGCATCAAGCAGAGGCATTATGTCCGCCTCTGTACTTTTGTGTGCATAAACTCGTAGCATTAAATAAATAAATACTCACATACATACATACATACATACATAGACTGTCAAGATCATACTCTTCAGGACCTCATGCCTGGGCTATAGTCTGACTAATAAGTTAAACGACTTGGGTAATTATAAGGATTTAATGAAATCTGATGTAGTCAACACGGGTTCAATAATCAAGGTTGATTGAGAGATAGAGATCATTGTTTACTAACAGAAGAACCTTATGAAAAGTAACGAATATAAGTATTTTTTTAATGATTAAATATTATCTATACAAAATTCCCAAGTCAGTTGACTTATTAGACAGACTATAAGCCTCGCCTCGGGAACCAATGTAAAGTAAACTTTTTTTGCGAACTCTGTGTTGTCTATTTGTAGCTTTACATAGAAAAAAAATGTGTTTGAATATGGAACACATTTTTGCACCATCAAAATTATGTCAGTTAAAAAACCCATATAAAGACTTCTGAACAATTTCCGCAAAAAAATAAAGATTACGTTTCGTTTTCCGTAATTCCCTCGGTTCCTTTGGCTTTGCCGTAGTCGGGTAAAAACAATATTACGACGACGATTTCAACATTTTCCGTAGTTGAATCACGCGATTACAGAAATCACGAGTTTGTAAAGAAATTGCCAAACTTTTTCAGTCACATGTACTTGAAACACGGTTATTTCACAACAGCGTCATTTCCACGACAAATTTTCTTCAAACTTCAACCTTTTTTGTTTCAAGGCTTGCAATCTAATTTGTTAGGGTTCCGTCTGCAAAAGATAAAACAAAACCTTATTACTAAGACTCTGCTTATATCTGCGGTCTATCCATCTGTCTATCACCAGGCTGTATCTCATCAGTGAGCAATGGGTAGCTCGCTGTCCGGCCGTCCGGTAACTGTCCGGACCAAGCCCAAGTCGTCGACGGCGCGCAGTGTTCCCGCGCGCCTCAAGGAGTTGTCAGCAACAGCAGGGACCCATCTGGGTCGAAGCCTACTGGGGCCAGGTTTAGTTTCGAAAGACAGCTCGAGCCCCAGTATGAAGGCTAGAAGGAACGGGGTGGGTCTTTTAGTCATTAAAAGTCTGACACTATCTCCCGCTCCGCCCAAGAGCGGGGGTGGTCATTGGATGATTTTTTCCCACCATAAAAAAAAGGCTATATCTCATGAACCGTGACAATTAGACAGTTGAAATTTTCCCAGTTGATGTTTTTTTTGTTGCCAATATATTTAAATCATTAAACCCCAAGCGAATGCCTGCGTTCGCTTTCTCATTGTCCTTCTGTTGTGTCTCTAATAGGCTAGTTGCCGTAAAAAAATGTAATTAGTCCGTCTTTTAGATTATTCAAAAATAAGAGACTTGTGAACAATGTTGTGAAGATCGAGAGTGTGTCGACCAGGGTAGCGTACCTTATACTCAGAATATCATCAAGATATTCGCTGAAGGTCATACAGGTTTACGATCCGACCTCGACACACCCTGACGACGAAGTAGAGACCATGTATGAGGACGTATCCAGAGCCATGCATGGTTCTAAGAGTCACTTCACCGTGGTCATGGGGGACTTCAACGCGAAACTGGGCAAACGAGACGGTGACGAGCTGCGAGTGGGGCAATTTGGATTTGGACGTAGGAACTACCGGGGACATCTACTGGCCAGTTTTATGGAGAAGGAGGGCCTCTACATGATGAACTCCTTCTTCAGCAAGCGTGAGCACAGGAAGTGGACTTTTTTTTTTTTTTTTTTTTTTTTTATGGTGGGAAAAAATCATGCATTGACATCCCCCGCCCTTGGGCGGAGCGGGAGATAGTGTCAGACTCTTACTGACTAAAAGACCCACCCCGTTCCTTCTAGCCTTCATACCGGGGCTCGAGCGCCCTTTCGGATAACCCTGGCCCCAGTAGGCTTCGACCCGGCTGGGTCCCTGCTGTTGCTGACAACTCCTTGAGGCGCGCGGGAACAGTGCGCGCCGTCGACGACTTGGGCTTGGTCCGGACAGTTACCGGACGGCCGGACAGTGAGCTACCCATTGCTCACTGTCCGCAAGCCCGCGTCTACGTTGGCCGGAAATCGGGATCAGAATCCCGGCGACGGCGGCGGCGATAACGCCGTTGCCTGATGCGTTCGGCCTCCTCCTTTGCGAGCATTACTGCTTCGCAGAAGTCGGCGACCGCCTGCCACTCCTCCTCGCTCCGGACCATGGCCTCAACCAAGGCCCGGCGCGAGAGGTCTCCGCCGCCGATCGCCCCCACCAGGGCACGGCGATGCTCCGCCCAAGCAGGGCACACCTCACAGGAAGTGGACTTGGCAAAGCCCTGATGGTGCAACTAAAAATGAGATTGACTTCATCATGTCGACGAAGAAGCAAATATTCAATGATGTCTCCGTGATCAATAGGGTGAAAACCGGAAGTGATCACCGCATAAGAGGCACATTGAATATCAATGTCAAGCTTAAAAGATCTCAGCTGATGAAGTATACGCTCCGTCCTGCACAGATCCAAATCCATAACTCCGAAAGCTTTCAGCTCGAACTTCAAAATCTTTTCGAATGCCTAGGAAGCTCCGTGGACGAATACAACGATGGGTTCGTGGAAGCTGTCCATACGGTCGGCTCTAAACTCTTTAAGACTCGTACAAATAAGAGCAAGAGGGTCACAGATCAAACTCTCCAGCTTATGAAGGAGAGGCGTGAGATGATTCTGCAGTCTTCAGACGATTCGTACACATATCGGCAGCTCAATAAACGGATCTCTAAGTCCTTGAAACGCGATCTCCGTCACTATAATACAGGAAAAATTAAAGACGCGATTGAGCGAAATAAGGGCTCCAAGGTGTTTGCAAGAGATCTGTCTATTGGGCAAAGCCAGTTCTCGAAACTGAAGACCGAAGATGGCAGAGTCATATCCGCCAAACCAGAGCTTCTAGGAGCGATCGAGGCTTTCTATGGACAGTTGTACACGTCAATCACTAAACCCACTGCAAATCTAGCAAACGACCCAAGAGCTAGATTGAGCCGACACTATACCGAAGATATCCCGGACGTCAGCCTGTACGAGATTAGGATGGCTCTGAAGCAGCTTAATAACAATAAGGCGCCGGTTCTGGACTGGAGTGGACTAGGCATTAATGTCAATGGCGAGTACATCACTCACCTTCGGTTTGCCGACGACATAGTAGTCATGGCTGAGACTACAGAAGAGCTCAGTACAATGCTCAATGACCTCAGTAGAGCTTCCGAAAGAGTGGGTCTTAAAATGAACATGGATAAAACTAAAGTCATGATAAACAACCATGTAGCACCCACTCCTATCAAGATCGGGGACTCTATACTCGAAGTTGTGGACGATTACGTCTACCTCGGGCAGACAGTCCAGTTGGGTAGATCTAATTTCGAGAAAGAGGTCAACCATCGAATCCGACTCGGCTGGGCAGCGTTCGGGAAGCTAGGCGGTATCTTCTCATCCAACATACCACAGTGTCTCAAGACGAAAGTCTATGACCGGTGTGTGTTGCCAGTGATGACATATGGATCCGAAACGTGGTCGCTCACAATGGGCCTCATCAAAAGGCTTAAAGTCACCCAAAGAGCAATGGAAAGGGCTATGCTCGGAGTTTCCTTGCATGATCGAATCAGAAATGAAGATATCCGCAGAAGAACCAAGGTTGCCGACATAGCACAAAGAATCGCCAAACTTAAGTGGCAATGGGCAGGGCACATTGCTCGCAGAACAGATGGCCGTTGGGGCCGAAAGGTTCTGGAGTGGCGACCGCGTACCGGAAAACGCAGCGTTGGAAAGCCTCCTACAAGGTGGACTGACGACCTGGTGAAGGTAGCGGGAATCCGATGGATGCGGGACGCACATGATCGTTCGTTGTGGCGACGCTTGGGGGAGGCCTATGTCCAGCAGTGGACGTCTGTCGGCTGAAATGATGATGATGATGATGAAGAGACATGTATTTTTTTATTGGTAAATTAAACCAAGAATGACAAAGATATAGCCCATTAAAGTTACGTGCAACGTCACGCCGCGCTGCATTTTTTCGCACGGGGTGACGTCACACGTAACTTTAATGGGCTATATTATCTTTGTTATTTTTTGTTTAATCGAAAAAAGAAAAAATACGTGTCCAATATTTTTTTATAATCTAAAATACGGACTAAATAAAATGTAATTATTTTGACCCTGGAAACTACCCTATTACGGTATTGGAAAGGGGCTGCCATTTTTTCCTACGGACGGTACGGAACCCTTCGTGCGCGAGTCCAACTCGCACTTGTCCGGTTTTTATAACTTTTCCTTCATAAAGTTGAGTAATACTAACAGTATGTTTACTTTCATCACCTTGGGGTAAAATCATTTCTATGTTTTCACCTTGTGAAGTTCTGATAGAATTTAATTAATTTTCGTCTTACCTTCCGGTTACAATTAAGGTCTTCAAGGCTAGAGTGAATAGGATCTTAATAAACTAGTGCGTTTCACCGTTAACGATTGCATCACTGCTTACTATCAGGTGGGATCGCAGTCAAGCACTAGTTTATATCAATTCAAAAATCTCCCTAACCTTTTCCCAACCATTTTGGTATCAGTTTCCAGTATAATAGGATGCACCTGGATACCAGTATTTTACATGGAACAACTGCCTATCTGACCTCCACAACCTAATACCTAGTTGGTTAAGGCGTATAGTCCCTTGAACCATCTGACCGAAATTATGTGAACGCAACTCTCGTACTCGCCTAGGCGGCAGTACGCAAATCTGTGCATTTATTTGCGGCCAGCAGCGCCCGGAAAGCGCTTTAAATCCATTTTCTCTGCGAGATATTGATTGATTTACAAATGCAATGTTCACTTTGAAGAATATTTAACCACCAATTTTTATGTGTAAAAATGTTTCTAAAGGTCCAAGCCGTTTCGAAGGAGTAGGGAAAAGTTGCGAAAAGTTGCGAAATTGCTAAATATTTTTTTTTTGACAAAAGTATTAATTGCACGATAAAATCAAATGTTGATATTATTGTTCATGAATCTATAATAAACATGTATTTTTTTCAAACCAATTGACTTAGCCGTTACGGAGGAGTAGGCCTCAGAAAATCACTGTTTTATGGCACTTTTCGGGCGCTTGGCCCTTAACACGATACTCTCACCAAGACTGGTGTCAGCTAGTCTGATAGCTTCAACCTGGGGGTTTTTAAATCAAGAGTAAATTTACAAGGTTTAGGTAAGTTCAAGGTTACATACTTTTTGGTAAGCGTACTCCATTGTCGTGGTTAAGCGCGAGCCTACCGATAGTAAGAAACCTTGAAGTGTACGAGTCGGTCTCGCGCACTGAGGGTTCCTTAGAAACTTACTTGTGTAAATATTTACCGAATAGAGTCTCGAAGATTTTCGTTTGCAAAAAGCGGAGCATAAACGGCCTAATCTTTAGATTTCGTTAGTTTAGAAGTTTGATTTTTTCAGTGCTGCTTGGAATAATAGTCTATATAATTTCAGCTTCATATTTACACTGCTGAAGAGGTAAAGAGAAACAAACAAATGAAGGAAGAAAAAAGTACCCCGTGTGGCCTTGAATCGCCGCAAGCAGTCGCGAGCAAGACTGCGGACAAGACGCGCGTAGCCGCGTTTAAAATCGCGTCACTGCCGACCTTTATAAGGCTCTGTACCCCTAGCCAAGTTGTTAATCGGCAATAGTTAACGCTTGTAGAAAGCCACAAATGTACGGGAATGACGTCGCCTCAACGCTCAGTCACGTGGTCAGAACAAAAGTATTGGCGGCGAGGTCAACTCGAAGCGTTCGACGCAAGCGAAACGGTTGTAACTTGGCTACGGGGGCTGTACTTCAAAAGGAAAAACTGGAACCCTTGTAGGATCATTTTGTTGTCTGTCTGTCTGACTGTCTGTCTTTCAAGACCCTTTATCTCAAAAAACGAGGAGATATCGAGTTGAAATTAAAACAATATACTCAAGTCTTTTTTTTTGGTGGTAAAATCATCTAATAACTTCCCCCACTCTTGGGCGGAGCGGGAGATAGTGTCAGACTGTTAATGACTAAAGACTCACTCCTGTTCCTTCTTTGCCATTATTCTAGGGCCCCGGGGATCTCTTTCGCATCTTCCATGGCCCCAGTAAGCTTCGACCCTACTAGGCCACTACGGTTATGCCTTGATGGGCAAGACAGTAAAATGTTGCTCGGCCGAGAAAGTGATGTAAGGGATTTGTAGAGATAAGCGCTCGGCCTAGCACTCGGCGTTTTGTAAGTTAGTTTGTAGTACTCGGCCGAGAGCACTGTCTTGCTCGTTTACTCGGTACGTGTGATCAAGATATTACTGACATTTACTTGAGGCGCGCGAGGAACACTACGCGCCGTACGTACTGAGCAAAAAGGCGAGACAGTAAAATGTTGCTCGGCCGAGACAGTGATGTAAGCGAGTTGTAGAGATAACAGCTCGGTCGAGCACTCGGCGCTTTGTTTATACGTAACGAGTACTCGGCCGAGTGCACTGTCTCGTCCGTTTACTCGGTACGTGTGATCAAGGCATAAGAGTGTGTTTTAAGAGCGAACCCTCAGGAAATCCTATCAAACCCGACAAATATTAAGTTCGAATGTCGCGCCTTTACGTATTATTGGCACGTGGGTAGTATCAAGTTAATAAATTCCTCCAAGATACCATTAATTCCTGGCGTACCAGAATATTAGTAGGCATTTGGGCAGACGAGTCAAGAATGTTGTAGCTGCTATTGACTTAGATAGACGCTTTGTTGAATAATACACCACTAATTTTTAATTAGTACAAATACTTAAAGGGCTTATTAGAAAAGCCCTTGTTATTATTTTAGTAAAGTCTCAATAAATAATATTCATAAACATTAAAGTTATTAGCGTTTTTGTTTATCCCAAAATGTCTCTCAATTTATGGAAATATTGTGCAGGCATTTAAGATTATGAATGAATAAATGACGATTAAAATGGAAAAACACTGCCCGCAGTATTTTCTACTAGCAATTGTTATGTATGATTGAATCTATGATGAATTTACCTTTTCGTGGTCAATTTTAGGATTTCGGTTTTTTCTACTTTTGAATACAAAAATATGATCAGTGACGGGTATAGACACAGCCCCATTTTTTTGTGTACTAATTAAAAAGTAGGGGTGTATAAACTGATTAAGTAATATTTTACAAGTACTTTGATGGAAATAAAGCTCTTTGGCGCCTTGAGGAGGAGTTCAAAATTTTGTAGGGCTGAAATGCCGAATATAGTGAGACCCCATAGATCTTAGGAACTTGTTAGCTACCTATATTGGTGACACTAAATCTAGAACTACATTAGACCGATAACACTGATTTGTACGCAAAACGACACCGCGTGGCGACGCGTGGCGTGGATCAAGTGTAGCTCTACAAGTCTAGTTTCCATATAAAATGTGTGGAGACCGACGAGCAGAGATCGGCGTGTGTTGTAACTTGTAACATAAATGTGTTGTCGTCTATGTAACTGGTGCCAGATCACTAAGCATTGCTTAAGACTGACCATCGAGTATATTATGTATATAAAATAACATAAAATGTTGCTTGCAGTAATATGTGATCAGTTTGTGTGTGGCGTCTCTGAGTGCGGCTATTCTGCGACTACGTTTTGTTACCTTAGGTCTAATACTTGTTAAAACAATTTAAATAAATTTGCAAAACATGATAGGTATCACTCACTCTTTCATTCATTCCTTCATTCCGTCGACGTATGATTGAATGAATTTTCAATCATTCATTCAAAAACCTGCTTAAAAGTTGCCTCACTGCTACTGTACAGCAATTTAAGAAATCTCGAGAAACTCCCGGCTAAATTATGCTGGTCATGGTCACCTTACCGATTTCGGACAGTAGCCGCATTCCTTGGCTTCTCATGGTGGTGGCGAGCACTGTAACGTGCACTCATGTGACTTGCATATCCAAGGTATCCGCCAATCCAACGGCGAGTAGTGTTTCACGAGCACCTCAAGGAAATGTCAACAAAGCTGAATAGGCCTAAGAGTCGATGTTTGCTGGGCATGTAGGAACGTTTGTAAGAAGGCACATCATCAAGGCCTTTTTACCTGACTACGGCAAAGCCAAAGGAGGGTTATGATTTTGACAGGCTATGTATGTATGTATGTATGTGAGTATGTTCATCTGTTCCTTCATAGCTCCTAATCTACTTATCGGAACTCGACATATGAGGTACCGTTAGAACCGTCTCAATTGTCCGCTGAACATAGGCTACGAGACGTGTCACAAAACTCGATATGGCGCCCTCTAGCGGACAAAAAGTAATGTCTTAAAAATGTTAAGATAAAAACACCGTGTTTTTGATATCATTTGGAAGGGCTTCACTGGTCCTTAACGAAAAACGTCATCAAAATTCAACTTCAACTTTTTGTCCTCTAGAGGACAAAAAGTATTATGTTAAGAAAAATAAGATAAATACGTCATGTTTGTTATCATGAAGCTCTTTCAAATGGGCTTCACGTAAATAGTATAGAAACACAGTGATTTTACACCAAAATTGTTTAAATAAAAAAAAGTACAAAACTAAAACGCGACGACGACAAAAATAAGACGCTGAAAAAGACTGAAACAAGATTTTCAGGATGGTGAAAAACAAGAACAGAACAAAAAGAAAAGCCGTAGTCACACGTTGTTTAAGTGTTTCGGTTGGTACTGTAGAATGTGTGTGTGAAAGATTGAAGAGGAAGATAGTGTGAAGAGATGAGTGAAAGTCCAAAGTACACAAGAAGAAGAAGAAAGTTTATTTTTCACAGTCACAGATTATAGTTTACGTACACACAAGAGTTCCACTAAGAAGAGACAGAAGGAGTGGTAGAAAGATAGAAAGATGAAAGTAAGCGGACATACAATATAAAATTATGCGCGGCGAGATATCGCGGAACGGACATACGTTAGACGGTAGGCTGACGGTAGACAGACAAAACGTACTGCCCGGTCATGCATACCCGCGGATCGATGCGCGAGCGCAAGCGTAACGCTATGATAGCGCTGTCTCGCTTGCGCGCGCGGCTCGTGTGATGCAACAGACTCGCCGGCCGCTGTACGATAGATGTATCGTATAACTACGGCCGGACAACTATTAACAAATTATCTACTAACACAAAATTGTCTCGGTCAGTTTGTTTGTTGAATGTTAGGACAATGGTTGTTTATTTTATTCCTGATTCTATATAATACTAGTTGTTAGTGTCTGTACATATGTAAATAAATTATTTTATTTTGATTTTATAAAATTAATTAATTAAATATAATTTTGATAATATGTAGGTCACTACAGTACCTATAACGTGTGACTGCGGCTTTTCTTTTTTTATTTCATAAATTCGACAACAAGACAGTGACTGTTGCAACTCAGAGTTCGGTCACATTGTCGCTTACCATCTGATGAAATAGTGATCAAACGCTTTTTAACCGACTTCTAAAAAAGGAGGAGGTTCTCAATTCGCGCATAACTTCGTCACTTGCCAACCGATTTGAAAAATTCTTTTTTTGTTGGAAAGGGTATACTTCCCAAATGGTCCCATAGTCACCAAGTCGGGATCTGATGATGGAATCTTGGCGAAATCGAGGGATCTCCTCAAATATTATAAGCAACCATATAGTTCTTTTGGTATTTTCATCAATGACTTAAGCATTTATAGTCAAAACATGACATTTGATAAAGTGGAACTGGTAAAGAAGACCAGAAATGGCCAACGGAAGTTCATACTCAGACAGATCTCCCAATGAACATAGTTACAAATAAATGAATAGTTCTGAATAGGTATGTTGAAAATGGTATCATCGATGTGACCTGATGATGATGATGGAGCTGGAAGATAGGTAAGTACCGGAACTCCGAAATTAATCAATGTATCCTAGCCGTGTTTGGGCTTATTACAATTATCATGAGATGCACTTTGGCTATAAGGTACTATCGAACTGATCTGATGATGATGATGGAGCCGGAAGATAGGCACCGGAACTCCGTAATTAATCAATGTATCCTAGCCGTGTTTGGGCTTATTACAATTATCATGAGATGCACTTTGGCTATAAGGTACTATCGAACTGATCTGATGATGATGATGGAGCCAGAAGGTAGACACGGGAACTTCATAATAAAACAATGTATCCTAGCAGGGTTTGAGTTAATTGGAATTGTCATGAGAAAAAGGTACTCTGGCTGTAAGTGTATTGCAACTAAAAAGTGTGAAATAAAAAACTTTTTACAAAAAAAATATAACCGACTTACAAAAAAAAAAAAAAACAGTAAAACTATCAAAATAACTTTAATTTCGGAAGTCGGTGTTAAATAACGAAGAGGCAAAACTATTATAGAAACACCGACTTCCGAAATTAAAGTTATTTTGATAGTTTTACTGTTTTTTTTTTGTAAGTCGCTTATAATAATAATAATATTAAAGTCGACCAAAAGCTGTGAAAATCTAAAAAGCATTTTGAAAAATTTTAATATTGAATTGCATATTAAAACGCCCACAAGACAACTGTCATGTATAGATCAGATAGCAAGTAACATCAAGCAAACTAAAGCGGAGGTACATCATCTTGCCTTGTCCGATCATGAAACAGGACAGACGCTTTCGATAAGGACTAATGAAACGTACAAAACACGCAGTTGGTATGAGGAGGTCAGAGACTTTAGTCAAGAAAACATGGACAAGTTCTATAGTTACTTATCATCTCTATCTTTTTCAAGCGTGTACGAAAAAAATAGTTTTCAGGAAGCGTTTGCAGAATTTCACGGTCTAATTAAATTATTTTTTGACTTGTGCTTTCCAAAATACTCAAAAAAGAGGTCATATTGTAAAGGGAACCACAAATGGTTGACAAAAGGCATAAAAAAATCTTGCATAAAAAAAAGGCATCTTTATCTTAGTCAACAACACAGTAAAACTAAGAAACTAAAACTAAACAAAAAGTATAAAACATATAGTGGCATTCTCAAAAAATGTATATATAAATCTAGACAACTACAAAGTAAGAAGTACATTGATAATAATAAAAATAAGTGTAAAGCCACATGGGCGGTAATTAATGAAAATATTAATGACTCGAACTTTAAGACGCAAATTGACAAAATAACTAAAGATAATCGGACAATTCAAGACCCTAAGGAAATAAGTGACATGTTTAATCAATTTTATATACAATCGACAAATAATAATAATTTTAAATACAATACTGACGAGATAAATAAGACTATCGATGGGAATAATGAACATACCATATTTCTTAAACCAACTGATGCTACTGAAGTATTTGGTGTTATAAAAAATCTTAAAAATACAAATGCAGTAGGACAGGATGAGATAACAACAAAGGCAATTAAATTATGCGCTTCATGTATTTGCCAACCACTAAGTTATTTGATAAACTTTTCTTTTGAAGAAGGTGCATTCCCAGAGATTTTAAAAAAAATCAATTGTAAAGCCACTTTTTAAAAAAGGTAATACATCTGACATGAAAAACTACAGGCCAGTGACGCTGTTACCAATCATGTCAAAAATCTTAGATAAAATCATGCTAAAAAGGTTACAGGAATTTACGATCGCTCATTGTGTACTTAAAGACGAACAATTTGGGTTCAGGAAAAACAGTAGTACATCATGGTGGGAAAAAATCATGCATTAATAATGATCAAAATAGCTTATCAAAATAGTGGGTCAGCCGTCTTAGGGCACCTATAGTACATCTATACATATTTAAATAAAATTGGAGTGTCTGTTTGTCATATTGAAATAACTGCTTTTTACTACATGCATATGAATATATATACGGTACATACACCAAAATATCATTTTTTACAATTTTTGTCTCTGTCTGTTTGTCCCGGCTAATCTCTGAAATGGCTGGACCGATTTTGACGGGACTTTTTTTGGCAGGTAGCTGATGTAATAAGGAGTAACATAGGCTACTTTTATTTTAGAAAAAATAAATTCAAAATCCTTTAGTCCACGGGAACGAAGTCGCGGGCACAGCTAGTAAATAAATAAAGCAGTTATGCGAGCAAAGGAGATGGCTGCCGTCAGAGACCGGATATCCTCACACCCCAGCCGCCATAGGAGTTACCTCTTTACACTTCACTTCTCGTTGGAAGTCACTGACCGATTCCCGGCCATCGTAGGCGCGGGTTTGCAGACGACGATTAATGGGTAGCTCGTAGTCCCGCGATATGGCAAGGACCAAGCTCGAGTCGACGGCATATGGCAGTGTTCCACGCACTCCTGAGGACCTAAGTAAGGACATAGACGGGTTAAGGACATAGACGGGTTAGTTAGTAAAAGTGTGACACCCGCTCTCGGTCCACTCTAGAGCAGGAGTGGGCGGTAAGTCCCCTCTTTGAGGCGTGGCTGGAAAGACCTCACGGCGTCCTTACCTTCCGCATGACGCAGGTCCTTACCGGACATGGTTCGTTCGGGAGTTTCCTGCACCGGATTCGTGCGGAAGTGACGCCCGGGTGTCGCCACTGTGCGGAATGCCCGGAGGACACGGTGGAGCACACAGTCGAGGTGTGCCCTGCTTGGGCGGAGCATCGCCGTGCCCTCATGGGGGCGATCAGCGGCGGAGACCTCTCGCGCCGGGCCTTGGTTGAGGCCATGGTCCGGAGCGAGGAGGAGTGGCAGGCGGTCGCCGACTTCTGCGAAGCAGTAATGCTCGCAAAGGAGGAGGCCGAACGCATCAGGCAACGGCGTTATCGCCGCCGCCGCCGCCGCCGGGATTCAGATTCCGATTTCCGGCCACCGTAGGCGCGGGCTTGCGGACAGTGAGCAATGGGTAGCTCGCTGTCCGGCCGTCCGGTAACTGTCCGGACCAAGCCCAAGGCGTCGACGGCGCGCACTGTTCCCGCGCGCCTCAAGGAGTTGTCAGCAACAGCAGGGACCCAGCCGGGTCGAAGCCTACTGGGGCCAGGGTTATCCGAAAGGGCGCTCGAGCCCCGGAATGAAGGCTAGAAGGAACGGGGTGGGTCTTTTAGTCAGTAAGAGTCTGACACTATCTCCCGCTCCACCCAAGGGCAGGGGATGTCAATGCATGATTTTTTCCCACCATAAAAAAAAAATAAAAAAGAGCAGGAGTGGGCAGACGTACAAGAATACACAAAAGAAAGAAAGAAAACTATTTTATTTGGCATACACAGTCGTAGATACACACAATGTAGTAACAATATGCAGGTAGACACTAATGATTATATAAAAAAAGAGACAACTGACAATGTGCGTCTCACCACAATCCATCTACAGCACAACACATCCCCATGACATCCTTTACATAGTAATATTTTGGGATCACATTTATACGACAGCAAGCGATGAGAGCCAATAGTGATCAAGCGTTATCTACTTTTTATTAACAGAGAAGTTGCTGTTTGGGGTTATCCCCAGACAGACAAAAATAAGCCATTTATCAATTTGCCACTTCAATATTCTACAGTAGAATCTGTCTAAATAGTCAAAAGACTTCGGTAATTATTAGGGTAAAATGAAATCTAATGTAGTCAATACTGGTTCAATAATCAAGGATGATTAAGAGATCTTGATCATTGTTTATTAAATAAATATTTTTGCAAAAAATCTAAAATGGTGTAAAAACTATTGGAATCCATTCAGTTACTGATTCTTAATAAACTATATTCAGGTATCATGTAAACTAAAAATAATATTATACAGCTGCCGTTCCGGGAATAACTATGATAGACTCCATAAAATTATTTTCAGAATTTTCAATGGGCAAATTAATATGAGTATTTTCGTAAAATGTAACAGATGCAAGCGCGGATGTTGTGGGTTGATAAATACAGCGAAACGGAATTAATTACATCGCTATTAAACAATTCGTGGGGCCTTTATTTTCCAATTCATTTTAATAAGTATAATAAATAATAATAGCTTATTTATAGACATATGTGTGTTTTATTATGGGCATATTATCCAAAAAATATAACTAAGGCAGAGCGCAGACTTTAGTTACGACATTTTTAAGGGGATGCAACTCGACATACATTTTCACTGTTTTTCATACGCTTCGGAGCGGTTCTACGGGATTATGATGTTATTACACATCTTTCATTAGATATTTTGGAAACACAGTATCTTGTGGATATTATCTAGGCTTCTATTGAAATCAATTTCTGAATATGTGTAAAACTAATCCAGTAAAGATCTCTGAAAATCTGCTATTTTGCATGAACTTTGACACTTCATAATGTACTCAAAAATTAAAAAATCAAAAAAGTATGAAACCTTGCAAATTTTATCAAGATTCTAAATAACGAAAATGTTTTTCAAAAACTTTTAAGGGTTTCTAAAAAACACGTATTTCCTGGAACAAGTTTTATTGAATTGTTGAATTACCGAATACTAACAGAGTTATGTCTATGTCTATATCTTAATATGGTTTCCGCACTTAGTCCTATGCGGACCATTGTACGTGGGCCATAGCAGCCATAATCTTAGGTGGGCTTATTCCAACCAGCCCACCTCTCTCCAAAAACAGATTAGGCCTCTCAGGTTTTCAGGGCATCTATAAGGGAATTCGGGGATCCTACGGTTCGTGTGCGTATTTCAATGACAGCTGTGCAGTTTAGGAGCACATGCTCAATCGTCTCCTCCCCCTCCAAGCATGCTCTGCACAGGGGACTGTCTGTGATGCCTATTGTGTGAAGGTGCTTATTCAGTGTGCAGTGCCCGGTGATGGTCCCCGTCATCAGGCGCAGGTCACCTCTGTTTAGTCTGAGGAGTTTTTTAGTGAGGGCTTTATTAGGGTGTGGCATGGCCTCCTTTGCCTGCCTGCAACCCGATATCAAGGACCACCATCGTTCTGCCTGTATGTATGTGTGTTCACGTAGCCAACTACGCAGCTGACCAAAGGGGACCGGCACAATGGGTTCGGGCCCGAAGACCATCGCTCCAGATCCCCTCCTGGCCAATTCGTCCGCTGCGTCGTTGCCCAGTGAGCCGCTATGACACTTAATCCACTGTAGTGTCACTTTGTTGCGCTTCGGCACTGCGACATTCTCTAGTGAAAGGCGGTATTCCTGTATAAGTCACGATGTGGTGGAGTCTTTGTCTAAGGATTGCAGGACTGAGGCACTATCGGAGAGTACCCGAATGTGTGTGTCCGTTACATTTCTGATTTCTATGGCGTGGGCCGCTAGGATTATACCAAAACATTCCGCCTGGTAGACGGTGTTGTATTTCCCTAACGTTCTGGATATTCTGATATTGAGGTCATTGGAGAAGACTCCAACTCCCGTGCCAGTATCTGTCTTTGATCCATCTGTGTAGACCCTCAGTTCAGCTGGGCCTGAGAAGTCGTGTGCTTCCTCTGTCTATTGAATGTTGAAATTCTTTTGGAAATGATACGCCTTTGGAATTTTGTTGCGTCTTCCATTATGCGTATGTGTTTGATTCTGGAATCTTTACTCAGGGTGCCCGATATGCTGAGCCTGAAGGCCGCTGAGGCCGCCTCCTCCTGCACTATTAGATGCAGTGGTGGCAATCCTAGCATCACCTGCAGGGCAGCCGTGGGCGTGGTTCTCATACTGCTAGTAATCGCTATGCAGGCGAGTCGTTGCAGTTTTTCGAAGTCCTTTTGGGCTGTGCTCAGTTCGGTCCTGGGCCACCAAACTAAAGAGCCGTATGTGATTATTGGTCTGATAACAGTGGTATATAGCCAGTGAGTAATCTTTGGGGCTATACCCCAGCTGCGGCCTAGCATGCGTTTGCATTGCCACATAGATATACTGGCTTTTTTGGTGATGTACTCGGTGTGTTTTGCCCAGTTCAGCTGTTTGTCCAGGTAGACGCCCAGGTATTTGACTTCAGTTGATAGGCTAAGGGTGGCTCCAAAGAAACGTGGCAGTTGTAGTGCTGCCAGTTTCCTTTTTTTGGTGAAGAGAACCAATTCGGTTTTAGTGGGGTTTACAGTCAATTGGTGTTCCTTACACCAGTCCTCTACTATTTTCAAGGCCTGACGCATAAGGTTACATAGTGTATTTTCGTGGGTGCCATTTATTATAATGGTTATATCGTCAGCGTATCCTACGGCGAAGTAACCTTTAGTGTTAAGTTTTTTAACAAGATCATCTGCAACTAAGTTCCATAGTAGGGGCGAGAGGACTCCCCCTTGGGGGCAACCCTTCGCCACTATGGCTCTTGTAGTGTCATTTATATTTACTTGTGCTGCTCGAAATCTGAGCATATTCGTGATCCAGCCACTCAGGGTGGAGTCAACACCATGACTTTCGAGTGCTGTGCTGATGCTTCGGAACATAGTCTTATCGAAGGCTCCTTTCGATGTCTTTGAAGACTACTAACGAGGAGCCCTTGTGATTTATTGCGCATTCAATCTTTGAGATCATGCTATGTAGTGCAGATTCTGTTGATTTACCCGTGGAGTAGGCATGTTGCTGCTTATGGAGCGGTCTCGCCAAGAGAGGTCCATCCCGAATGTGTCTGTCGCAGAGCCTCTCCAGGGTTTTCAGTAGGAAGGCTTATAGGTCTGTATGCCGTGGGTTGCGTATAGTCAGTTTTTCCGGGTTTTGGGATGAAAATAAATTTCACCTCACGCCATGTATGTGTTACGTATTTTTGTGCTATGCAGGCCCGGTATATCGTCAGCAGCCACGGCACTAGGGAGTGTTCTCCCCACTGCAGTAGCGCCGGAAAGACACCGTTGAGTCCTGGTGACTTGTGCGGTTGGAAGGTCTTGATTATATGATGAGTCTTCACTATGTTATGAGCTCTAGACCAGTCGAGATCGGTTGGGGTCTATACCGGTTCGCTTGACCACGTTCTGTCCTCAAGGAGTACGTCCCAAGTGCATAAGTCAATAACAAACAGTTTAATGAAGAAATTAATTGATGTGGACTATGAATGAAAATTCAAGAAAAATTTTAACTAGGCTAAAAATAATTTTATTCGCGTAGGTAGGAAGAGCCACAAAATAGATAGGTACAGAAGTCAATGTCATACTACACATTTTAAGCCTTTTTTTTATGGTGGGAAAAAATCGTGCATTGACATCCCCCGCTCTTGGGCGGAGCGGGAGATAGTGTCAGACTCTTACTGACTAAAAGACCCACCCCGTTCCTTCTAGCCTTCATACCGGGGCTCGAGCGCCCTTTCGGATAACCCTGGCCCCAGTAGGCTTCGACCCGGCTGGGTCCCTGCTGTTGCTGACAACTCCTTGAGGCGCGCGGGAACAGTGCGCGCCGTCGACGACTTGGGCTTGGTCCGGACAGTTACCGGACGGCCGGACAGTGAGCTACCCATTGCTCACTGTCCGCAAGCCCGCGTCTACGTTGGCCGGAAATCGGGATCAGAATCCCGGCGACGGCGGCGGCGATAACGCCGTTGCCTGATGCGTTCGGCCTCCTCCTTTGCGAGCATTACTGCTTCGCAGAAGTCGGCGACCGCCTGCCACTCCTGCTCGCTCCGGACCATGGCCTCAACCAAGGCCCGGCGTCTCGTATATACCTGAAAACGGGTTGCAGGGTTTTACCACTAAATAGATACTTAGGTACAGAAAAATCGTAAAACTTAAGTGATATTAAAAACACACATAAGACTGGCCACTTCTCCTCACTGCGGACCATGGCCTGAACCAAGGCCCGGCGCGAGAGGTCTCCGCCGCCGATCGCCCCCACGAGGGCACGGCGATGCTCCGCCCAAGCAGGGCACACCTCGACTGTGTGCTCCACCGTGTCCTCCGGGCGTTCCGCACAGTGGCGACACCCGGGCGTCACTTCCGCATGAATCGAGTGCAGGAAACTCCCGAACGAACCATGTCCGTTGAGTACCTGCGTCATGCGGAAGGTAAGGACGCCGTGAGGTCTTTCCAGCCACGCTTCAAAGAGGGGACTTACCGCCATACACATTTTATGCCTACGCTAGGCGATCGTGCTAGAGTCAGCGCGTTGTGCCGAACTGTACGAGTATGACTGGGCGATTGAGCCGAGATATCGTGTCCGTTAGCGATGTCTATGTGTGCGTTGCTCGAGCGCGCTTTGTATGTAGATTGTCTTCTGTACCTATCTATTTTGTGGTAGAGCTGTAAAGCAGAGATTACCACCCACGTGAGCTGGCCAGATTATTTTGAAATGGCTGGAGTAGAGGGAATTTGTGAGGAACTTTTTACATGGATCGCGTTCTATTCAGTGTTCCAATTTCGTATTTAGAGTTTGAGTGGGTTTTGGATGTTCGTTCCCATTCAGCTTTTTTACTTATTGTGTGAAATGTTTTCTACACGATACTTAATTGACGTTTGAATGTGGAATTTATTTAAAAATTAACTTGAAAAAAAAAGAAGTCTGTTAACAAGCACCTAAATTGAAAACGTATTTGGTTGCCGTGTATGCCAGTGATGCTATTCAATACCGATTTGAACACGTGGTGCTTGTGGCGTTGCCGTCCTGTTGTCGACTGTTCAATGCACGGTTGCCGCATCGCGCGCTTTGTATGAAAAATACGATCATCCGTACGCAGTACGACTAACGCACCGCATCCGCACCGCAGCAGACCTTCAAAAGACGCATAAATTAAAAGCGCCCTTAAACTCGATGAACTCGGTATTTCCTAGCTGATTACCTGGGAAGAAACACCAAAACAGACTCAGGGGTCATAGTCGATTTTAAGATCCATACAGCAAAAATGTCACTGACGCATGGCCTCGGACTTGTACCATCAAGTCCCAACTGCCGAATCCTCACTACGACTGTCGCAACCGCGCGTCACTAGTTCGGTCGCCGCCTTTTGCCACTCTCTCTGCGCCAGGACCAGGCGTATCGTCTGGCTGATCCCGTCGGGGAGGTCATCGCGCAGCACAAAGTTGAAATGACTTTCTGCAAGGGCCTGCTCCAGGTGGTCTGCAATTACTCTTTTAAAGAGCTTTCCCACCTCGTCGAGCAGAACCATGGAGTGGTATGCGTAAGAAGATTCTGCAGGGCGCCCCTGCTTCCCGATGACTATCAGTTTCCCTGTTTTCCTGCCTCCATAGATGCGCCGAAGACCTGTCTTAGTCGAGGCCCGAGAGCCTCGAGAGCCAGGCTTTCCAGGCAAACCATCGGTCCTGGGGCGGCATTGTTGGCATTCAGCCTTTGTACCGCCACTCTCATCTCAATCTCTGGAGTATTGTCGTCGTCGAGGCCGTCTTGGTCCGCGTCAGACACCATAGGTGGGGCTGCAGTGTCTGGCATACCGGCGTTATGCGGCATTGCAGGCGCTTCAGCGATCACTAGCACACCTGGCGCCGGGCACGTCCTGGCTGGTCTCGGGACATTACCACGTCGCAGATTTGCGACATGGCCCCATAAGACTACTCCGCCTTGGTGCTTGCACCTAGGCCTGTACCATCATGACTTCCAGAAGAAGATCCCGGTCTAACCGCTTTAGCGCCCATTACGGACTACACGGGGTATATGGTACCGGCGCGACGTCCAACCGGATGTACGCGGGGATTTCCCAACTAGCTGGGGTTGGGTTCCAGTATAACCGGATGCGGTTGAATACTAGTGTTTTACATAGAGCGACTGCCTATCAGGCCTCCACAGCCCAATTACTGGACAACACGATGCCTCCTTGGATAGACTGATGATCAGACTTTCTGGTGTTTGGCTTAGCATGTTTTCCGAGGCACAGGGTGACCAGTGATGACCTAGAAAAGCTAAGAAAAGTACATATGAAAGGTTGGTGTTTTAACTACTGGGCATTACGACACTTCTTATGTATTCATAATCAGCCTTTCAATGTTTCCACTGCTGGGACTCAGGCCTCCTCTCTAGGAGAGGGAATGGGCCACAAACCTGGTTGGTGAATGTCTTCGAATTTTTGGTTCTAGGACATGCCGGTTTCCTCACGATGTTTTCCTTCAATGTATTGAGAGCAGTGGTGATGAAATAAATTACACAAAGTAATGCGCCTGGCTGGGTTTGAACTCGCGATCTACAACTCGTAAGTCGGAGCCTTTAACACTCGGCGACCACTCCTCTTGTTATGTCCTAATTAATAGGTCTGGAAGTTCAGAGCCTAAGTTCCACTCAAGAAAAAAATCTAATTCTAAAAGTTAAAGTTATCAATTTAGTCAGAAAACTGATTAAAAGATCTTTCAGCCTTTCAAATAATCAGATTATATCAAAATAAATTCACTATTAAAACGGATCTCTTTAGTTAACTGAGCCCACACAAATTCCAGTCTAAAAATAGAAAGAGAAGCTATTCTCAGAGAAAATCTCAGATTACTTTGGGACTGCCAAACAAAGAAAAACCATAAGATAAGAAATAATAATTATACCCGTAAAGAAGTATTACAACTTTCTGAGAAATTGATGATATCACATTTTGGGGTTGTGATGGAAACGTGAAATAACATTCAACTGAAGTAAAGACAGTGGTATGGTAGGTTTTAAGCTTTTGCATAGTTTCTATCGCGGGCCTTGAGCGTGGAGACCGAATCCAGAAATTCCGTAACGAAAATAACGTAACACCCCCCACTCATTTGTTTTTTGAGCGTGGTGACCGATAAGAAAACAAATGAGTGAAAGCAGCTGTCGGCGTTTTGGATGGGTGGGGTTAAGCAGCTGTTAGCGAGGTCTGGTTTTTGATGGAAGAGGTTAAGCAGCTGTTGGCGAGGTCTGGTTTTGGATGGAAGAGGTTAAGCAGCTGTTGGCGAGGTCTGGTATTGGATGGGTGGGGATAAGCAGCTGTTGGCGAGATCTGGTTTTGGATGGGTGGGGTTAAGCAGCTGTTGGCTAGGTCTGGTTTTAGATGGATGGGGTTAAGCAGCTGTTGGTGAGGTCTGGTTTTGGATGGATGGGGTTAAGCAGCTGTTGGCGAGGTCTGGTTTTAGATGGGTGGGGTTAAGCAGCTGTTGGTGAGGTCTGTGTTTGGATGGGTGGGGTTAAGCAGCTGTTGGCGAGGTCTGGTTTTAGAAGGGTGGGGTTAAGCAGCTGTTTGGATGGGTGGGGTTAAGCAGCTGTTAGCGAGGTCTGGTTTTAGATGGATGGGGTTAAGCAGCTGTTGGTGAGGTCTGGTTTTGGATGGGTGGGGTTAAGCAGCTGTTGGTGAGGTCTGGTTTTAGATGGGTGGGGTTAAGCAGCTGTTTGGATGGGTGGGGTTAAGCAGCTGTTAGCGAGGTCCGGTTTTTGATGGCATGTTATGGCGACACTTGGAGGAGGCTTATGTCCAACAGAGGACATCCAGGCTGAAATGATGATGATGGACCAGTCGGGAGCACTGGCTTTGTTCACGTCAAGGTTATGCAGAACCCTACAATCGCCCTTATGATGTTTGCGAATATCCAATTTTTTTGTCTATATTATTATTACAAGCTTGGCGAGGTCTATTGCATAAGTTGATAGAAAATGCTATGCAATATAGCTTTACCGCGGCAGTACCCGAGTGCCACACGTCTTTTTTTTTATGGTGGGAAATTCACAACCCCAATGACAACCCCCACTCTTGGGCGGAGCGGGAGATAATGTCAGACTCTGACTGACTAAAAACCCACCCCGTTCCTTCGTGCCTTCATACCGGGGCTCGAGCTACTCTTTCGAAACTAACCCTGGCCCCAGTAGGCTTCGACCCAGCTGGGCCCCTGCTGTTGCTGATAACTCCTTGAGGTGCTCGGGAACAGTGCGCACCGTCGACGACTTGGGCTCGGTACGGTTAGTTACCGGACGTTCGGACAGCGAGCTTCTCATTGCTCGCTGTCCGCAAGCCCGCGCTTACGGTGGCCGGAAATCGGGATCGGAATCCCGGCAACGGCGCTCTCACCGCCACTTGATGCGGTCGGCCTCCTTCTTTGCTAGCATTACTGCTTCGCAGAAGGAGGTGGCCGCCTGCCACTTCTCCTCACTGCGGACCATGGCCTGAACCAAGGCTCGGCGCCAGAGGTCTCCGCCGCCGATCGCCCTCACGAGGGCACGGCGATTCTCCGCCCAAGCAGGGCACACCTCAACTGTGAGCTCCACCGTGTCCTCCAGCTGTTCCGCACAGTGGCGACACCCGGGCGTCACTTCCACTCGAATTCGGATCAGGACCCTCCCGAACTTGCCATGACCGGTGAGGATCTGTGTCATGCGGAAGGCAAGGACGCCGTGAGGTCTTTCCAGCCACGCCTCAAAGAGGGGACTTCCCGCCGTTATTGTGGCGTGCCCAGCACTGGGTTGCGATAGTCGCTGACGCCATTTCACCATGAGATCCCGCCGGAGCTCTGTCCGCTATGCCGTGACCTGTCACAGCAGCGGACTTTCATCCCGGCGTTGCATCTCCACGCGCAAATCGTGCATGTGTGCAAGGACTGTTGCCTCCAGATCCCAAGGTGGTTGGTAATGGTGGTAGTGGTGCTCGCCGCTTCGCGGGAAATCGTGCGGTGTCCCGGAACCATCCGTATTGCCATGACACTCTGGCAAGCGTTCAGCATGGCCGTCGGTCGCTTTTGCAGTGACGGCGCCCACACCGGCGCCCGATAAAGGGCCATGGACCGAACGATCCCCGCGGTGGTATGGTAGGTACACCCACGTTGCAAAAAGTAAAAGGCTTCATCAATTGGGTACATTCAAACTTCGAACTGCTTCTGAGAAATTTCAAATAGCGAAAGAAAATAAAACCGAGGTGATGAAACGCCTACGGTGAGTTTCAATTGAGCGCGTGTTTTCTAAAGCCCCTTTTTTTAAAACTGTATCTCTATAGTGCTTGACTGTGAAGAGTGTTGAAAAAAATGAATAAAGACATTATAATATAACGAAAGAAACCCTCTAAATTTGATATGTTTTCGTCAGAGGTTTGGTTAAATTAAACTTTTTGCCAAAGCCACGGGTCCTTGGTTCTGGCGATAAGATTTTCGTAAAAGCGCACATTTTTTGTTAAGTTATGAATTAGTGAATTACATATTTGGTTACTCGAGATCGCATGGTTACAGCATTAAGTTTTTTAAGATAACTAGTATTCGTTGCGTGTTTTGTATCAGTAAACTTCAAGGACGTGTTATTCGATGTTTCACTTTTCCAAGTTAAGGGGCCGGCGACGGATGAATTTCCATACAAACGTAATACCACGCTCATTTGCAGTTGGAGCATATTTCCAACATATTATGATGATATTCGGTTATAGACAATATTTATCTAGGTTCCTACGTCGAGAATATTAGAAATATTGTTATTTTTAATACAGGAAAAGCCAAATGGCATGTTTTGCCATTTACGCTTTAAAAAAGTGCGAAATACAATTCGCTTAGTTTTCTTTTTGTTTTTTAATAAAAGAAAGACGTAGGAACCTAGATAAATATTGTCTATAACCGAATATCATCATAAAATGTTGGAAATATGCTCCAACTGCAAATGAGCGTGGTATTACGTTTGTATGGAAATTCATCGCCGGCTCCATTTCATAATTCAGTGGATAGAACGAAGTAAAAAAGCTTACCAATATGACTTTCGCACCAGACTCTATCAAAACCCTTCGGCATATCAAGAGAGGCAGCAAGTGCTACTCTTTAGTCTTCAATGTCACTCCAGATGTAAATGGCATACGCTAGAAGATCACCGATGTCCTAGTGAATGTAGCGGACATCCGATAGATGCGGGACGCACAGGATCGTTCATTCTGGAGACACTTGGGGAAGGCCTGTCGGCTGAAATGATGAGAAGATCACCAGAAGACAAATATTTTGACGAAAGCCATATTGCCAGTCACCAAGGATGTCGTTAGATTCTAGGTATGCCAAGCTTGTTCTATACTCTCACAGAAGATGGACGTTACAGAGATGGGTCTCTAATTTGCCGACTCAGCTTGACTGCCCTTCTTGGGCACAGGCTGAACGTTAGCTTGCTTCCAAGCAATCGGCACTTTTCCTGTCGCTCAAGTACTAAGAATCATCATCATTATCATTATTTCAGCCAAAAGACGCCCACTGTTGGGCATAGGCCTCCCGCAAGAGTCACCACAACAACCAGTCTTGTGCGTCTCCCGGTTCGCACTATTGACGGCGGTTCTTCGGGCTACGTTGCCAACCTGATTCTCTTGCGGATATCTTCATTCCTGATGCGATTACGTGAGGAAACTCCGAGTACAGCCCTTTGGGTGACTTTTAAACCTTCTGATGAGGAACATCCTAAGCTACCTCGTTTTAGAGTCATATATCAATACTGGCACAGGTAGACTGAGAGGTGGTAGAGGTAGACTTTTGTCTTGAGACTTGTGTTAGGTTGGACAAGAAGATACCGCGCAGCTTCCCGAACGCTGCCCAGCCGGGTTGGATTTGACGATTAACCTCTTTCTCGAAGGTAAACCTACCCAACAGGACCATCTGTCCCAGATAAACAGGTTCTAAGAATAATTGCTGGTATCCCGTCTGAATAACAAAGGTTACCGACATAGCTCGAAGAATCGCCAAACTTAAGTGGCAATGGGCAGGGCACATTGCTCGCAGAACAGATGGTCGATGGGGACGAATGGTTCTGGAGTGGTGACCACATACCGAAAGACGCAGCGTTGGAATTCTTTCCACAAGGACCGATGACCTGGTGAGGGTCACGGGAATCCGTGGATGAAATGGATGTAAGACGCACGGGACTGGCCGTTATGGCGACACTTGGAGGAGGCTTATGTCCAACAGAGGACATCCAGGCTGAAATGATGATGATGGACCCGTCGGAAGCACTGGCTTTGTTCACGTCAAGGCTATGCTACAATCGCCCTTATGATGTTTGCGAATATCCAATTTTTTAGTCTATATTATTACAAGCTTTTATTTAGTTTCACCTCTCCCGATGTCTGTCTGTCATCAAATCTTGCAAATTAAATTTGATTTACTTCCCGGTTACCGATTGAGCTGAAATTTTGCATGCATGTATAAATTAGATGACAATGCAAAATTATTATGACATGGAGCTGATCTGATGATGGAACCGGAAGGTGGCTATAGGAGCTTGGTAGTTAAACGACACAACCCCATGGAGTTTGGGCTCGTATGATTTGTCTTGACGAGTATTTATTATATAAGTATTGCACCGTGCTATAAAAACTTGCTATGAAAAAAATATTTTCATTAAAAACTTGTTAAAATTATTAAGACCAAGTCACAGAGTAATCTGCCAAAACTCCTGCATACTTAGATGAAATATAAGTAAACACTCTGATAGGATTTCCATTGTTGAAATTTTATCCCAAATTGATGAAATAAGTTCCGAACTTCACTTCATGTAATTTTAACTTTGAGAAAGAGGAATTTCGAGACAGTTGTCTTCAGTCTTACTCGTAGTTGTCTTACTTTAAACGGAAATCAAGAATTCTTACTTGCCAACTTTGTTCTTGTATTTTAATTCAAAACAAGTACTCGTAAATAACAATAAAAAAACGATTCCATGTGTATACTATTGGGCACGCCGTAATTATGGCGGTACTCCTTGTGAAGTGGTTGGAAAGACCTCACGGCGTCCTCATCTTTTGCATGACGCTTGTTCTCACCGAACATAGTCAGTTCGGGAAGTTCCTGCACCGGACTCGTGCAGAAGTAACGCCCGGGTGCCACCACTGTTTGGACCGCCCGGAAGACATAGTGGAGACTTGGAGAGCACACGGTATAGGTGTGCCCTGCTTGGGCAGAGCACCGCCCTGTCCGTGGGGAAGATCGATAGCAACGATTTCTCGCCCTTTTGGGTTTTTTGTCAGTAAAAGTCCAACACGCCCGCTCCGCTCCGATATTGTGTCTCTGATTACGGCATTCGAAAGGTTAAGAGGATTTCGTCAAATTATGTCTCCAACTCTGCATCGTCTGACAGGAAGTGTCAGCCTTTTACTGACTGAAATCCTCCCGTAACCCATTAGTATATTTTTATAAATTTCAGTCATATTTACTTCGATACTTTTTGACCTCACCAGTCACCACTTTGTAAAAATCCTTATATGTTCTCTTCTTCTCAAAACAACGGAAGGGAAGAAATATAGAATCGTTCAAAGGCTGATTATACTTATGCTATGCTAACCATAAAATCGCAGTTTTTAAAGAAATACTATAAAAAATCCATGTTATAATTACCGACTTTCATAACTTCGGCAAGCAATAAATTTTTGAAACGATCGTTATAAAACTAATAAAGAATATTGCAAATATAATTTAGGTGGATTCTTTACGATGGTAACTTTTTTATTAGAAAACAAAAAAATACTTAAAACGTTTAATGTTTTTTGGTGTAAAAGATAGGTAAGTTGATTGGATATTTTGCTAAAAATAACTTTTGTACTATTCTATGAAGTTACTCAAGTCATCACTAGCCTTTTTAGGGTTCCGTAGCCAAATGGCAAAAAACGGAACCCTTATAAGGGTTCGGGGTGGTATCTATAGATTCGTCATGTCTGTCTGTCTGTCTGTCTGTCTGTCGGTCCGTCCGTCCGTCCGTATGTCACAGCCACTTTTTTCCGAAACTATAAGAGCTATACTGTTGAAATTTAGTAAGTAGATGTATTCTGTGAACCGCTTTAAGATTTTTGCACAAAAATAGAAAAAGAGCAATCAATTTTGGGGTTTCCTATACTTAGAACTGAAACTCAAAAATATTTTTTTCATCAAACCCATACGTGTGCGGTATCTATGGATAGGTCTTCAAAAATGATATTGAGGTTTCTAATATCATTTTTTTCTAAATTGAATAGTTTACGTGAGAGACACTTCCAAAGTGGTAAAATGTGTGTCCCCTCCCTGTAACTTCTAAAATAAGAAAATGATAAAACTAAAAAAAATATATGATGTACATTACCATGTAAACTACCAACGATAATTGGTTTGAACGAGATCTAGTAATTAGTTTTTTTTTTAATACGTCATAAATCTAAAAAAATACACTATTATTAAAACATCAATCAAAGTTACAACGAACTACAAGAACTTTTATATTATGTTACTTGCTGCTACGGAATCCTCCATGGGCGAGTCCGACTCGCACTTGGCCGGTTTTTTTTTTAATGTTCCCACTGTTGGGACTCAAGCCTCCTCTCTAGGAGAGGGAATGAGCTGTAATCCACCACGCGGGCCCAGTGCGTGTTGGTGAATGTCACACGTCTTCGAATTTTTGGTTCTAGGACATGCCGGTTTCCTCACGATGTTTTCCTTCACCGTTTTAAGAGCAGTGGTGCCCGAGTGGTAACTCAAGTGAGTACACATAATTCACTCACACAGAGCGGTACTTACAACGAAAAAAAAACATTAGCCTCACCGTACAAAATTAAAAACTTGATTGGACAGTTTGTATGGAGAGGTCGATTTTCTTTTTTCGTTTTCTTATAAAAATCTTATGGAAGGTTTTTCAGTTTTGTCTACTGAGCAAGCCCTTAAAGTTTGTGGAGGGCTGTCTCTCACACCCCGTATATACCTATTAAGATATTAATATTTATTAGTTTTAATGTTCATACTCGTATCTTTAATTAGTTGTTAATTTATCTCAATGTGTTAACATGGCGCAAACCTTGAAAACTTAAACAATAACAACTCTATATAATAGCGTGAGTTATGCGACACCTCCGCACAAAACAGCCAGCGCTCAGCAATATGCTGGTGCTCGTGTACTAGCCACAGCCATAGGGCTGATTTTCAGCGTCAGCCTACGATGTAACCGCACATTACGTAAATGTACTCTCATCATAATTGAATTGCAATTATTTTACACACATTTTACAAGCGTGTTCTATCGTCTGCTACGTCTTCGCTTACCATCAGGTTTTTTATTTTATGGTGGGAAAAATCGTCCGATGACAACCCCCGCTCTTGGGCGGAGCGCGAGATAGTGTCAGACTCTTACTGACTAAAAGCCCACCCCGTTCATTCGTGCTTTTCGTGCCGGGACCGAGCTTCCCTTTCGGATAACCCTGACCCCAGTAGGCTTCGACCCGGCTGGGCCCCTGCTGTTGCTGACAGCTCCTTGAGGCGCGCGGGAACAGTGCGCGCCGTCGACGACTTGGGCTCGGTCCGGACAGTTACCGGACGGTTGGACAGTAAGCTACTCATTACTCGCCGCCGTCCGCAAGCTCGCGCCTACGGTGGCCGGAAATCGGGATCGGAATCCCAGCGGCGGCTGGAGCGCTGTGACCGCCGCCGTTGCCTGATGCGGTCGGCCTCCGCTTACCATCAGGTGAGATAGTGGTCTAGCATGAGATCATCATCATCATCATCATCTTCCAGCCCTTGTCTCATCTTATTTGGGGTCAGCGCAACACGTATTTTCTTCCATTCGGCCCGATCACTCATGTAATATTATAAAGAGGTAAATTTTGATTTCTTTTTGTTTGTCCTATAAACAAAAATACAAATAATAATAATATATTTTTCTCGGAAAAGAAATTAAAGCAACCAAGACTTTTCTCAATCGATAATAGATTTCGGATGTGGCAAACGCTAACATAATCTCCAAAAGTACTGCTCCGATTGCTAACATTTTTTCTCCGATAGAAAGCTGCTTTACTCTTAAGTGACATAGGCTAGATTTCAAGTACGCGGGCGAAGCCGCGAGCAAAAGCTAGTCAAAAATAAAATATATAATACAATGGCCATAATTTTTATTTTTGTGAAAAATTTTTTTTGCCAAATGTAATAATAAAAAATTTGAAAAAAAAAGATTTTGAGCCTGTATGTTAAAAAAAGTGTGTTTCGACAATAAAATAAATAAGAAATTAAGACCTCGGGCGCTAGTCGAGACACGAGAATAGCCAGAATAACCTGGGCCTCAAGTCTGCTATTACAATAGTGTCAGAATGGTCTATCATTGATGTCATAATTGTCGATTTTGACAAGTTTGGTAATCTACTAATATAATAGCGTCATTATGACTTTCGAATGGTCAACCACTGACACTCCATTGAAAGAAGTGACATAGAATGGTAATCTCGTACATATTGACAAATGAATATTTGAAGTTTGCGGTAATCTGCTAAAACTTTGACAGTTTATTTGATCAGTGTTTTACCATTAGAACGTTATTGTGCAGTTATTGGTTTTAATATGCTCGAAATTATCATTCTACCACAATTCTATTACAAGACCATTGACCGATCAATGATCGATCATTATGAATTAGCAGATTACAAACTTTTAGCAAAATGACAATGGGATCGTGTTGGAATGACGAATGTATAAAAATAGCAGACTTGGGGCCCAGGTCGGGCACTAGATTGGACTGAATGAAGATAGGCTTCATTAAAAATGTTCAAGTACTTATACAACCTAATTTTAGTTTATGTGAAACCTGAAACACGTGTCTAGTAGATACTTTTATGTAAAGAATATATGTACAAAATTTCAAAACTGTAGAAAAATCACAAAGTTATAAGCCAGTCACGGTACCAGGGCCCCAAGTCTGCTATTACAATAGTTTCAGAATGGTCTATCAATAATTTCATAATTGTTGATTTTGAGTAAGTCTGGTAATCTACTAATATAATGGCGTCATTATGACTTTCCAATGATCAACCACTAACACTCCATTGAAAGAAGTGGGATAGAATGGTAATCTCGTACATATTTACAAATTAATATCAGACGTATACATACGGTAATCTGCTAATATTTTGACAGTTCCTTTGATCAGTGACCTACCATTTAGAACGTCATTGTGCAGTCATTGCTTTTAAAAAGCTCGATATTGTCATTTTACCGCAGCTCTATTACGAGACCATTGACCGATCAATGATAGATCATTATGAATTAGCAGATTAGGAACTTTTACCAAAATGACAATGGGATCGTGTTGGAATGACGAATTTATAAAAATAGCAGATTTGGGCCCCTGGTTGGCGACATAAATACTTGGTCACCGGACTACTCGGGTAATTGAGGGGTTGTTTTGCTTCCGCACCCAGCTGTGCGCTGGCGTCTAATACCCGCTATGACCTGCCGTAACCTGTGTTGTACTTAGCGTCGGTGGTGTCCAACTTACGACCTTTTTTAAATATTTTTGGGGAAAAATATAACACATGGTGTTAAAAATTATTGGAATTGATTCAATTCCTGATTCTGGGCAACAAACCATATTCAGGTTTCGCATATACCCACTAAAAATAATGTTGTATTTAAGTTCTTCAAATAAAGATTTTTATGTTGATAAAACAGTCAGGCATCATCGTAAATTAATTATTCCTTTGACATTACGCAGAAACAAGAATCCTAAAGAAACTAATAATACCACAAACTGAGTTTTACAGATTTCTCAGAAAACTTAATTGTACTGAAAATATAAGAAATAGAAATTTGTAGAATTTAAACCAGTTAAGCCTTTTCTCTATCGATAATAGATTTTGGATGCGGCAAACGCTAAAGACAAGTAAAATGAACAGAAAGTGAAGCAAACGAGTAATATAAAATCTAAATGGTACGTTTGGATGGAACACACAAGAAATATTTAGAAACTTTCATCATTTTCATAAAGTAGCAGATTTTAAGTAAAATAAATAACTTGACATAACATCCCCCTTATCCAATAAGATTAACGACAACTATTCATCATATTGCAGAAGTCAGTCTAAATGACAAAACGTCACAGAAGACAACTTATTAAATTCGGAAACCTCAATCAGAGGTACAATTATGAACGCCTACAAATTCTTCCTGACACGACGAGTTAGTACGTGACAGTGTTCTCCCTACGACTTTCTCCCCATCCCTTACTTGCAAACAAGATGCTGATCTTTCTATCTCGCTCTAAAGACACCCACTCATAGACCCATGTAGCAACAGCCCCTGTTTTCAGCCCACATTTCAGTATTACCCTCGTCGCCCCGGTACGCTCACGTCTCCTTCGGAAACATTTCACATAAAAACGGACAATAATTTTGAAATCCGAACCCCGACTTCCATTTTTGAACGCGCGTCAGCGATGAACTTTTGACGTTGATTTAAATTTTTGGAACGAAGACAATAAATTATTCTTCTTTAGTTTTTTCCGGTTTTTTTTTTACCGATTTATTGTAATTGACGCGCGTTTTTTTTTATTACAAGGAGAGTGTTTGTGGCATCAGGTGGCCGACTTTCTGCCGACAACAGGTGAGTCTTTTCATATTTTATTTCTTATTTCAGGCGACGTTTTTATACTTTACTACCTTTAAAATTATATCTACCTTTATAGACGTTTGACCGAACATTTTGAATATTGGTTAGGTTTGGTAAAGAAATGTATCGTTCAATATAAAAAAGATTCGATAATCTATATAATATATTTTTTTTTTTTTCATTCTGTTTAGTGTGACACCGAAAAAGATATTACAATGTTATCTTCGCAAAATTTTACACAGTTCAGGTACGCTAACATTTTTTTGGTTATTATTAAGCCTATAAAACATAAATTACTCGAAGCGCATCGCAATTTCGTTTTTTTATATTTTAAATCACTTAAAAACGATTTTATGATAGCCAGAATATTAACTGATCGATTTTATTCGACTAAACCAATTCAACAAATACCCCTTTAAAATAACCCAATACAAAATCAACTAAAACTGTTACGAACAAAACTTGAACATTCAAACAAACTAAACATGATTGAAAATACACGAAAATGAGTCATATTAAGTGATATTAATGTTTGCAAAGGTAAACCTGTTCATTGAATTCATTGAATTGATTGTGTTCACCAATGAATAAGCCACGGTTATGATTTTACAATCATAGCAAAATCAATTGATTTATTGGTTCTATTAAGGGTCCCGTTATTGGATTACAGCTTATTTTATATGTTAGCTTATCGATCTGGACGAAAAAATGTCCCTTTCTGCGCACTAAGCCTGTTTGGACACAAGTTTATCAAAAAATGCGTCGGAATTCGGAGCATTTTCTTTGATTCAAAAGTGTTTAGGAAAAAAATGTGTCGGGAATTTTCGGACAGGTTTTTTTGGAAGGAAAATTGACGATGTATTGGTTTATGAGATTAAATGGTCAAAAGGGATACGGGACATGTACCGTTGTGAGGAAAACTTTGATGCTTATAAGAGTAGACAGGGAAGACAATATATGTACGAGTATTAAATGATTTTTTGTGTAAGATCTAAAGCTAAAAATTTGATTAATATTTATTTATTTAAATATTTCGTGAGGCCCATCCTCTTCAGAAGACTTAAAGTCACCCAAACGGCAATGAAAAAGGCTATGATCTGAGTTTCCTTGTGTGATTGTTGCACAGGAGAACTAAGGTTACTGACATAGCCTGAAGAATCGCCAAACTTGAGTGACAGTGGGGAAGGCCTGTGTCCAACAGTAGACGTCTTTCGCCTGAACTGATGACCGGCCATTTATGAAATAGTGCTATTTTAGCTAAACTACATAATCTACATATGCAAACTAAAAAACATATAATGAGCGGCCTTATCGGATTCTGCGCTTTCTTCGACGTAATAGAATGATATTGCCTGGACACAAAATGGGGTTGCACTGGGTGCAAATAATTAAATTAAATAAAAAATGATACTCAATACTAAAATAGATTCATACATACGCAAGAAAATATTGCCAAGATTGAATTGATTACAGTTAAAAACGAAAATACAGTTACAAGTCATGTTCCTATCTATGCAAGTCTTTTGAACATAGGTAATGATTGCAAGCATTTTATCATCAATCTAAGATGATCTTGGATATACCGGTATGCTAGAAGATAAAAACTTGCTTCGTTGATACCAAATATAGTAAAAACAGAAACGGTAGATTAGATTTCGAGGAGTGTGCATTGAAATTGCACAATTCAATTCCATCAAGTCCGTTCCATCATCGGACCACTAGACGTACGGCGTTGCGCCATCGGGACATTGTGACTACCCATAAGTACAAAGCGTTTTGGGAACACATTCATTATACAGCTAAGAGTGGAATTTCCTGCCGGAGTCTGTGTTTCCTGATAGCTATAACCTAGGTATATGTAAGTCAAGAGTGAAAAGGTTACTTACTACACATCATCATTTACCATTACGTGAGATAGTGATGAAACGCGAGCCAATGCATAATAATCAAAAAAACAATCAATCAATAGTAGATAAGACCATCCAAGAATACATTATTTAATGTCCCATTTTGTCGCACTGTAGCTCGATCCACTTCTCCTGTACCGCGTATGCTAACGATGAGCGTATGATAACCCTGGCTTGGACATGTCTGCTGAGGAATGGAAGTGGAGACAGTATTGATTTAAAGTTTTCGCTTCTGTGAAAAGAATTAACACTAGGTAAACTATCGAAAGTGAAAAAGCTTACTTTGCAGGTGAGCTATTTGAAGTTTATTTTATGGATGACTTTGTCATTAATGACCATATCTGTATATAGTTTCACATGTTGGGTTTAAGAATCGTTAGACGAAAATATTTTTTATTAAGCTAGCTAGTTTTTATTAAGCTTCAAACAGATACAAAAAATAACGCAAAATGTCAGATACGAGAGTTTACGTAGAGACAGTCGATATTCTTTTTTACCGTGCTAATAAATAAGAAGGATTTAAAGAAAGAATGCTTAATCGTACCTCACACAAACTTAAACAGAAAATACAGCTAATATAAATGTAAACCTAGGCGAATAAATCAATTTAACCCATTCGGCTCAGCAACGTCCTGTATGACGTCAAATTTTTACGATTTGTTGTATACAAAACGTCTAATCACATCCAATAAAAAAAGAACGTATAACAACGTATGTCCATTTTGTATGATAAAATATTGTGTCATAATGTGTACACCTCACGAGAGTGGCACTGGGCCGAATATGTTAGGTTACGATATAAAATATAATCGCAACTTAACATAGGTATATTATATATAGATATATTTTTACCCTTCTCTTATTTTCTGCGATCTGTCTATTTCTGACATTTAGCTGGATGTTATGAATTTGATAATGTGACTTGCGTGGCATGTATCCACTGATACATCCAATTTTTAATATCTACAGGAGATTTTGGGGTGCTTTTCTATTTAATATTTGAAAGATTGGGCCGGTTTCCATAAGTCTTTGTGTCAAGATGTTGGGATGTTGAGATAGTCTCTTTTTTTATTTTTTAAGTGATCACATTGCAACATCAAATCTACAAATATTGCAAAGATTTCAGTCCAAAACACTGCTGATGATTGTAAATGCTCCCTGGTAGGTACATCACCAATGAAGCCATACACAAAAACTTAAAAATCTTAGAGCCTGTTTCTGCTGATAATCTTGTCTAATTGGTGTTGCAGAATACTTGCATAAGTATTTTCCGTTAGATGGATGAAGATTACTAGTCAATATGGCGAATTGATTTTCCCGGACGATGACATTCAAAATCAAAATTAAAGCATTTATTTCAAATAGACCATTTGCAGGCACTTTTTAATAGTCAAATGTCGGTCAGTCCAATAAAGTGAAGCTAAATTGCACGTTCTAAAGCGTAGGTCGGTATGGAGAAGAATGTGCAAGAAAATCCATGGACACTCTTTTAGATTTCTGACAGGTGTCTACCGTGCAGTTATACAATTATATATCAGACCTGTCAGATTATATCTGACCAGTTTAATTAAAATTCATTTAATTTGGACGACAGTGATCCATATTTTGTTAATATTACAAACAGCTTCTATTCTAGTGCTAGTAACAGTGATAAATATTATTATTAAAACAAAATATTACCAGGCAGGAAAATATGTTTTCTACCTCCACAAAAAATGACAAATATTTGGCGTATAGCTTTCCGCCACCGCTCTTAGGACTACTCAGCACTCTGCATAGGTGTGAAGCCGCTTTTTTACATACTTTAGCATGAAAGCACTCGAGTAGGTACAGAAAGAAAAGAAAGTACTCGTTAGTAGTGTGGCACTCGACAAACGTTTCCGAGGCGCTACAGAAACGGAGCAGCCGCAACAACATCCTGAAATGTCCTTGAGTTAATTGAGAAATGAGCCAAGAGGATCATTGGTAATGATGCACTTGTCGAGTCTAACATTCAAAGTCTTGGGCATCGATGCCGAGTTGCTAGCCTGTCGGTTTTATACCGGTTACCAGTTACGGTTAGCTGTCGTCTATCAGTGTTTTTTTTTTAATCAGTTTGTTTTGCTGTAAGTCCTGCAAGCTGTAATAAATAAATAAATTGAAATTCAATACACCTTCTTATATCCTTCTCATTATCCAAATTGATTCCAGCCATTTATGCTCCAGTTTAAGTAGTTCTAAGACACTTTATTACTAAGATTGTAAGTGCATCTACTCTGGAACTGAAAGTAACAAACTAAATACAGAAGCAGTAGTAAGCTGTGTACCAGGGCAGCAGTAAACATCGAGAGTTATTGAAGGTTAGACATACATTGTAGGTGGCTTAGCATGACCCTGAGTTCCAGTGTTTTTGCTGACGCTGGCAACTGTATTTTACGGCAAATTGCCCGTACGTACGGCAACTGGGTTGTTTGTCGCTTGACCTGTATTTAAATACTTGCAGTTATGTGCATGTAACTGCTATTAGTTGTAAGGGAAAACCGCTCTTATTGTGGATTTTTGCCAGAGATTTCGCCCATGTGTAAGTAGGAAATTATTATAAGGGAACACACGCTCGGGATAAAAAGTAGATAATCTAAACCGTATTAGAAGGTCTACCCGTGCGCTATATTTCATTAAAGCCATGCATATATATAAACATGCATATGTACAAACTTTTGCTTTTAAAATATTTCGTGTGACAAAACAAAGACTGAATATTATGTAGGCATGCGTTGACATTAATTTAAGTATTAAGTAATTTTTTTTTTTTTGAAGTTTACTACCGCCCATTGTACACTTATTTTTAATAATGTTTGCCCTGTATTTTTTGTTTGTGATGTGCAATAAAGAATGTAATAAATAAATAATTTAAAATTTTTTTCAGCCATTGCCCGAAAGTATTACATGTACGTATTTGCCTTCTGCGGTCTTCCCGTCCGGTTATAATTTGGGTGTCTTCAAGGCTAGAGTGAATAGGCTCATAATAAAGTAGTGCACCTCACCATCAGAGATTGCATCACTGCTTACCATCAGGTGGGATCGCAGTCAAGCACTAGGTACTTTATATCAATAATAAAAAAAATAGTTTCTTTATAATTACTTTTTTTTTATTTTTTTCGAGAGCGGCCACGGAGGAGGTTTGCGGGGCAAACTTGGCTAGAGATGAAACAGAGCTATTTTGCGCATTTCGCCCTGTTTTTTCTTCCAAACCCTCTTGTTTGGAAGAAAAAACAGGGCACTGAGGGTTGGACTTGCGCACTGAGCTTACCTATACAAACAGTTCAATTGAGTTACGAAGATTTTTTGAATCTCAAAAAAGATGTTTTTTTTTGTGACGTAACTACAAATTTTCCTATACTTGTGCTATGAGACCTTGCTACATGTCAAATTTCAGGATTCTAGGTGAACGGGAGGTACCTACCCTATGAATGTTGATTCCCTCAAGGGAAGGGTAGTGTCGAAATACACGTTTTTTGCAACATAAACGGCCGTATCTTTATTTTTCGTTAACTCAGAAGTTTGAATTTTCACAGCTGCAAGGGACCGCAGACGACATGGTTATAATTTCAACTACCTCCACGCGTTCGTGAGATAAATGATCTTGACAACAGACAGACGGACAATAAAGTAATCCTATAAGGGTTCCGTTTTTTCCTTTTGAGGTAGGTACGGAACCCTATCTTTTTTTTAGTAGCCTGTACTGTCCCACTGCTGGGCAAAGCCCTCTCCCAACTTCTTCAAGGTATTCTTTTCTTGAGCCACCTCGAACCAGTCCCCGCGGTAGGCATCCAGGCCGTTTCGCCACCTCTTCCCAGGTCGACCTCAGTGGCGTCGTCCATCTTTAGGTACCCACTTTGTCGAAACTCTTGCAAAACGGTCAGGGTGCATGCGACTGAGGTCACCCGACAATTCCATTTTAGCCTGGCAAGGCTCCCACGTCTATAATACCTACCCGTCTATTGACGTAGCGTGCTGTTCCTCATTCTGTCGGCTCTTTTGACACCCAGAATGCTGCGTTCCATTGCTCGTTCGCAAACCCCAAGGCGAAACTTTTGCGACTCGGTGAGCGACCATGTCTGGGCACCGTAGGTTAGGACGGGCAGGATACACATATCGTTGAGTTTTCGCTTCATGGAGATCAGTAGATCTCCATTCATTAGCGTCTTCATGGGCCAGTAGCTTTCCAGGCGTTTTTGATACGGCGATCGATTTCTTGCTCTTGCCTGTTTTCGAAAGAAACTAACTGGCCCAAGTAGATATACTCATCGACATAGTTTATATCCTGCCCATCTACCTCGACCCTGCGTTTAGTGCTGTTGGTTTTACATTTAGTTTTAGACCGGTTTATCGCAAACCCCACCCTGAGGCTTGCCATGCTTAGGTCTTGAAGAATGGATTGCAGTTCTAGAGCATTAAGGGCAAAAAGGACAACGTCTTCGGCAAACCGAAGGTTTATCAGCCTTTTACTCCGGACTTCGATGCCCCTAGTGCCCATGAGGCTGCCAGTGTCGTAAAGATCTCCTCGAGAGAGCTAGTAGATAATTTCAGAGAGAGCGAGTCACCCTGCTTAACACCTTTTGTATCTTAAATGTAGGTCCTGTAAAATTTAATTTGATTTTTGCGGTGCTGTTATAGTAAATATTTTTCAAAAGGTCTATATATTGCTGTTCTAGTTCCTGGTTTTTTAAGGATTTAAATATTTCGGAGTGTTTTATAATATCGAAGGCCTTTGTATAGTCTACGAAGGTATAGAAAAACTTACCTATGAATAATTTTACTTGCCTCTATCAAGCGCAAGTTCGATCGTAGTAGAGAGAGATCGAGTACTGCTCTCATCTTTGGGATGGGTCAGCCAAATACCAGCTGGATGCACTAGAGTCTATTGAAAAGCGTGCCAAGAAGATCAAAGGCAATGATGCTCTTGTGAAGTCAAAACTCCAAAGTCTTGAGCATCGACGCCGAGTTGCTAGCCTGTCTGTTTTCTATCGTTTACACATCGGGGAGTGTGCATTAGAGTTACACAATTTAATTCCGCCAAGTCCGTTCCATCATCGGACCACAAGACGTACGGCGTTGCGCCACCGGTACATGGTGGACATCCCACCCTTACGTACAAAGCGTTTTGGGAACACATTCATTATACGTACAGCTAAGGAGTGGAATTCTCTGCCGGAGTGTGTGTTTCCTGATAACTATAACCTAGGGATCTTTAAGTCAAGAGTGAATAGATTGCTTCTAGGCAAGCGTGTTCCATCGTCGGCCACATCATCGCTTACCATCAGGTGAGATAGTGGTCAAACGCGAGCCTTTCCATTATAAAAAAAAAACTTGGCTGTAAAAGTTCAAGACTGCAGATTATTTAACAATAATTCCGGGTATCCCTTTGGATAATTTTTTACTTTCACCAAGGCGAAGCCACTGTCAAAAGCTAGTAATGCTCATAAATGCCTTTAAAATCAACAATAATACACAATTTTACGACTTAAAACAAAGCCTTTTAATTGTTGCAATTTATAAACGATAATGGTGACACATAGCCATTAACACATTACCGTTAATTGCTCATTAAATAGCTTTTACTGGTGAACTGGAGTTTTGTTGTGATTTAACTTAATTAGTTTTGAACCGTTTAAAATAACATGCGTGACATATATTTTTGTGAAAGTTACTTACATTATTTACTGTAGCCTATGTAGACTTATACTACTATTTTTGGATAGACTAATATGTATATTAGTCATCATCATCACTTCAACTTAAAGACGTCCACCGTTGGACATAGGCCTCCCCCAAGTGTCGCCATAATGAACGGGCCTGTGCGTCTTGCATCCATTGGATTCACGCAACTTTTACCGGGTCATCGGTCCACCTTGTAGGAGGCCTTCCAACGCTGCGTCTTTCAGTACCTACGCAATCTACACTCCAGAACATTTCAGCCCCGACGGCCATCTTTTCTGTGAGCAATGTAGGTACCTATTACCACTAAGTTTGGAAATTCTTCGTACTATGTCGGCAACATTGATTGTCCTGCGGAAATCTGCATTCTTGATTCTATCACTCAAGGAAACCTCGAACATAGCCTTTTTTTTCGATGGGAAAAATCATCTTATAACAACCCCCGCTCTTGGGCGGAGCGAGAGATAGTGTCAGACTCTTACTGACTAAAAAACCCACCCCGTTCCTTCATTACCCTTCATTAGCCTTCATACCGGGGCTCGAGCGCCCTTTCGGATAACCCTGGCCCCGGTAGGCTTCGACCCGGCTGGGCCCCTGCTGTTGCTGACAACTCCTTGAGGCGCGCGGGAACAGCGCGCGCCGTCGACGACTTGGGCTTGGTCCGGTCGGACAGCGAGCTACCCATTGCTCACTGTCCGCAAGCCCGCGCCTACGGTGGCTGGAAATCAGGATCGGAATACCGGCGGCGGCGAGAGCGCCGTTGCCTGATGCGGTCGGCCTCCTCCTTAGCGAGCATTACTGCTTCGCAGAAGTCGGCGACCGCCTGCCACTCCTCCTCGCTCCGGACCATGGCCTCGACCAAGGCCCGGCGCGAGAGGTCTCCGCCGCCGATCACCCCCACGAGGGCACGGCGATGCTCCGCCCAAGCAGGGCACACCGCGATTGTGTGCTCCACACCTCGAGCATAGCCCGTAATACATATTAGTTTTAAACAATATTAAACTAGGATCAATATGGCAATTACTAATAACAACAAGTTGTAATAAAATCTCTAGATTATTATCTAACAAATAAAATAACATTGCAACACAGGACATTAAGTTAAAAGCATAAAATTAAATTAAAACAGATTGATCAATAAAATAAATTAAGTTTCGACACAACATTTGATTACCTAAGTAATTTACAGCATATCGATAAATATTAAATTTCAATTGAAATGAATTGAGTTTCCATTAAAATCAAAATTAATTAAATTTCAATTAAAATTTATTAAGTTACAGTTAAATGAAATTGGAACAGAGTTTACTGAATACAAGTACAACGCTCAATTATTTTGTAAAAGTTATTCAAATTGTCGTATCGTGTCGTACTTTGTAGGTCATCATAAAATCTATAATACCTAATTAAAAGGAGAAACTAAGTGACTGACATTTCAACGCACAGCCGAAAGTATAGGTCTTATAGTAGAGGATACGGTTAAGAACGACCTTCACCGGTTTGTTTAATGGATGAAACGTATTTTTTATGATAAATTTAGTATATTAAATAATATAACGCGGGTGGGTTGCCTGAGAAATTGCTGGCCAAACCATTTTTTTTTTTTTTAATGCACCGGTGTGTTTAATGAATAAATTTAATACTAACTGAAAGTGTGAAGCCTTTAGAACATAAAAATGTTGGGTTGCCTATTTGTTTCTTGGCATAACTATGGGTTGCCAGGTATAAACAGGTATGTATAAACAAGTGTTTTTATTTTGATATACAACAAATTCTATATCAAAATAAACGCTGTTTCATTACGAATACGATGTTATAGTGTTGTCTGCAAAAAAATCTGGTATGAATAACGGTTGTGCATTTTTCTAAAAAAAAGTAAATTTTCAATTTTTAATTAATAATAGTCTGGCCAGGAATTTCTTAGGCAACCCACCCGCGTTATATTATTTAATATACTAAATTTATTATAAAATACGTTTCATCCATTAAACAGACCGGTGAAGGTTGTTCTTAATCGGATCTTAGACTAATTAGGAATGTAAAATTTTGCACAAGATTTCTTTTTATGACCTAAGCAAGCAGCGAGGATTTTCCAAAATTCACCACCTAAGCAGATAAAACGAGGATCAAAAGTGTTTTTTTTTTTAAATAACATAGAATAGTGCTTCCCTGCGTTCCGAATTGCGCCAAAGCCGATAATATCGCGAATCCGATCAACGCGCTACGTGACAATTATTACTTATTGAGTATAGCTCATATATTTTGTGACTATTAAATTTGATCGGATTCGCGATGTAATCGATTTTGAAGCAATTCGACATAGAATGGTATATCAAGTAACTTGATAAACTTACTTGTAGGCCCATCCAGCCTTTCCGCAAAATAACTTACAAAGGGATACTTAGTACAAATTTGAAATTCTTCATCAACTAGGAACCTTTTGTTGGTCAAAGTATTCCTGCCCAAGTACTACTTAGTCTCTTAACTTTCTTAATAGTTTTGTTAAAGAAACTTTAATTTGTAGTCCCGAGAATAGTTGGCGATATTGAGCAGGCCTTTGTTGTGGATATAATTACCGAATTTGTTGATAGACTTGCTGTAGTCTGCGACTTCGTCCGCGTGTGTTCCGCAGGGGTCGGTACTAGGGCCACCCTTGTGGAACATCGGGTATGACTACGTGCTGCGCGGCGACTTCCCTGACGGGGTCAGCGTGGTTTGCTACGCAGACGACACGCTGGTTCTAGCGCAGGGAGAGTCGTACCAGGCGGCGGTCGCTCTAGCGACACGCGGGGTTGCGATGGTCGTTGATAGGATCCAGGAGTTGGGACTCGAGGTGGCGCTTCACAAGTCCGAGGCGATGTGCTTTCACGGTCGCCGCTCTCGGAACGCGCCGCCAATGAGTTCCCAACTAACGGTAGGAGGAGTTCACATCGGTGTCGGGTCGACGATGAAGTACCTGGGACTCGTCCTCGACAGCCGGTGGAATTTCGTGGAGCATTTCCGACGTCTGGCTCCCAAACTCAACCGGGCTGGGGCTGCGCTCAAGCGGCTCCTGCCCAACCTTGGGGGTCCAGATGCCTCCTGCCGGAGGCTCTACGCGGGGATCGTTCGGTCCATGGCCCTCTACGGGGCGCCGGTGTGGGCGCCGTCGCTGAAAAAGCAACCGGCGGCCATACTGAACGCCTGTCAGAGGGTCATGGCGATAAGGATGGTGCGGGGATACTGCACGGTCTCCCGCGAAGCGGCGAGCCTTCTGGCTGGCCTACCACCGTGGGATCTGGAGGCAACAGTCCTTGCACACATGCACGATATGCGCGTGGAGATGCAACGCCGGGGGGAAAGTCCGCTGCCGCGACAGATCACGGCATGGCGGACAGAGCTCCGGCGGGATCTCATGGTGAAATGGCGTCAACGACTATCGCAACCCAGTGCTGGGCACGCCACAATCATGGCGGTAAGTCCCCTCTTTGAGGCGTGGCTGGAAAGACCTCACGGCGTCCTTACCTTCCGCATGACGCAGGTACTCACCGGACATGGTTCGTTCGGGAGTTTCCTGCACGGGATTCATGCGGAGGTGACGCCCGGGTGTCGCCACTGTGCGGAACGTCCGGAGGACACGGTGGAGCACACAGTCGAGGTGTGCCCTGCTTGGGCGGAGCATCGCCGTGCCCTCGTGGGGGCGATCGGCGGCGGAGACCTCTCGCGCCGGGCCTTGGTTGAGGCCATGGTCCGGAGCGAGGAGGAGTGGCAGGCGGTCGCCGACTTCTGCGAAGCAGTAATGCTCGCAAAGGAGGAGGCCGAACGCATCAGGCAACGGCGTTATCGCCGCCGCCGTAGCCGGGATTCTGATCCCGATTTCCGGCCAACGTAGACGCGGGCTTGCGGACAGTGAGCAATGGGTAGCTCACTATCCGGCCGTCCGGTAACTGTCCGGACCAAGCCCAAGTCGTCGACGGCGCGCAATGTTCCCGCGCGCCTCAAGGAGTTGTCAGCAACAGCAGGGACCCAGCCGGGTCGAAGCCTACTGGGGCCAGGGTTATCCGAAAGGGCGCTCGAGCCCCGGTATGAAGGCTAGAAGGAACGGGGTGGGTCTTTTAGTCAGTAAGAGTCTGACACTATCTCCCGCTCCGCCCAAGGGCGGGGGATGTCAATGCATGATTTTTTCCCACCATAAAAAAAAAAAAAAAAACTTCGTCCGCGTTGAACTCGCAAAACAACATGCCATTTGATCAGTTTCACGAAGTTTTCCTAAAATAAAAACCAGTGAAATTCCCATCAAAATCGATACAACCGTTTCGGAGATTAGCCATAATCGCTGAATTAGCGGTAGACGGACAGACAAAAAAATCAAATTTGCATGTTTCGAATAATGGTATTAAGTAAAAATAAAAATATTTTGATGATACAGACCAACACTTCCATTTTATTTATATGAATCGTCAGTGAACAAAATATTAAAACAAAAGTGTGTTTTTCAGACACTGTGACCAAATATATTGTGTCCACTTCATCAGCAACTCCATCTTAATAAGTGTCATTCGTCTTTAAAAATTTTCCCGCGGGCGACAAAATTTTATGACCATAAAACTAAAAGAGCCAGCTGTCAGCTGTGTAAATATGTCAGCGATTTAACTGTCATAATGAGTTTAGAAGCAATTATTTACAGTGGCGAGCACGCCAAAGTTTCTGTTCAAGTGAGTTATGTTTAACTTAGTCTATGTCGCCAGTTATATAATTTATTCCATGTTCATTTTGAAGATGGTAACTAGAACTCTTGAAAAAAAAAATACAAATGTTTTTAATTATATAAACTACTAGCTTTTGCCCGCGCGGCTTCGCTCCCGCTCTTCCCTACTCCGCCCTACTATACCCTAATATACCCTACTCTACCCTATTCTACCCTACTCTACCCTACTCTACCCTACCCTATCCTATCCTACTCTACCCTACTCTACCCTACTCTACACTACTCTATACTACTCTACACCACTCTACCTTACTCTACCCTACCAAACTTCAAATAAACCATCTACTAAATAGGCCGAACAAAGCCTAAACATTTGGTTTGGATAGGTGAGCCCGTTCTTGAGTTATAAAATTACAACGAAAAGTGGCATTGATTTTTATATATATAGACTTGACTGCGATCCCATCTGATGGTAAGCAGTGATACAATTGCTGATAGTGAAACGCACTAGTTTATTAATAGCCTATTCACTCTAGCCTTGAAGACACCTAAATTATAATCTGATGGAAAACTGCGGGAAGCTAGGAGTCTAGGACTCCAGCAAAAAAAAATAAGATTCTTGTAAAAAATTGGCACGCTTACCGGTACCATTTTTTTTGTTTGAGGTAGTAAATCATCAATGGACTTCTCCTGCTCTAAGGAGGAGCGAAAGAACATGACAGACTATTACTGACTAAATTCACATATTTTCTGAAATTGTCAACTACGTTCTAGGGCCACGGTAACCCTTTAAAATATCCTCGTAGCTTGCAGGGCCCGTGGTTGGCCGATTCTGGCAATTGGGCATCTTTTCATATTTTGGTCTTTATTTTTTTAATTTTTGATTTTCTTAGAACAATATTAATAGAGAATAGTGTAGACCAGCCAACATGGTAACAGAAGTGTTCAAAATTTGTGTACTAAACCTACATTGACGCGGGCGTAACCGCTGATAAAAGCTAGCTATTAAATAATTTCCCCCCTGACCCCCTTTGACTTTCCCCAACCAACCAACCAAGGTTTTTTTTTTTTTTTCTTTTTTTTCCGTAGGTTTTCCCGTTGACTGCCGAAACGCAGATCTACGCGAGACACAATGGCTTTTTAATTGTGTCTCTAATTACGGCATTCGAGAGGTTAAGGCCCAAGCGCCCGAAAAGTGCCATACAACAGTGACTTTCTGAAGCCTACTCCTCGGTAATGGCCAGTTTTATAGGTTTAAAAAAAATATATGTATATTATAGATTCATAAACAACATTACCAACATTTAATTTTTTCGTGCTATTATACATTTGTTTAAAAAAAAAAATTAGCAATTTCGAAACTTTTCGCAACTTTTCCCTACTCCTTCGAAACGGTTTGGATCTTTAGAAACATTTTTACACATAAAAATTGGTTGCTAAATATTCTTCAAAGTGAACATAGCATATATGTAAATCACTCAATATTTCACAAAGATAATGGATTTAAAGGTCAGCCGCGCGCTTTCCGGGCGCTGCTGGCCGCAAATAAATGCACAGATATGCGTACTGCCGCATAGGCGGGTGCGAGAGTTACGTCCATTTAATTTCGGCCAGATGGTTCAAGGGACTATAAGCCTTAAATATAAGTCCCATCGTACCCACGGCATGATGGTATGTAATAAATCACGCACCTTAGCATATTTTTTCTACTTTGCTATTTAATAAGTATTTTTGTCAACATTCAAATAATATTTCAAACATAAATATGAAAAAGTTTCATTTCGTCTTGTAACAAAGATAACAAAAATTCTGACGCAATATGAATTAAACGCATTATGTAACATAGGACTTTATTTAATAGTAGATATTGATCTGACTTGAAAATGTTATTTTGATTAAATTTTTTCGAAAAATAACTGTACTAAGTCTTTTGTTAAAAACATTTTTCTTTTCAAATCATTCGGAAAATATATATTATCATCCAGGTTTTATAACGATTATAACAAGTTTTTTTAGGGTTGATAAAACCTTCTAAGTATTTTTTTTTTGTTTAACCCCTCGAGCGCCCCGGGGTATTATTATTACGTAATTGCGCATTTTTACGTAAATCACCAAAAAAAAACTTTTTCTGGATTTTTCTAGGAAAAACAAAGATATAGAAACCAAAATTTTCGGCCAAATAACGTACAAACGTGTGTACAAAACGACAATTAAGCATTTTCCAATGTCATTCAAGTTGTACAGACGTACCATCGCGGTCATTTCTGCTTGATCACCTAAAAATTTTTTCGCTTGAATCCAGAGCAGACCACAAACCAAACCTTTTAAAATTTTTGTATCGGTTGCAAACAAAAATTAACTTAGCGGTGGTCAGGCAGAAGTGTCTTATATAGTACAATTGACGCTCGACGGATATTCGATCATATTTTTTTTCTTATTTTCATCACGACTGACTAGAATACCAAATAGCGACAAAGCATAAAATAGCCAGTTCGTGAACAACAATAATAAAAAAAAAAACAAAAGAAGTGCTAAACTTCACAGAAAACCAGTGACCAGGTGTAGGTACAACATTCTAAAAAAGAAGACACAAGTTCAAAAAAAGAATGTCAAACTTTTTACAAAACCGCACACGGCACTTTGAGGCAAAGGCATTACTTCAGAAAGCCTTAAAAAAAAAAAACCATAAGCGTCTCGAGTATGGCCTCTGGAAGGCTATTCATTAACAATACTATTGTTCTGGCGTGCTCTCCTAGTGAATGGGCTGTTTGACAAATTAAATCTGCCTTTCTTTTGCCTTTGTTCGGATTAAATGGACTTTTCTTATTTGCAATTTGAGATAAGATGGCGCCGTTCAGCTGATTGAAAGTGAGACATTATAAACATATTAAGGGTTTTACTACCTTTGCCTTTAAATTATATTCGAATTTATCACGGAAAAGTTTAGATTTTCATTACCTTTTTAGATCGTATCTATTTATTTTATACTAGTGGCTTGCCCCGGCCTTGCTCAGGTGCAAATAATACACAAAAACCTTTCTTGTTAATTGCTCTTTCCATTAGTAGAAACCAAATCAAAATAATATATTGTTACGCCATATCTCCGAGAAAATAACGAGTAGCACGTAATAATTAAAACGCATTGCTGTTCGAAAGATCTAGAATGGTTGTGCGTAGCCAGGCTTAGAAAAATCTCGAAACATCCACAAAGCAAGTACCACTAGAGAGTCGAAATTCGAATGAAAGTGACTCTTATTACCAAGTGCAATAAAAATGATTTGTGACTTCGAGAAGCGATTCAATTGTTCTGGCTGTCTGGAATACGAGCCCCCGACCGGAAGCGAGTCAGTTGTGATTTCGACTGCGATCAAGAGCGAACTACCTAAGTGTGTGAAGTGATTTTATATAACGACCTAAGCGATAGTGTAACGGTACTCTAGTGTTAATTGCGATTCGGATTATTGTTGACTGGACTAATTTGTTATTGTTTGTGGTGAATAAAGTTGTCTATTAGTAAATCGGCATTTGATTACCCACGTACGCAACAATATGTACCGTAGTTTAGAAAGAGCAGTGGTGGCCGAGTGGTAAAAAACCCTGCCTACTACTTTGTGTAATTTATTTCATTACCACTGCTCTCAAAACGGTGAAGGAAAACATCGTGAGGAAACCGGCATGCCCTAGAACCAAAAATTCGAAGACATGTGACATTCACCAACCCGCACTGGGCCCGTGTAATGGATTACGACTGGGCCCGTATGGTAGATTACGGCCCATTCCCTCTCCTAGAGAGAACGCCTGAGTCCCAGCAATGGGAACATTAAAAAGGCTGATGATGATGATGATTAGAAAGAGTTAGCCTCGGCATTTTTGAGAATATCATAAATACCTAGTGTTTTTTTTTTGTAGGCAATATTGAAGCACGTATGGAACAGAACGCGCCGTTGACTCCCCCCTGGTCCTGGTCTTTGGTACGGCAAGTAATGGGTAGCTCGCCATCCGCAAGCCCTTGCCTAGGCTGACCAGGAATCGCCCTGCGAATAACTTTTAATAATTTTTAATCGTTGCACTGCGCACGATAACTCATCATATTAGAAAGATTATATTATTGGCTTAGCCCATTAATTAAATTTAAAGACAAGTCAAAAATACAAGGGACTAGGTAACTATCTATCATACTGAAGAATATGAACAAGTATTAATATATTATGTTTGCACCACTCGACAATATATACACCGCTAAATTTTAATCGTTTTATTCCCGTGGAGGGTCGATCCGGTACATAAAACACTATCGATTTGTAAAGATAAAATTAAAAAATAAAGTACCTTTTTTTCAAAACGTGTATTAATTTACGCATGTACGAAATTAATTTCTTTAAGAAAACGTCAGCTGAGCGAGTTCAATGACCTGTAGATAGTTTGTACGCAACGCCGACTACTAACTACAGGTCATTGAACCCGCTCAGCTGAGGTTTTCTTAAAGAAATTAATTTCGTACATGTGTAAATTAATACGAGTTTTGAAAAAAAGGTACTTTATTTTTTAATTTTATCTTTACAAATCGTTAGTGTTTCATGTACCGGATTGACCCTCCACGGGATTAAAACGATTAAAATTTAACGGTGTATACCACCACCCACATACAAGGAGTTATGAATGATCATACTAATATTGAAAAGGATATCCAGATTTGCTTAATAAGACCAATCTATAAAGCCTGGAGCACAGATGCAGGCTAGTCAGTCATTCGGTATCTATAGGATGCATTTTGAAGAGTCTGCGCAGGAATTACCCATGACTTGATTCTGTCACCGTCTTAAATTTCTACCATCGGACAACACCGGAGTGTCTGTCTACCTTTTCATTATTGACACCTCTACGGTCCGGACTAAGCGTTTCGCCTCGTCGTTTATACTGCGTATATCGAAGGATTGGAACACCTTGGAATAATTTTCGACTGGCGGGAGATGTAGCAGCGGAATCTAGTTACAAATGAATTCAAACTACCCTTCTTTTCACCAAAAAACAAAAAATAAAGAGAACAACAGTATAGCTATTACCTACATACATAGTCATACCTTTTAACCCTATTATTTACATAAAAGTACCACTCAAATTATTTAATCCAAACGAAATGATATAATTAAACTCGTACGTACCCAAAATTTAGTAGATATTTAAATATACCTAATTTATTTAATTTAGCGCTGTTTCAAGTGAAATGAAGTGGCTCTTCAATGATTTATTTTCCCATGATTCGTTTGAAAGTAACCCTTCTGTTCTGGGCTTAATAATTAAATCATACAATATTTATTTTATTAATGAAGTTATTTTTTTAAACGTGTAAAAAAAACTGACTTAGTGCAAGTCGGACTCGCACGCGAAGAGTTCCCTAATATGATATTAAAAAAAAAACTGGACTGAGGACTGAGGGTTCCGTATAAACTTACCTATGTAAATAGTTCAATTCAGGAATGGAGCCTCAGAAGATTTATCCGAATCGCAAAAAAAAAATTGTGACGTAACACCTACAGTTTTCAGATTTATTCCTATACTTGTGCTGTAAGACCTTGGTTTATGCCAAACTTCAGGATTCTGGATTAACGGGAAGTGCCTATGAATTTCGATCTTTAAGAGTATCATCATCATCATCATCAGCCTTTTTTTAATGTTCCCACTGCTGGGACTCAGGCCTCCTCTCTAGGAGAGGGAAAGGGCCGTAATCCACCACGCGGGCCCAGTGCGGGTTGGTGAATGTCACATGTCTTCGAATTTTTGGTTCTAGGACATGCCGGTTTCCTCACGATGTTTTCCTTCACCGTTTTTGAGAGCAGTGGTGATGAAATAAATTACACAAAGTAATGCGCCTGGCTAGGTTCGAACCCGGGACCTACAACGCGTAAGTCGGGGCTATTACCATTTGGCCACCACTGCTTTCAAATGTGATTAAGAGTATCAAAATATAAGTATTTTTGCGACATAAACTGTCGTATCTTTTTTATTCCTAAATTTAGAAGCTTGGTTTTTTCGTAAGTATTTATTCCCTCGAAAGTGTTGCCCACCTACAAGTGTTATCGCAACGACCCGCCTTGTGTGTCTCGCATCCATGGGATTCTCACCAAGCCATTGGTTCACCTTGCATATTATATTACAGCAGTCTGTACTCGGTTTTACTATCTCCTGGTACTCTACTCTTTTATAAATAAATTCTCAAGTACAAAGTCAAGGACCATTCGCTGAGGCGTTGATTTTCAGCAGTTCAATTACCAAAACTTTCCACCAAATTAATCCAAAATTATTTACCACAGCAACGGTTAAGGAAAATGGCGTAAATAAAGTTATGAGGTACCTGGGTACAGCCGTCAGCTAAATACGATGTGATTTTGTTTCAGTGGGAAATCATTTTTTTTTTATTGATATAATCTAGTGCTTGATTTTTTTTGTTTCGATGGGAAAAATCATCCAATGACAACCCCCGCTCTTGGGCGGAGCGGGAGATAGTGTCAGACTCTTACTGACTAAAAAAACCAATCCCTTTCCTTCAAGCCTTCATACCGGAGCTCGAGCGCCCTTTCGGATAACGCTGCATGGCCCCAGTAGGCTTCGACCCGGCTGGGCCCCTGCTGTTGCTGACAACTCCTTGAGGCGCGCGGGAACAGCGCGCGCCGTCGACGACTTGAGCTTGGTCCGGACTGTTACCGGACGGCCGGACAGCGAGCTACCCATTGCTCACTGTCCGCAAGCCCGCGCCTACGGTGGCTGGAAACTAGTGCTTGATTACGATCCCACCTGAAGGTTAGCAGTAATACAATCGTTAATGGTGAGGCGCACTAGTTTATTAAGAGCCTATACCACAAAAAAATAGGTACAGAAGTCAATCTCATGTATGTACTTTACTTTTTATACCTACGCTAGGCGATCGCGCTAGGGTGAGCGCGTTGCGCCGAACTGTACGAGTGCGACCGGGCGATTGAGCCCAGATATCGTGTCCACGAGCGGTGTCTATCTGTACGTTAAAAACACCCACATTAAAAAATTATACAGGCACCATTGACGGTGCCAATAATATCAAAATTACATTTTTTTATAAAAATCCCGACGCATAAACTCTATAAAAAGTAAAAGAACTGATTAAGACGAGTCTTATGAACCCAAACTCGAAGTGTTTACTAGTAGGCATTCCAGGATTCCATTAGCCACTTCCCAGTTCTAGCATCAAATTTTCATCATCAGTTTCTCATCGTCATGAGAAACGATCCGAACTATTTTTAAAATAAATCTAAATATGCCGAAACTAGATGTGTTTATTAATAGGTATTCTAAGGTTACGTCTCTTACTTCCAACCTCCATCATCAGACTAGCTTGATAGCGTGGGCATGTAGATACATGAGTATTTCAAACATTAAGTCACATATATGTGTTTATTAGTAAAATATCTATTAAGTGTTTAAGATTCCTGCCACAGCGAACAAATGAGCTGATGACCTTGAACACCTGACCAGCCCCCCTAGCCAAGTTACAACCGTTTCGCTTGCGCCGAACGCTTCGAGTTGACCTTGCCGCCAATTCTTTTGTTCTGACCACGTGACTGAGCGTTAAGACGACGTCATTCCCGTACATTTAAAGCTTTCTACAAGCGTTAACTATTGCAGATTAGCAACTTGGCTAGGGATACAGATCTTCATAAATTTTATCTAAGAACCATCTCGATAACGTTAGCTTTCAAATAAAAAAAACTATTTTTATTTTATATTTACTGTATGGACTTTTAAATAGACTTTGACCCCTGAGTTTGTTTCGGTGTTTCTTCTCAGGGTAGTCAGCTAGGAAACACCGGCCTCATCTAGTTTAAACTGATGTAAAAAAATTGATATATTAAAAAAAAATGATATATTTACAAAAAAATATCATTTATCATTTACCAACTGCTCTTCAACCAGATGAACAAAAAATAAACCAGTATATTTTGTTGGTAATTGTATGCCTATAGTCACCACCTACTTGTATTAATTTTAATAGAGTGAAAATCCCGATTACCACGGGCTACTTCAGTCTAAAAATAGTTTTCTAAGGCTTTCTATTTCCAACGTCTTGGAAGAAAGTTTTGTATAGCCTTTCGTTATATTTGGCACGGATTTTCTAGTTGAACATTTTACTAGTCGGTTCAGAAGTCCTCAAAACTCGTCTATGTTGGCCATTTGCATTGGTTTCCTTCAAGCTTGCCGAACGTGTAGAGAGAAAGCGCTTGCCTTGTGTCAATTTGCCTATATTTGCCTAGGCTCGCATTGGCCCAAGCTCGGCCAACATGTATTGCATGCTTTATAAGGATGGAGCAATACAGGGTGTGTGTGACAGGTCTCCCCTAACTTTAAGACCTTGCTCAGTAGACGAAACTGAACAACCTTCCACAAGATTTTTTTTTCAGGAAACGAAATAAAATAATTCGGCCTCTCCAAACAAACTATCAAATCAAGTTTATAATATTTTGTATGGAAATGCTGATTTTTTTTTTCGTTTCCTGAAAAATTCTTTTGGAAGGTTGGTCAGTTTCGTCTACTGAGCAAGCCCTTAAAGTTTGTGGAGGGCTGTCCTTTACACCCTGTATAGGGTGTATAGCTCCATTTAAATAAAATTAAATAAATAAATAAATAAAAACCCTCTTTCTCGCCTGAACATGTGATGGTAAGGCCCCATTCTTGTCACAACAGGCTCATCTCAGACATTCACATACAATCAGTAACTGACCAGTAACGTACCTAATCTGTTTAGTAAGAACCTTAAAGTTTATTTATATTAATCATCAAGTCGTAATATTGGAAAAAAAGTATTGAGAGATACAGTTTTATCGATTTATACATACTTTTATACATTAATACATATATACTTTTATACATACTTTTATACATTTATACATACATACTTTCACATTGATAAAAATATTAACAATTACTGTGACGACTAAAAAGCGTCGCACGTCAAAATGTAATATATTTTTACATCTATTCATTTTCTTATAATACAAAACCCTGTCTGATTCAAGAGCACTCTTGTTTGTACACAGACATAAAATTGTACAGAAGGTCTACAACTTAGTCTTAGTCTTAGTCAAGAGTGAATAGGTAACTTCTAGGTAAGCGTGCTCCATCGTCGGCCACATCATTGATAACAGGTGAGATGGTGGTCAAGCGCAAACCTATCAATAATAAAAAAACTGGGCAAGTGCGAGTCGGACTCATGCCCTGAGGGTCCCGTACAAACTTACCTATGAATGTCAATAGTCCAATTCCAGAATGAAGTCTAGGAAGACATTTCCGCAAAAAAAAAATTGCAAAAAATAATTGTGACATAACAACAAACTTACAGTTTTCAGTTTTATTCCTATATTTGTGCTGTATTCTAGCTTGATTCCTGAAATATTTCAGGGTTCTGAAATACAACGAGAAGTACGTTGAGGTCAACGGGAAGTACCCTATGAATTTTAATTTCCTTATGAGGAAAAACAACAAACAACACAGGTAGGTTTTACCCCCGATTTCTGATCTAAGCATTTGAAGTTGAGTAATTTTGAAACTAGGAGAGTTTCCTCCTATTGGCGTCTTATTCCTCAATGCTGAGATTCCTTACGTCTCTGCTACATCACTTTCATTTTTATGACGTTCTTCCATCTTGTCTCTGTGGAGGGCTTTGTATACCGTGGAATCAACGGTGCGGATCTGGTCGGACCAACGTACTGAGCTGCACTTGCGAAATCTTTTTCCATGAATTTTTCGTTGTCACTGTCTTTCCTCTGAAATTCTAGTAATGTAAAGTAAATCAGAAATCGAAGGCCCGTTCACGACCTTGCCGCTGTCAGCGGTAGCTAAGCGCTGGGCGGCGAGCGGTAACAACAAAAGTATGAATATGTTTGAAGCACGCTACGAGACGCCGCTCATAGCGGCGTGCGCCTGCCTAGCCTATCAATGCCGACCCGCTCTCCGTGACGTGTTTCTAATAATAATAATATTCCACAACTATCACACAACGCCGTCTAGTCCCAAGCTAAGCAGAGCTTGTGTTATGGGTACTAGACAACTGATAAACATACATATATATTTCTAAATACATACATATTATAGATAAATTACACCCAGACACAGAACAAATGATCATGCTCATCAGACAAACATTTGTCCTGGGTGGGAATCGAACCCACGACCTCCGGCATAGCAGTCAGGGTCACTAACCACTAGACCAACAGGCCAGTCATTCTAAGACCAAAGTCATGACCAGACCGTTAGAGCGCGTGAGTTTTTTTCAATTATTCATTGTATGGTGTTGGCCTTCTGCAGCCTACTTATTCTGTGGCACAAATCTCAGAGGCAGGGAATAACAAAGTTTAATAAGTCGTAAATAAATGCGCACTGATATCAAGGGCGGGGTTTCAGGCGCTGAAGTAAAATGGGGCTGTAAATAACTTTTATTAGATACTTTGTATCGTATATATGAGACGTTCTGTATTGTTGAATTGTATGAATGGAATCTCACTAATATTAGAAAGGTGAAAGGTTTGTATGTATGTGTGTGTCTGGTTCTTCTTCACGCTATGTGTGTATGGATTTTGATAAAATTAAGTTTTTTTAGTACATAGGAGACTATGTTCTTGAGGGAACGTGATACTGCTTTGCAGGACGAGGCGACCGTCATCCTGCAAAGCAGTAATGCTAACGAAGGAGACGACCGCACTCGTGAGGGAACAGACATCTTCACGCACCAGCCAGCGCGACAGGAGACGCCACGGGCGTCGGGAGTCGCAGGATGACTACCGGCTGCAGTAGACGTAGGCTTTCAGACTGTGAGCAATATGTAGCTCGCCGTCCGACCATCCGGTAACCGTTGGGACCGAGCTCGAGACGTTGACGCCACGTGTTCCACTTCTCAAAGAGATGTCAATGCCCACTAGGGCCACGGTGCACTTCTGAAAAGAAAACTCGCGGTCCTAGAACGCAAAGGGGACCTATAAAGAAAGAGAAGAAAGAAAGAAAACTGTTTTATTTGGCATATACACTCGTAGATATACACAATGTAGTAAAAACATGTACACACTAATAAATTATTATATATAAAAAAAAAGAGATAACTAACAATGTGTGTCTCACGGCGGCGCCAAATAGGTCCAGTTCAGCAATAATGCCAGACCACTGCATGGTAGTTGCCTGACGCTGGTTTTCAACTGAACCATAATTCGAGCGTTCGGTTGAAAATTGGTTAATTTTTAGTACTCAGTTATTAGTGATTAGGTGTAGGGTAAATAAATTACATATTATTATATGTTATTTATAAGACTGGTTTTAGTCAGTAAAAGTCTGCCACGCCTTTTCTCTCCACCCTAAATTGGGAAAAGTCATTGGATAATATCCCACCTTCAAAAAAATATGCCCTTAGAACCATTGACGTACCAAAACAAAAAAAAAAAGACGTGTGGCACTCGGGGACTGCCGCGGTAAAGCTATTGCATAGCATTTTTATCAACTTATGCAATTATAATTATTTATTTATTTTATTTATGCAGTATTTTTTTTCCTTTGTTTTTTTTTTCTTTGATATTAATTGAAGTTACACTTTCACACATTGAATTGAATTTTGATTGATTGTTCACTCATTTGTTTTCTTATCGGTCACCACGCTCAAAAAACAAATGAGTGGGGAGTGTTAGGTTATTTTCGTTACGGAATTTCTGGATTCGGTCTCCACGCTCAAGGCCCGCGATAGAAGCTATGCAATAGCTTAAAAGACGTGTGGCACTCGGAGATTGCCGCGGTAAAGCTATTGCATAGCATTTTTATCAACTTATGCAATTATAATTATTTATTTATTTTATTTATGCAGTATTTTTTTTCCTTTGTTTTTTTTTCTTTGATATTAATTGAAGTTACACTTTCACACATTGAATTGAATTTTGATTGATTGTTCACTCATTTGTTTTCTTATCGGTCACCACGCTCAAAAAACAAATGAGTGGGGGGTGTTCGGTTTTTTCGTTACGGAATTTCTGGATTCGGTCTCCACGCTCAAGGCCCGCGATAGAAGCTATGCAATAGCTTAAAAATCTACCTTTAACATGATTTTGTAAAATAATTATTTCTTTATACGACATTACTTAGTTTTAAAATATGCGAAACCCGGAACACGTGTCTAGTATTTTATGTAAAGAATCTATGTACAAAATTCCATAACTGTATCATAAAAAATTACAAAGTTATAAGCTTGTTATGTTAGCAAAAATATATAGTCACCGGACCATCCAGGCGACTGAGGGGTTGTTTTGCACTTGTACCGAGCTATCTTCTGGCTCCTAACGCCCGCTATGACCTGCCGTGACCCGTGTTGTACTTAGTGTCGGTGGTGTCCAACTTGTGACCTTTTTAAATATTTTGGGAAAAAATATAACATGATGTAAAAACTATTGGAATCCATTCAGTTACCGATTTTAAACAAACTATTTTCAGATTTTGCATAAACTAAAAATAATGTTGTAAATAAGAATTTATACGACCCCTATCAATGAAACCTTACGCCGTCTAGATTAGACTTAGATTAGTCTTCATCATTCCCCTATTATTATTACAACTGAATTATGATCCAAAACTCCAACCCACTCTAATCTTTAACTCGTAAAGAATAAGACTCATAATCGCATTGTACGGATTAGCTAGGATTAATTCGATGTTAGCAGAAACCTTGTGAATTGACGTCAAGAGATAATCGACGTTGAAAAAACTCTTTGAACACAGAACCTTTTGTTTCTTCGCAGTCGGTTATAAGGGAGTTGGATTTAGGGTTGCCAACTATACTGTTAAAATAGTAGTTTATGTGACTAGGGGACTGTGTAAATAATGAAACAGAAAGAAAAACAGTTCTCAATAATAAAGTTTCTCAATAATAGTAATAGAATGAGCTCCTCGTTTATTTTAATTTTAGTTATAATTGTTATGAGGCTTGTGAAATTTTTAAAGAAGACTGTAAATTAATAAGCTCTGCGAAAAGCTATAAAAATATGTATAATTCTATTTTTTCTAAAATACTGTTTAAAATTCTTCTCACATAAAAAAAAATACTTTATTTGTTGTAAAAAAAAGTAGGCATCCCTAGGAGTGCTACTGTGGGTATACAAATATTTGGTGATTGGAGACAGTTCAAAGAAATCATAAGTGGCCAGCCGCTTATCAATCGATCAAAAGTCGAGAGAAATGTCTTAGAAATCATATTTTATTTCTTCGAGTTAAGTCCACTCCAAGTATTATTACCATAATATCTCAGGATTTGTCCTGAGATTTCAGGATTTTTGGATTCTTCTCAGGATTGCGTCTGGATTTTGCAAATCTCATGAAATCTCAGGATTTTTAGAATTTTCAATAAAATACAGCTTAGGTACACTTAAAAGTGGCAAATTAATAAAAAGTCCGGACCGAGCCCAAGTTGTCGACGGCGCGCACTGTTCCCGCGCGCCTCAAGGAGTTGTCAGCAACAGCAGGGGCCCAGCTGGGTCGAAGCCTACTGGAGCCAGGGTTAGTTTCGAAAGATAGCTCAGCCCCGGTATCAAAGACAACGAAGGAACAGGTGTGGGTTTTTATTCAGTAAAAGTCTGACACTATCTCCCGCTCCGCCCAAGACCGGGGGATGTCATTAGATGATTTTCAAAAAATGCGTGGTCGCCACTCCAGAACCTTGCAGACAATCATTTTGAGAATATTATATAACAGACCAGCCGAAGGACCGATGACTATATAGATACATTAGATGAAAGAAAAACAAGTGCAAGTCAGACTCGCGCACCAAGGGTTCCATACAAACTAATATATGCATCGAGTCTCGAAGATTTTTCCAAATAAAAATTCTTGTGACAACTTTATTTTCTTTACTCACACTACGAGACCTTGCTTCACGCTAAATTTCAGGACTGTAGGTCATCGGAAGTACCCTATAGGTTATGATTTCCTAACGAGTGTCAAAATAGCGCCTAAACGGGGCATAAATCGCCTTATTTTTCGATTACGTTGACTTCGAAGTTTTTGTCACTGCTTCAAGGGTCTTGAAGCTGAAATTAATATTAAATACTTAAATTTAATATTAATTTCAGCTTCAAGACCCTTTATCAGAACCCTCTTTGGCACGCATGGAGGTACCACGCGTTCTTGGCAAAAAGGGTCTTGACAGACAGACATACTGATAGTAATCTTATAAGGGTTTCTGTTTTTGCAACGTAGGTAGGTACAGAACCCTAAAAGATATATTTGTAAAACGTCAGAAAATTGGGTTAATTTTTCGACTTGCACGCAGACAAAGTCGTTAGTAGAAGGTAGTATTTTATAATATCAGTAAGCGTAGGTATATTTTTACCGCCCTTATCTTTAGAATAGACCATCTATTCCGCTATTTTCGTCTCCATTTCGTGGAGGCTACCAAGAATACTCCTTATTATGGACCCATTATATTTAATCTCGGCAAAATGGCGCCAGCGTGGAAGAATTGAGGTTTCAGCGTTAAAAAGATACTGTTATGAAGGACAGCTATTTTTGGGCTCAAGGAAATGTAGTAAGAAATAATATAATTATTAGGCTAGAACTCTTGAGTGGTAGCGGCCCCGACTTACGAGTTGTAGGGCGCGGGTCCAAACCCAGACAGGCGCATTACTTTGTGTAATTTATTTCATCACCACTGTTCTCACGGTGAAGGAAAATAACGTGAGGAAACCAGCATGTCCTGGAACCAAATATTCGAAGACATGTGACATCCACCAACCCGCACTGGGCCCGCGTGGTGGATTACGGCCCATTCCCTCTGCTAGAGAGGGCCTGAGTCCCAGAAGTGGGAACATTAAAATTGCTGATTATGCTATGCTATGCTACTAAGCTAGAACTCTTTGCTAACTCGGTAAGGGAAATATTAACTTTAAAAGTATACTTGCTTCTACCGGCGAAAGGCGAAAATAGGTTTTTCTATGCAAACTTTACAACCCCGTGTTATCCCCTTTTGGGGCTGAATTTTATAAAATGTTTTCTTATTCTAGAAAGAAAAACAGTTTAATTACGCTAAATGTTTATTATTTTATTTTTATTTTTTTTGTATTTTTTTGTTTGTAGAAGGCAATGCTTATCCTCTGTCCAAAGTAAAAGCCAGCCAGTTGTTGAAAGATCTGTCGAAACGTCTAGTTGACACTTCGCGTGACCCAAAGGCTGGCTTTTACCTTGGACAGAGGATAAGCATTGCCATACAGCGTGGCAATGCCGCCAGTCTTTTGGGCACATTACCAGTCGACAGCGATGGAGAAGAGTTTTTTGACGCCATATTTTAGTTAGTGTATTTTAGCGTAAGGTTTTATTATTTGTTTATTTTTTAATTTACTGTAATTATAGTTATTAAGTTGTTTATAAGTGTAGATAATTAATTGATTTATAATAGTTTGTAGAATGTAATTTAATCTCTGGAAGTATTAGCACAGTATAAAATATGAAAGCATTAGTCCGATAGGTAGAATTTTTTCACCGATAGAAAGCTGCTTCATTCCTGAGTGACATGGGCTATATTTTATGTACGCGGGCGAAGCCGCGTGCAAAAGCTAGTTTGAAATAAATACCTTGATTCTTGAGTCTTGAAACGCTTAGTTCGGACTGTAGAGGTTTCAACGACGGGTGGACCGTACGTCGAGTAGGTATATTATATTATACTAACACTAGCTTCTACCAGCGGCTTTGCCGGCGTCAACATACGTTTCTCCATACAAATTATTTTGGGCAATCGATGTACCCTATGGGTGAATTTTGAAAAATCCTCTCTTCGTACTCGTTTACGTCATAAAAGGAAATCTTGTGCAAAATTTCACACTTCTTATCGCAGTACCTTATAATTATATGCTATGCATTGATATGTTAGTCAGTTTCAGTTTCTTCTTTTATATCTATAAAAGGTATAAAGGACAGCCCTCCACAAACTTTAAGGGCTTGCTCAGTAGACGAAACTGAATTTTCCTGAATAAAAATTTTGTGGAAGGTTGTTCAGTTTCGTCTACTGAGCAAGCCCTTAAAGTTTGTGGAGGGCTGTCCCTTACACCTTGTATAAATAAAAGTCAATGCCACTTTTCATTGTAATTTTATAACTCAAGAACGAGCTCACCTATCCAAACCAAATGTTTAGGCTTTGTTCGGACTATTTAGTAGATGGTTTATGTGAAGTTTGGTAGGGTAGAGTAGGGTAGAGTAGGGTAGAGTAGTGTAGAGTACTGTAGAGTAGGATAGAGTAGGGTAGAGTAGGATAGGGTTGGGTATAGTAAAGTAGAGTAAGGTAGAGTAGGGTAGAGTAAGGTATATTAAGGTGGAGTAGGGAAGAGCGGGAGCGAAGCCGCGCGGACAAAAGCTAGTTATGTATAGAGATAACTGTACCGGAAGACGCAGCGTTGGAAGGCCTCCAACAAGGTGGACCGATGACCTGGCGAAGGTTGCGGGAACCGATGGATGCGAGACGCACAGGAACGTTCGTTGTGGCGACACTTGGGGGAAGCCTATGTCCAACAGTGGACGTATATCGGCTGAAATGATGATGATGATGATATGGATCAGATAACCTTGCCTATATCAGAGAAGGTAGAAGGTAGAAGGTGAAGGTATAATGAGGGAAGGTATATAACAACATATAGTACACAAGTATATCTTAACTCGATACAATACAAGTCAGGTGAGCCGTAATGTCCCAATAAAAGAGAAAAGCGTCCCCGTCCGCTATTACGGTACCACCTCAATAGCTTTATATCGGGAAATTTACCGAAATTCCTCGACAAAGATACGAGAGTTCTGAGCCAAATCAATCGGCTGTATTTTTAGAAAATCTACTTTCGAGGTTTAATTATTTTTCTAGTTATTTATAGATTAGCTGATGCCAATAGCTTCGCCTACTTGAAAGTAGGAAGTTATCCCGAGGTAACATACTCATGGGATAAAATATTAGATTATGTGACAAGGGGATAAAGCAGTGTCTTTAAGTCGCGGGCGGCATGTTGAATTCCGAACGAAACGAAGGTTGCTGATTTTAATCCCGAACGTTAGTGAGGGATTGATATTATTAACTCCCGAGCATTGCGAGTGAGTTAATAAAGAAACCTGAGTGAAGTAAGAATTTCAAGCCGCCCAAGACAAAGACAGCTTTATCCTCGTGTTGCATACTCTACTTTTTATACCATCTGTGAGATAATTAAATGACAATTTGGTCGATCAAATCATAGGTATATTATAGAAATATAAGTATTATATTTACAAGTTCATCAAACAACAAAATTCACTTCTCCAAGATTCTATAGTTTCAATTTCCTATAACGCTCCCGTCAGTAAGGGCGTTTTATTTTATTTTCTTTTTTTTGTTAGTGGACTGTTTGAATTTCGGGTCAACTTGTTCGATGCACGTACATTTTAATTCACAATGTTGACGATTTTCGTCACAGAGTGACGGTACTTACCTTGTTTGAGTAACAGTGTCAAAACTATCTTGCGTATTAAAAATAAACAAGTTCTCATAATTTACAAAACTTTATTACATAGATACATTGTTTAGTGCAAATAACAGGTGACGCTGTTATCTAGCGATTCTGTTCTGTGTACATAAAAATAAACAGCAAAAACTGTGTGCGCGTTCTGTTGACAGTGTTTTTCTACCCGATACGTATAAATAATAACAGCTGTTGTTAAATAGTTCCTGCAAAAACTTTGTGATCCAGTTCCGGTGTGTGCGCAACTTTGCTTCGAACCCGTGTCGTAAGCTTATGGTGTTTCAACTTACCATAACACCGTGATAGCTGCCGTATACGCCTTATTGAAGACAGCGCCATCTGTAGTTGTCAGGGGGAACTATCTGTCGGTCGACGACTCAAACGAGATCGATTGCTTTGATTCCACTATGGTTAAGTGTGGGGGCTGCGGCAAATTTCTGACGTCAACAGATGCGGCTAAATGCGATAGTTGCCGATCCTGGTACCATAGGCAGTGCGTCGGTATTAAGAAGACCGGGTCCATATCATCTTCTTGGCGATGCCCAGAATGTGAGAAAAACATTGTACGGGATAACCAGTCCGAAACTCCCGTTAGAGGGCGTGCAGATGCGTTGCTAGACGATCTCCTGGAAACGAGCCCTACAAATACCACCACCTCGGAGGCCACGCATGAGCTCGCCCAGGATATCAGGGCTGAGCTCAAGAAATTTAAAGAGGACTTTATAAAAACAGTGCGTAGTGAGTTCCTGTTACTGCGCAACGATCTGGCTGAGCTGAGAACATCGTTGCAGTTCACTAATGAGCGCATGAGTGGTTTGGAGGAGAGAGTTGCTGCTATGGAGAACCGAAAAGAGGCTCAGCCCGTGTCGTCAGATGTTCATAAATTAATTGACCAATTGCGGAGCGACATCAACGACCGTGATCAGGAGCTACTGGCTACTGATATTCAAATCTCGAACCTACCTGAGACGAGTGGTGAAAACCCCATACACACGGCCATACTGGTGGCGTCAAAGATAGGCGTCAAAATCGAGGCTCGTGACATCGTAAGTGCCGAGCGTATTGGGGGCAGGCGCATAAACGCAACGCAGCCAGCACCGGTGGTGACCCGCCCTCGGTTTCTCGTCGTTCAACTTGCACGCCGCGACCTTCGTGATGAGATGCTGGAGGCTGCACGAGTACGTCGTGGCATGACTTCTGCAGATCTTGGTATGCCGGGCGCTCCGGCAAGATTTTATGTCAACGAGCGCCTCACGAAACAAAATCGTGAGTTATTTCGGATGGCGCGGGAGGCTGGGAGTAGGCTGGGTTGGCAATTCATATGGTGCAAGCGAGGACGTATTCTTGCCCGATGCAAACCCGGGGAGCCCGCTTCCCATATACGATGCGTGGCTGATATCCAGCGTATTTTTGAACCCGCATCTGTTCTGGTTGCTGACGGGCGAAAGTTGTCCTAAACTTTTATTATTTAATGTTTCTGTGTATTTTTGTGTCAATGTCTGTACGCTCTTAATAATTGTTAACATTCCCAAGAAACGTATTTTGTCATATGTGGTCAAAAAGTTATGTTTACTTTTGTGTCAGTTGTATTCATTCATTGTTAATGCGTGTCTCGCGGTGGCGCAACTCGGAGGACTCGTAAACCGGTTTAATCGTACCCATACTGCTATATTATTTATTTACACCTACATCCTACACTTAGGCTTATTTATTAATTCTAATCTATTTACATATTTACATAATTTTTCTATTAATTGCTCAATAATAACAAATTACTATACATTTTTTCTATTTCATAGTTCGTCTAGTGATATTATCAATTTTATTACTAAAACCGGAATGCAGATACTGACTCAAGTAACTATAGGAGTCACTTTATTTTATAACCATGCTGGCTAAAAGGGAGAAATATCTCAAGGTTGGCTTCCTTAACGCAGGTTCTCTGGGTACGGGTCATGACGATTTGATTTGTGCAATCGAAAAATATGGTTTCGATATTTTTGCTATCAACGAAACGTGGATTCGAGCTGGCGAGGAATCGCGCGCGCCGCTCGTGCCCGGCTACCGACTACGTCACACTCCGCGGCCGACAGCTGTTCGCGGCGGGAGAGGTGGGGGAATAGGTTTTTATTTGCGCCGCGGTCTGAGCGCGCGTATCGTCACTGGCGCGGTTGATCCCAGGTTCGATTCCGTTGAACAAATGTGGCTAACAATTACACTGAGGGGTAAGAAAATTGCGATTGGTACGGCATATCGACCACCGTGGTACGACCTCGATCTGTTCCTTGATGGCATCACCAGTTCTTATTCATCGTTAGGTAATTGTGATCATCATATATTACTCGGTGATTTTAACGTTAATATGCTCAACATAAGCGAGCTCAAAACTAAAAAAGTGCTTGAGTTTTTAAATTACACTAGCCTCTCTCAGCTAATCACAGAGCCCACTCATTTCACGGAAACGAGTGAGACTCTGATCGACCTGTTGTGCACGGACCTTAGGGCAAGATACACGGCTGTGGAAGCTTTCGGTTCGATTACTGGCCACTCCATTATAGTCAGCGAGTTTAATATACAGCGGGACAAACCTACACCATTTGCAATCAAATTTAGGTCTATAAAAGACATTTGTAGGGATAGTTTTTGTACGGACTTGTTGCAGTTAAATATAGAACAGACTTCTGAATTTGACAACATTCCCGACATGGTCGAATATTTTAATAATTGTTTAATCAGCTTATTTAATATTCACGCCCCACTAAAAACTTGTACTATTAAGGAACAGTCGCATCCCTGGATTACGGACACTATAAAGTTCATGATGACCCTACGAGATAAGGCTTTAGCTGTCTACAGGAAAACCAAGAATGAGCAAAAAAAAAAATATTATAAGCAGCTAAAGTCTCTCGTAGAAAGCTCCCTCTATCATGAAAAAGTAGCATATTTCCGGCACAACATAAATAGTGAAATAAAAAATCCGAAATTACTATGGAAGAACATTAAGTCCACCCTTGCACCTTCAAAACAAAGGCAAGACCTTCCTCCACATTTTGACAACCCCGGCCTCGTAAATAGCACATTTTTGAAGGTTCCAGGCAACTCATTAGCTAGCCCGTCACTTATATCTTTCTATGAGTCCAATAGATACAGCGACGCAATATTCACACTTGCGCCGGTGGACCAAAGCGACGTCTCACGTATCATCACTGACCTTAAGTCAAATGCTGAAGGCTGTGACCAGATAACTCTGAGTATGCTTACCCTTACCTTACCTCACACTTTACCAACTATTGCGGACATTATTAATTGCTCTATTTGGACATCTGAGTTTCCTCACCAATGGAAGACTGCAATAGTCAGACCCATCCCCAAGAGCCCAAACCCTATACAGGTCACAGACTTGAGGCCAATCAGTATCTTACCATGTCTTTCAAAGGTGTTGGAGAAAGTGGTGTGCCGGCAATTGACTCGATTTTTGGAAGATAACGAGTTGTTACCTGACCTACAATCTGGTTTCAGGAAGCAGAGGAGCACTTCCACGGCATTGCTGGACGTTACCGATAACATACTGTCAGCTCAAGATAAGGGCCTGTGTTCACTGGTGGTGCTACTTGATTTTTCGCGTGCGTTTGACTGTATCAATGTTCCATTGCTAATTTCAAAGTTGAAATATTACGGGTTTGACGATAATGCCATCCAGTGGTTCAAAAGCTATCTCAGTGACAGAAAGCAACTCGTAGAGTTACGGCTGGCGGACGGTACCACCTTGACTTCAGCCCTTTCCGCAATAGAGAGAGGGGTTCCCCAGGGATCAATTCTGGGTCCAATTATCTTCATTATTTACTGTGCAGACATAATAAAGTGCCTCCAAAATTGCAAGTACCACATTTATGCCGATGATGTCCAATTATATTTATCTTTTAAACCCGAGGACTACGAATCAGCCATTAGGGATCTAAATGATGATATAGAAAGAATCTCCACCTGGGCGGATGAGAACTGTCTTACGTTAAACCCAGTGAAAACTAAATATATGCTCTTTGGTACAAAGCAGCAGTTGAAGAAGCTGCCCGCAAGCCTAAGTTTGACTATTATGGGTGTGCCTATTGAGCGAGTTGATGAGGCGCGAAACCTGGGGTTGTGTATGGACAGCGGCCTTAGGTTTGAGAAGCACATTGCTGACTCAGTTAAAAATTGCTTTTATCGCCTAAAATTATTATACAAAATGAGACCTTTCTTGTCGGAAAAGCTCCGCGAGCAGTTAGTCGAAACCCTTGTTCTTTCCAAACTAAATTACGCTGATACGGTTTACGGCCCTCGCTTGCTGGCTCGTACCGACAGACTCATACAGAGAGTACAAAATGCTTGCGCTCGTTTCTGTTACTCAATTCCCCCTAGAACTCATGTCACCCCCTTTCTTAATAAACATTTTATACTAAAAATGAAGTCAAGGCGAAAGTTACATTTGGCTTGTCTTCTTTTTGGCGTTGTTAAGACTAAGAAACCGAGGTACTTATACGACAAGCTCAGCTGGATGGCTAGTAAACGGGAATGCGCGCCTAGACTTTGTGCACAGCAACTCTCAACCCAGTCTCATAGAACAGCGGCTTTCAGAGGCAGTTTCCGATACACTGCTTCCAAGGTGTGGAATAACATCCCGCCGCCATTAAGAGCACTAGGCAGCGTCCATACTTTCAGAATGCGTTTACGGCAGTACCTGATAGATGCGCAAAGGAAACTGGATATGGTCACTCTTAACGTCTCATTCATATGAACTGCTTACTAATTTTAATCGTATCATTGGTGAGTGGTGTGTGGAACGTGTTGCACAAAAATATAATATTAGCGTATACATAACTACATGTGGGTGATGAGGGATCCTCGAGCACCGTTGTCGGCACATTTCGTTGTGTCCGAGGTGTTGTGAGTCATACGCGACACCTGAGTGCTTTCCCGCGTACTTGGGAGACCTGTGGGTGACGAAGGCCACATTACTTGATAATTCTTAATGATAATTTTTATCACCGTAGTTACTAATTTGTGTTTATGTTAACTTACCCCTTGTGTCTGGCCTTATTGTATCCGGTACTCGTTTTCGGTGTCGCTGTTGCCACCACGGAACAGGAGTTGCCACTCATTCTGGTGACATGGCGGTCATTATAACCCTCAACTAAAAAAGTAAAAATATAATTGTATTTTATTTGAAATAATTGTATACCTGTCTACTTGAGTCATTACTGTAAATAAGCGACACTCACCTTTCAGCCAATATACATAATCTATCTTTTTCACTTCCTTCTGCTAAGACACTATAAATCTATTCAGTATTAACGTTATTTTAAAAATACTTGCTTTACTTGATCGGGTGGTTTTCTATTATTATTTTTTGTTTTCGAAGTACCCGAGATTGGTACAAGGTTTTCCTTGAAATTTTTTACGCTGTTTGCAAATCGTCCGTTGCGCTCGGCCCCCCCGGGCGTAGTGGACTTATGCGTCGCTGCACTGCGCGTAGTTACGGTGTTGTGTTGACTGAGGCTAAATCGCTTCAAACCGGTTTCTGTTATGTTTTATGTTGTTTTTTTTTTGTACACTGAACATATAACATATTCTTATTTACTGTTTTATCACGTATTATGTTTTTTATGTAATGTAGTGTTGACACTATTTGTAAATTTCTTTTTATTTATTCACTCCAAATAAGGTTCAGTTGAAAACCAGCGTCAGACAAACTACCTCGTAGTTGTCTGGCATTTCGCTGAACTGGACCTTTTTTGGCGCAAACGTGTGACAGACAATGTTACTTTTTATTTATTTTTTATTATTTGTTTTGTGTTTGTCTTAAGTTTTTGTTGTCTACAATGTTTTTTTCTTTTTCTACAATGTCTACAATGTTTTTTTCTTTTTGCGCCAAAATAAATACTTTTCTTTCTTTCTTTCTTTCTTTCTTTCTTTCTATTTTTGATGTTACAAATTCAAATCGCATTATTCCCTAGGGATAGAATGACTTGCTTTAAGTGAGGTTTGTATGACGTATAAAACGACATTATCGAGCAGGTGGTGTAAAAAGTAAATTTTTCAATACACTTGCTCAGAAAGTGACTCTTATATGCACTATACTGAGGTACATAATGACCCTTGTTACTGAACTGTGACATTTTGATTACCATTACGCACTAGTACTATAATTTAGTTAAAACTTTATTGTTCAACTTCTCCCCCGCCATAATTATATTACATTTATCAGGATGGGCGCAGGTCGTCCCTCACGAGTCGCCGGTCAACCCCTGTTTATTCATTTCAGTGAGTGTATTGAAAGGTAAATAAAAAAAATATGGCCGCGCATATGAAAACAGATTTTTACCGCCACAAAAGTTTACTAGTTTTATAGTTATTTTCTTCACAAGCGTATTGAAAAACGTCGTATGATACACGTGAGTAATTAATGATTACCGTTCTCGGCTCTCTTAAGACCCTGACTCATGGCTCGGGTCTAAATACCGCCTCTTCGGTAATCACTAACATTATACACTTATATCATTACATATGTACTATTATTGTATTCTAAGGCATGGTCTACCTGTCTGTTGAGTTTCAGTTACAATAATAACAAACACAAACTTTTGAACTGCTTTTGGTAGTATTTTTTTTTTGTTTTTTGGGGTTCCGTACCTCGAAAAGGAAAAAACGGGGGGCTGTATCTTTTTCAGGCGTTTTCGATACGGCGATCGATTTCTCATGGTAGTTTAAGTTTTTATTAAAACAAATAGTTGTGACTTTATTTTTTTAACTCCCGACGGAAAAGAGGGGTGTTTTATTGGGTAACAATATTTTTACAAGTTTTACACAAAGGACCGGAAAACGCAACGTTGGAAGGCTTCCCACAAGATGAACCTATGACCTAGTGAGGGTCGCGAGAATTAGATGGATGCGAGATGCACAAGACTGTTCGTTGTAGCGACACTTAGTGGAGGCTTATGTCCAAATGATGATGATGATAATGATCTACTTTATGGATAGATTAATCAAAAACGTTATTGCTTTCAGCATAGCATAGCATAGTTGGCCTTATAATGTTCCCACTGTTAGGACTCAGGCCTCCTCTTTAGGAGAGGGAATGGAGTAATCAACCACGCGGGCTCAATGCGGGTTGGTGGATGTCAATGTCACATGTTTCAGAATTTTTTGGTTCTAGGACATACCGGTTTCCTCACGATGTTTTCCTTCACCGTTTTGAGAGCAATGGTGATGAAATAAATTATACACAAAGTAATGCGCCTGACTGGGTTTGAACCCGCGACCTACAACTCGTACAAGTCGGGGCCGTTACCACTCATCACCCATCAAATCCTAAAAACCTAAACCAATATAGATTTAGGTTGCTAGAATCTGAATAAAACACTTCCTTCAAAAAAAACATATTTTCTCACGACCAGACTCACAAAGTTAAAACCATCATATTTTTATGTGTATACTCGTGATCCTAAAACATAAAATTGTTATCCAAAAGGCTTTTGTAAAGAAAACCTGAAAAGATGGTCCCGAGGTCGGCCATATTGAGCCCGGGTCGATTGAAACGGAATTTATTGTCAACATAAGGAGGATATTTTGTAAAGAATTTAAGGTTTTTTTGAAGAAATCTGATATTATAATCCGATGTGGGTGGAAACTAATTTCCTGAGGTTTGAGTGTGGGTAGATAGGATGGTTTCGATTTTTAGTTATGATTAGGTTTTTACGGTATAACGAAAATGTTATAGGCAGGTACCTTTTGGTCCCAAGTCGTCGACGGCGCGCACTGTTCTCGCGCGCCTCAAGGAGTTGTCAGCAACAGCAGGGTCGAAGCCTACTGGAGCCAGGGTTAGTTTCGAAAGAGTAGCTCGAGCCCCGGTATGAAGGCACGAAGGAACGGGATGGGTTTTTAGTCAGTAAGAGTCTGACACTATCTCCCGCTCCGCCCAAGAACGGGGCTTGTCTATAAAAAGGTACCTTTTGGTTCATTTTACGGATTGCGAACAACAGACAGACCCTTTTTTTGAGATGATCATCCAATTAGTTTTCTCGTAGGGTAGAGCGTGAGGGCGTGTCAGACTTTTACTGCCTACAACTCACCTGTGTCCTTCAGTTGCCTTTTGCGATCCAGTTGACTTGATTCCACCATCCCACTTCTACCACCGGACAAGCCGACGAACGGCGAGTATCCACCCTTATGTTGTTGAAACCTCTACGGTCCGGACGAAGCATTTCGCCTCGTCGTTTATACCGCGTACATCGAGGGACTGGAACAATTTACCTGCTGCGGTCTTCCCGTCTGATTATAATTTAGGTGTCTTTAAGGCAAGAGTGAATAGGCTCTTAATAAACTAGTGCGCCTCACCATCAACGATTGCATCACTGCTTACCATCAGGTGGGATCGCAGTCAAGCACTAGTTTATATCAATTAAAAAAAAAAGCTGAAGGAATATAGTTGTGGTTTTAGTCAAAAGTCGGACACGCTCTCCCGCTCCCCTCTAGAGCGGAGAAGTCATGATAAAAAAAAAATTAAACCAACTCCAATGTAAAAAAACACTCAAAAGTAACTTTAATTTCGGAAGTCGGTGTTTCTATAATAGATAGTTTTGTCTCTTCGTTATTTAACACCGACTTCCAAAATTAAAGTTATTTTGTACTTATGAGTGTTTTTTTACATTGACGTCAGTTTAATTTTTATTTATTTTTAAAAAAGTTTTCTGTTTTTCATTTAGAACCGCCACTAAAAAGTACCCCTTAGCCAAACTTAAATACCTTATAACCAGAGTGCATCTCATAACGTTTCTAATAATCCCAAACACGGTTAGGTTACATTAATTTACCTTCCGGTCACCAGATCAGTTCGATACATCCCCTCCCCCTTTTCTTTCAGTCAGTCATCGACTACACCTATAGACAAAGCAATTTTACTTGTTACGACAATTCTGCTGTGATTCTATGAGGAGTTCTGTTCCATATCTTCGAAGTTCGTGATCAGATCATAACAATATTTCTATGGGACCAACTTGGAAGCATAACCTTTCAACCAAAAAAAAAAATTTTCAAAATCGGTCCACAATTGACCGCGATATCGGTGAACATACAAAAAAAAACATACATTCAGCCGAACATAGAACCTCCTCACCTCCTCCTTTTCGAAGTCGGTTAAAAAAAGTAGTCTGTCTCGGAAACCAAGAACACGCTACACTATAATTGCTATTGGATGGTGCGGGTGACAGCTGTCGGATTCATACCTATCCTTCATCTCAAACATGCATATTTTCGTCCTGGGGCCTAAGTCTGCTATTTTTATAAATTCGTCATTCCAGCACGATCCCATTGTCATTTTGCTAAAAGTTTGTAATCTGCTAATCCATAATGATCTATCATTGATCGGTCAGTGGTCTTGTAATAGAATTGTGGCAGAATGACACTATCGAGCTTGTTAAAAACACTAATTGCGCAATGACGTCGTAATGGTAGGTCACTAGGCTCAAAGGAACTGTCAACATTTTTGTAGATTACCGCATACGTCAGATATTCATTTGTCATTATGTACGAGATTATCATTCTATGCCATTTCTTTCAATGGAGTGTCAGTGGTTGACCATCGGAAAGTCATAATGACGCCATTATATTGGCAGATTACCAAAACTTGACAAAATCAACAATTATGAAATCTATGATAGACCATTCTGACACTATTGTAATAGCAGACTTGAGGCTCTGCTGTTATCCTACCCATGCTATGTAAAAAGACCTTAGCCTGTCATATAGTGGGCATGTTCAAAGCAATCGTACCACGTATTATCTTATGTCAAATAATGTATGTAATTTTTTACTTTCTCGTTTCTCTAATATCCACTCAAAAAGTTCTCATCTTGACACAAACATTCATATAATCCCGTATAGTCCGCGCTTAGTGTAGGTCGTTCAAAATAAACAGCAACTTAGTACTTAGATAAGGAGGCAGCTCGAAGCAAACGGTAGCGACTATTTAAACGGATTATGCCGTGTTAGAGGTTCCAGCAAAAGGTTAAGTCTGCAAGATATACCATTATACCTATATTAAACAGCCGTACGACGAGTATTCACACTTACGTTACGGTCCGGAATAAGCGTCGTTTATACCGCGTACATCAAAGGACTGAAACAGTTTACCTGCTGCGGTCTTCCCGCCCGATTAAAAAGTAGGTGTCTTCAAGGCTAGAATTTATAGGCTCTTAATAAAGTACTGCGCCTCACCATCAACGATTGCATCACTATTTACCAATAGGTGGGCTCGTTGTCAAGCACTAGTTCATAACCACAAAAAAACTTATATGTATACCCTTACTTATGTACGGGACGTGTCCCGTGGGGTAACTCGGCCACACATCTACTTCTCTTCCCGGAAGACACGGTGGAGATGTACCCCGCTTGGGCCGAGCACCGCCAAAGACCATCAGCAGCGGTGACCTCTCGCGCTGGGCCTTGGGTCAGGCCTGCGAAGCAGTAATTCTAGCGAAGAAAATGGCCGCACGCGTAAGGCAAGAGACTTCCTCACACCTCAGCTGCTGTGACCCAGACCCCAACTACCAGCCACGGTAAGGCTGGCAATGGGCAGCTGGCTGTCCAGCAGGGTTGATGCCTGTTAGGCCCACGCGGAATTTCCGAAAAGGAAACCCGTAGTCTTAGAACGCCAAGGGCTACTGAAGGACGCAAGTGCGCTTTTAGTAAGTGCGGGAGAAGACATTTCCCACCTCAAAAGAAACTACCACTTTTCTTCGCCTTCGAACTGCGCCCGAACTTTCCGGTCCTGGTATATAAAAGGCTGAACAAAGAATTGAAAAATGGGTTTTAATCAGTAAAATTCTGGCACTTCCTCTTCCTCCATCCAGTGTGGGAAAAGTTATTTAAAGACTTCCCACCCTTAAAAAAAAATATGGTGTTATTGTGTATAGTACCATACCATTCATTACTCTCTTTGAAGACCCTACCTTCCATGGCGCTGTCAAACCTTAAAATGCCTTGATCACACATACCGAGTAAACGGCCGACACACTGCTATCGGCCGAATACTCGGTACATAATTATAAACAAAGCGCCGAGTGCTTGGCCGAGCGCTTACCTCTACACCTCGTTTACATCACTGTCTCGGCCGAGCAATATTTTACTGGCTCGCCCTTTTACTCGGTACGTGTGATCAAGACAAAAGTCATAGTTCTTCTGCCTCCTCTTTCATCGTGACGGTACGTAGCAAGGTCTTCATAATAAAGACTGGCAACACACGGGTAAATTTTATGAGCGTATACGCCGCGATAACTCCGTAGTGTGGCTTAGTAAGTCTTGATATGTGTTTAACGACATCTGTGTCGCCAAATAGGAACTAAATTACAAGCTCCGCTACTACAACAACTAAATTAAATTACCGCTCGCAGCCCCGTGCTTAGCTACCTCTCACTGCTGCAAGGTCGTGAACGGGCCGTATCTCCCTTCTGGTTGGACGATTTTCCCATTTCAATGGAAGGAACTAGGAGGAAGTGGAGGTTGGTGGAATTTTACACCCTGTCTCTTATAACACGTTCCGTGTCGACGCACCTTGAAATCTCTCTCACCAGATTATATTATCATCCAGACTCATCATCCCTCCAGTCTTTTCCTTACTGGCTTGGGGTCGGCTTTCAATCAAATAGAATACGACCCGTGTTTTACATTGAGCATCTGTCTGTCAAACATCCTCAGTTGGCAGGAATGAAACTTATTGTGTTGCCTATTAACTATTACTAGCAAAAGTCTTTTGTGCTAAGGGAGAAAACTTTGCTGAAGAAAAAACAGAACTATTCTTTTAGATCTCTATAGCTCAATTACTGGGCAATACGAGACTCCTCATTCATGTAAAATATTTTTGAAGTGAGTGGTTTATTGAAGAAAAAGCAGGACTAAGTATTCCTTTAAAAATTCTGATCCAGCCTTGTAACCCTTTTGAAGAAACGCCCTAAGTTGAGGTAAACCTACAGGGTCCCGTAGCGTCTAATCATTTGTTTTGTAAGTTTTGTGTAGTCCGTTGAAAGGTAACAGACAGACCGAGTTACTTTCGTTTTGGTAACCACAAGACGTACGGCTTTGTGCTTTTTACGAATAGGTGGACATCCCACCGATTCGTACAAAGCGTTTTGGGAACACATTCATTATGCGTACAGCTAAGGAGTGGAATTTCCTGCCGGAGTCTGTGTTTCCTGATGGCTGTAACCTAGGGGTCTTTAAGTCAAGAGTGTATAGATTGCTTCTAGGCAAGCGTATTCCATCATCGGCCACATCATCGCTTACCATCAGGTGAGATAGTGGTCAAACGCGAGCCTAACAATAATAAAAAAAAAATTAAGCTTCTGCCAGCGGATTCATCAGCGAGAAATTAGGTCTCTTCATACCTACATACTTTGGACCCCTTTTTTTGTTTCATTCCCTTAAGAAATGAATTTAGGAAAATTCTTCTTATCCTTATGAGGTTGGTACAGTTTCTGCAAACTTGTCGACGCCTACACTAAACTTATATTAATATAATATTCTATTTTCCACATGTTCGTGTTCCCGTCAATAATTTAATCAATATTCTATTAGAAATTTATTTTTATTGCATTACAATTACGTAGAATGTTAAAACAGGTGTTAAGTTTCAGACTTTGAAAATATCGACCCAATTAACTATTACTTTTATTCATTATGAGCTTCTATCAGTAGCTGCATCCAGTTAAAGTTATCCCACGGGAACACCCGGGATCATGTGCGGAACGCCCGGAGTACACGGTGGAGCACACAGTCGAGGTGTGCCCTGCTTGGGTAGAGCATCGCCGTGCCCTCGTGGGGGTGATCGGCGGCAGAGACCTCTCGCGCCGGGCCTTGGTTCAGCCCATGGTCCGGAGCGAGGAGGAGTGGCAGGCGGTCGCAGCCTTCTGCGAAGCAGTAATGCTCGCAAAGGAGAAGGCAGACCGCATCAGGCAACGGCGCTATCGCCGCCGCCGCCAGGATTCCGATCCCGATTTTCGGCAACCGTAGGCGCGGGCTTGCGGACGGCGAGCAATGGGTAGCTCGCTGTCCGACCGTCCGGTAACTGTCCGGACCGAGCCCAAGTCGTCGTCGGCAACAGCAGGGGCCTACTAAGGACAGGGTTAATTCGAAAGATAACTCAAGCCCCGGTACGAAAGGCAAGGAAGGAACAGAAGTGGGTTTTTAATCAGTAAAAGTCTGACACCATCTCCCGCTCCACCTAAGAGCGGGGGATGTCATTAGATGATTTTCACACGACGAAAAAAAAAAGCTTCACACAGACGAACACCAAGAGTACAATAATGAATATAGGTACGTCTATGAAGCGACGCGTCCGTGGAAAGTAGGCCTTATGTAAGACATTTAATAGAAAGTCTTGAATGAATCCAACAATGAACATAGTTCAGCTTGAAGAAATTTAACTTTAATAAACAAAAGTTCTTCTGAATTAAATTCATCTTGATCAAAGTTAGTAAGCCTGTCTTCCACTGCTTCCGTATGCCTGCAACTTGGTTGCTAATAAGTGAGCTAATAACTTTCAAGTCTTCTGAAATTGAGACGATCAAAGTTTTGGGCTTAAGACTGCTGTACCGAAGCTAAGAATCGGGTTTTAAGATTAAGGACGCTCATTGTATACTCTGTATAGCCCGACTTAATAAAATATTCAGTCTTAATATTGGTTTAAATATTGATTAGCATAATCAGCCTTTTAATGTTCCCACTACTAGGTCTTAGGTCTTCCCTCTAGGTGAGGTAATGGGCCGTAATCCACCACACGAGCCCAGTCGGTTGGTGAAAGTCACGTCTTCAAATGTTTTGGTTCTAGGACATGCCGGTTTCTTCACGATATTTTCCAGGCGCATTACTTTGTGACATAAATTACACAAAGTAATGCGCCTGGCCACGCCCTCAAACGGGGACATAGCGAATGCTCGACGACGGTAGTGAAAAAACTTGCAAAACTTCTGCAAAAGTGGAAGCAGAGTTCTGTTGCAACACTACCAACTACCAAAAAAACACTGAGATGAACTATTAAGATTACTTACCTTTCAATCGTGGAAATCACAGACACAATAGAAAGACAATAGGTGCGCGAACGCCGGCGTTCGCTTGAGGTTTAATGAATTAAACTGTCGCGTGACAAAACCTTCTCTGTATATTTCCAAGCGAACTATTAGCACATGCTGTCAGCATTAGTATCTACAAGTGCCCCGGCTCCGTTCCAGCACTTAAACAAACGTATCGCTTGGAATAGCTCGCTTTTATTCATTCGGTTCCGGTTTCGTAGTGGTGATACCAGGTTTATATTGCACTAGTATAGTGTGCAAGTGTTTCCTTGCCTTTGCGAGGGAATCGATGTATAGGAATAATAAAAGAAAAGAAGAAAGAAACAGAAAGACTAATAAGAAATAAAAAGATTAATGTTACGGCCTTGCTGTACGTGGATTGCCATATCAAACGATTTGATCAGTTTTATCCGGCTGTATCATGAAACGCCACTATTTCATGAAATGATCTGACCACGATAATGGCCAAAAATTGTATATGTGTGCGTGTGTGTGTACATCTACATGTATTACTAATTAACGCTTGAATTGATTTAATTTTTATCTTTACTTTTATGATTACTTGTTATCGCCGGAATATGTTCAATAGGGAAAATTTTCAACTTACCCTTACACAACCGCTGGCAGTAACTAGTATTACATATGAATATGCCTAAAAACACCCTTTCCATTCAGTAAACGTTGTAATGATTCGCGAAGCGTCCCACGCTCTTCGTTTAGCCCTCTCCCACATCGTGACATTTCCGACTCCGCAATCATGTAAAAATGGCCCAAAAAAAATAAATATTAAAGCATAATACAATATATTGTTCTGACAATGAGAAATCGTTTCGTCGAGATATTTTTCTGAAAGACCATTTATTTACACTGTCTGTGTAAGTTTAGATCAGCTCTCGGATACACTCTTGATAAAGGTTACGCAGTCACGATCAGGTTTCGCGTTTGACCTAGGTTTTTATCTTACAGGAGTTGGGATTGGAACTGCGTGGGACATAAGTTAGAAAAAATTCGTGAAAAATATCTAATGTTCCAAATGGAAATGATATCGAAAATTCAGTCAAGTGCGAGTTGGATTCGCATTTCGATTGTTCTGTACGACCAATCGACCGTCGAGCCTCGAAAATATTTCCTGTTTTTGCCAAATGTTATATTTTTTTTTTGTTTTATTATTGTAGACAGGTTCGCGCTTGCCCGCATCTCACCTGATAGAACCAAACGGGTGTTGTGTCCGGTCCGGGAAAATGTTCAATAGTTGATTTCAGATTGTTGAACTCTAATTAAGAACATCATCTTAATTAGAGGTTCAGAGGTGAATTACTAAGAGTCCTGATCTAACAATATACAGGTCACTATCAACAGAAAACATGTAAGAACCTTAAACTGCAGCAATCAGGTTATCGATTTCAGATCAGTACTTAAGGCACCTAGTTCGTTCTACCCTGCAAATACAGAAAGCTTGCGAATGACAGAAATCTCCAGTTAAACGAGCACAAAATCGGAGCCGGGATTTCTATCGGATCGTGAATTTTCCATGAGACTGCTTCACTCTCACGGACCGAGGAATTCCAGTGACTCACCTACTTCCTAAACTATATACGAGTGGACTTAAGTACTTACCTCTAGTTATATCTAGGGCTTACCAAGACTTTTTTTTATGGGAAAAATCATCCAATGACAACCCCTGCTTTTGGGCGGAGCGGGAGATAGTGTCAGACTCTTATTGACTAAAAGTCCACCCCGTTCCTTCGTGCCTTTCGTACCGGGACCGAGCTTCCCTTCCAGATAACCCTGGCACCAGTAGGCTTCGACCCGGCTGGGCCCCTGCTGTTGCTGACAGCTCCTTGAGGCGCGCGGAAACAGTGCGTGCCGTCGAAGACTTGGGCTCGGTCCGACAGTTACCGGATGGTCGGACAGCAAGCTACCCATTGCTCGCCGTCCGCAAGCCCGCGCCTACGGTGGCCGGAAATCGGGATCGGAATCCCGGCGGCGGCTGAGCGCCGCTGTTGCCTGATGCGGTCGGCCTCCTCCTTTGCTAGCATTACTGCTTACCGTAACTTTGAATGCAGATATCAACAAGCTATTTAAACAAACCTAAATATAGCTATTTATTATTAACTTTGTAATACAAATGGAAACCATTTATTATCATCGACATTACGTACATAGACTAATTGAATAAGTCCCCACTAATATTACTTTGAGACAAAGCGAGCCATCAAACCTGACACTTACATCCAGGACCGTTAATTTGAAAAGGCTTAACGCAGGTACCTAACAATAGAATTGCCACTGTAACTATAGGGTCAGAGAGTCAGTTTTATACAACACTCGAAAAAAGGCACACGCACTTATCCAAATCGGTGACGGACAATTAGTGTACGATACTTAAACACGTGATTGTGCTCATGGTAACAAACAATTTTTATTATGGGAGCAAAGCCGAAAACGCGAAAAAAATTTCAGCTGTTCAGTGCATTAGGCAAACATAAATGTACTGAACAGCTAATCTATCGAAGTGTTCCGTTTTATAAAAGAGAATATTATCTTTTACTACTGCTTGCTGTTCTGCAAGCCTAGCCAAGTTACAACCGTTTCGTTTCGATTTTTTTTTTCATTTGGTAACACCCCCATTCTTTGTTTTGACCACGTGATTTAACGTTAAGATGATGTCATTCCCATACATTTGAATAGTTTTCTTTTTTTTTTATAATGGATAGGCTCGCGTTTGACTACAATCTCACCTGATGGTAAGCGATGATGTGGCCGACGATGGAGCACGCTTGCCTAGAAGCAATTTCTACTAGCGTTAACGATTGTAGATTATCAACTTGGCTAAGAGTGCTGCAGGCCCAAGTTACAACCGCTTCGTTTCGATTCTATTTCGTCGATCGCCTTGAGTCGACCACGTCTTCAATTCTTTTGTTCCCACCACGTGAAGCGTTGAGAGGACGTCAGAACAAAGGAATCGAAGGCGTGGCCTACTCGAGGAACTGACGAAAGAGAATCGAAACGACACGGTTTTAACTTGACTAGGGGGACTGACCTTCTCTACGTATCTCTAATGTAGTTTTAGTGTTCTGAATGAACCGACCGAGGCTTTGTGTCATTAATTACATGTGCTAGTAGCCGGTTTCAGCAACGGAGCTCAGTATAATCAAACACACGCATCAAATTGACCTTTAAACTTTCTTACAGGGGTGGTACGGTTGATTACGATCCTGTCAGAGCTTCGGATTGTTTTAAACAATCACCGTGGCTCTGGATGGCAAAGGATAACTAATAATAATATTACACAACTGTCACACACCGCCGTCTAGTCCAAAAATATGTAGAACTTGTGCTATGCGTACTAAACAACCGATAAACATACATATACATACGTATACCCTTGCCCTTCGAAAAATAAATAAAAAGGGTTGCTTACAAATGGAAACCATTTAAATAAAGTTTAAAATCACGTAGGTACTTATTTCGAGTTAACAAGACTATCGTATATTTAGCACTAAAAACTTTGCTCGGTTTTGAAAGTAAATACGTGTTACATGGTACGCTATTTTTTTAATGTACATTAATACTCGTATAATAAAGAGGTAAAGTTTGCTTTTTTGTTTTTATGTTTTTTTCTTTTTGGAGGCACTGATAGAAAGCTGCTTTATTCCTGAGTGACATAGACTATATTTTACATTTTACGTAAGCAGGAGAAGTCGCGGGCAAAAGTTAGCATAAAAATCAATTAGTTATGGTCTCAGATCTTCTTCTTCTTCCTTGTCTTATCCCTTCATTCGGGGTCGGCTCTCCTCGTCTTTAGGCGCCAGGACAGTCTATCCTGGGTTGTCTTTGCGTCCAGCTGAGCTCGTTCCAGATCTTTGGATAGGGTTGTCCACCACGTAGCTAGGCGCCTTCTGCCTTTTCTCCGGGACCGCTAAGGCCTTCTTTACTACCCAGTAAAAATAATGAAAAGGTGCGAAGAGTACCCACTCTTCGCCCCTTTTCATGACATGTCCGAACCAGCGCATACGTCTTTCTGACATCTTGTCTGCTATGGGTGCTACTTTGAACATTGGTTATGGTCTCACATAAGATATAATATCACCAATTACTGAGTTGTGAAGGTCAGATAGGCAGCATAAAAATCTGATATCCATTTGCATCTGTATCCGGTAAGAATGGAAACCAAACTTAGTTTTTCAAAAGGCAATTTCAAGCAGATCTTTGTTGTCAACCCACCAGCCAACCGTCAGTGGGCCCGTGATCTGGATTACAGCCCATCCCGCTCCTAGAGAGATGGCCTGAGTCCCAGCAGTAGAAAAATCATAGGGTCAGGATATGTCTATTTGAGAACCACAATAATTAATTTCATGCTTTTTTTTTGGGTTGGAATATCGTTAGTCTGGTACACCCAGATTCCGCGATTTATATTTATCACAATTCGAGACTCCTGAGGGGCTGCAGGATTATTTTAAAGAGTCACCGCGGCCCTGAAACGCAAAGGGGAACTGAAGGAACATGGGTGAGTTTCAGTCAATAAAAGTCTGACTGTTCCTCTCGCTCCAACTAGAGCGGCACTGCAGGTTGGTTGGTGCCCAACCAGCAGTAGGCCTGAGATCTGGATCACGGCCCATCCCCTCTTCTAGAGAGGAGGCCCGAGTTCTAGCAGTGCAAAAATCATAAGGTTAAATGCCACATAATATTGATCTCCCTAACTTTCACAACCTTGCCGTTGTGAGCGGTAGCTAAGCGCGAGGTGGCGAGCGGTAAAATCAAAAGTATGAAAATGATTGAAGCACGGAACGAGACATAGCGCCGCGCGCTCGCTTACCGACGCCGCCCCGCTCACCGCGCCGCTTGCCGCTTAGAATCGTGACCAGGCCGCAGCTTTTGCGAAGTTATATGGTACTTTAAGAGTTCCACTCTGCCTCGTATTACACGTTCTTCCATTCCATTAATTAACTGCATTATAAATACTTCATACAGTTCCCTATACGAGACATTATGACATAAATGAGTTAAACAATGTTACATAGATGCCATCATATTAACAAGAGTCGAGAGGAAAATGTAATTTTGTACGTCAGTAAGAGTCAAAAGCGTGGGATATCATTTGGATGATAATTACCCACCAAAACAAAAAAAACGTCATTCAAAGTATCTCCATAACCAAATAATTCCCAAATACAAAGAAAATCACAATGACAAAAACTTACCCGTAACTAGTGAATAAAAAGTCGTCTACCTACATATTCTACAAACATTGCCAAACAAGAGAAACATTACCTTTGACCGAAACAACCAAAACTTAACTACATTTTAGTGTACCGTAAGTGCTCTCCAACCACCAACTAATGAAGCTATACAACTTTGTAGTTATATTATGTGGGTAGTCACACAAAACAGTAAGTAGGGTACTTTGACAAAATTCTCAGAACATGACTATTTGAGAAATATACACATTAATCATGCATCAATGGGCAGGACAGATTGCTCGCAGAACAGCAAGCCGAAAGGTTCTGTAGTGGCGACCGAAAGACGCAGCGTTGGAAGGCCTCCTACGAGGTGGACCGATGACCTAGTGAAGGTTGCGGGAATCCGATGGATGCGGGACAGGATCGTTCATTGTGGCACACTTGGAGAGGCCTATGTCCAACAGTGGACGTCTATCGGCTGATATGACGATGATGATGACACATATTAATCATTAGGGTGTTTTTAATATCGTGCGGGTTCCATCACGCATGCGGGATTGCCCCTCAAGCAGAAAATATCATAATGTAAAAAACGCATCCCGCGTGCGGATTCCACGCATTACAATAAATACTTGTATGAAATAAGCCTATGGTGCGGGTTACGCGTGCGGATTTAATCAAAGTGGCATGATATTAAAAACGCCCTTAATTACATGTTTTTTTTTTTGGGATATCGTCAGTATGTACACCCAGATTTCGCCAGTTATGTTTTAGTCTCATATACTCAAATCCAGACTCCTGAAGAGCTGCCAGATTGTTCGAAAGAGTCACCGCGGCCCTGGAACGGGCAACTGAAGGAATGTGCCTTCTTTCCCTGCAAATCATCAAATAACTTCTCTCAGCCACATGGCTAAGAGAAGCTAAGCTATAAAAAGGTCTGTTGAAATTTCAAACATACTTATCAAATTCCGAATAAGATATATAGACAATTTTCAGCGCAAAAGAGAACAACTCCGAACTCGATGAATTCAACAATCTGTTTAAAAATTACTACAAATCTTGACATATTGCTGTTACTTTCCTGATCCTGTATCAGGAAATTTCTACTACAAAGAAAAAACTAATTGAAAGATTGCTTCAATCCATTGCAAATGGCAACACTTTCAAGACATCTTCCGCATCATTTATCTAAGAAATGTATTGACCATACAGCAATAAAACTTAAACCTAAGATTAATGCTTTAACCACCTAAGCACTTAAACCGATCTGAAAGACTAAGACCTGATGAGTTTTCGCGCACCTGCACTCGGAAAACAACAACTACCACTTCTATCTTCTTCACTCCCTTCAAATTGTACTTGATAGAAAGAGACAGACCGATCTTTACCAGTTTTTTAATTAAATTTGAACCAGCCAGGCGACTGTGACTGTGATTGATCGGTTCTCAGCTGATTTTGAAACAGTTTTATATAAGTGCCTCATGAAAAGAAGTACAATGTAGATACAATTTTATTCGTATACCCTCTTTTTGAAAGGAACAAAATATGTAGGCGACGATATAATTCAGTCCTTTTATAATGACGCGGTTATTTTTCCTCCTTTTATAAGTTATTAAAATTTATATATCAATATTGTATTGGCAGAGAGTCTCTTTAGATATTTCTATTTTATTAATACTTTCTTGTGAAAGATGGATAGTTAAAAAGTCGATAACTCAACAAATTACCTTAAAATTGTATGAAAAGAACCTAATATGTAAGTAATTAGTGTTTCAACCTTATAATTATATTAAAATATATAGATTGTTTAACAGAGTTATTTAAACAAAACATTTTACATTAGATTATACTCAAAGATTAAGGGTGATTAGTCCAAGGTTGTTTTAGAAACCTGAACAACAAAACATTAAATTGTTCTTAAAATTAAATCACTAGTCATTATTTCTGCTACGTATAAGATGTTTGATCCTGGCAGGTAAATGGTGGTTAAGTGCTTTTTTATATTTTTAGAATAAGACAAATTAAATAGTCCCGTGTTGGGCGCCAAATACGGCGCGAAAAATTTTAGATACTTAAAACATTTTGTTTCACGTGACGTCACTCGATGTATGTGATTGTGAAGAGAGTATTTAATGAAGCAACAAGAAGGTATTATATCGCGTTATTAAGGCAAAGTAAGGTAGACCCAACTGGGCGCCATTAAGGAGAAAATTCATTCACCATGAATTTTAAAAAGTAGTAATATTTGAATGTAATTGTTTGACTTAATAAAATTTTTTTGCCTAAAAAGGAACTAAGAGATATTACTTTGACATTACTTGAACACAGTTCTTCTAGACGAAAAACTTGATAAAAGCGGCACGAAAAATAATTTAATTTAATTTATATTGTTAAAAATAATCTGCAACTAAGTTAAAAAAAGACAAGTTAAATAGGTACTAGCTTTAAAATCCACTTTACATAAAACGGTTATTTTAAACTAAAACAACTTGAATACTTCGAAGCAAACTTGGAAATACTAATTGCATTTTAACAATTGTCAAAGTAATAATAAATTGTCTTTTCACTACAGCTTGCATTTCAAATAAAGCTTCTGTAGTACATAGATGAGACACACCGCAAGTTATTTCTCATTTTGTTGAGAATTCCCATTTTGTGGGTATGCAAAGAAAAACTTTAAGGTAAAAAGTTAAATGTAGGATTGACGGTACTCTTAAGTTGTTAACATCAAATGAAATAAGTTTTGTTAAGTAGAGAGCGCAGTTACGTAAAGAAGCAGTTTTTTAATATAATTCGAAATGGCAATGAAATTTTTCTCAGGCGGGCCACACACCTGACCCAATCTGGTCACTTCATGTTGTGTGGCCACACTTTAATGTGTAAGGCATTGGAAACACATTGTAAACTCCTTTTTTTAGGTAGAAAATCATTAAATAACTGAACTCTAAGTGAAGGTGTGCGTCAGAGTCTTACTGACCAACACCCAGTTTCAGGTAACCCACGTTAGTAGCAATAGGGTAGTTTCCAGGGTCAAAAAAATTACATTTTATTTAGTCCGTATTTTAGATTATAGAAAAATATTGGACACGTATTTTTTCTTTTTCCGATTAAATAAAAAATAACAAAGATATCCGATAACCGTGCGAAAAAATGCAGCGCGGCGTGACGTTACACGTAACGTTAATGGGCTATATCTTTGTAATTTTTGGTTTAATTTACAAATAAAAAAATACGTGTCCCTTATTTTTGAAAAATCTAAAAGACGCATTAATTACATTTTTTATGGCAACTAGCCTATTGCAAGCGCTATAGAAAAAATGCCAACGCGCTCGGGTTCGGTGTTTACCGAACGGCGCTACCCATTGCTGATCGTCCGCAAGCCCGCGGTGGCTAGAAATCGCCTTATGGCTCCCAACACTCTGCTGATCATCTCCTGCAGCAGCAGCTAGGGCAGCATCAGAATGTCCTCTTCTTCACGGTTTTAACCACCTCCTTTGCACGCATTACTGTTTCACAGAAATATCGGTGATCACTTCCCATTACCTTCCGCTCCGGCCTGAACCCAGGGTCGAACAATATACGCCTTAGAAACAAAGTTGAGGTTACACGTCGTCTAATAAATGTCAAGAATGGGAATAGCTAGAGTCATTATGTGCATAAGCTCTTTTACAAAGTTCTGTTCTATTCTTTTAAGTGGGAAAATCATCAAATGACTCCCGCTCTTGGGCGGAGCGCGAGGGTGTGTCAGAGTTTTACTGACTAAAAACCCACTCCTGTTCCTTCATTGCCTTTCATATCAGGGCCGAGTCTTCCTTTCAGAAGCAGACCCTTGGCCCCAGTAGGCTTCGACCCTGCTGGGCCCCTACGGTTTACTAACATCTCCTTGATGCGCGCGAGAACACGTCCGGACGGTTACCGGACAGTCAAACGGCGAGCTACCTTTTGCTCGCCGTTCGCAAGCCCGCGCCCATAGTGGAAAGTTTTGTTCTACAACTGCCTTAAAATGTAAAACAACAGAAGATAAAAAGCGCTGCATTCAGAAGATTTGTAAAATCTCTGCTAAGCCAGAGCTGCCTAAGCTTCTAACGCCTCAAAGAGCTTAGCTCCTATTCCATTTAACTCCAATAGAAACACCACCTCATACGGCAAAGTTTCCTCACTGCAATGTAGTCCCGGACGCTAGCGGTTTGGATACAAGCGAACAACTTATACTTGTATTGGTACAAATGTGGATAGTTGAGCTTTTGAGTGAGTTTTGAAACTGGAAGGAAGTAATTCTTACATAATGTGATAAATGATAATTACATTTATGTTTATATCTGGAAATAATGTTATATTCACAGTATGACAAGACAATTATATTGAAAAAGTTGATGTAAGTAGTTGGTGTTACATACCCAATTCAAAAACTTAAAGCATTTATTTGAAGAACACACAGAAAGAAAAGAAGCTGAAGATAAAAGAGATATATTTAGAATTAAAAAATTACATATATTAAGAATATAAAATAAGAGATTAAGAAAAAGAAAATAATAAGAAAAAATATTTGTGTTGTACAACAAAAGATGTTATAGAACGTAAATTAAAATGTGAATGTAGGTTAAACTCAGTTCTTTGAAATATTTTAAACAAATTGTGAACAAAACTACGTAACATTGTCACTACACATTACTAAGGCAAACTAAAAGAAGTATTCTCATTTGCGTTACGTACTCTAAACAATTAACACAAGAATGTCACTCGACACCTCTCACATAGTACGTCCCACGCAGCCTGGGATTCTTCGAATACACAGCCTCCTATTAATCAGTACCACAATGCTGTTCTGTAAGAGAATTTAACCCTAGAAATATAAGGACCCTCGTCCACGACAACTTTTTGTAGCGATGCAGTCGCGCGTTCGTTTCGATACAATCGCGATGCAGTCACTAGCTGTTTGCCCTCGCCCACATCATAATTCTCAGTCGCGATGCGGACGCGATACTGTCGCGTTTCTGTCGCGATGCAAACGCGATTCAGTAACAAAATGATTTTTGTTATGTAGAATGTTTCATGTATCTGCCCTCCTAGCCAAGTTAAAACCGTTTTTTCGCTTTCGCGAGTTGGCCACGCCCCCAATTCTTTTGTTCTGACCACGTGACTGAGCGTTGAGATCACGTCATTCCCGTACATTTGAATTTTTCTACTAGCGTTATATTTTTTTTTTAATTATTTATTTATTGCCAATTTACACTTACACTTTAACACCACACATATAAATTATAGGCACACATAAATGGCAGTAATACAAAAAAATAATAATTCGAAAACATTAACACAATAATGATGAAAACAATGTAAACAGTAATAATAATAATGAAAACAATGTCAAAAATAATAATAATAATGAAGGTTACGTAAAAATAATACTAATAATATTGAAAATAATGATAATTGCAGATTAGCAACTCGGCTAGGGGTCCGTCACGACCGCGTTTACATCGCTACAATCGCGATGCTGTAGCTCGTTGGTATCGCTGTTGTAGTGCGTTGCAAATGCGACCAACGCGCGTAAATAGTGATGCTGTAGAGTGTTTACAAAACGCGCGACAGCTTCGCTACAAAAATTCGGTGTGGGCGAGGGACCTAAGGGACAGAATTAAGGGGAGGTATAAATATTTGGCATAATGCGGACAGATATTTCTGAAGTCTAGCGGTCGACTTAAAATTATAAATTGCAGGGTACGAAGACAAATTTCAAGAAGCCGGGTTAGGGTCACAGTTATTTGTGTAATGTTGATTTGGGTCGTCAATTTTACGTAAGTTTTGGGTTCTATTGCTATTTTTTTGAGGTCTACTAAGTTTAGTAGATGTTAACCTTTTTCTAGGCACAGACAAATATTTTTAGCACCATATTTTATTGGTCATATTTTAAAAATTGCCATTCTAGGGGTTTCAAGAAGACACGTGTCAAAATTTCAGTAGTGCAAGCGAGAAAAAGAGATGGAGATATAATACACCCCACATAGCTCTATCAACTGCTATTTAAAGACATTTCAATTCTTCTGACGATTTAATAAAACATATTTCGTCTCCCATCCCCCAGTTTATGAGGTATTTGTTTCCGTTTGTTAAATAGTTCTAACTGTTAAAGGGGTAAGAGTTAAACCGAGCCATCAGAGCGATTTTTTTTTATTTTTTTTGTTTTGTCTGTGGATAAAAATCATCCAAATGACATCCGTCGCCCTTGGGCGGAGCAGGAGATAGTGTCAGACTTTTACTGACTAAAAAACCCACCCCGTTCCTTCGTTGCCTTTCATACCAGGGCCGAGCATTCCCTTCAGAACCCCAGTAGGCTTCGACCCTGCTGCGCCCCTACGGTATCCCGCATTCACTTGGGTTAGTCTGGGACCCGCAAACTGCAGACTTTCGATCGGCCGATAGTTTGGTTGGTTGCTTAATCAGTATGAAGCTAAGCTTTTTGTCGGTCGATTTTGAATCGTTTTGTGTGCGCATAACCATACAGTTTCATATTAATTAAGCAACCAACCAAACTATCGGTTGATCGAAAGTTGCGGTTTGTAAGGTCTCTTACACTTTATGATTTGACCTAAATAGAAACTTAGATAGTATTGGTAGTGCGAAAGTGAAACACGGGCCCTGAGACAAAGGCAAAGAAGGAACAGAAGTGGGTTATTAGCCTTTCGAAGACCGTCTATTAGAGACACAATAGAAAGACAATGACAGAGCGAACACGATGTTCGCTTACGGTTTAAGGCTTATAGTCCCTTGAACTATCTGGCCGAAATTAAATGGACGCAACTCTCGCACCCGCCTAGGTGGCAGTACACATATCTGTGCATTTATTTGCGGCCAGCAGCGCCCGGAAAGCGCACGGCTGACCTTTAAATCCATTTTCTTTGCGAAATATTGATTGATTTACATATGCTATGTTCACTTTGAAGAATATTTAACCACCAATTTTCATGTGTAAAAAATGTTTCTAAAGATCCGAGCCGTTTCGAAGGAGTAGGGAAAAGTTGCGAAATGTTGCGAAATTAATTTTTTTTTTTAGACAAAATTATTAATAGCACGAAAAAATCAAATGTTGATAATGTTGTTCATGAATCTATAATAAACATATATTTTTTTCAAACCTATAAACCTGGCCGTTACCGAGGAGTAGGCTTCAGAAAGTCAGTTTTATCGCACTTTTCGGGCGCTTGGGCCTTAATGAATTAGTCAATAAAATTCTGTCATGAAAAGGGCGGGAGATGTAATTGCATGATTTTCTCACCTAAAAAAAAAAGAATAGTATCCGTAAGATATATGTGTTCCCAAAATATCTAAAGAAAGATGAAAGATGTGCAATAACATCATCACATAAGAGCTGTTGTATGAAAATGTACCTCGGAAAGGACGCTCAATACAATTAGGTACATCGAAAGAAGCTGTGTTGCGACCGTAAAATATTCAAATAAATGTCCAAACGAGCACTCGGGTACTGTGTTACCATATATTGCGACACTTAGTGGAGCAAACAAAATAGGAAGTATAAAGTCAAGAAAATGTCGTCGTTAGGTCTTTTTTAAAGGTCAGACGAGCGCTAAGTTTGAACTTGAAAAAACTTGGAAATAATTTCAGTTGTATTTGCTCATGGTTAACAATTTAAACCAACGAAGCGCAAGACCGATTTGCGCACGAAAGTTCCCGTACCTTTATCTATAAGTACCTACAACATCATCATTATCATCATCATATCAGCCGATAGACGTCCACTATTGGACATAGGCCTCCCCAAGTGTCGCCACAATGAACGATCCTACGAGTCCCGCATCCATCGGATTCCCGCAACCTTCACCAGGTCATCGGACCACCTTGTTGGAGGCCTTCCAACGTTGCGTCTTCCGGTACAACATTTTTATACAATTAGTTTTATTCTGTTTCTAGTTTTCTTGTTATAGCAACAACAGAAATATATCATCTGTAAAAATTTCAACTGTCTAGCTTTAACGCTTCATGAGATCAGTCTCGTGACAAACAGACGGACAGTGGCGTCTTATTAATAGGGCCCGTTTTACCAACTGGGTGCAAAACCCTAAAAAGTAAGATCTTCTGTACGATGTATTCATGACCGTATAAATGAAATTCAGACGCCGAAAAATAAATAATTCGAAAAAGTTAGTAAGTAGGTTAACTGTCCCCGCATTCGGGCCATAAAAAAACGCCGCTTCAAGCTTCTTTTTGAAGCGGCCTGTTTTTGTGGCTCGTGTGCGGCGGTGCCACCACAAAAAAACGCCTGAAGCGGCTTCGCAAGCTTCTCCGGACACAAGAGGTGTCGCGCGCTTCAGCTGTTTTTGCGGCCGCTTCCAGCTTTTTTTTGTGGCCGCTTCTAGCTTTTTTTTGTGGCCGCTTCTAGGGTTTTTTGTGGCGACGTTTTTTTGAGGCCCGTGTGCGAGGACGTTTACACGTATGTTTATTTTGTCAGATTTTATTTCGCTAAATGATTTGGGATAGTTTTTCACTTATATTAAAAAAAAAGGAATCTTAATTCAAAATGACATATTTCTACTTAACTGACTTCGAAATGAATTAAACGATTCTCGCCCACGTTTTAAAGATGCATGAAATAAGCGGTCTGTCCCATCCCCTGGGTTTCCTCCCCTGCCACCTTTTACCACAAAATTAATAGGAACAGAAGGTGAACACGCTTCTTGTACCAATTGCAACATTGTTTGAGTTTGTTGGCTGACAAAGGAAATATGCATGTAAATATTTATTATCTAACCAGATTATCAATCATCATCATCATCATTTCAGCCGATAGACGTCCACTGTTGGACATATGGCTTCCCCAAGTGTCGCCACAATGCACGATCCTGTGCGTCCCGTATCCATCGGATTTCCGCAACCTTCACCAGGTCATCGGTCCATCTTGTAGGAGGCCATATAACGCTGCGTTTTCCGGTACGCGGTCGCCACTCCAGAACCTTTTGGTCCCAACGGCCATCTGTTCTACGAGCAATGTGCCCTGCCCATTGCCACTTAAGTTTGGCGATTATTCGTGCTATGTCGGCAACCTTGGTTCTCCTGCGGACATAATATATAGCAAATATATAATAGCAAAATTAAAAATTTTAATAAATCCCCGACGCATAAAATCTATAAAAAGTAAAGGTACTGGTTAAGACGAGTATAATGAGCCCAAACTCGACGTATTTACTAGTAGGCATTCCAGGGTTACATTAGCCACCTCCCAGTTCTAGCATCAGGTCCTCGTCATCCTGAAAAATATTTAGAACTGGTTAAGATGAATCTAATACGCCCAAACTCGGTGTGTTTACTAGGAGGCATTCCAGGGTTCCATTAGCCACCTCCCAGTTCTAGCATCAGGAGCTCGTCATCATGAAAAATGTTTAGTCCTATGAGTGACGATGGGCCGATCCTAGTGCAAAATGATAAGGCCATTTTCAAGAACTGGGTCAGGCACATACTTGTAATACAGCACTTCTGATTTCACGAGGGAGTACTTCAAAGCAAGTTGCTGATGGACAATGCTGTCTACAAGGTTGTGTTTATGCAAATACTCTCCGTTAGCAAAACGAGAGCAACCAGAGGTAACGTGACGAATGGATTCTTCTGGATAGGAGAATTCACTATTATTATATTCTCCTTTATTTATTTCTTAAACTCATCTTTTTTAAATCATTTTAAAATATTTGTCCGCCGGTGTCGAGAACAGGGTTCGGTACCGGTGGTTAGGGCTCCAGAGACAGGAACCTCCTCACAATACGAGCTTTATCGAGGTGTACTGCCTTCTGTGTCAGACACTTGATCCAACAACGCATCGACAGCTTTGACAGATGGTCGTCGAAGCTTTTCGCTATAAAGCCATTGGCGGTCATGACAATCGGCACAATGATAGCCTCGTATGCCAAGTCATTTTTAGGGTTCTGTTCCTCAAAAGGAAAAAACGGAACCCTTATAGGATCACTTTGTTGTCCGTCCGTCTGTCTGTCTGTCTGTCAAGACCCTTTATCTCGGGAACGCGTGGAGGTATCGAATTGAAATTAAAACCATATACTCAGGTTTGCGGTCCCTTCAAGCTGTGAAAAAATCAAACTTCTAAGTTAGAGAATAACAAAGATATGGCCGTCTATGTCGCAAAAAAGCGTATATTTTGATACTCACAAAGATCGAAATTCATAAGGCACTTCCCGTTGACTCAGAATCCTGAAATTTGGCACAAAGCAAGGTCTTATAGCACTGGTATAGGAATAAATCTGAAAACAGTAAATTTATTGTTATCACAAAAAAAAAATTGCATTTCGGGGAAATCTTCGAGACTCCATTTGGGAATTGTAGTTTGCACGGAACCCTTAGTGCGCGCGTCCGACTCGCACTTGCCCAGTTTTTTTTTTATTATTTTCCTTATTATACAAAGTTATTTTTTAGTTAATGCGAAACCTGAATACAGTTTGTTCAGAATCAGTAACTAAATGGATTCCAATAGTTTTAACACCATTTTATAATTTTTTTCCCAAAAATATTTAAAAAAGTCACAAGTTGGACACACCGACACTAAGTACAACACAGGTCACGGCAGGTCGTAGCGGGCATCAGGAGCCAGCAAACAGCTGGGTGCAAGTGCAAAACAACCCCTCAGTCGCCTGGATGGCCCGGTGACTATGTACATTTACTGACACAGCAAGCTTATAACTTTGTGATTTTTCATAATAAAAATAAATAAAAACTAAAAAAAAAGACGTGTGGCACTCGGGGACTGCCGCGGTAAAGCTATTGCATAGCATTTTTATCAACTTATGCAATTATAATTATTTATTTATTTCATTTATGCAGTATTTTTTTTCCTTTGTTTTTTTTTCTTTGATATTAATTGAAGTTGCACTTTAACACATTGAATTGAATTTTGATTGATTGTTCACTCATTTGTTTTCTTATCGGTCACCACGTTCAAAAAACAAAGGAGTGGGGGGTGTTAGGTTATTTTCATTACGGAATTTCTGGATTCGGTATCCACGCTCAAGGCCCGCGATAGAAGCTATGCAATAGCTTAAAATAGTTTTTTTTCCCCTTTACATTTTGTTCTTTACTTTATTATTGAAGTTTTGAGTATATTTAGTTTGTACAAGGGCCGCTAGAAAGCGGTAAAAGCCTCCTCCAGTCGTTTGCACGTTGGTCTTTCTCGGGCTTACTCTACTCCATGTTTTTCCTTCTGTTTTTATGATATCGTCACTCCATCTCTTTTGTTTTAATTTTTCATGATACAGTTATGAAATTTTGTACATAGATCTTTGCATAAAAATACTAGACATGAATTTTGGGTTTCGCATATACACCGCTAAATTTTAATCGTTTTAATCCCGTGGAGGGTCGATCCTGTACATGAAACACTATCGATTTGTAAAGATAAAATTAAAAAATAAAGTACCTTTTTTTCGAAACTCGTATTAATTTACGCATGTACGAAATTAATTTCTTTAACAAAATGTCAGCTGAGCGAGTTCAATGACCTGTAGGTAGTTTGTACGCAACTCCGACTATTAACTACAGGTCATTGAACTCGCTCAGCTGACGTCGCTCTTATTTAAATAAATTTCGTACATGCGTAAATTAATACGAGTTTTGAAAAAATTATAATTTATTTTTTAATTTTATCTTTACAAATAGACAGTGTTTCATGTACCGGATCGACCCTCCACCGGATTAAAACGATTAAAAAAATTTAACGGTGTACTATAAAACTAATGTTATATGATGAATATATTCAACCTTCTACATGTATCTGTTTAGTGCCCCTCCCGCCTATTCTCGACTCTCTCGAGATGTTTTTATTGCTTATTGGTGCGCTCCGTAAGTTGCTGGTAATTTGTTTTTTTTCTAAGAAAATAAGGTGTCAAGCCTCAGTGGAGATAACGCGTGATTGACGTTGAGAGTGAAATGAGAACACGTGAACTTTGACTGGAAATAGTACGGGATTGGAAAGGTTTTATGGGCTTGTGATAGATTCAATGTTTGGAGAAATGTTTTTGAGGGACGCGTTTTATGGTAAATTGGAATATAAGCTTGCATGATAGTCGTTTTTTATAGCATAATATATCCATGTTTTGCTTTTATGACTGATGTAACGGCATTAAAGATAGTTGTCAATATCACACTTAGTTTTTCAAGTAGCATTCAACATGAATGGGTTATTATTTTGTTGAAAATATTTGATCATAAAAATAGTTGATTGAAGGTTTTAAAAAACTTTACACAATGTAAAATATTTAAAACTTTTGATATTCTACATTGTGCTCAGTAATATTTTAGATTTTGCTTATAATGAAGACTAAAAGTTGTCTTTAAATAAATTTATTAATATTATTATACTTTTTAGGTAAATGCTTTGGGGTATAGCAAATCAAACTAATCAATATTAGTGTTAAGTTATACAAAATCCCTTTTAAATTATTATTATAATCTTAACTGGGATTTTAATATAATATAATATCTAATATCTCGGCAAATAATAACAATAATAATATATATTACACATACGACACCGGTGGACTAAAGAAATAATAATAATATTCCACTTCTTTCACACAACACCATCTAGTTCCAAACTAAGCAAAGCTTTTGTTATGACTACTAGACAACTGTACCCCTAGCCAAATTGATAATCTGCAATCGTTAACGCTAGTTGAAAACTTCAAACGCTCAGTAACGTGGTCAGGACAAAAGAATCGGAGGCGTGGCCAACTCGAGGCGTTCGACGCAAGAGGCACGATTGTAACTTGGCCAGGGGGGCTGGTATATGTTCAAAATATATCCATCAAAATTGAGGGTAATTCAATATTTTGTAACACGCGTCAACAAAATGGCGACATCACAATGTGTATCAATAAACACTGAACTCGTTAAAACTTTATTCATTACGCACCGTTCTTCGCCAGCAACGTAATTGTATGAATAAACTAAATAAAGACGATAAATTAGTTGGCGGTCCGTACGCCCATGTTTCAGGCCTGAATAACTACTGAAAGCGAATATCATTTGAATGAACCAGAATGTAGTACATGAAATTTAATTAATAATAATAATATTCCACAACTATCACACAACGCCGTCTAGTCCCAAGCTAAGCAGAGCTTGTGTTATGAGTACTAGACAACTGAAGTATGTTTATATACTTATATATTTCTAAATACATACTATTATAGATAAATTACACCCAGACACAGAACAAATGATTATGCTCATCATACAAACATTTGTCCTGTGTGGGAATTAAACCCACAACCTCCGGCATAGCAGTCAGGGCCACTAACCACTAGACCAGCCTTTCCCAAAGTAGGCGATAACGCCCCTTTGTGGGCGCTGTAGGCTTAAAGGGGGCTGGTAAGAGACCGAGAAAAAAAATGGGGGCGATTTGTAATTTCATCAACTCATTAAACAGCACCAGATTCATCCTTCACATTAGTTTTTATAAAATAATCAATTATGTTTGTTTTATTTTGAATAAAAGATACTCTGTCTGAATACTATAAAGTTGCGTTTCAATAATCATTCTCATTGGCAGGTGTAGTCCGTAAGAGTTAACTTGAGACCTGAGCGCCGTTGTGTACTACCTACTGTGCTCAGGTCTCAAGTTAACTCTTGCGGATTATAGTAAAAGTCTCTTTTAGAATGAATGTTTAATCTCCGCTAATATAGCTTTCAACAATTAATTAATTTAATTTGAAGTTACAATTGTTTTTAAGTAGGTGAAAAAAGAAGTTTGGGAACCCCTGCACTAGACCAACAGACCAGTCGAAAAATAAATAAATAGTTATGAAGGTTCTTCTGGTTGAAAGTACCAGGGTGGGCGCCATCAAAGAATTAAATTACCGTTAAAAACTGTTTTAAGCTGAGATTATTCGAACTGTTCACACAAATAAAGGTTTGAATAATTTGCAAAATTATTAATGTGTCAGTATATTATTTTTATAAACGAATAAGCACACGTCGAACTTGTCTTTCTTATTAGCTTTGATGCTTTAAAACTTCGTTGATGACGAAGATATTTCAAAAATTCTTTCATATTTTTTATTAAAACTAAAAATAATTTAAATCAGCAAATAAAAATCTGCATGCATATTCTGTAATACCCAACATGCTGTTCATCATCATCATGATCATTTCGACCAAAAGACGTCCACTGTTGGACATAGGCCTCCCCAAGTGTCGCCACAACGAACGATCTTATGCGTCTCGCATCTACCGTACTATCGAGTTGAGTTCGCCGTAATTGTATGAATGATTAAAAACGATTTTATTGGCAGTTCCCACCTACCTACCACCTACTACTATCGACACCAATGTCGATGACTTAGAAACGTGATGTTTCGAGCTAAAATTACTAGTTCTTAAAGTAGATATTATCTAATTGAGCTTGAACATGAAATTAAATTAGTAAGAAATATACTTTTGCTCCAACATGTAAGTCCCATGCTGGGCGCCATTATGAAATTACGGTTTATTACTATTTTACACAAAATGAACTCTAATTATGGAGATAAATGAAGGTTTAAGTAATTTTCAAAATAAACACAATTTACAAATTATCCTTTATCAATACGTAATGTGCTCTAAAATTGGACTTATCTAAAATTAGACAAGTCTTCGGAAATTTATATTATGTTAATTAATTAATGAAAACAAAATATTATAGCAATACCGACACCCTGTAACCCTTTTTTTCATAAATATTATTATTATTACATAAATGAATATTATTTAATAAAGAGTGGGTTATAGCTGTTGGTTATCTTATCAATAAATAAATCATCATCATCATCAATTCAGCCGACACACGTCCACTGTTGGACATAGGCCTCCCCCAAGCGTAAATTAAATAAATAATTTAGAGATTGGTCCCCGTTGGGCGCCAATTACAAAATAAAAAGTTTTTGGCCTGAATCACTAGCTTTAAAGGCAGATTTATCATCTGAATGAGCTAGAATGTAATAAGATATGAAACTTGACATACTTTTAGTTGACAATGCTGGCCCCGAGTTGAGCGCCCTTAAGGAATTATAGATTATTGGCATAAAGTAATATTTAAAAGAAATAACTAAAATAGTACTACTTGGAAAATTCAATAAAGCTTTTTAGAAAAGTACTGTCATTAATAAATCATTAGATCATGAACATTATACATAAATAGTTAAGCTTTTCAAAGAGCCAAACAATTTAATATTTCAGAAATGCTTTTAAACACTATTTGTTTATTCTCAATTTCATACAGCCTCGAGGTTCTATGTTCATCTCAAAACATAGTGAAATACAAAACGAACATTTTCAATTAAACCTAGAAGCAAAACTGAAATAATTCTACACAATATATATAGTACTATGTGTGGTTTATTTTAATATATATAAATTTAAGAGCCAAGCTCGAACTTAATATTCACTGAATACAGCTCCCAGTATTTTAATCAACAAGTTTATGCGAAGGTTAAAGGAAGCTATTCTCGGATAAGAGATAAAATAGAGTGAGAATTTAAACTCGAGTGGATAAAATCTAGTCTAATATTAGAAACAAAGGAGTCTGGCTGTCTATTTCAAGTTAAATTATTGCTAAATTACAAAACATAGTGATATTTGACAGAATTTATTACTTAAACCCCAAGCGCGTTCGCGTGTGAATTCGCGCCATTTCGGTTAAACACCGAGCGAACGCCGGCGTCCACATAGATTATAAAATACTGAATTATTTTTTTATAGGGTATTTATCCAAGAACGTAAATTTTAATAAGAAGTTCTTCATAAAAGTTTGTAAATATCGAAAATAAACAAAGCTTTTCTTTATTCCCTATATATACACCATTAAATTTTAATCTTTTTAATCCCGTGGAGGGTCGATCCGGTACATGAAACACTATCGATTTGTAAAGATAAAATTAAAAAATAAAGTACATCTTTTTCAAAACTCGTATTAATTCACGCATGTACGAAATTAGTATCTTTAAGAAAACGTTTATAGTCACGAGTATAGTATAAAACGAGTTTATAGTCGGCGTCGCGTACAAAGTACCTACAGGTCATTGAACTCGCTCAGCTGACTTTTCTCAAAGAAATTAATTTCGTACATGCGTAAATTAATACGAGTTTTGAAAAAGAGGTACTTTATTTTTTAATTTTATCTTTGCAAATCGATAGTGTTTCGTGTACCGGATCGACCCTCCACGGGATTAAAACGATTAAAATTTAACGGTGTATATATGTACCTATATTGAATGGTGCATTTGATCTATAAAAAGCATAGTTTAATTTTCAATGCGCGGGGCAAACTTGGGTAGAAATCGTCCAAGACATAGAGGTTGGGAAAGAAAAGGAGGAGGCCTTTGCCCAGCTTTGGGACACTGTTATAAACTAGTCGCAGAAAACGGCTTCCCATTCTCTGTCGCTTTGTACCACGGCATGGACCAGGGTTGAACATGAGAGGTCGCCGCCGCTGATCGCCTCCAAGAAGTTGGTTAACTTGCTTTCTGAAGCACGGTGGTATCTCGGTTTGTAATGCATGGTCACCCATCCAGGGACTGACCTCCGGCAAGGGTTACTTAACCTTGAAAGTTTCTACTTAGTGACAAGCTCCATATCACAACAACATTTGGTAACTCCAGCTTTGCCTAATATCTTTTGACGTAATCCAAGCCTTGCAAGTGTTTTTTAGTACACATCCATACGCGGTCGCATTAACATCAGCTCCACGTAAAAAAATTACGAAAATTGTAATTTTTCAGTTGCGCATATTCTTACGGTATAGTGCAGTGAATAAGTGTATGATTCGTCAGGATTCATGTAGGCAACACCCTGAGTCCTCTGGATCAGAAGTTACAGGCAGGATACTTTGGAGCATTCCGTTCGCCAAAAGGTTAGTGTTCTGTATTACAAATCTAAATTGTCTGTAAGGAATTTGAATTCTGCATTCAACGATATCAAGACCATAACAATCGGAGCACCACAGGTGAAGATATAAAGCAATAAAATCTGCCTATCTTGACCTCAATACGTGGTTTTAGACGGAACTAACCTCAAAACTCCACGAGGCGTGACGTTATAGCTAAAACTACACGAAGAACGACGTCACACTACTCATTTTATACCTGCCTGGAGCCTTCGGAGCTATCTTGGGGACTGTGCTATTTGGAGCTGGGTCCATATCATCATCGGCCAGGTACCATCCAGGGGCATCCTTATTCCAGAATCGATAACAGGAATTTCACTCCCCTACCAATTTCTCCCCCCCCCCCTCTGAGGGAAAAACCCCCACCACTTTAAATTCATAGTTCTACAGTCTTCCCGTGAAACTCCCCCCTCCCCACTTCCCTTCTTGGCTACTTCACCCCCCCAAAACTTATTTTTGGAACCAGTAGAGATAGATAAATCGAGTTTGGACTCATTGGATTCGGGAGGTGAAAAGGAATAATCTGACCCCAGCAGAAAGTCTATGAAAAGCACTTAAAGGGAAGTAACCGGCAGGAGAACTACTCAGGTCAACCTTCGTCACTGCATCCTAGCGTAAAGTAACAGAGCGTACGACTTGCTCTGTCTGACGCACACCGGCGTGTACTCCGGAGCACAACGTAGACGCAGCCCATCGTGCGTCACGTCGGCGTTGCTGTAATAAACCGTCAGTAGTATATATTTTAATTATAGTTTATATTGATAGTATTATTGTTTTGTGTCATTGTTAAATATAGTTACACATAATTAATCATAAGGTAAAATAAGGTAAAAAGAAATAAAAAATATGTCTTCCTCCTCGAATATCCGAAAATTAGCTACGGAAGTTGCACCTAAGACCGGCTCGCTGAGGACCAAGGTGCTTAAAAATGCTGCAAAGTCTACCGCATCCGAGCGGCAACCACCAACTATGACCACTGGGCTCACGACGTCGAAGGCAGCTTCAGAATCTGATGTAGGGAGCGGAATAGCGTTACCTCAAAGGCTCACACTGCCTGTAGAAGCCCAGCCAGCGGAGTTCGAGGGCGACAGTCACTCGGCGATGACGTCGTCAGTACCCGACTGTGAAGAGGCGGCAAAACAAGCTGCCGAAAAAATTATAGACTGGGCCCAAGTGGGAATCTCCCCGCCTCATCAAATAGTTTCGGACGAGGAAGGCTCTGTGGCCTCCTCATTGGGACTGCCGGTTCGAACAGCTCGTCCCAGTCTCCTCTACAGAACACCTAGGAGAGGCACGGGGGTCGAAATGGACCTTGCTACTCGTGAGGCTAACGAACTCCTTCAGAAAGGAAAGGTCGCGCTGGAGGAGGCAAAAAATACCAAGAAGGAGATAAAAGCTTCGGTCCACGACAGCCTTCAGGGACTGTACGAGATCGTTCTCTCCCTTGCTGACTCACGAGCGAGGCACAAATATAACCTCGAGAAAGAGCGAGTCCGTAACGCAAAAGAACTGGTGAACATAGAGAGATTCCACAACAAAGAAATTATGGAAATCAAGAAGAGCCTTTCGGCTGAACTCTGCCTTGCTCGCACTGACATAGTCAACATTTTGAGGGAGGCGAAGGATATTCGGAACTGGCTGGGCTACGAAACTGAGGAGCCTTACAGAAATATCAAAGAAAATAAGAGGGCGACGGAGGCTTTGGTAAGTTCCATAAACCATCTCAAAGAAGCGGTTACGAAAGAGAACACAACTGCAGCCGTGGACCAGAAATGGGAATCGGTGAGAGAAGACCTCTCCCGTCTGACTAAAAACACCGCTGGAGTTGCCAATCAGATCGACGTCCTTCGTCAGACTATCGAAAAACTCAAAGTGGACTTTTCAGAGTCCACGTCGCCTCCCTCGCGTCAGTCAGAATTAAACAGTGTGACCGCGGAGGAACACATAACGGTCCTCAAACAACTAAAAGAGGACATGGCCAATCTACAGGAAATAGCCACAAAGATCCTGGAGAAACCGACAGCCTCCCCCCTCCCACCACAACCACTATTAGACTTAACCACACACCTGAAGCCCCTATCTGAGAGACTGGATATAGTTTCGTCGGACCTCCGCGTGTTGCGAGACAAAAAACCACCAACTAACGCGCCAACGGTGCCAAATCTCAGCACGGAACTTGTAGTGGCGGAGGTCAAAAAGACTTTAGCCACCATTGAAAAAGGAGTAACTGATATGAATAGAGCGGACAACTCCAATAACAGACAGGGCACGAGGACCTACGCTCAAGTAGCAGAGACGCCCAAAATTCCGAACCATACTCTTATCATCTCCTCCACTGACCCCAAACACACAGGGGACAACGTCATTGAGAAGGTCAGGGCATCATTGGACTTAAAACAGACAGGAGCTAAGGTCAACAAAGTCCGAATAGCACGCAACCAAAAAATAGTATTGAGTTGCGCTACTAAAGAGGATCTTCACCTTATAAAAGATCAGGTTCAAAAGGACCAAAACCTGAAAATCCATGAACCGAAACCACAAAACCCGCTTGTCTGTATCAGAGGAGTCCTATCTATGTACAGTGACGACGAGATGATAGATTTGCTTAAAGCGCAAAATAAACACCTTCTACAAAACGTCAAAATGGACGGACAGACCATCAAAATGAGATACAGAAAGAGAGCGAGAAACCCTCACGAATGTCATCCCGTCCTGGAATTGTCTCCAGCTCTCTGGCAAAACTTCACACAGGCTGGAAAGGTTCACCTGGGCATCCAAAGATGCCCAATAGAAGACCAATCACCGCTAGTACAGTGCACTAAATGCCTTGGCTATGGCCACACACGGACACTCTGCAAGGAGACTAAAGAAACCTGCAGTTACTGTAGTGGGCAACATCATGAGCGAGCCTGCAGTACAAAAACCGAGGCTAAACCTCCAACATGTATCAATTGCCAGAAAGCAAAAAGGGAAGGAGAAGTCCTTGCACACGTAGCCTTCAGCAACGAGTGCCCTGAAAGGTCAAAATGGGATAATATAGCGAGATCACGGGTGTCTTATTGCTAAGGGCGACCAAGAGAACAACAACACAGTCACCCGCCAGAATACAGGATTGGCAATGAGCAGGTTAAAGGTCATCCAGGCAAATTTGCAGCGCTCCAGGCTTGCAACGGCGGAACTCTATCAAGTAGCTGAACAGAAGGGAGCTTCAATCGCATTAGTCCAGGAACCTTATATCGGGAAGACAGGTGTGATGAAGCAAAATCCCGGTACACAAGTCATTCAGTGTACCCTAAACCGACAAAAGCCAGTTAAAGCGGCAATCGTCGTGTTCGGCAACAGTTTAGAAGTCATACATGACCCCCAGATGGTAACCGAAAACGTGGCATCCGTATTACTGAAAGTGGGCCAGCTAAAACTTGGTGTGATTTCCGTCTACTTCGAGGGTGATCAAGACATAGACCCTTACCTCGCAAAGACCAAGGAGTTCCTCAACAAAATACAAACTAATAACACCCTGGTGGGGGGAGATGTGAACGCTTGGAGTCAGTGGTGGGGCAGCGACCATGAGGACCATCGCGGGGCGGCATACAACGCCTTCCTGTCTGAACAAGAGCTCCAGATCCTCATCACGGGTCAAACCCCAACTTTTGAAACCTATAGGGGTGACAGATTATACAAGAGCATCGTGGACGTAACCGCCTGCAGTGTGTCAATATTAGGAAGAATCGAAGATTGGCGTGTAGACAGAAATCTAATAACTTCCGACCACAACGCGATCACGTTCTCATTTCGCCTGGAAAAAGCCTTAGTGCCGTTGAAACCCATTTCAACGCGAATCTATAACACCAAAAAGGCGAAATGGTCTGACTTCAGGACACACTTCACGGCAAACCTGTCTCAACACAACATCACACCTGCCAGGGTGATAGAAATCATGAGCCCGGGGGAAATGGAGGCGTTGGTGACTACTTATGTCGACCTAATACACCGATCAAGCAAACGGTCTATCCCAAAGATTGGAGTAAGGAAGTCCGATACCAAACCTCCATGGTGGTCACCTGCTCTGGAACAACTGAAGCGAGAGGTTTTGACAAAAAAGAGGAGAATCCGAAATGCGGCTCCTAGTCGTAGGGAGTTTACAATCAGCGAGTACGTACAGGCCAAACAGGATTATACGACCCAAGCAAAGGAGGCAGCAACAGAGAGCTGGAAACAATTCTGCTCAACACAAGATCGAGAGAGCATGTGGGACGGCATTTACAGAGTCCTACGGAAGACAGCCAGAAGACAGGAAGACACGCTCCTGAGAAACGCCGCCGGCGATACTCTAAGTCCGGAACAGTCAGCGGAACTTCTGGCAAAAACGTTTTATCCTGATGACACGGAAGATGCAGAACAACAACATCACAGGTCGGTCCGGAGACTAACGGAGGAATCGAATCAGGTCGTAAATGAAAGTCTCTCGACGGACGATCCACCATTTACACCAGCAGAACTAGAAATGGTCCTTCAGGCACAAAACCCAAAAAAAGCTCCAGGACCAGATGGTCTGACGGCCGATATATGTATAGCTGCGATAAACTGCAACAGGGATGTGTTCCTAGCATTGGCAAACAAATGCCTCAGTTTGTCCTACTTCCCAAAGCAGTGGAAAGTTGCACACGTATGTATATTACGTAAGCCGGGAAAGGACGACTACACCCATCCTAAGTCTTACAGACCAATAGGACTGCTCTCGGTACTGGGGAAGATTATCGAAAAACTCGTCGTTGGCCGACTGCAACATCATTTCCTCCCTACGCTCAACTCAAACCAGTACGGATTCATGCCGCAGCGTGGAACCGAGGATGCCCTCTATGTCTTGATGAAGCACATCCGAACCGAAATCAAGGCTAAAAAGATAGTGCTTTTGGTTTCGCTAGACATAGAGGGAGCTTTCGACAACGCGTGGTGGCCTGCTCTAAAGGCCCAGATGCTGCGTAAAAATTGTCCCAAAAACTTGTTCGCTCTCGTAGCCTCGTACCTACAAGACCGGTACATCAGGGTAAACTACGCCAGAGCTACTAGTGAGAAAGGTACCACAAAAGGCTGCGTCCAGGGTTCTATAGCCGGTCCGACGTTTTGGAACCTCATCCTAGACTCGCTCCTGGAAATGCTGTCGGCTTTGGGGGTATATTGTCAGGCTTTTGCGGACGATGTGGTCCTTGTTTTCTCGTCTCATGAGGTCGATTCTTTGCAGCGGACAGCCGAAAGCACGCTGCAGACCATCTCAGAATGGGGTGAACAAAATAAGCTACGTTTCGCCGCTCATAAAACCAATGCAATGGTGATAACGAAGCGACTTAAGTACGACACTCCAGTAATACACATGTCTGGGACAAGGCTGAGTCTAGTAGAAAAGATCAAACTGCTGGGACTCACCATAGATCGTAAACTCACCTTCAATGCGCACGTGACAGCAACCTGTAAGAAGGCTGCAGACATTTATAAACAATTGGCGTGTGCAGCAAAGGTGACATGGGGTTTAAACAGTGAGATAATAAGGACCATATACGTGTCGGTGATAGAGCCAATCGTGCTGTATGCAGCAAGCGCATGGGCTCCGGCAGCTGAGAAACTAATGACTAGGAAACAGCTAGACACGCTGCAGAGAGGCTTCGCGCTGAAGATCTGCAAAGCATATCGCACGGTGTCTCTGACATCGGCACTGATTCTCTCAGGCCAACTGCCCCTTGACCTCCGGGTAATGGAAGCTGCCACCCTTTTTAAGATCAAGAAAGGTCATTCCGAGGAGTACTTGCCACCGGGTAGAGAAGTTGAGCGCAAGGTGGGTCCTCTAATGATACCTCATCCATCGCAACTCACCATAACAGAATACGAGTGCCTGGAGAATCTGGATCCCGAAACCCTGAATGACCACTATGTAACCGGACCTCAAATATATACTGATGGGAGCAAAATACAGGGGAAAGTCGGAGCTGCTTTTACATGGTGGAATGAAGGTAGGGAGACCAGGTACTCTACCTTTCGACTGGAATCCCACAACACCGTTTTTCAGTCGGAACTATATGCTCTGTATAGAGCAGTCAAATTGGTGAGAGCGTCTAGGATGACCTGCGTCAACATATTGAGCGATTCAAGATCGTCGCTCGATTTGCTGAAGAGCCCATCCGTCACTCACCCCTTGGCACTCGGTATAAAGAGGCTGGTGCGTGAAATCCGAGAGGACGGTAGAGATGTGAGGCTGTTTTGGTTAAGGGCACACATTGGCACTCCCGGTAATGAAAGAGCAGACGAGCTGGCTAAGAAAGCAGCACTCACTAAAAAGACTGCTCCCGACTACGACAAGGTGCCAATATCGTTTGTCAAGAAGCAGATACGGGAGGAAACTGTTAACGAATGGCAGCGGCGCTACGAGACTTCCGGCACAGGCTCGGTTACTAGAGTATTCTTCCCCACTGTCCAAAAGGCAAGGAAGATCCTTAAAGACATGGTACTAACACCTACCCATGTCCAAATCCTGACCGGCCACGGAGGATTCGGGGCTTACCTCCACCGCTTTCACCTTAAGGACAGTCCGACTTGTGTTTGTGATCCCAACTGTGATGAGACGGTATGGCACGTGCTCACTGAGTGCCCACGGTTTGAACGTGAGAGGTTGGACCTTGAAACTGAGATCCAGATGTCGGTTACCCAGTCTACATTGCAACCCATAATGGAGACTCAGGCCACCAGAACACCATTCCTGGCATTCGCGAGCAGGGTCATGCGAGTCGTAGCGAAAGCCAACGGCTCTACACAATACACCGCACGAACACAAACTCACACACAAACACCTACACCAACACTCACGCAAACCCCTACACTCACGCAAACTCCTACACTCAGGCAAATATCAACTGTTACGCAAACACCTACGCAGACGCTTACACAAATACCGAGAGATCTGACAGAAACGAGCCCAAACGTCACCACTATCGCATCCACAGACAGCATTTCCCAGCAGACGATCACCCCAAGCATTTTGCCATTATGGGGGTTCTTGGAATCCGGAGGAGATGGGAAACCAAGCATCAGACTACGCAGTGTGGCCCTCTTTATGAACAGAGATAACGAGAGACTCGGTCTAAGCTTCTGCCGCGCAGAAAGTGGAAATAGCGTCAATATATCACCAGGACTGGCTGCTCTGATAAACGGAAGTACCTCCAAAACAAGCATGAAACGCGCAAAGTTCAATGCGTTACCCGTTGCAGAGTTTGCCGAACACCATTACCGTGTTGTGCGATCCCAAAATAAAACAATCGCACTTTTCGAGTGGCATGAGGCAACTCCATTTGCCCAAGTATGCTCGCTGCTCACCGAAATCGCAGAGACAGACTGGACCACCAGTATGCGCCCCCGAATCATTAGTGTGGATGCAATGGTGATTGTCTACGACAGGGGCGAGGTCGCTGATCGATACGGTTGCATTAAAGCCTCTAAAGATCACGAGTTGGTGGTGTATGAGGACAGGGGGGAAGACCTTAGTTTTCTTAGACCCCCCCAAAAGTGTGCCGTACTGGATACAGCAGAGACTGTCCAACCGACATCCTCGAGGTCAGTTCCAACAACGCCTTGCGGATCAGAGAAACTGCAGCAGAAGATAGCAGCCGAGAGGGCCGCCTCGGAAGAAAAAATCAGTCGCAGTTTAGAAAAGAAGAACAATACCAAGGATCGATGGAAATCGGTCTCCAACTTTCTAAGCAGGCGACTGGGATTTGGTACGAAGCCTAGTCACGTTAGACAGATGGATGCGGTACAGGAGTTTATCAGGGTCATGCCAGAACCACCGAAACAAAAGCGGCCAACACCAACGAGAGCCGACAGAGGGCAGGTCACCCCGCCGAAACTCAGGTTGGTAACCGAGCCAAGCGATCACGTGGCGAATGCCTTTCTCGAGTTTCAAGCGATAACAAAAGCAACCAAATCTGTCAGTCTCATGACTTGCCAGAAAATTATGCAGTCATACCAGCTAGAGACTGCAGGGTTGCTTCAGGAGAGACTGGAGGAGGCTGCAGCAGCCATATATAATAATGCCACCTCCCAAGTCATCAAGGGAGAAATGACTGGTCAATATATGGCTGCATACAGTGCCACGTGTGGGTTTATACCGTTGGATGAGTCGGCAACCGCACGGTCTGGCCGTATTACCTTCATGACACCCGAAAGCGACCCAATTGTGGTAGTGGCTCGATGTACAAAAATAATGCTGGATGAAAAGATCCTCGAACAGGCGGAAGCAATCTCAAGAACTATAGACCAGCCTGGAGGCTGGGCGTTGCCGGGCATCAGTTGGATCAACGGTGTTCCAGGGTGCGGCAAGACCACTTGGGTGATTGATAACTTCGATAGGGACCACGACGTCATAGTCACTACGACAACCGAGGCGGCGAAAGACCTGCGGCAAAAGTTAGCGCACAAAATTGGTGAAGACAACAGAACCAAAGTGCGCACGATGGCCTCAATTCTATCGAACGGGTGCAAAGAGTCACAAAAATGCAATCGCATTCTCGTAGACGAGGCTCTTATGAACCATTTCGGGGCCATTGTGATGGCAGTCCGGTTGTCGGGCGCAAGTGGCGCGGTCCTTGTCGGAGATATTAATCAACTGCCCTATCTGGACAGGGAAAATCTTTTCCCTATTAGTTACGCCCGTCCGGACTCAGTGGTGACCATCAGCCACGAACTGCCCTGCACGCACCGGAATCCAATGGATGTCGCATATGCCCTAGGGGAGGTGTACCCTGGCATATACTCGTCAAAGAACCAGGTCCACTCCTTACAGCTAAGAAGGTTCACGGGCGCGAATATTCCCAACACTCTTCCCAATACGCTTTTCCTGGTCCACACGCAGGAGGAGAAGAAGACCCTCATTGACCAGGGTTATGGGGTTGGGGTTGGATCATGCGTCCTAACTATACACGAAGCTCAGGGGCTTACCAGCGAGACGGTCATCATCTTGAAGACAAAATCCATTAACATCCGGATTCACAGCAGCGTCCCCCACGCAGTTGTGGCAGTCTCCAGACATACTGCCAGCTGCGTGTACTACGCCGACAACGCTGACGACGCTATTGGAAGGTTTGTGAGGAGGGCACAGGAGGCGTCGACCAGGGACATTATCAACGCTAACTTGAAGATCGCTATGCAGCATCGGGACAAAACAGTCGTCGAGGCACTGATTCGCCTACTTAGGCAATAACGCGGGCTGAAGTAGCTTTGGACGACGCGGGTATTGCTCGGGGCGGTTGGTTTTTAACGTAAAACAGCGACCGGTCTTGGGGAGGATAAACAGCGGTTGAAGACATAAATATAGCGTTACCTGTATTATGAAATTCAGTGAAGAAAAAAAAAAAAAAAAAAAAAAAAAAAAAGGGAAAGGCAAAACAAACACTGTATTTACAGCAGTAGTTATAGTTATTGATGATATTATATATTTATGGTTATTGATGTGTGTATTTATATTATTGTTATTTATATTGTATAATAAATTAATTATAGTTATGTATCTGGAGCTGGGGGGCTGTTTGCTTGGGCGGCATTTTGGGCGGCGGGGGGTTGTATGTGTGTTGAAGGTTGGGAGAACCCTGATCTTTGATGCGTTTATGACTCGTTGTTGCTTGGGTATCGCTTCGGGCTGATGGCCTCTCAGCCATGAAATTTTGACGGGATTTACTGTAATAGCTTAAGTGCTCTGGAGTGACGCCACTTGCACGTGGAGTTGCCCAGCAGCAAACAATGTACAACTATTAAACAAGAGCACGGACGTCATGTCTGTGGTTTAAATGTAAGGCAGGAGTGTGGTTTTAGTCAGTAGGAGTCTGACACTGCCCAGACTGGCTCGTTTGTGAGGCAGCCTGGCCGTCCATGAGGATTTCCCACTCCTGCCGAATAAAAAAAAAAAAAAAAAAAAAATCCAAGCCTTTACGATACCTAAAGCTGAACGTTTCCACGTGTCCGTAATACTTTAGAAACATCAAAAGATGGTATAAGCCGGAAAACCGTAGATAAATATTAGGATTTACATCGCCATTAAACTGAAGGGTTAACTCATACCTACAAGTGACGCGATGCAATGATACTTGAAGAGGCCACCATGTTAAGCTAGAACAAATGCTCTAACACTTAAAGCCGAAATAAAAGAAATGTTTTATATGTCGAAGCTGTCTTTGCGCGGATGGATCAAGGGCCTGATACAGAAGGCAGTACTCCTCGATACGGTTCGCATTACGAGGTTCCTGTCTCTGGAGCCCTAACCATCAGTAGCTTGGACCCTGCTTCCGACACCGGCGGACTACTATTTTTTTATAAATTTTTAAACATTTTTTTCACATGTGTGTTTTAAGAAATATTTAAAAATATGTATAAAAAAATAAAGAAGATAATAATTTATTGCCAACACACATGTTTATAAGGAAAACAGAGAAATAAAACAGATTAGAAGAAAACGAGTAGATACACATTAGAAGTGGCCATGGACCCCAAACTAAGCACAGCCTGTATCTTGGTGGCCCAGGATTAGTTAGGTACTAGATTTGACTGATAAAATTTCTGTGTAACACAGCACAATTCACAAGAGTTAGTGCAGTAATCAATGAAATGGTAGTAGAAAGCGAAAAGAATAAAATATGTAAATAAATATTAATAAAAATAGTTGCTTTGCACTGTACAGTACTGCGAAACGCATAGCAAAGCCAAGTCGCGTATTTGAATTCGCAAGACGCTGCACAGGCGAAGCAGTGACGCACCGTGATCTGCGTCGTAGTGCAGCTTGTCACCTTTGATTAAATTCTCTCACTGAAAAGTATAGCTTTCTGTGTAGTAAATAATGCCCTCCACCCCTCCACCCTCGTTGGTCTCGTCGTAATAAACGCAACTACGGAGCATGGAGTCTTGAATTACTGTGTAGCAGCCCTGGGTTTGAAAGTTGATGGTATGACACTCTGTGCCTCGGAAAGCATATTAGTCCTGTGCCAGATCTCTCTCCGGTTGTGTCAGTTTGCCGTCCCATCGGACTATGAGAGTGCATCTGTGTTTGCACACACTTGAGCATTATAATATCTCCTGCACACTTGGCCAATCTTTGTTAAGATTGGTCACCATGATCTAAATTAACTTCTTCTCCGATCCGGCCACATACCACTCAACAGCTTCGGATTTATGATGCGCAAAGTCGATTCTCCCAATTGTGTTGTCTGTGGCACTGTAGAAGTTGTGCATCATATCCTGTCGGAGTGTGTTCGTGTTGGGGTACAAAGACGTCAAGCTTTTGCCAACAGTCTTAATGTAGGCTTCTGTAATAGTATTCTAGCCTCACCTTGAGCAGATGAGGCAAGAATACTTTATCGTATCATTATTAGGGGTATAAGGTTGCGGGTAGACTTCTTGTACACATGTATTTAAATATTTGTATTAAATCATCGGGATAACATATTCTGTATAGAAAAACCCCGCAAATAAAATGAGATTTAAAAAAAAACTTCTTCTTTGTCCGTCTCTGCTCCCATTACCTGGAGTCGAGTTTACTCATAATTTTGCACCAGGTTAGTCTGTCCTGCTTTACATTATATCGTTATCAATAAAAGTTCGCGTAACGTCAAATCACAGCAGATTTGAGCTGACCCTAAAACACCATGATGTTTCGCAACCAACCGCTATTTTCCCTCAACAAGTTTATATAAACACGTCCGTGGTTGGCTTCGGTAAGCCTTTAAAACTGCCCAAGTTTTTTTTTTTAAATCCCGTATTTTTTATTACACTTTCCTCTTAAAGTACTTTTAAAAGTAAGTTTATGATATTTTTGTAGGATAAATGGAAAATATGAGGGCATTTAAAAATGTCCGTTGGAGGTAAAACGTGTTTTGTTTTTGACGACAAATGTCAGCCAAAATGAAGTTTTATTTGTAAAACGTTGAATGAGCTCTTTAAATATATTTTAAAGAGCTTTAAAGCCTTACTTTGATTATGAAAGAGGAACCAATATTGCGGTTGGAATTCCAGTTGACATCAAATTAATGTTTTCGTACAGCTTGTGTGTATATTTCATGGCAGCGTGATAGCTCAGTAGTTCAACAACCACATACATGAAGTTCCAATTCCAATGCCCAATCTCTCTTCCAGAGAGGAGGCCTGAGTCTCAACAGTGGGAACATCATAAGGTCGATTATACCATGAATGAAGTTGCGGGTTCAAAACTGAACAAGTACTAATGTAAATTTTTTAATTCTTATGTACTTTTAGTTTATCTAGGACCTTACTGACACTGTGCTTCGGAAAGCATGTAAAGCCGTTGGTCCCGATTGTCATTCAAAGATCTTTGACAGTCGTTATAGGAAGTCAGTTATCAGAAAGTTGCCCAGTAACTGTAAAGGTCTAAGAGGCAGTCGATCCATGTCAAGCACGGGTATTCAGTCGCATCCGGTTAGGGTAGATCAGGAAGACTAGTTTGGAAAAGGTCAGGAAGATTATTATAATTATTGTTAGGCCCGCGTTTGACCACTATCTCACTTGATGATACGCGATGACGACTAAGGTCGACGATAGAGCACGCTTGCCTAAAAATAACTCTTGAGCATAAGGGAACAACACATGCCCCTCAAATTGAAGGGTAAAATTTTACAAGACCGTCATAAGACCTGTCATACTGTATGGATCAGAATGTTGGGCTGTGAAAAAGAAGGATGAAAAAAGATTGCATGTAGTGGAGATGAGAATGTTGAGATGGATGTGTGCTGTGACGAGAGTGGATAAAGTGAGAAATGAGTATATTAGTGGAAGATTGAAAGTGGCGCCAGTGACAGAAAAGTTGAAAGGTAATCAGTTGTCTTGGTCATGTAAAGAGGAGAGATGAAGCGCATATTACTAAAAGAGTTCTATGTATACATGTAGATGGATGGCGAGGGAGAGGAAGGCCGAAGAAAAAATGGATGGATTGTGTGAGGAGTGATATGAAAGAAAAGAGAGTTAGTGATAGTTTGACGGATGACAAGACAGAATGGAAGAAAAAGACATGTTGCGCCGACCCCAAGTATTATGGGATAAGGGCAGGAAGAAGAAGACTCTTGAGCATAGGGTTCCAAGCTAGTTGGTAGTAGGTGGAAATGATGACGTGTGTATATTGTAATGAAGCAAGTTTCATTTAATGCAACGGCCAATAGAAAGCTCGGAGCTTCCTTGCGTGATCGCATTGGGAATGAAGATATTCGCAGGAAAAACAAGGTCGCCGACATAGCCTGAAGAATCGCCTTAAGTGACAGTAGGCAGGGCACGTTGCTTGTAGAACGGTTGCTCGATGGGGCCGAAGGGTTCCACAGTGGCGGCCACGCACCGGAAAACGCAGCTTTGAATGGCCTTCAACAAGGTGGACCGGTGAACTAGTGAGAATCGCAGGAATGCGGTGGATGCGAGACGCACAGAACCGTTCGTTGTAGCGACGCTTGGGGGAGGCCTATGTCCAACAGTGGATGTCTTTCGGCTGAAATGATGATGATGAAATCTCATTCAAACGGATTAAGAATTAAAGACTTTTTCTTTATAAAGAGTAAACGATTTTGTAAAGATAATGCTCAATTCATTCTCTATGCCAGTCTTTGACCTTCTGGCCGAAAGGGACGCCCGAACCGAATGAACGACGTTATCGAGAGGAATCGATCCGTGCCCACTCGATTAGAAATAGATTTGGGAGGTAATGTAAGTTGGAGTTTAAACGTTACGAATTCGGAATTTCGAAGTGATAGATTTTGTTACGTAAATGTTAATACTGAGATCAGATCACTTACGGCACAGTGAGCAATGGGTAGCTCACTGTCCGGCCGTCCGGTAACTGTCCGGACCAAGCCCAAGTCGTCGACGGCGCGCACTGTTCCCGCGCGCCTCAAGGAGTTGTCAGCAACAGCAGAGACCCAGCCGGGTCGAAGCCTACTGGGGCCAGGGTTATCCGAAAGAGCGCTCGAGCCCCGGTATGAAGGCTAGAAGGAACGGGGTGGGTCTTTTAGTCAGTAAGAGTCTGACACTATCTCCCGCTCCGCCCAAGGGCGGGGGATGTCAATGCATGATTTATTCCCATCATAAAAAAAAAAAAAAAAAAAAAAAACACTTACGGCCAACTAGTTTTTTGTAGCAAACAAGATCTCAAGGGAATGTACAAACAGCGTCACATTCGCAATTCTACCATTGGAAAACCCGACGTACGGCGAATATTCACCCTTACGTTGTTTAAACCTCTACGGTCCGGACTAAGCGTTTCGCCTCGTCGTTTATACCGCGTACGTCGAAGGACTGGAACAGTTTGCCTGCTGCGGTCTTCCCGTCCGATTATAATTTGGGTGTCTTCAAGGCTAGAGTGAATAGGCTCTTAAAAAACTAGTGCGCCTCACCATCAAAGGTTGCATCGCTGCTTACCATCAGGTGGGATCGCAGTCAAGCACTAGTTTATAACAATTAAAAAAAAAACATTTTTTTTTGTGTGTTGTGTATCTAATTAATTAAGACTGCGCACACGTGTGACAAACACGCCTATCTGGGCGCGTCGGTTTCCGTAAAACTTTTTTTTGGAAACTAGACTTGTAGAGCTACACTTGATCCACGCCACGCGACGTCGTTCTACGTACAAATCAGGCGTGTTACATGTGTGCGTCGGTCTATTGTAGTTTCTAGCTTTATTTTGTGCACAAGCAGCTTGTGTCTTACTAAATAATAATAATGTTCCCAATTTCATCCAAGTCCGTTCAACTGTTAATAAATGATTGATTAACAATTATCCGACACAGACATTATAATTTAGTTAGGTACAACATTAGTGGCCTCTCTCCGAGAGAAGGTGCGTCGATTAAAGATTCTGATAAGAGGTTATTATTATAAATATTACTAGCAGCTACCAACGGCTTTGCTTGCGTGAAAGTAGAAAGTTGTCCCCAGGGAACATTATCCTGGGAAAAGAAATATCATAGGATGTCGATGCAGATATGCATGACACATTATAACACTAGAATGATGTTTCAACCTTTAGTTCCACAGAATAACGCGTTTAACCGAACAAACAAACTCTTCAATGCGGACTAAGGCGGTTATCACACTGCCACGCAAAACGCACCTACGCACGTCCTTGCGGGAGTACATATATGCATCATCGTGCGAGTTTTTTACGCACTCACGCGCATAGGTGCATTTTGTAAATTCACGCCGGCACGCACTCATTACATACAAAATCACGCACGGTACTACGAAACTCAATGTAACATATCTTACGTGTCGCCCCGCACCCACGCGCATGAGTGCATGTTTCTCCGCATGTAGGTACGTGATCTGCAGAACGCGCGTGGATGCAGTTTCAGTGTGTTGGCCTGTGCGTGTTTTCGATACAAACGGAGATACTTACAAGCAACGTTAAGACACACATTCACGCACTACGCTGCGGGGTGAGTTCCAGTGTGATATAATAAATAATAATATAATAATATTCCACAACTACCACACAACACCGTCTAGTCCCAAGCTAAGCAGAGCTTGTGTTATGGGTACTAGACAACTGATAAACATACTTATATATTTCTAATTACATACATATTATAGATAAATTACACCCAGACACAGAACAAATGATCATGCTCATCACATAAACATTTGTCCTGGGTGGGAATCGAACCCACGACCTCCGGCATAGCAGTCAGGGCCACTAACCACTAGACCAACAGGCCAGTCAACGTTCCAGTCAAAGTCAGTCAAAGTTCCAGTGTGATAACCACGGAACAGTAAAAACAGTGGAAGTAGCTTGAGAAAATGTTTGTTCCAGAACCGGTGTCGCCAAACTCATACATTTACAATTTACTCTTACTGCAAACCTAAAAATATGATTGGCTGAAAACAAAAACAGTAGACGAAATGCAAAAAAAAAAAATTATACGAAATGCAACTTTAATTTCAAAAGACTATAAATCAAATTGACAAAAACAAGAAAGAAATACATCTTTGACTACCAAGTACTGCCACTCGTCGCTAGATGGCATTGTTCAGTATATAATATTCAGTATGAACTGTAAGTGCGTAAAAATAAGATTGGTATTTGAATGGCGTATCACTGACGCGAATGCGCTCGCTGCTACTCAGATAGGGAAGTGACCTTATTCGATCGAAATATGTATCGATTGTATGAAAACGTATTTAAAACATATCATGCAAAAAAAAATTGTATGCGATAGTGTGATAGTATTAAAATTATGAAATTAATATGATTAAAGGCAATTTTTAAACGTAGTAAAAAGGGTATTTATTTGCATAGTACATCAATTATCATCATCTCAGCTGAAATCATCGTCATCGCCCACTGCTAAACATAAGAATATTAAGTATAATTCAAACGCCCTATGTTGTTCCTAACTCTTTAACTAAATTTATTTAAAATACATCACAAATATCATACCACAATTTTTTATTTTATTATATTTATTAATTTAATAATTATCTGTATTATATTACTTACAAAACAATTAAACTATAATATGTATTTTAAAAAGGCAATGTAATACATATTATACATATCGATTGATTTTATCGATAAAGTCACGCACTATTTGGATAGCGTCAAAAGTATAGGTAGACTAACGAATATTCCAGAAAAGCTAATAACCGAGAAAAGAAAATCAACTTTGTACTGATGTAACTAAGGACTAGTTTTGTTTGTATATCCTGCGCAATGTTTCACGTAATTTTATTTTTTCATTTTATTAAAATAAATCCGAAAATAATACTTTTCGGTGGAATGATACACCTCCATGAGTTAGATTTTTAGTCAGACTATGGTTTTTAAAGTACAGTATGGGACAATAAGGCATTTTAATATTATTTTTCGTTAATTATTATGTTGCGCAGTCTAGTTAGAGAATGAGAGCGCTTGAACAGCAAGTGCGCAACGCGATTCTTACTAGCGGCGACAGTGCCACGCCTACTTACTTCTTCCACTGTTTTTACTGTTCCGTGGTGATAACCACCTAAGTGTTTCGCCTCGTCGTTTATACTGCGTACATCGAAGGACTAGAACACTTTACCAGCTTCTGTTTTCCCGTCCGATTATATTTAAATGGTTACAAGGAAAGGCTACTAATAAACTAGTGCACTTCACCATCAACTATTGCATCACTGCTTACAATCAGGGCCCCAAGTCTGCTATTACAATAGTGTCAGAATGGTCTATCATTGATTTCATAATTGCTGATTTTGAGTAAGTTTGGTAATCTACTAATATAATGGCGTCATTATGACTTTCCAATGATCAACCACTGACACTCCATTGAAAGAAGTGGGAAGGAATGGTAATCTCGTCCATATTTACAAATGAACGTCTTATGTATGCAGTAATCTGCAAAAAATTTGACAGTTCCTTTGATCAGTGACTGCTTGCTTTTAATAAGCTCGATATTGTCATTTTACCGCAACTCTATTACGAGACTATTGACCGATGAATGATCGATAATTATGAATTAGCAGATTAGGAACTTTTAGCAAAATGACAATGAGATCGTGTTGGAATTTTTAAAAAGGACAGACTTGGGCCCCTGGTACCAAACGTTTTGGGAACACAGTTACTATACCTGTGTACCATCAAAGACACTTCCGCCTGACCACCGCCAAGTTTATTTTTGCTTGCATTCGAAACGAAAACTTCAAATTGTTTGGTTTGGCGCTGAAACCAAACCCTTTCAAAAGAAAGTTTTTTTTTTAAGTGATCAGGCAGAAATGACCGCGATGGTACAGCCGAGGAGTAGCCCTACCGGAATCTGTGTTTTCTGATAGCTACCACCTAAGGGTTTTTAAGTCAAGAGTGAATAGATTACTTCTAGGCAAGCGTGCTCCATCGTTGACCACATCATCGCTTACCATCAGGTGAGATAGTGGTCAAAATCGAGCCTATCAATAATAAACATAACACCTACAGATTTTTCCACCTTATTTCTTGTGTCATAAGGTAGCAAATAGAATTAAACTGTTCAACAAACATCGTAGATCATCTGATCGTTCGCACATACGTTCGCAGATAATCCTCTTTTAAACACGCCTCATTCGACTCAGATCCTTTGATTTTCATTGTTAAACAACACGGAGAGGAATAAGATATTCTTCGTTGTTTGAATGTTAATATAATGTTGACTAATATTACGATTTTCGATTTTGGAAATTTAATCCCGTAAAAATGTTAATAATAAGAATAAGAAATATTTAAAAATATGATAAATATGTATATTATAATAAATGAATGGAATAATAATAATAATAATATTCCACAACCATCACACAATGCCGTCTAGTCCCAAGCTAAGCAGAGCTTGTGTTATGGGTACTAGACAACTGATAAACATACTTATATATTTCTAAATACATATATATTATAGATAAATTACACCCAGACACAGAACAAATGATTATGCTCATCACACAAACATTTGTCCTGGGTGGGAATCGAACCCACGACCTCTGGCATAGCAGTCAGGGTCACTAACCACTAGACCAACAGGTCAGTCAATTAAGTCAGTCATTTATAGACTAGCTGCCTCTCCCGTCTTTCATTACTGCTCCGCTATTTTTGAGAGAATCGGTAGGCCGTAGCGTGATGACAAATGGGCTATCTATTCCTAATATTTTTTTTAATTCGAACCAGCCTCTTGCCAAGTTACAACCGTATCGTGTCGAATTCCGTTCTCCAATCGGTAACGCTTCGGTGTCAGCAATTGTAGAAAACTATAAGTGGGTAGCCATGTTGACGCGCCTGAGTCGGCCGCTCGTTCTACAATGTAGCGTTTGTTTATCAAAGGATGTAGCGTTAAACGTTGTAGAAATTCATTCTATCATTTTGAACGATGTGAACTTGGCTACGAATTTTCTATTAGTTTGTTCCGACCACGTGAATTAACGTTGAGATGATGTCATTCCCATACATTTGATTACTTTTCGACTAGCGTTAACGATTGCAGATTATCAACTTGGCTAGGGGTGCCGTAGTTCTTGAGATTAGTGCGTTCAACTAAACAAACGAACTCTTCAACTTTACTATTATTAGTTTTAGTAGAGATTTAATCAATATCGACTCAACGGCCTTTTTAGGTGGTAAATCATAACTTCTCCCGCTCTGGGTGGAGAGAGAGAGACAAACTTTTACTGCTTAAAACCGTGTTCTTTCAGAAGTTCTTTGCGTACCAAGGCTATGGTTACTCTTTCGAACCCCATAGCCCTGACAAGCTGATGCCTTAACGGGCCCCTTCAATCATGCTGACATCTCTTTGTCACAATGCACCGTTGTCTCAGCCCTTTTCTTTATTGGACGGTGAGCTTGGCACAAGACCAAGGTCTGTATTAATACTATCACACATAATAGTATATTCCCTGGGGTCAAATTTCCACGTAGGCAAAGCCATTCCTCTGATCCAACCGCCTGATCCAACACAGCTCCTTCGATTTCAATTGTGAAATAATTCAATGACATTTGAAACGGCACCCAGTTCTAACTTCAAGTATATGTATAAGGTCAGCTAAACATCTTGAGACGCCCACGCGAACAATGTAAGCGTGAAATATGTTTCGACTATCAATTGAAAACGTAGACGAGAATTGTAGAGAGAAAGTTAAATAGAAATAGAGAATTGGAGTAGTAAGACAAATTGACGACAGCATCACGTACGGCATACGTAGACTCGTCATAGATCAACATGGCCTTTAACTAAGATGGGTTCCCTTCAAAATTCTTTTTTTCTTTCTTTTCTTTTTTCCACAACTATCACACAACGCCGTCTAGTCTCAAGCTGCTTAGCTTGTGTTATGAGTACTAGACAACTGATAAACATACTTATATATTTCTAAATACATACATATTATAGATATATTACACCCAGACACAGAAAAAATGATCGTGCTCATCACACAACCATTTGTCCTGGATGGGAATCGAGCCCACGACCTCCGGCATAGCAGTCAGGGTCACCAACCACTAGACCAACAGGCCTGTCAAATGGTACTAATATTCGCGTTGTGTCCGTGAACGGGTGCTGTTGGTTAAGACTGGCCATCTCTTATGCCTTGATCACACGTAACGAGTAAAAAGGCAAGACGGTAGAATGGTTCTCGGCCGAGACAGTGATGTACGCGAGTTGTTCACACATGTTTCGTTATTGGCACAGTCTATTTAGACTACAATTCGGACATGATGGATTGTAAAAAGGTTATTCAAAAATATATAAAGTGACAATCATGTGGCCGAGTGTAGAGACAGCGCATATTCAGATCTGCCGAGTGAGCGAGCAAGACAGTGCTGGGAAGCGGGAGAGTGGGCACTCGATCTAGTAAGTCGAACGGGCGCCGAGTTATTGTCTCACCGCTTTGCACAGCCGAGCGTTCGGCCGAACACTCAGCGCTGTCTTTACACGTACCGAGTACTCGACCGAGAACACTGGCTCGCCCGTATACTCGGTACGTGTGATCAAGGCATTAGCTGACAATGTTATTTGATATTTGATTGCCCACCGACCGAAAAACACCTAACTAATTTGCAATCTGTAGCCTGATTCACGTAAAATCAAACAAGCCAAATATCGTTGAAGTTTTATAGTCGTTCGATCGAAGTCCTATCCAAAGTCGGTATTCACGTGTTCCTTAATCAGGATTTTATAGAACGACAACTGAACTGGCTCGAAACTAAACGATATATCAAAGACTTAATTTCGAGTTACATTAATAAGTATTCTACCAGGATAATGAAACAACTTAAGATTTTTTTTTTAAAACGACTCTTCGACCAAACGACTTTAAAATCGGTGTAGTTCAAACTCGATTGATGGATGTGAATACGGTAATGGTCTAAACAACTAAATCGCTACGATATCGCTACGGTTTTGATTACGTGAATTGGGCTACTGTACATTTAATACCCGATTCTCTCATCCTGTCCAAATATAAGAAAAAACTCGAAAAAAGACGATCCAATACTTATTGTTCCTCGTATACATTGACTGTTTGATCTCCGCAGATCTTTGAATTATGTATGACAAGTCGTTCCTTCTTTGCCATATAATTGAACTTTCGTCGTATGAATGTTGATTTAGTCTTCTTTGTCTTTATTTAGATTTTCCTTTTTATAAACTTTTGATAGGTATATGGGTATTTAGGAGTTATATTATATGATAAGTTGAATGAAAGGGGTGCCCATAACCTTTACGAAACCCTAAGGCTGCTTTTCCACCAGAGATGTACTAGGCTATGGATGCGTTTAATAACCACCAATCTTTTTTTCCGGTGGGAAAATCATCTTTTGACATCCCCGCTCTAGGGTGGAGCGGGAGATAGTGTCCAACTTTTACTGACTAAAAACCCACTCCTGTTCCTTCGTTGCCTTTCGTACTGGGGCTGACCTATCTTTCGTAATTAATCCTGGCCCCAGTAGGCTTCGACCCAGTTGGGCCCCTGCGGTTGCTGACCACTCCTTAAGGCGCGCGGGAACAGTGCGCGTCCTCATGTATGTACTTCACTTTTTATACCTACGCTAGGCGATCGCAAACACGGACGCGCTTTTTATGTTGATTGTCTTCTGTACCTATCTATTTTGTGGCTATAGTCAGTAAAAGTCAGAGAGTGAGAGAGGTTGTCAACTCTCTCTCACTCCATCGGGAGTTGCCTGTTGCTACCTCGTCGCCTGATCATCCTTCAACATCTACATATTGTGGTCGGCATCCAGTTTAACTAAATGCAGTTGAACACCTACATTTCACATGGGGCAACTTTAGAGACTAGCTACGTACCTGAGCCCCAGGACCCGACGGCTTGCCTGGGAAAGCCTGGATCCTGGCCATGGAGGCTCTCGGGCCTCGACTAAGAGGGCTTTTCAGCGGCTGTTTAGAGGGCCTACTTCGCTGGAAGACGGGGAAACTGGTCCTCATCGCGAAGCCAAGGCGGCCCTGTGGAGTCTCCGTCCGCGTACCGGCCCATTGTGCTGCTGAGCGAGGTGGGAAAACTCTTTGAAAGTGTAATTGCAAATCCTTCGTAGCGCGCCTAGCACGGGTGGGGTCGGACCTTTCAGACGCGCTCCACTGTGGATGCCATGATGCGCGTGCGAGCCCTCAGGATGGGGGATGCGCTGTCCCAGGGCAAGTGTGTCGTGAAAAAAAAAAGCTACGTACCTGAACTGCGGGATTGTTCAAAAAGGTTACCGCAGCCCTGGAACGCAAAAGACGACGGTATCGCCCCAAGAAAATACGTCTAGTTTGCATTAGCAGCTAGGTGTGATTCCTAAAGGTAAAACAATATCGAAAGGAGCTGGATCGCAAATGGCTACTAAAGAAATACAAGCAGGTTTTAGTCAATAAAGGTCTGACACTTCCTTTCGCTCCACGCAGAGCAGGAGAAGTTATTTGATGACTTCTAAACCTTCAAAATTAACTAGACCAACTAACTTTCTGACTTCGATAACCCCATTACTGAATAGTCACTAAATAAACGTCTGATTAATTATTACCGTTTCCCCGAAGGCTTTTCCAATAACAATTACATTCGTAAACAGTTATTGATGAAGTCCATTAACCTTTACCACCTAAGGCCACGGACAAAGTGAGAAGCTTTCGTGTGTTTACACATGTATTCATGCTCGACGTTCGCCTCGCCACTCGCCTCGCCATTCGCCTCGCCACTCGTATCGCCATTCGCTTCCTTAATCAACGAAAAATTTGTAAACAAAGCGTGCGAGGTGAGTGAATAATAAGCGCGCTATTTACTCATGCGTGCTTATCATTCGCCTAGCCATTCGCGCGAATGTGTAGATTCAGCTTCAAGTATCAAACAGAACGATGCCACCGTTTGTGTCAATGAAATGACAATGGCGGGCTCTAGATGTAACAGAGCGATCATCCTGCTATTGTGCTCGTCTATTCTTTTACTCTTTTCTTAGGGGTTGTGAAAAAACTTCTACCGCCCTGGATAGAGTGAAAGGCAGTGTCTGACTGTTACTGTCCAAAACCAATTTGTGTTCCTTCAATTGCATTCCAAGGCTGCGGTGACTCTTTTGAACAATCCAGCAGACCTGAATTTCATTTTTCATTAGTATTACAATACTAATCCAATCCTTCAAGTTTTCTGCACTATTCCTATTCAATATCTGTCAGCAGATTCTCACTGATCAGATTTGTTACCAAGTTTTTACGTACATATACAGCCTTATATGATTAATTTATTCGGCTAAGAGTGGTGTGATGACCCAGTGGTTAAGGCACCCGTTCAAAACCTTTTGTGGTTGAAGTCCGCGGTAACTCTTTCGATATTGCTCTACCTTGAAGAAACACACCTCGCCGGTTCAACAATCTAGACGTTCTTTCTCAGGTCAAAGACATCTAACCTGTACGGTGGCCATCAAATTGCGTCCGCTCCCGCCCCATTCACCGCGCATACACTTTAGGCAAGGCCTAACAGTAGCACTGCTAACGCTAATATAAACGCTATCGCTATGCAGTTTCACTGTGTTTGATCTCTTTGAATAATGTAGTGGATCGTTCACTCATTTGGACTTTAGTAAAGAGAAAGTACAAGCTTTGAAATGTATGAAATTCTGGATGAGTCTGAAGCTAAGTTTATAGGGGTATGACCTGCAGAAATTAGATGTCTGAACAGCTTTGATAGTTGGGTCTGATATATCTTAGATTATAAAGTTGTTTCTATAAAATATGAGTACCTAAAGTTATGAGTTCAAGGCAGGATTTTTTTTTTTGTATCTCTCCTCGTAAGCGAGTAAAACTGTAAGCTTCAAGGGAGATTCTTTTTCTATTATTGATAGGTTGGCATTTTACCGCTATCCAACCTGATGGTAAGCGATGATGTGATGATGGACGCTGGAGCACATAAACATAGGCCTCCGCTAAGTGTCGCTATAACTACCGGACCTGTGCGTCTCGCATCCATTAGATACCCACGACCCTCATCACCACCACCACCATCAGTCTGTTCTGAGAGTAATGTGCCCTCCCCACTACCACTTAAGTTATTACCGCTAAATTGGTTTCAAACGATTTCAAATGAATAATGGTGAGTGGTCCATCATCATCTTCCTATCTTATCCCATTTCACTTAGGGTCGACGCAACACGTTTTTTTGATTGCATTGCATTCTATAGTGTCAACCGTCACGCTATCACTGACTCTCTTTTCCTTCACATCACTCCTCTAACATACATCACAATCCATCCATCCTCCCTCTCCTTCTCCATCCACTCACATCTATGCTCATAACTTTGAGTAACATGCGTATCACCCCTCGTCTTTACATGACCATACCAACATCATCATCATCATTTTTAATATTCCCACCGCTGGGACTCAGGCCTCCTCTCTAGGAGAGGGGATGGGCCGTAATCCACCACGCGGGCCCAGTGCGGGTTTGTGAATGTCACATGTCTTCGAATTTTTGGTTCTGGGACATGCCGGTTTCCTCACGATGATTTCCTTCACTGTTTTGAGAGCAGTGGTAATGAAGTAAATTGCACAAAGTAATGCGCCTGGCAGGGTTTGAACCTGCGACCTACAACTCGTAAGTCGGAGCCATTACCACTCGGCCACCACTGTTCTCAAACTTACCAACATAATATTCCTTTTTAACTTTTCAGGCACAGGCGTCACTTTCAAACTTTCTCTTATGTACTCATTTCTCACCGTATCCATAGTTAAATAACGTTTTACAGTGTAATTAGTTTTGAACAATTTGTTGCAATTCTGAGAAAACTTTTTGGAATGAGTTTCCTTAACTCGGCTTACGGAAGGTGTGAATCGGGAGAAAATGTAACGCGCGCAAGTTGTGTTTAATGTTTCTTTTTCCAGATTTCACGCTCTCTCTCATTTTTGAAATGCGGTATTTCGATTCTAATGTATCTGTTCTTTTTTTGAGTATCTTATTTCTTTCATCTCACTTTTAGAAGATAATTGAATTCAATTAAAATTCGCTTTGTTGTAGACGGACAACGAAGACGTTGAAGTCTGTCTGTCTGTGTGTCTATCAATACCCTTTATCTCAAGAACGTGTGGAGGTATGGAGTTGAAATTAAAACCATATACTCAAGTCTGCGATCCCTTGAAACTGTGAAAAAATCAAACTTCTGGGTTGATGAAAACAAAAGATACGGCCGTTTATGTCGCTAAAAACGTATATTTCGACACTATCAAGGGAATCAAAATTCATAGGGTACTTCCTGTTGACTTAGAATCCTGAAATTTGGCATGAAGCAGTTCTCATAGCATATTTCTAGTACTTCACAAAAAAAAAACTTTCTTTTCATTCGGAAAAATCTTCGTAGGTAAGTTTGTACGGAAACCTCAGTGCGCGAGTCCGACTCGCACTTGCCCAGTTTTAAAAACTAGTCTTGAAAATCGCAAGCAACTTTATTATACCATTATAGACTTTATAAACATAATGGTTTTATGAATCCAGTCCAAACCACCAAAGTTCAATGCACTGTTTATTAATAGGTAAATCAATCATTCAAAATCAACATTTAAGTAACTTTGGTTGTCCGGTTCGACAGACCACAATATTGTTTGTTAAAAGTTTGTTCGGTGGTCAGGTTCAACCACGTGATCAGTTTTTGCTGTCCAAAGCCGAAAGGTAGTTTTAAAGCACTTAGTTTGGTAAAAATCATAACTCTGAATATATTTTTAGAAAGAAAAACATTTTATTATTCGGAATAGGTTGAGCTCCTTAGTAGTCCTGAGTTAGGGGTCGGTACTAGGGCCACCCTTGTGGAACATCGGGCACGTAATCGCGTGCTGCGGGGCGACCTCCCTGACGGGGTCAGCGTGGTCTGCTACGCAGACGACACGCTGGTTCTAGCGCAGGGAGAGTCGTACCGGGTGGCGGCCGCTTTAGCGACACGCGGGGTTGCGATAGTCGTTTGTAGGATCCAGGAGTTGGGACTCGAGGTGGCGCTGCGCAAATCCGAGGCCATGTGTTTACACGGTCGCGGCCGTCGGAACGCGCCACCGTCGGGTTCCCAACTAACGGTAGGAGGAGTTCGCATCGGCGTCGGGACATCGATGAGGTACCTGGGACTCATCCTCGACAGCCGATGGAATTTGGAGGATCTAACCAGGAAGAAGCCCGCCGCGAACAGGAAACTAACCAGCGTAAGCTTCAGGACCTAATCGCAGCTAACCAGGAAGAAGCTCGCCGCGAACAGGAAACCGCTCGCCGTGATCAGGAGGCTAAGCAGAACCTGATCCTCGATAAAATCGACCACGGCCTCGTCACGTTGGGCGAGAAGGTAAAGAATCTCACCTTGGAGGTCAAGGAGGTTTCCACCCGAGCTGATAACCTCGAAACAAGAATTGATGGCCACGAAGATCGCCTGCTGGACATCAACAAAAAAATCGTCAAGCTCGAAGCACGCGAACCCGTTGTTGTCGGCTCACCATTGCACACTCCTTGTGCATCCGCCGCAAAATTTGATGTGCCGCGTTTTGATGGCACGTCTTCCTGGACGGCATTTAAGTACCAATTCGAGACATTGGTCGAAACAAATCGCTGGGATGATAAGCAGTCTTTTGCGGCATTAACTTTGGCTCTACGAGGGGACGCTATGCTGGTCCTAGAGAACCTTCCTTCGAACAGCAGGACGTTGGAGCGTCTCATGGAGGGATTAGACACTCGCTATGGAGACAAGCACCTCGAGCACGTTTTCCGCGCGCAGCTTCGCGAGAGAACGCAGAGGTCGAACGAGAGCCTCCAGCAATGGGGAGTTGAGGTTGAACGGCTGGTCCGGCGTGCGTACAGGTCGATGACACCAGAGACGGTGGAAGTTAATTTGGTGCAAGCATTCATCGACGGTCTACGGGATACAGAAGTAAGGGCTACGGTGCGACTCGGACACCACCAAACACTGAAGAGTGCGATAGCTCACGCTTTGGAAGTAGAAGCCGTACGAAAAGATTCACGTACGCATAGAGTTAGGGAAGTGGTGGTCTCGCCTTCAGCGCGACCACGTCACCGAGAAGTGGTGGCTTTTTCTTCAGCACAGTCCCGCTATATTCCAACGTGTTACGGGTGCAGAGAAAAAGGGCACATTCGCAACGATTGTCCTAAGGAAAAGAGGGAAAGTGTGGACTCCGGAACTCAAGTCAACGAGAAGCCGATAAAACTTAATGTCGCCAGGGCCACAGCCCCAACCATCACCATCAATCAAGTTCACAACGGAAATAGTTTGATCATCGAAGGAACGCTGAATCATCGTGCCTGCAATTTTACCGTTGACACCGGGGCGTCGCGAACCATTGTAAGACCGGAGTTGCTGAAACGAACCATCTCATGGCAAAAAGAGTCTCCATCCTGCCGACTTCAGACAGCAACCGGCCAGTCAGTCTCCGTCCTCGGTGTTACAGAAATCGAGTTCAAAATCGGTGATCAAGTCTATATCCATCCTGCGTTAATTGCGAATATTACCGACGACTGCATACTGGGTCTCGACTTCTTGCGGAATAATCGATGTATTTTAGATATCGACAGGGGAGTATTGAAATTCCCAGATCAAGAAGTCTTCCTGCGGGGAATTAAGTCATGCAACCTCTATTGTTTAAATAATACTACACTGGCTCCGAGAACAGAAACCTTAGTCGAAGTAAAGTTTCCCAAGAAAATCAGGCAAACAAGATGTGTTTTGGTTGAAGATATTGGCCGGCACCCGGAGCTCATCACCGCGAGGATACTAGTTATGACGAAAGGGAAATCCAAGGTCAGGATTATGAACCTTGGGAAAGAAGAGGTCCAACTGAAGAAAAATAGTGTTCAACACATCTCCAGCAAAGCAAGACACGACCAAAGTTGAAACGGAACACATCCAGCAACTTCTGGAAAATTCTAAGAGCAATTTATCGCCTTCGGAATTGCAGCAAGCCAGGGAATTTCTGCTACGGTTTCGAGATATCTTTGCAACGGGAAAAGACTGCGGGAGAACAGGTCTCGTCAAGCATGAGATAGATACAGGTGATGCTAGACCGATTAAACAGAGACCGCGCCGCATACCCTGGGCTAAGGAATCTGAGGTAGCAGAAATGGTAAAGGACATGGCTGATAGCGGAATAATTGAGCCTTCTACGAGTCCATGGTCTTCTCCAGTCGTTCTGGTGAAGAAGAAGGACGGCAGCACCAGATTTTGTGTGGACTACAGAATGCTGAATAATGTGACGAAGAAGGACAGTTATCCCTTACCAAGGATAGACGATACGCTGGATATGCTCAGTGGCATGAAGTGGTTTTCGACCATTGATTTGAAAAGTGGCTACTGGCAAGTGGAAATCAGCGAGAAAGATAAAGAAAAGACAGCGTTCAGTACGGGTATTGGCAGCGGCCTGTGGCAATTTAACGTCATGCCTTTTGGGTTATGCAACGCTCCAGCGACGTTTGAACGCCTCATGGAGAGAGTCATGGTGGGCCTTCTTGGTGACGTCTGTCTGGTATATTTGGATGACGTCATTATAATGGGTCGCACTTTTAAGGAAAACCTGAGGAATATGGAGAAAGTGTTTACCAGGATACGAGGGGCTAACCTAAAACTAAGCCCAAAGAAGTGCGCCCTGTTCAAGAAGGAGGTCAGCTACCTAGGACATGTTATTTCCGCTGACGGGGTGAGAACCGACCCTGAGAAGATAAAGGCAGTCCAACAGTGGCCGGTTCCAAAGAACAAAACGGAAGTACGTGCATTTCTAGGGTTATGCACATACTACAGGCGGTTTGTCAAGAATTTTTCGGACATTGCAAAACCTCTACATCAGCTGACTGAGGATAAACGAGATTTTATCTGGAACGACGACTGTGAGTCAGCATTCAACGAGCTAAAAGAACGGTTGTGTGAAGCGCCTATACTGGGGTACCCGAGCAGAGACGGAAGATTTGTCGTTGATACCGATGCCAGCAACACGGGAATTGGTGGAGTGTTGTCACAGGTGCAAGGTGACAGACAGGTCGTAATCGCTTACTTCAGTAAGGCACTTTCAAAGCCAGAAAGAAACTACTGCGTGACTCGACGAGAACTGCTGGCTGTGGTTAAAACCTTGCAGCATTTCCACAAGTACCTCATAGGAAGACAATTTACGTTGAGGACGGATCATGCTGCATTGAAATGGCTTTTACAATTTAAAAACCCTGAGGGCCAAGTTGCAAGATGGCTCGAGCAGCTGCAGGAGTTTAACTTTGTGACGGAACATCGTAGTGGAAAAGGGCATAACAATGCTGACGCCCTGTCGCGACGTCCATGTAATGATGACTGCAGACACTGCCAGCAGAATGAAGCCCGAGAACACGTTAATTTAATTAGGGCTGAAGGCAACTTCAAGAAGTCCCAGGAAGAAGATGACGATATTCGACCTATACTGGACTGGAAGCGTAGCGGAACTAGGCCCCAGTGGAGTGAAGTATCGTCACACAGTCCCGTAACTAAGAGCTACTGGGCACAGTGGGACAGTTTAGTCCTAGAAAATGATGTGCTTTGTAGGAAATGGGAATCGAACGATGGCAAGGAGGTGACCACACAAGTGATAGTACCACGATGTGAAGTAGTCCCCCTGCTACAGGAAATACACGATGGTGCTTCTGGAGGACACCTGGGCATCAAGAAAACTCTACTGAAAGTGAGACAGCGGTATTACTGGCTCAATTGTAGAGATGACATAGAGCAATGGTGTCGGAAATGTACAGCGTGCGCATCTGTGAAAGGACCACAGACTAGGAGCAGGGGCAGGCTTCAGCTGTACAATGTGGGAGCCCCATGGGAACGCATCGCTATCGACGTCGCTGGACCTTTTCCAGTTACAAATGACGGAAACAAGTACATAGTGGTGATCCAGGACTATTTCACAAAGTGGCCCGAAGTCTTCGCCATACCCAATCAGGAAGCGACGACAGTGGCGAAGAAGGTGGTCGAAGAAGTAGTATGTCGGTATGGCGCACCTTTGGAAATCCATTCCGATCAAGGCCGTAACTTCGAATCTGCGCTGTTCCAGGAAATGTGTACTCTTCTGGGAATTTATAAGACACGCACCACACCTGCGCACCCTCAGTCGGACGGAATGGTGGAAAGGTTTAACCAAACCCTGGAGAATCACCTGGCTAAGGTTGTCGATGACCATCAGAAGGACTGGGACCGGTATATTCCACTATTTCTGATGTCTTACCGATCGGCAGTGCATGATAGCACGGGACATACCCCAGCAAGAGTGAATTTCGGCAGGGAGATGAGACTTCCAGTCGATGCCATAACTGGCGTGCCACCTGACAAGACTAAGCCAGTTACGGACTACGTAAGTGACCTTCAAGATCAATTGGACGAAGTGCATAAACGAGTTCGTGAGAATAGCATGAACACCAGCGTAAAAATGAAAACTAGATACGACCGTAATGCCAATGCCAAGGGATTTGAGGAAGGTACACTGGTCTGGCTTCACAACCCGCTTCGACGGAAAGGGAAGTCGCCGAAACTCCAAGCTCGATGGGAGGGACCTTACACCGTGTTAAAAAGGATTAATGACGTGACCTACCGCATCAAGAAAGGGCTAAGAGGGAAACCCAAGGTTGTCCATGTGGATAGATTGGCGCCGTATCACGGATCTAATAATGCTCGGGACGAGCATGACTAAGAGGGGGGCACTGTTACGCCATTAAACGTGAACCCGCCATATCTCCGAGAATATAAAGAGTAGCACGTAATAATTAAAACGCATTGCTGTTCGAAAGGTCTAGAATGGTTGTGCGTATCCAGACTTAGAAAAATCTCGAAACATCCACAAAGTACTTACAAGTAGTAGTTAGGTATTTATAGGAAATGGTACTCTCCGACGTTAACAATAGAGTCGAAATTCGCATGAAAGTGACTCTTATTACCACGAGCAATAAAAATGATTTATGACTTCGAGAAGCGATTCAATTGTTCTGGAATTCTGGATCGTTCGTGGGATGTCGGTATCTAGAATTTTCTTGGCTCCGCATATAAATACGAGCCCCCGACCGGAAGCGAGTCAGTTGTGATTTCGACTGCGATCAAGAGCGAACTACCCTAGTACTTGAAGTGATTTTACTTAACGACCTAAGCGATAGTGTAACGGTACTCTAGTGTTAATTGCGATTCGGATTATTGTTGACTGGACTATTTTGTTATTGTTAGTGGTGAATAAAGTTGTCTCTTAGTAAATCGGCATTTGATTACCCACGTACGTAACAGTATTTATCTTAATGAGATTCTCTTGTTTTAGTAAGTTGAAATCTCTTTTACTGGTTATTTTTAGAGTGGGTTGCACCAAGAGCTTTTTGTGTTGAAAAAACATCCATTGACGTTCTTGGGCGGAGCTCTTGTCAGACTTTAATTGACTAAAACCCAATCCTATGCTCCCGCGTTGACTTGCATTCCAGGGGTCCGGGTTTTCCTTTCAGAAGCGAACCCATGGTCCCAGTTAGGCTTCGACCCTGCTAGGTCCCTACGGTTTTACTGAATTCTTGAGGCGCGCGATTCGCGAACAGATTCCGTCAAACTTTGACAGTTAACATTTACAGTAAAACTATATCAATTTCTTGTTTTTTTCTAAAACTTTATACGTATGTAGATAATTGTATTTCCTCTCTATTTATTTATGACTAGCTTACGCCCGCAGCTATGCCCACGTACATAAAATATTAGCTTTCTTTTGGTGAAAAAATTTTAGCGATCGGACCAGTACTCCAGAGATTACAACCTACAAACAAAAAAATAACAACCTTTATTAAATTATATTAGTGTAGGTAGATTGTTATCTCTATTTAAGACTTTGTCCTTATTTTTAACACGCTTATATTAGCTTCACCTCTATGTTTGTAACCAACGCCTTTGAGCTCGATTTTGACCAACTTTGGGCGATCAGATTTTCTTCAAACTTTGCACACCCATCAAAGACTGATGACAATACAATAATCCGTTTTTTTTTTAGTGAAAAATAAAAATATAGTTTAAAAAAAATAAAAAACACGCTTTACCGCTTTAACTATATTTTTTATTTATTTTACTTAAATTTATTGGCATACAACACCGTTGCCGACCTCTATTAGTCGATACCCACGCTGAAAACCAGCACTGTGGACTCGTCGCATTTTGCGTGTGGACATCGCATTATGCTGAGCGTACGGCCGTTTTGCTCGGACGTGGCGCATAAGTCTTTATCTCTATTATGTCATGGAAAATGTTTGAAATATGTGTTACTCTTAAGTTTGCGCCTATTGACAAATTTTGCAAATAGGTTTTTTTTTACAAACACTTTTACACGTCAATTTAAACTAGATGAGGCCGGTGTTTCCTAGCTGACTACCCTGAGAAGGAACACCGAAACAAACTCAGGGGTCAAAGTCTCTTTTAAGGTCCATACAGAAAACATGTAATGGTCAAATCATATTAGAACCATGCAGATTGACGCCTGAGATGATCTTTTGAAGAAAGAACCACACAGTTCTAAGTGGGCCTGTCCAGTTAGTGCAAGTATTTGTCAGTATTCATGTAGCTCAACTCAGGACTACTTTTTTTTTTTTTTTTTTTTTCGATGGGATAAATCATCTTATGTCAACCCCCGCTCTTGGGCGGAGCGGGAGATAGTGTCAGACTCTTACTGACTAAAAAACCCATCCCGTTCCTACAAGCCTTCATACCGGGGCTCGAGCGCCCTTTCGGATAACCCTGGCCCCAGTAGGCTTCGACCCGGCCGGGCCCCTGCTGTTGCTGACAACTCCTTGAGGCGCGCGGGAACAGCGCGCGCCGTCGCCGACTTGGGCTTGGTCCGGACGGTTACCGGACGGCCGGACAGCGAGCTACCCATTGCTCACTGTCCGCAAGCCCGCGCCTACGGTGGCTGGAAATCGGGATCGGAATCCCGGCGGCGGCGGCGAGAGCGCCGTTGCCTGATGCGGTCGGCCTCCTCCTTAGCGAGCATTACTGCTTCGCAGAAGTCGGCGACCGCCTGCCACTCCTCCTCGCTCCGGACCATGGCCTCGACCAAGGCCCGGTGCGAGAGGTCTCCGCCGCCGATCACCCCCACGAGGGCACGGCGATGCTCCGCCCAAGCAGGGCACACCGCGATTGTGTGCTCCACCGTGTCCTCCGGGCGTTCCGCACAGTGGCGACACCCGGGCGTCACTTCCGCTTTAATTCGGAACAGGAACCTCCCGAACTTGCCATTTCCGGTGAGGACCTGTGTCCTCCACATTGAGAGCACGACCATTCTAGACCTTTCGAACAGCAATGCGTTTTAATTATTACGTGCTACTCTTTATTTTCTCGGAGATATGGCGGGTTCACGTTTAATGGCGTAACAGTGCCCCCCTCTTAGTCATGCTCGTCCCGAGCATTATTAGATCCGTGATACGGCGCCAATCTATCCACATGGACAACCTTGGGTTTCCCTCTTAGCCCTTTCTTGATGCGGTAGGTCACGTCATTAATCCTTTTTAACACGGTGTAAGGTCCCTCCCATCGAGCTTGGAGTTTCGGCGACTTCCCTTTCCGTCGAAGCGGGTTGTGAAGCCAGACCAGTGTACCTTCCTCAAATCCCTTGGCATTGGCATTACGGTCGTATCTAGTTTTCATTTTTACGCTGGTGTTCATGCTATTCTCACGAACTCGTTTATGCACTTCGTCCAATTGATCTTGAAGGTCACTTACGTAGTCCGTAACTGGCTTAGTCTTGTCAGGTGGCACGCCAGTTATGGCATCGACTGGAAGTCTCATCTCCCTGCCGAAATTCACTCTTGCTGGGGTATGTCTTATTTTATTTTATTTTATTTTATTTGGGAAAAAAAACGATATTACATTATATATTCACTTATCAAATATGTATACAAAACCAAATCAATGTAATAACAACAACATTTTCCACATATTAGCTTAAAGATTTGCTATGATGAGAACTTCTCGGTGAGCTAGGTATTATTAGAAGAAACACTCGTATGTAGTTACAAATTTGCTACCGCAAAAAAAAAAAAAAAATATTATAAGTTATTCAGTGCACTAATAACTTTACGTCGAAAAGTATTTCTATTAAGCATAAATATATCTATTTCTATGAAATGTTCATTATAAATTTGCGTGAGACGCCGAAGTGGTGCACGCTTACCTGCGTTTGTTCGGTGTGACGCCTGGGCAAACAAACGGTAATCGCGCACCCCTCGACGGTGGATTGATCTAGGAACTACAAGCTTTATCTCATTATTAAGGTCTATACAATTTAACTTATTATGAAGAAGGTCGTGCAGTGTCATTACTTGCAGAAGCATTCGTCTCTTCTCGAGTGATTGTAAATTATATTTTACTAAAAGATCTTCGTAAGGTAAGCGTGTACGTTGGCATCTGAATTGCATAGTTCGTAAGAATTTCCGTTGTACTCTTTCAATGGCTATTTTGTATTTATTGTAAAACGGATCCCATATCAGGCAAGCATATTCAAGCTGAGAACGAATAAGTGAGCGATACAGTTGCAAAAATGTACAAGGGCGCCTAAAGTCTATAGCTGTTCTGATAACAAAGCCGTACATTTTAAACGCTCTGGTTATGATGTTTTCTATGTGTAGATCCAGTTGTAATTTACAGTCAAACAGTATTCCCAGATCTCTAAGGTTCGTCACCCTACTTAGTAAAGTATTACATAAGGTATAATCATATTTTATTACAGTTTTGTTTTTAGTAAAGCTGATGATTTGGCATTTAGGTATACTTAAACTTAACTTATTAATTGAACAGTATTCAGAGAGTCGGTTAAGATCACTCTGAAGTTCTGAACAGTCATTAACATTTTTTATGGTTTTGTATAATTTTAAATCGTCAGCATATAAAAGAAAATTGGTGTATTTAAAACATGAATTTATATCGTTTATAAATATAACAAAAAGCAGGGGTCCTAATATAGAGCCCTGAGGAATACCGGAGGACATCCCAGCTCTTCCCGACTTGTACCCATTAATCACGACTATCAGGTTGCGATTGGTAATATATGAGCAAAACCACCGCAAAAGGTTACCCCTAATTCCATTGAACGCTATTTTATTGAGAAGGATTTCATGGTCCACTCTATCAAATACCTTCTGAAAATCCGTATAGACAGCATCCACCTGAACTCCTCTGTCGATGCTATGGAAGAGGAAATTAGAATAAAGTGCCAAGTTCGTCATAGTGGATTTTTGTTTTACGAAGCCGTGTTGTTCAGGTATGATATAATTATGAATGAAAGGGTAGATGGCATTATGAACAAGTTTCTCGAAGAGTTTTGATATTGCACTGATGATAGAAATTGGACGATAATTTGTGACGTCATGTTTTGAACCACTTTTATGAATTGGGACAATGTAGGCACATTTCCAAATGTCTGGAAAGAAACCCTCGGTGATGCACTTGTTAAATATAATATGTAATGGTTCGCAAATTGATTCAGCAGTGCGCTTGAGAAATACTGCTGGCAGTCCATCTGGTCCTGAGCCCTTGGAGAGGTCTAATTTTTTTAATTCTCTTTTAATAACACTTATTTCAAAATAAATATGGTGTAGTAATTCACACTGATCCGAATAATTATTAGGTGGTGACCATTGGGACTCTAAGGTAGAGGGCTGGTAAACGGACTGAAAAAATGAGGAAAACAGATTGCAGATAGTTTCGGGATCTTGAGAGGTTTGATTTTTATATGACATACTTGACGGTATACCCGGCTTGGTTTTTTTGTTAGATACATAAGACCAAAAATGTTTTGTGTTTTTAGGAATAGAATCCTCTACCGAATTAATATACTTATGGTAACATTTTGTAGCCTCACTTTTAAAACGGGTTGTGTATAGTGAAAAGATTTCATAATTCGAGTCATTTTTATATGCTTTCCATTTAATCCAAGCTTTACGTTTGTTTTTAAATATGTGTATGAGAGACAGGCTAAACCAAACTGGGTATCGTGCTGGTTTAGTTTTTGAAAGTGGCACATTTTTCTTGACAATATCGTAAATAGTTTCATAGAATAAGTTAACCGCATTATCTGCGGAAAGTTGGTCAAGTATCATGTTCCAAGAGACCTCCATCAACTCCTTATTTAAAAGATCATAATTTGCCTTAAAGAAATTAGGTTTTTTAACGAGGTTACGGTTCATTGTGGTAACGTTCGATGTGAAAGGAATTATAATATAAAATGGAGGATGATGAACGTCAATTGGAACAGAAACAGAGTCCTGCGGTTGCAACACGGAGCAGTCAGTTATGTTTGTGATGCATAAGTCCAAAATTCTGCCGTTCAAATTTCTAATTACATTATATTGAGAGGAATCGTGAAGAGTCATAAAGCCTCGCAACCCATCACAAACTGATGACACTCCCATACAAACAAGAGCAGAAGAGTCCGCTTGGTGTTGCCAATCAGCTTCAGGAATATTGTAATCCCCAACGAGAATATGGTTGGTTATACTGTTCTCTCTTATGACTTCATTTAACACCTCAAAATACAAATTATAAACCGCTATGGGTGACCTATCCGGTATGTAAACTGCGCCAATTAAATAACCGCCCGTCAGTTCAGTACCCGGTAATTGGACAAGAACCAATTCCGCAAACCTTGCCAATGGTGTAAGCAATGGTACAGAGAAACGATACGGTTTCAGACACTTCATGACTGCCACTAAAACCCCACCCCCATCACATTTTTGCGTCAATTTTAGGTCTCTATCACATCTGTAAACAATATATCGCTGGTCTATGAATTCGTCATCGTATATGCTACTGTTTAGCCAGGTTTCCGTCAAAATGATTATATCATACGAATTGGACATTATATTAAAGAATATTGTTTTCAGCTTTGTACGCATGCCACGACAGTTTTGATAATAAACCGTTAAATTATTTATATTGTAATTAGCCATGACTTATGGAACAATTAATGACCTGTATTAGTTTAAAGTATTGTAATGCCAACGACCACGTCAATAATCTTGAGTAGATATATAAAAATACTGTATTTATGGTATGCTTCTGCAAATTTCCGACAAGCAATATAATAAAATATGTTAAAGGAGTGTAAATGAGTGAAGAGTAATCACATAAGTTAACACAAAAAGCAAAAGAAATGTAGGGGTTTTCAAATTTACATAGAGGGGCTAGTTTTAGTAGTTTTAGCCTTAATTTTCTCAATGTCTTGGATCGTCCGAACAGCCAGCACAGCGGAGTTTTCAAACTGTCTGACGAGAATTGTAGAATGTTTAGTCCACACAAATTTGTATCCTTCACGATTTGCTGCTTCCCGGGCCTTACGAAAAAGCTGCTTATTTCGAAGCGTAAGGTGTTCGTTTACGAAGACTTTATGTGAGGTGCCTGTTATTCCTAGTTGTTCAGAAGACAGTCCCTTCTTTAGTCTGTAGGCGCTGATTATATTGTCACGTAGAATTCTTGTTGTAAATTTCGCAACGATATTCTTAGGCTTGTTATTTTGCGTAGCGTGAGGAACACGGTGTATAGAGACAACATCTTCTTTCTTGATATTGTATCCAATCTGCTTACCCAAACTTTCGAGCAAGTCAACAAGATTCTCATTCCGTCTTTCAGGTATGTTGGAGATTTCTATGTTGCACTGTCTTGCTTGCTGCTCTAACAAGTCGATTTTCAACTCTAAGTCCAAGAAAGATTTCTCGCACCGGATATCCATTTGCGCGGTCATATCATCCACGCATTTTTTGAGGTCATTATACTGGTCGGTCATGAACTGATTTGATTCCTTTAGGTCGGAAACTTCCAGTGACAAACTTGCGCACTTTGTCCCAATTTTTGACTGCTCGGCAAGTAAAGATCCAAGCTCTTTTTTAATTTCAATTTTGTACTGATCAAGGTCGCTTCTTATGTTATTGATATTCTGATTAATTTGTTCGAAATTATTATTCATATCCTGACGCCAGTCCTTAAATGTTTGCAATAATTCAGATTTAAAAGTATTAAACATTTCTAAAGTCTCATTTTCCGGAGTTTTAAGTTTCCTACTAGTGGTATTCTTAGAGGATTCCGTTGTTGAAGGGTTAGATGAGCTCTGTTTGTTTGGTGAACGTAACATTATAATGCTCCAACTGGTGTGTAATCGTTTCAAACAATAGGTTATTTTATTGGTAAAGTTGTAGATTATAAGATAACTATTAGAAAGAAGAAACTATTAGAATTTTAGTTCAACATTCAGCGACTACGATACAGGCAAATTCGAACAAATACGTAGATAGTGGTCGATAATTTCACGTCGCAGCGCTCACTGTCCGTGGCTTAGTGGTTACGTGTGCGACTTGAAAGTCGTTCGGCACGGAGTGGTCGATGGTTCGATCCCCGCCAGCCGCTCTCAGTTTTTCTAATGTTTCTTCAAATTCAAATATGAGTTTAAATTCAATAAAGCACTTACAAGTTGTGTTTCGGTGCACGTCCGTGCGGAATGAGACGGAGATACAAAATCCAATATGGACGCCGTCGTATATGGTGATCCTCACAAGATAGTAAGAGAGGGTCCGATGTTCTCCAAAATGCACACTCAAAAACCAATCAATTGTCCCGTGCTATCATGCACTGCCGATCGGTAAGACATCAGAAATAGTGGAATATACCGGTCCCAGTCCTTCTGATGGTCATCGACAACCTTAGCCAGGTGATTCTCCAGGGTTTGGTTAAACCTTTCCACCATTCCGACCGACTGAGGGTGCGCAGGTGTGGTGCGTGTCTTATAAATTCCCAGAAGAGTACACATTTCCTGGAACAGCGCAGATTCGAAGTTACGGCCTTGATCGGAATGGATTTCCAAAGGTGCGCCATACCGACATACTACTTCTTCGACCACCTTCTTCGCCACTGTCGTCGCTTCCTGATTGGGTATGGCGAAGACTTCGGGCCACTTTGTGAAATAGTCCTGGATCACCACTCTGTACTTGTTTCCGTCATTTGTAACTGGAAAAGGTCCAGCGACGTCGATAGCGATGCGTTCCCATGGGGCTCCCACATTGTACAGCTGAAGCCTGCCCCTGCTCCTAGTCTGTGGTCCTTTCACAGATGCGCACGCTGTACATTTCCGACACCATTGCTCTATGTCATCTCTACAATTGAGCCAGTAATACCGCTGTCTCACTTTCAGTAGAGTTTTCTTGATGCCCAGGTGTCCTCCAGAAGCACCATCGTGTATTTCCTGTAGCAGGGGGACTACTTCACATCGTGGTACTATCACTTGTGTGGTCACCTCCTTGCCATCGTTCGATTCCCATTTCCTACAAAGCACATCATTTTCTAGGACTAAACTGTCCCACTGTGCCCAGTAGCTCTTAGTTACGGGACTGTGTGACGATACTTCACTCCACTGGGGCCTAGTTCCGCTACGCTTCCAGTCCAGTATAGGTCGAATATCGTCATCTTCTTCCTGGGACTTCTTGAAGTTGCCTTCAGCCCTAATTAAATTAACGTGTTCTCGGGCTTCATTCTGCTGGCAGTGTCTGCAGTCATCATTACATGGACGTCGCGACAGGGCGTCAGCATTGTTATGCCCTTTTCCACTACGATGTTCCGTCACAAAGTTAAACTCCTGCAGCTGCTCGAGCCATCTTGCAACTTGGCCCTCAGGGTTTTTAAATTGTAAAAGCCATTTCAATGCAGCATGATCCGTCCTCAACGTAAATTGTCTTCCTATGAGGTACTTGTGGAAATGCTGCAAGGTTTTAACCACAGCCAGCAGTTCTCGTCGAGTCACGCAGTAGTTTCTTTCTGGCTTTGAAAGTGCCTTACTGAAGTAAGCGATTACGACCTGTCTGTCACCTTGCACCTGTGACAACACTCCACCAATTCCCGTGTTGCTGGCATCGGTATCAACGACAAATCTTCCGTCTCTGCTCGGGTACCCCAGTATAGGCGCTTCACACAACCGTTCTTTTAGCTCGTTGAATGCTGACTCACAGTCGTCGTTCCAGATAAAATCTCGTTTATCCTCAGTCAGCTGATGTAGAGGTTTTGCAATGTCCGAAAAATTCTTGACAAACCGCCTGTAGTATGTGCATAACCCTAGAAATGCACGTACTTCCGTTTTGTTCTTTGGAACCGGCCACTGTTGGACTGCCTTTATCTTCTCAGGGTCGGTTCTCACCCCGTCAGCGGAAATAACATGTCCTAGGTAGCTGACCTCCTTCTTGAACAGGGCGCACTTCTTTGGGCTTAGTTTTAGGTTAGCCCCTCGTATCCTGGTAAACACTTTCTCCATATTCCTCAGGTTTTCCTTAAAAGTGCGACCCATTATAATGACGTCATCCAAATATACCAGACAGACGTCACCAAGAAGGCCCACCATGACTCTCTCCATGAGGCGTTCAAACGTCGCTGGAGCGTTGCATAACCCAAAAGGCATGACGTTAAATTGCCACAGGCCGCTGCCAATACCCGTACTGAACGCTGTCTTTTCTTTATCTTTCTCGCTGATTTCCACTTGCCAGTAGCCACTTTTCAAATCAATGGTCGAAAACCACTTCATGCCACTGAGCATATCCAGCGTATCGTCTATCCTTGGTAAGGGATAACTGTCCTTCTTCGTCACATTATTCAGCATTCTGTAGTCCACACAAAATCTGGTGCTGCCGTCCTTCTTCTTCACCAGAACGACTGGAGAAGACCATGGACTCGTAGAAGGCTCAATTATTCCGCTATCAGCCATGTCCTTTACCATTTCTGCTACCTCAGATTCCTTAGCCCAGGGTATGCGGCGCGGTCTCTGTTTAATCGGTCTAGCATCACCTGTATCTATCTCATGCTTGACGAGACCTGTTCTCCCGCAGTCTTTTCCCGTTGCAAAGATATCTCGAAACCGTAGCAGAAATTCCCTGGCTTGCTGCAATTCCGAAGGCGATAAATTGCTCTTAGAATTTTCCAGAAGTTGCTGGATGTGTTCCGTTTCAACTTTGGTCGTGTCTTGCTTTGCTGGAGATGTGTTGAACACTATTTTTCTTCAGTTGGACCTCTTCTTTCCCAAGGTTCATAATCCTGACCTTGGATTTCCCTTTCGTCATAACTAGTATCCTCGCGGTGATGAGCTCCGGGTGCCGGCCAATATCTTCAACCAAAACACATCTTGTTTGCCTGATTTTCTTGGGAAACTTTACTTCGACTAAGGTTTCTGTTCTCGGAGCCAGTGTAGTATTATTTAAACAATAGAGGTTGCATGACTTAATTCCCCGCAGGAAGACTTCTTGATCTGGGAATTTCAATACTCCCCTGTCGATATCTAAAATACATCGATTATTCCGCAAGAAGTCGAGACCCAGTATGCAGTCGTCGGTAATATTCGCAATTAACGCAGGATGGATATAGACTTGATCACCGATTTTGAACTCGATTTCTGTAACACCGAGGACGGAGACTGACTGGCCGGTTGCTGTCTGAAGTCGGCAGGATGGAGACTCTTTTTGCCATGAGATGGTTCGTTTCAGCAACTCCGGTCTTACAATGGTTCGCGACGCCCCGGTGTCAACGGTAAAATTGCAGGCACGATGATTCAGCGTTCCTTCGATGATCAAACTATTTCCGTTGTGAACTTGATTGATGGTGATGGTTGGGGCTGTGGCCCTGGCGACATTAAGTTTTATCGGCTTCTCGTTGACTTGAGTTCCGGAGTCCACACTTTCCCTCTTTTCCTTAGGACAATCGTTGCGAATGTGCCCTTTTTCTCTGCACCCGTAACACGTTGGAATATAGCGGGACTGTGCTGAAGAAAAAGCCACCACTTCTCGGTGACGTGGTCGCGCTGAAGGCGAGACCACCACTTCCCTAACTCTATGCGTACGTGAATCTTTTCGTACGGCTTCTACTTCCAAAGCGTGAGCTATCGCACTCTTCAGTGTTTGGTGGTGTCCGAGTCGCACCGTAGCCCTTACTTCTGTATCCCGTAGACCGTCGATGAATGCTTGCACCAAATTAACTTCCACCGTCTCTGGTGTCATCGACCTGTACGCACGCCGGACCAGCCGTTCAACCTCAACTCCCCATTGCTGGAGGCTCTCGTTCGACCTCTGCGTTCTCTCGCGAAGCTGCGCGCGGAAAACGTGCTCGAGGTGCTTGTCTCCATAGCGAGTGTCTAATCCCTCCATGAGACGCTCCAACGTCCTGCTGTTCGAAGGAAGGTTCTCTAGGATCAGCATAGCGTCCCCTCGTAGAGCCAAAGTTAATGCCGCAAAAGACTGCTTATCATCCCAGCGATTTGTTTCGACCAATGTCTCGAATTGGTACTTAAATGCCGTCCAGGAAGACGTGCCATCAAAACGCGGCACATCAAATTTTGCGGCGGATGCACAAGGAGTGTGCAATGGTGAGCCGACAACAACGGGTTCGCGTGCTTCGAGCTTGACGATTTTTTTGTTGATGTCCAGCAGGCGATCTTCGTGGCCATCAATTCTTGTTTCGAGGTTATCAGCTCGGGTGGAAACCTCCTTGACCTCCAAGGTGAGATTCTTTACCTTCTCGCCCAACGTGACGAGGCCGTGGTCGATTTTATCGAGGATCAGGTTCTGCTTAGCCTCCTGATCACGGCGAGCGGTTTCCTGTTCGCGGCGAGCTTCTTCCTGGTTAGCTGCGATTAGGTCCTGAAGCTTACGCTGGTTAGTTTCCTGTTCGCGGCGGGCTTCTTCCTGGTTAGCCGCGATTAGGTCCTGGAGCTTGCGCTGGTTAGCCTCTTGTTCGCGGCGGGCAGCTTCCATGCTAGCTTGCATGGCGGCCAACATCGCAGCGAGGCTCATTTCCGAGGCTGGTCCCGTTGTCGTCTCAGCAGCTGTTGTTGCTCCCATACCAGCCTGATCTTCCTCCTCCATACGATGACGCGCAGCATCCATCTCCATTTGCCTCCTTGTTCGTGGTCGCTGTTCGTCGTCCCTCGGTGTTAATGGCATTTCACTTCTGACACCAGTTGTTACGTACGTGGGTAATCAAATGCCGATTTACTAAGAGACAACTTTATTCACCACTAACAATAACAAAATAGTCCAGTCAACAATAATCCGAATCGCAATTAACACTAGAGTACCGTTACACTATCGCTTAGGTCGTTAAGTAAAATCACTTCAAGTACTAGGGTAGTTCGCTCTTGATCGCAGTCGAAATCACAACTGACTCGCTTCCGGTCGGGGGCTCGTATTTATATGCGGAGCCAAGAAAATTCTAGATACCGACATCCCACGAACGATCCAGAATTCCAGAACAATTGAATCGCTTCTCGAAGTCATAAATCATTTTTATTGCTCGTGGTAATAAGAGTCACTTTCATGCGAATTTCGACTCTATTGTTAACGTCGGAGAGTACCATTTCCTATAAATACCTAACTACTACTTGTAAGTACTTTGTGGATGTTTCGAGATTTTTCTAAGTCTGGATACGCACAACCATTCTAGACCTTTCGAACAGCAATGCGTTTTAATTATTACGTGCTACTCTTTATATTCTCGGAGATATGGCGGGTTCACGTTTAATGGCGTAACAATACATTGGTGATCACTCAATTGTTCCCAGCTTTTACAGCTGTGTGCTCGAAACAAGAGTGCTTATTTCGAGCCATTAAAAGCTGTCCCTCGACTCGGGTAGCCAACGTAGCCCAGTAGGGATGTTCCGATACCTCCAAAGTATCGATACTTACTCATATCAGTAGTACTCAAATCATTTTTCTGTACTATTCATACGAGTACTCTTAAAGTACTTACCGGTACTTTTTGATACTGATACTTTTAGTATGTTTTTTTTTAAGCTATTGCATAGCTTCTATCGCGGGCCTTGAGCATGGAGACCAAATCCAGAAATTCCGTAACGAAAATAACCTAACACCCCCCACTCATATGTTTTTTGAGCGTGGTGACCGATAAGAAAACAAATGAGTGAACAATCAATCAAAATTCAATTCAACGTGTGAAAGTGTAACTTCAATTAATATCAAAGAAAAAAAAAACAAAGGAAAAAAATACTACATAAATAAAATAAACAAATAATTATAATTGCATAAGTTGATAAAAATGCTATGCAATAGCTTTACCGCGGCAGTCCCCGAGTGCCACACGTCTTTTTTAGGTTTTAACTAATATGTAATGCTTTTTTTTTTTTTTTTTTTTTTATGGTGGGAAAAAATCATGCATTGACATCCCCCGCTCTTGGGCGGAGCGGGAGATAGTGTCAGACTCTTACTGACTAAAAGACCCACCCCGTTCCTTCTAGCCTTCATACCGGGGCTCGAGCGCCCTTTCGGATAACCCTGGCCCCAGTAGGCTTCGACCCGGCTGGGTCCCTGCTGTTGCTGACAACTCCTTGAGGCGCGCGGGAACAGTGCGCGCCGTCGACGACTTGGGCTTGGTCCGGACAGTTACCGGACTGCCGGACAGCGAACTACCCATTGCTCACTGTCCGCAAGCCCGCGCCTACGGTGGCCGGAAATCGGGATCAGAATCCCGGCGGCGGCGGCGGCGGCGATAACGCCGTTGCCTGATGCGTTCGGCCTCCTCCTTTGCGAGCATTACTGCTTCGCAGAAGTCGGCGACCGCCTGCCACTCCTCCTCGCTCCGGACCATGGCCTCAACCAAGGCCCGGCGCGAGAGGTCTCCGCCGCCGATCGCCCCCACGAGGGCACGGCGATGCTCCGCCCAAGCAGGGCACACCTCGACTGTGTGCTCCACCGTGTCCTCCGGGCATTCCGCACAGTGGCGACACCCGGGCGTCACTTCCGCACGAATCCGGTGCAGGAAACTCCCGAACGAACCATGTCCGGTAAGGACCTGCGTCATGCGGAAGGTAAGGACGCCGTGAGGTCTTTCCAGCCACGCCTCAAAGAGGGGACTTACCGCCACGACTGTAATATGTAATGCTAAACAACAATAATTTTGGCAATTTAAAAGTATAATGTTTAATAAAATTATCTTTTTATTTATGTATTTATTATTATGTTTATTTAAACTAAAACTTGACCGCACAAAAACAGTAACTGCTCTAAGTATTTTGAAGATAATCTGTTTCTTATATGAGGAAATGTTGATCTGATTTAAAAAAAAAGCACTCGTTTGGAACCGATTTTTTTTTTTTTTTGTTAGCCTGTTCTGTCCCACTCCTGGGCAAAGGCCCCCCTCCACTCCTTCCATCTTTCGCGCACCCAGGCTTCTTCTTGCCAATTTTGGTGGAATCTATCAAGTTCGAATAATCGAATGTTGAATATTAAATCTTAATATTATAAAAAGGAAAGATTTGTATTTTTGTATGTAATAAACTCAAAAACAACTGAGCCGATTTCAAAAATTCAAAAACAACTGAGCCGATTTCAAAAATTCTTACACCATTGGAAAGCTACATTCACCCTGAGTAACATAGGCTATATTTATTGCCCGTGCGAAGCCGGGACGGGCCGCTAGTGTTAAATATTCTTGTTCGGTGGAATCGATATTGCAACTACAATATTAAAGAGTTGGTTTTATGGTGGTGGCCTAGTGGTAACACTTCGACCTACGAGTTGTAGGTCGCGGGTTCAAACCCAGCCAGGCGCATTACATTTTGTAATTTATTTCATCACCATTGCCCTCCAAACGGTTAGAACCGAAAATTCGAAAAAATGCGACATCCACCAATCCGCACTGCACCCGCGTGTTGGATTACGGCCCATTCTCTCTCATAGAGAGGAGATCTGAGTCCCAGCAGAGGTAAAAATTGTCAAGATGATTTTCTTTCGATCTAATGCGTTTGAAAATTTTAAAATTACATTAATTCAATCCGGTTCGATTTGATACTAAGTACTTTTATTTTGATGCCGAGTAAGTATCGCAAGATTTATTCGATGTTACTAGTACTTCGTATCGAAACAAAAGTATCGAGTACTGGTATTTACTAGTACCGCAATATCACTACCCATCTGTAAATAATCCACAAAAGCTTTTAAGCTGTGTTAATAAAAATGCCTTTTACACTTTTTGTTGTTCGTAAAATAATATGTTTAATGGATTATTCGTGTCAATATGTTTTGGGAATAAAATAAACTGATATATGTTTGAGTGGATTTAAACTGGTTGTATTTTTTTTAAATTATGATTGATATATCTCTTCAGGGCCCCAAGTCTGCTATTTTTATAAATTCGTCATTCCAACACGATCCAATTGTCATTTTGCTAAAAGTTTGTAATCTGCTAATTCACAATGATCGATCATTGATCGGTCAATGGTCTTGTAATAGAATTGTGGTAGAATGATAATTTCGAGCATATTAAAACCAATAACTGCACAATAACGTTCTAATGGTAAAACACTGATCAAATAAACTGTCAAAGTTTTAGCAGATTACCGCAAACTTCAAATATTCATTTGTCAATATGTACGAGATTACCATTCTATGTCACTTCTTTCAATGGAGTGTCAGTGGTTGGCCATTGGAAAGTCATAATGACGCCATTATATTAGTAGATTACCAAACTTGTCAAAATAGACAATTATGACATCAATGATAGACCATTCTGACACTATTGTAATAGCAGACTTGAGGCCCTGATGGTTAGCAATGATGTGCTCGACGATGAAACTCGCTTGCCAAAAAGTAACCTATTTGATCCTGACTTAGACTTCTAGGTTGTAGAAAACAAATCCTTAGATGTACGCACAATGAACGTGTTCGTAAAACATTTTTACGTGTATTTCAATGAATATTTTCAAGTTTTCAATATTCGTAGCACGCGCTACGGCGGCCGCGTAGCAAGTGCTACGACGGATCGCGTAGCAAAGTGATTCGATTCGGATTTGTAACTATTGTGATTTACTCACTCTAAAAATAGTACGCAGCCTTAAGGTTCATTTTTACCCGATTACGGTAAAACCAAAAGAAGAATAATTTTATAACTAACCTTATAGCTTCTAAACTTCTTTAATTTGACACATGCTTTCAATGTTCTACCTTCGTTGAGAAATCATCTTGAAATTCCGTTGGTTATACTCGTGGGAGTTATGACATCACACTAACACGCCATTTATTATTATATTTTAAATACTAGGACCTGCTTTACTGACTCAATATAAATAAATATTATCAAAATGTCAATGTCAAAGAATGACACTCAGTACCAATTACCTAAATATATGATTAACCTTTTGAATACCATAATTAAAGACATAATAGATAGTCTGAGAGAGCGAATGCCAGCGTTTGCTTGGGATTTAATTAATTAATGGTATATGACCGCACCACATGGTCAAAACCGTCAACAGCGCTTTATTTTGTGCAGTTTATTCCATCACCACTGCTCTCAAAACAGTTTTTTTTTATTTGTTTTTTATCTGTTATAAACTAGTATTTGACTGCGATCCCGCCTGATGGTAAGCAGTGATGCAATCGTTGATGGCGAGGCGCACTAGTTTATTTAGAGCCTATTCACTCTAGCCTTAAAGACACCTAAATTATAATCAGACGGGAAGACCGCAGCAGGCAAACTGTTCCAGTCCTTCGATGTACGCGGTATAAATGACGAGGTGAAACGCTTAGTCCGGACCATAGATGTTTCAACAACGTAAGGGTGGATACTCGCCGTGCGTCGGTTTGTCCGATGGTAGAAATGAGATGTCAGTGAACAGTGAAGAAAAACATCGTGAGGAAAGCGGCATGTCCTAGAACCACACATTCAAAGTCATGTAACATCCAATGACCCGCACTGGGCTCGCGTGACTGATAACGGACCATTTCCCCTTATAGAAATTAATCCTGAGAACTAGCAGTCGGGACGTCATAGTGCTGGTTATCTTTAACCATAATAACATATAGGAAATCTCATGGGAAGAGCCCATGGCTCAGCAAAAGCTCTTTTGCTCCTTTCATGTACATCACCATTCCAGCCAAAATACTTCCACTATTGAAAATAAGCCCCCAGGATTCGCCAAAAGCACCAGTTCTGTGCGAATTGCTTCAATCAGATTTCGGTGACCCCCATCAGGTTTATTGGTCCGATTTGCGAGAGGTCTTCCAACGCTGTGTTTTCCAATACGACGAGTTAAGGCTTATAGTTCCTTGAACCATCTGGCCGAAATTAAATGGACCCAACTCTCATACCCGCCTAAGCGGCAGAACGCGTATCTGTGCATTAAATTGCGGCTAGCTGCGCCCGGATAGTGCGCGGCTGAACTTTAAATCCATTTTCTTTGCGTAATATTGATTGATTTACATATGCTATGTTCACTTTAAAGAATATTTAACCACCAATTTTTATAAGTAAAAATATTTCTAAAGACCCGAGCCGTTTCGAAAGAGTAGGGAAAAGTTGCGAAATTGTTAAATAATTTTTTTAGACAAATTTTGTACGAAAAAATCAAATGTTGATAATGTTGTTCATGAATCTATAATAAACATATATTTTTTTCAAACCTATTAACCAGGCCGTTACCGAGAAGTAGACTTCAGAAAGTCACTGTTTTATGGCACTTTTCGGGCGCTTGGGCCTTTAATTATCAGACCCTATCAACCGTCGGTCCCGCAAGCAATATGCCCTGTCCACTGCCACTTAAGTTCGGCAATATTATTTTTAGTATATGCGAAATCTGAATATAGTTTGTTCAGAATCAGTAACTGAATCGATTCCAATAATTTAAAATAATGTTAGAATTTTTTCCAAAAATATTTTAAAAAGGTCACAAATTGGACACCACCGACACTAAAACAACACAGGTCACGGCAGGTTGTAGTGTACAGTAGACACCAGAAAAAAACAACCCCTCAGTCGCTCGGAAGTCCCGCTAACCATGTATTTGTGCGAACAACCAGGTGGCATAACAACCTTATAACTTTGAGATTTTTCATGATACAGTTATGACACTTTGTATATAGATTCTTTACATAGAAATACTGGACACTTGTTTCGAGTTAATAAAATTAATGTTGTATACATATAGGTAACCTTGCTTCTCCTGCGCACATCTTCATTCCTGATTCGATCATACAAGGCACGTTCACACACAACAAACCCAAACATAATAGGTATATTAACTTCGAGACAATTTCGCAGTTAATGAAGCCCGTAGTCGTCGGACAATCCGATTTACTCTCGAATATACTTAGGGGAGGAAGGAGGTAACCCCCCAACCCTTTCAAGCCCTCTTAACTTACTTAGAAGCTGAATTCCCTGGATATTCCATCGGCATGTCACGACACGACAATCTAAAAATAATTACGACATAGACACGTTGCGACTGGCATGGGTACGTACCGGCTTAAACCGGCGTAATCCGGTTATCTCCGGTCGTCTCCGGTTTAACAATAACCCGTGTAAACTGGTTATGTGTTTGACGACAGCGACGTCATAGAATTTATTCAATGGACTCCGCGGACTATGTTTTCTAATGTGATCTTTTTTCTACCATTTTTATCTGACTTCTGATAAACGGGATGAGTGGCGTATTTTTTTTCCAGATGGTAACCCGTGTTTTTTTATACTTTGCAGTCATTATTTCAAGGCTTTTGTCTTTGATTGGGATATCATCAAATGAACTCTCCCGCTCTGAGTGGAGTGAGAGGGAGTGTCAGTCTTTTCATGATTTAAACCCACCCGTGTTCCTTCAGATGCCCTTTGCGGTCGATCACTACGATTCTATAGTCCTAGGAAGTTTCTATGTCGCACGGTGTCTATTCAACCCCTTTACATTTAACTAGCTATGCCCCATGATTTTACCGGCTTCCTTGGTTACTGCTCCACTCCCGTTGGTCGTAGCGTGATGTGTTATATCCTATAACTTTCTTCGATAGTTTGGTTATCCAACACTAAAAGATTTTTTCAATGCAACCAGTTTTTTAGGGTTCCGTAGCCAAATGGCAAAAAACGGAACCCTTATAGATTCGTCATGTCTGTCTGTCTGTCTGTCTGTCTGTCTGTCCGTCTGTCCGTCCGTATGTCACAGCCACTTTTTTCCGAAACTATAAGAGCTATACTGTTGAAACTTTGTAAGTAGATGTATTATGTGAACCGCATTAAGATTTTCACACAAAAATAGAAAAAAAGCAATAAATTTTGGGGGTCCCCATACTTAGAACTGAAACTCAAAAATTTTTTTTTTCATCAAACCCATGCGTGTGGGGTATCTATGAATAGGTCTTCAAAAATGATACTGAGGTTTCTAAAATCATTTTTTTCTAAACTGAATAGTTTGCGCGAGAGACACTTCCAAAGTGGTAAAATGTGTGTCCCCTCTAACTTCTAAAATAAGAGAATGATAAAACTAAAAAAAATATATGATGTACATTACTATAAAAACTGCCAACGAAAATTGGTTTGAACGAAATCTAGTAAGTAGTTTTTTTTTAATGCGTCATAAATCGAAAAAAATACACTATTATTAAAACATCGATCAAAGTTACAACACATTACAAGAACTTTTATATTATGTTACTTGCTGCTACGGAACCCTTCATAGGCGAGTCCAACTCGCACTTGGCCGGTTTTTTTTAATTATTATTGATTGGCTCGCACTTGACAACTTTTTTTTAACCTGACTATATCTTACCTGATGGTAAGCGATGATGTGGTTGAAGGTGAAGCACGCTTACTAAGAAATAACCTTTTCTTTTCCCTCTTGACTTAAAGATCCCCAGATTGTAGCTCTCAGAAAACATAGACTGCGGCAGAGAATTCCACTTCTTACCTGTTCCTGAGATTTGCGCATTCAAACAAACAATCTCTTCAGCTTTATTATATACTAGCTTTTGCCCGCGGCTTCGCCCGCGTACATAAAAGACCTTCTCTCTTTCTCCCCCTTTTCTCACTTTTTTTATAAAAAAATTAGCCTATGTCCGTCTCCAGGGTACCAACTATCTCTTTACCAAAATTCATCAAAATCGGTTTTGCCATTTAGGCGTGAAGACGTAACAAACAAACTCACTTTCGCTTTTATAATATTATAGTAAGGACTAGTAAGGATAAATTCTTTTAATTGATGTAAACTAGTGCTTGACTGCGATTCCATCTGATGGTAAGCAGTGATGCAATCTCTGATGGTATATATATATTAAGTATAGATAAAGATTAACCTTATATTTTGTTGTTCCAGGTAAGCCAGTACACCAGCTATTTGCCAGTCGATCTGTCAACGTCAAAAAACCGGCCAAATTCCATTTGATCTCGTAAGTATAAGAACCGAAATCCTCTTCAACAAAAACGACTTACGTTTTACCGAATATTATTGAATTCTTCTTTTCAGCTCCTTCCAAAAATAGACACGTATTATATCATTGACCGCGAACAAAAGCCTAAAATACACCATTCATGACATTACTGTATCAAGATTGAAGCTGAAATCACGAAATATAAAACCAATACGATATTGCGAAGCCGTCATACATAATTGTTGTGAAAGCTTAACATTCCTATTCGTCATTCATAATTATAACAGGATGAAGATCGGAGTACCTTTTACATGAATGGACCAATTTTATCATTTAACCATTTTTGGAGGAATCCTTGAATAATGCTTGACGATTTTTTGTTTTAGCGCGATTTTTTTGAGTGAAGTTCTGTAGCTAATTTAATGAGTAACTACTTAAAAATATGAACCATTATTAATTTCCCGGGATTGCCACGCTTGCAGAAAATTTCAAAATGCAAAAAAAAACGCATCCCGCGTGTGTATTCCACTCATTACAATATATACTTGTATGAAGTAGACATGTGCGGGGGTTATGCATGCGGGTCAATCCTGCATGCGTAATCAAAACCGCACGATATTAAGAACACCCTAAATATTAGGGTACGAGCACAATTTAGCATGACATAGCACAATTTAATTCCGCCAAATTCTGTCCATCATCGGATCACTACACGTACTTGTTCCATTCTGACAGGACAGAATGGAACACAAAAACGTCATCTCTCAACAGCTTACATCAAATACTCTCTTCCTGAATGTTCGACGTCAAAGCGTCTATTGTCATTAGGAAGAGGTAAAGGCTGAGCTGATCCCTAATGTAAGCCGACAGCCACATTGAAGCTGCCAGTGGTGCCCACTGTAGACCGGACTTTTGGGTACTGCATCGACTGTATATCACTCGGATCAACTACACATACTTCCCAGGCACACTTACACACTTTATTCATAAGGGCCCACCATAGAATCTCATAAGGTACCCGGTCGTATGCCTTTTTGAGGTCAACGAATACTATGGGCAAGTTTTTATGCGCACCGCTGTATTAATTGCACAGCTTGAGTATATCAAAATGGCATCCGTTGTACCAAAAATCTAAGATCTCTTTTAGTAAAAACAACTCAGTTTTATTAACTAATAATTACAAAATAAGTTCAAAAATTAAGAAATAAAAATCACAAACCGACATAAAATTAAAACGGTGAAATCACAAAATTAGGCGATGGACAGAGCAGCGGTCGACTACTTAGAGGTTAACACACACGCCGGTCGCCATTTGCATTCGTAATGTGTGTACCCAGCGCGTGGGTGGACCCTATCTGAATAGCTTCATCAAACCCACGCTTTTAGGGCACCAGCAGTATTGCAGGCGCTGTTGTATCTAATGGAGAGAAATTCGTGTTCGTGGCTTTTTAATGCGATGAATACAATGCCTTTTGTATTGAAGATAATAAAGTATTCTATGCCCTGCTCTGTTTCTCAACTGACTTGGTAGTGGGTGTTTTTGTTTCTATAATTTTATTCTTTATCTTTTTTTTTTCCACAAATAGACCGGTGTTATTTATTCAATTTTTTCCCCTATAGGTTGGATAGACGGCCTGATAAGGGTTGCAAGAATTAGACACGATCCATCTTATTGAGACGCATAAGACAGGTCATTGTGGCGACACTTGGGGAAGACCTATATCCAGCAGTAGAAGTATTTCGTCTGAAGTGATGATAATGAGTTTATTCTTGGTAGAGTTTTCAAGTAAGCTTTAATCGCTGCTTTTTTAACCTTCAAAAATTCAAACGGATTTTTTAAAGACAGTAAGCCTGTAACCGTTCTCTGATTTTTTTAAACGAACTTGTAATGCCTAAAACCATTCTCGTTTCTTATTACTGCTGCTACTGACAGTGGACAATTTAAAGGTATCTACAATTTAGTCTCTATTTCCATCCTACTTCACTACAAAGAACCTTTGCCAAATTCCCATCTATCTCCATTCGTAAATGCAGAAGTGCCAACTTTGAAACAAAAGGTGCAAATACCAACTGCAAAAGTGACCATTTCATTCTGTCGCCGAAATACCGCAAAATAGTCTGCTATACCAGTTTTTTTTCCGTTTTGTTTCCTGCATCGCAGCAATCTGTTTAGTAAACATTTAGCCGCTTCTTTGGCTGACTTATTGTCTGGACGCGGATTGCATTGAAGAGAAGCATCCAAAGTGTTTCTCTTCCTACTAGCTAATGAATCCTCAGTCTTGCGAATTCGATACTTCCAGATTCCAGCTTGCTTAGAGGCATTAACATGCTTGGATAACTTTTTCTTGTATTTTGCTCCCCTCTGGGAAATTGCTAAACCAGTGTTCCGCAAACTGCTAGACCAGTGATTAGATGGTGCCTCGGAAAAATAAGGTTATCACTTAAAATTAATAGACAAACGGAAGAAAAATGTACCTAGATCAACTTAAGAACTAGGTTCGAAATTCATACACCGTGGGTATTTTCAGAAACTTCTTTAAAACATTTCTGTCTATGTGTAAAAAATGAATACTTATCCTCCTCTTTCTAAGCATTTGCAACGTATTTCGCATTTGACGTAGGGTTTTGATCTCTTATCACAATAAAACTATAAAAAGGAAACGCCTCCAGTCGGACTGCCTTCTTTTTGCCGTGGGAAATCAACAAAATAACTTCGTGACGCCCTCTGTGTGTCAGACGTTTACTGCTAAAACCCAGCTTTGTCCTTCAGTTACCCTTTGCATTCCAGGACCACGGTAACTAGCTTTTTCATCACGTAATTAAATAATGTAATTAACATGTTATCTTCTTTATTAATTTCTTAAACATATAAATTAAACTTTTTAATATTTTTTTTAACAAAATCATACAAAAAAAAAACATTTCAAAATTAAAAAAAATAGTGGTCCGCCGGTTTCGAAAACATGGTCCAAGCTACCGGTGGTTAAGGCTCCAGAGACAGGAACCTCCTCACAATGCGAGCCTTATCCAGGAATACTGCCTGCTGTATCAGACCCTTGATCCAACCGTGCAACGACAGCTTCACTTCGAAGCTCTTGGCTATAAGGCCTTTGGCGGTCACGACAATTGAACCAATGATAGCCGAGTCTACATTCCACATGTCGATCACCTCATGTGCTAAGTTGAGATATTTGATTTGCTTTTCTTTCTCAGCTTTCACAAAGTTCTCGTCATGCGGGATGGTGACATCGACTATCATTGCGCGGCGCCCTAATCGGTCTATCACTACTATATTCAGCTTATTAATAATGTAACTATTTATTTGTGCTAATCAAATTCTGTTCAGTACAACAATGATTAATATAAAAAGTTGTTTTTGAAACTGATTTCGAGAAAGAGGTCAACCGTCGAATCCGACTCGGCTGGACAGCGTTCGGGAAGCTACGCGGTATCTTCTCATCCAACATACCACTATGTGTCAAGACGAAAGTCTATGACCAGTGTGTGTTGCCAGTGATGACATATGGATCCGAAACGTGGTCGCACATGATCGTTCAGTGGCGACACTTGGGGGAGGCCTATGTCCAACAGTGAACGTCTATCGATTGAAATGATAATGATGATGTTGTTTTTGGGGCCCGGTGACCTGACACAGTGTTTGTAAAGAACTTAGTTCAGGCACCAATCTTCCAAATATTTATTATAAAATTGTGTTTCTGGACTGTATAATTATTTTCTCTGTAATTTGTGGAAAAACGTAGCATGACAATTTACGTAGGATAGAATCTAAAGCTACAAATAGCCTTCATTTTAATGAATATTGGACTCAAAAGAAAAATACTCAGAATTTACTCTACTTAATAATCTTTTGATAGGTTAAAGTTCCTCGAATCAATTATAGTTCTTTTACAGTATTCCATCAGTAATTAGTATTCAGTTTTCTATGATATTAATATAAAAATAATTTGAAATGAGTGGAGGATTATTAATATAATTTTAGCATTCATTGAATTAGGTACATTTTTAGAGTTGTCACCCACTTTAATAGAAAGGTGAAAAATTTGTAGCCCACCAGTATCGAGAACAGGGTGATTAGATATTATTTCTTTACTTTTTGTTTATGTAACTTAAATCATGTGTCTAAGTTAAATACGTATATTTTGTTAGTACCTAGGAGGTACTTAATTATGTATCAAACTTGGCAGGTTAATTTAATTATATAAATAATAAATTTAGTTATTACGTGTAGCATGAAAACCTGCCAAGTTCAAATTTAACGATGATCAGGTTGTTGATGAAGATGATTATGATCGATTTTAAAGTGCATCTAAAATTGGCATTGGATTGGATTTCAACCCTGTTTAGGCGAACAATTAGCCGATAGGAACTTGGCCTCTTTTTAACAGGTTTGTTTTTAGTGATTTGTCATAAAATACGTTTCATCAAACAGACCGGTGAAGGTCGTTCTTAATCGTATCCTCTACTAATACAGGAACCCAGTGAATGGGTTACTTCTAGGTAAGCGCGCTCCGTCGTCGACCGCATTGTCGCTTTCCATCAGCCCTCCTAGCCAAGTTACAACCGTTTCGCTTGCGCCGAACGCTTCGAGTTGGCCGCGCCGCCAATTATTTTGTTCTGACCACGTGACTGAGCGTTGAGATGACGTCATACCCGTACATTTGAAGCTTTCTGCTAGCGTTAACGATTGCAGATTAGCAACTTGGCTAGGGGTAGTTAGCGGTAAAGGCGAACCTAACGAAAATAAATAAATAAAAAGAATATTAACATCTTGTGTGTGGCAACTTTAAAAAGATAAAATTCACCATTCGTACAGCCACTTTGAATCCCGTTGCAATCGATTATGTAGATAGAGGATCGTTTTCTCACAAAAAAACCACAGCCCAATTTGAAAACCAAACCTCACTATTCGCTCGCAGATCCCGGAAGTAAATTGGTTTTGGTATCTACTCTAATGAATATAGCTGGCAGTTATTGAAACCGCGCTCTCACTCGCTACATAATAGTCTTAATTGAAGTTTGCATTCCGACTTCACAAACTAATGCGATTGTTCAAAAATAGACAAGTACAGAAAAACGACACTATGTACCTTAAGGCGATTATTACACTGCCACGCATCACGCTGCATATTGCGTGTCAACGCACCTACGCGCGAACTTGCGGGAGTACACACCTGCATCATCGTGCGGGTTTTTACGCGCGTAGTTGCGTTTTGTGGATTCACGGCGGCTCTGACTCTGATATTTCACCCAAAATAAAGGCACTACGAGACCCAGTGTGCCATAGCTTGCGTCTCGCCCCCCATCCACGCGTGTGCGAATGTTTCTTCACTTGTAGGCGCTTAATCTGCAAGAACGCGCGTGGATGCATTTTCTGTGTGTTGGATTGTGCGTGTTTTCTATACAAACGAAGATATAGATACCGGCACGGATCTTGAGCGCTGGCTTCAAGTTGCGCAAAGTCAAGTATTCAGTCTCTTTAGTGGTATGAAGTGAGACGCAGGGGCGGGGAGTGTCAGTGATTGGCTCGCCGCGCCATCGCGTCAAAGACGTCACTCGTGATTCGTTCCCTGCGCTTGCTGCATGTATCTAACAACGACGAAGATTGGCTCGCCAATGTATGGAATGCGCAAAGCGATCCCCACTCTGACGACGAGGGCTCAAGATTCGCGCCGGTACCTATACTTACAAGCAACTGTAGGTATCGTCCACAAATAAAAAGCTAAAGTTCTCAATAACAGTTATATTTTAAATTGAAAGTTCACAATAAGCACAGAAGGGTAGAAAGCACAGAAACACAGTAGAATCAAGTTAGGCCGATAGGAGGACAGAATAGCACACTGAATAGAATTTAGACAGAAGAATTTTAGAGTACGAAATGAAGATTACAAATACGATAGATCGCGGCGGAGCGAATTAAAAATAAGCAGGCAAGCAAGCGAGCGCGGGAGTGCCTTGCGCGGTGGCGAACAAAGGACTGGTGTGCGGGCGCGCTGCCAAACCGAACGGCTCCCGGAGGCGACGAAGATGCCCGAAGATGCGCGAGCTCGCCGGTTACGTCATTCCTAACATATGTTGTGAGGTGTGGTGACTGAGCCAGTGAGCCGCTACAGTAGCCCCCCGGCGAGACCGTGACTACGGTCGATAGAAGTCCGGGAAGTGAACTCTCCTGCCGCTGCGAGTATGAACTGCCGGCTTGTCAGCTGGTGGAGATGACGTCTTACTTGGAGGTGAACAGGTCGGAGCTGTGGCTGTGTTATCGGTTTGCCTGTCTTGAGTGACGTATGCTGGTTTCAGGCGATCCAAAGATATGTTGGTGGCTTTACCTCGTACCTCAACTTCAAAGTACTTAGCCTTCCTGTCCAGTACTTTGTAGGGACCGGCGTATGGAGGCTCCAACGATTTCCTCACGTGGTCTTGCCTCACAAAAACGTGGGAACAGTATTGCAGGTCTTTGGGGATGTAAAAAGTGTCCTTTCTATGCCATGCAGTCGGTTTCGGAGACAAGCTGGCCATGTGTCTAGCAAGTCGAGTGGCGAAGCTGGTGATGTCTTCAACGGAGTGGTCATCTGATGGCGACAGGAACTGGCTTGGCAAACGCAGGGGCTCGCCGTATACCAATTCGGCTGAGGATGCTTGGATGTCATCTTTCCAGGAACTGCGTATGCCAAGCAGAACGATAGGCAAGATTTCTGTCCATTGTGTGTTGTTGTGACACATGATACCTGCTTTGAGTTGGCGATGAAACCTCTCCACCAAGCCGTTCGATGCAGGATGGTACGCTGTGGTGCGGAAGTGGCGTGCGCCGAGCAGAGATGCTAGGGCCTTGAACAGGCCGGACTCGAACTGCCGACCTCGATCTGTGGTGATTTGCGATGGGCAACCGAACCTCGATATCCACCCGGATACCAAGGCGGCCGCGCAGGTATCGGCAGTGATGTTCTTGAGCGGTATAGCCTCGGGCCATCGTGTGAACCGGTCAACGATGGTGAGGCAATATCTGTAATCTGAAGATGGTATTAGAGGCCCTACTAAGTCGAGATGGATGTGGGAAAATCTCGACGAGGTTGTGGGAAATTGAGAAAGAGGAGTAGATGTGTGACGGGTAATTTTACAGCGCTGGCAATGAAGACAGCATCTGCACCACTCTCTACAGTCCTTGCGAATCCCTGGCCACACAAATCGCTGCGTGATCAGTCGCACGGTAGCTGTACGCCCAGGGTGACTCAGACAATGAAGAGAATCGAAAACTTGCTTCCGGAGTTCAGGCGTAACGTAGGGTCTTGGTGGTTGAGTGGATACGTCACAATAGAGTTTGGTGTCTGAGCCTTCCTGAGTAATCATCTGCAGTTTCAGTGACGATCCTTTCTCTATAAGCGACTGAAGTTCTGGATCTGACTCTTGAGAGCGGGATAAAGCTTTATAATCAATTGTCGTTGTTACCTCTTCTATGCGCGACAAGGTGTCGGCAACGACATTTTCTGCTCCAGGTATGTATCGTATATCCGTAGTAAATTGTGATATGTAATCAAAGTACCTGTATTGACGTGGTGAGCAATTCTCTCTGGGGTTCCTGAAGGCATAAGTGAGTGGGCGGTGATCAGTGAAGATAACAAACTCTCGAGCTTCCACCATGTGTCGGAAGTATTTTATTGCCTCGTAGACAGCGAGAAGCTCGCGGTCGTAGGGGCTGTATTTGCGTTGTGCCTCGTTCAATTTCTTCGAGAAGAAGGCTAGCGGTTCCCATTGTGTTCCGACACGTTGTTGCAGCACTGCTCCTATGGACACGTCAGATGCGTCTGTAAGCATAGAGAGTTCTGCCCGTGAGTTTGGGTGTGCAAGAAGCGTGGCGTTTGATAGTGCCCTTTTACATTCTTCAAATGCCTCCAGCTGCAGCTGTGACATCTGTATAGGTTGTGAGCCCTTGACCTTGACTCCAGCCAACATCGAGTTAAGTGGGGCGTGACTTTTTGCAGCATTGGGTACGAATCTTCTGTAAAAGTTTAGCATGCCCAAGAATCTCCGTAACTCCTTCACTGTGCTTGGTACTGGAAATTCCTGAATAGCTCGTACCTTTGCGTGGAGTGGTTGGGTACCAGCAGCTGATACCTGATATCCTAGAAAGGTCACCTCAGGCTGCCCCCAGACACATTTTGCAGGATTTATGAGGACACCATATTCTTTCAGCCGGGACAGCAGCTGGTGCAGGTGAATTCTGTGCAGGTCTGGAGAAGGAGAATACACCAGAATATCGTCGACGTAACCGTAGCAGAAGTCATCTAAACCGGTGAGTACCTCATCTATGAATCGCTGAAAGGTTTGCGCGGCGTTTCGAAGTCCGAAAGTCATAAAAGGGAATTCGAATAAACCGAATGGTGTAGTTATGGCGGTTTTTGGTATGTCGGCTTCGTTTACTCGAATTTGATTGTAGGCTTTTATTAAATCAATTTTACTGAACGTTATGCAACCCGAAAGTCGATGTGAGAAGTCCTGAATGTGAGGTATGGGGTAGCGGTCAGGTACTGTACGGGAATTCAGGGCGCGATAGTCGCCACACGGCCGCCATCCGTCATCTTTTTTCTTCACCAGGTGTAGAGGTGATGACCATGGGCTTTCAGAGCGCCTCGCAGTTCCATTGACCATCATCTCGTCAAACTCTTTTTTTGCAATTTTTAGCCTTTCTGGATCTAAACGCCTGGGCCTGCTAGCAACGGGTGGTCCAGAAGTAGTTTTGATAAAGTGCACTGTATTGTGCTTTGGTTTGCATTGATTTACAGTACCTGCCGGGCGCGTAACCTCTGGAAACTCACGTAGCAGCTGGTGAAACTCTGTGTTCCCGAGGACTGTTTTCACAGAAGCCACATCGTCAGGAATCTGCTGCGCCGACGCCGCTACGAAGAGTGAAGTGGTGCCATCTATGAGCCTGTGGTTGCGGCAATCTATAAGCAGATTATAATAGCTTAGAAAATCTATGCCTATTATTGGCTTTGACACGTCGGCGATGGTAAACTTCCAAGTAAATGAACGCCGAAGTCCTAAGTTGAGGCTGAGTTGCACTGGGCCGTAAGTATTTATGACAGTTCTATTGGCAGCTGTTAAACTGTACTTTGATTTAGTGCAGGGCGTCTTGATAGCTGACCGAGGGTACACACATAAATCAGAGCCAGTATCGACCAGAAATAATATTTTTGAATGACGGTCAGTAATAAAAAGACGGCCTGATTTTGATGGGCAGTCGTAGGCCGCTAATTCCGGCTGCCTTTCGAGTTTTCCGACTGCCACGAGCAAGGCTGCGTACACTTTCTTGCGCGAGTACCAAAGCTGAAGTGGTACCAACAATGTGGGTGGTTTTCTGGTGGCTGACGCGGCCTAGATTTAGACCGGCCCCGCCAATTACGGCTACTTGAACGAGAATGCGATCGACCACGTACCTGTCTTTGTTTGTCCACCCGAGTAGATAATGATGTTACCTGCTTTGTGAGCTCTGAAATCTGGCTTGCCATTTGCTTCATGAGGGTAGACGTACTAGGGTCCGCAACGCTTGCTACTTGCAGGGGTCCAACGGGCGCAATCTCGTTCACCGTGTCTGCCAAGTCCGCTAACTTGTCCAATGGAAGGTCTGGTTGCGACGCCAACACTGTTTGCAAGTTTGTCGGTAGCCGGCCCGACCACAAACTCTTCAAAAAATCTTCTGGCACTGCTGGACCCGCGAGGTGCCGTAAATGCCGTAGAAACTGTGATGGTTTACGGTCACCCAACTCTTCATGCATTAGCAATTGTTTGATTTTCCGTTCCCGTGACGCGGTTAAGCGTTTTATCAGCTCACTTTTTAATTTATCGTACTTATTCGTAGCCGGTGGGTTCGTGATTATATCTTTTACTTCAGTGGCGTAGCGATGTTCCAGCGCGGACACTACTTGATAGTATTTGGTTAGGTCCACGGTAACGTTTGCTAAAGCAAACTGGCACTCCATCTGAATAAACCACATTTCCGGGTCATCTGGCCAAAACGGAGGTGGACGAACGCCTACACGCGAAGTTTCAGCACTGTTATTATTTTCTTTACGCGATTCCATAGTCGGGGGTCACCAATTATGTAGGTATCGTCCACAAATAAAAAGCTAAAGTTCTCAATAACAGTTATATTTTAAATTGAAAGTTCACAATAAGCACAGAAGGGTAGAAAGCACAGAAACACAGTAGAATCAAGTTAGGCCGATAGGAGGACAGAATAGCACACTGAATAGAATTTAGACAGAAGAATTTTAGAGTACGAAATGAAGATTACAAATACGATAGATCGCGGCGGAGCGAATTAAAAATAAGCAGGCAAGCAAGCGAGCGCGGGAGTGCCTTGCGCGGTGGCGAACAAAGGACTGGTGTGCGGGCGCGCTGCCAAACCGAACGGCTCCCGGAGGCGACGAAGATGCCCGAAGATGCGCGAGCTCGCCGGTTACGTCATTCCTAACATATGTTGTGAGGTGTGGTGACTGAGCCAGTGAGCCGCTACACAACGTTAACAGACGCATCCACGAGCTTCGCTGCGTAATGCGTGGCGGTGTGATAATCGTCTAAGAGCCGGTTGTAATCACTGAGTATTTTGTATGAACTCCGTCCAGGCTTAAGTCGATTTCGCGGCCCCGTAACGGCGGTTTTATTTTTATTAAAAAAAAGCAATAACTATTCAAGATTTTTGTTTTTGCGAGGCCCTTTTAAAAAACTATTTTATTATTTTTTGTAACTTTCAAATATTTATGTGACGTAATCTCGTAGACATACACGTTTGAAATCGAAAGTTAGGGTCAGATTCGCGATTTTTTCTCGAGCCAACTAATTTATATCATGTTTTGATTTTTGCCCGGCGGTTGGTCATGTAGTCAATTTTATAATAAAAATTTTTTCATGGTGTTTTCTTTTATATTTGTGGATTTCCAGAGGTTTAAAAAAGTTCAAAATAAGTAGAACTCGCCTTAAGCGAAAACCAAAAAAAAAATGCCTAAGGAATTAAGTCCGCCTCTGTACTTTATGTGCATGAAGTATAAATAAATAAACTCGAGCGCGAACGTCGCCACTTGAGAACCTTTCGGCCCCATCAACCATCTGTTTTGCTAACAATGTGCCCAGCACATGGGTAGTGCTGGGCACATTGCTACTCTGATCTCTCTCTGCTACTTAAACGAAAACTTCCCGAGTCGTCAACAGCGCATAGTCTAATACACGCGCTTTAAAAAGTATCAGCAAAACCGTGGGTCCAGCAGGGTCGAAGCTTACTGGGGCCATATCCTCGAACGCAAGGCAACGAAGAAACATTGGCAACACACATAATGGCCACAACACGAAAGACATCTAATTTTGGACATAGGCCTCTTCCATAATGATCCCTATCCTCGATATGATAGATATTATAAATTAGCGACTGGGCTAATGAGTGCTTCTGTGCTTTATTTGCTCATTGTATGGAGTCAGCCTTCTAGATCTATCTATTCTATGACAATTCTATTCTCGGATACTCTAAAAGCTTTCAAATCTATTTTCAGTATCGCTGGAATTCCTATCAATTTGAAACAATACCGCTTTGATATGTTGTGCGTCTATTTCTATTAATTGTGATGCTTATAAGCGAGCGTGCTCTATTATCCAGCATATCATCGCTTACCATCTGGTGAGATAAGGGTCAAGCGCGAGCCTCATCATTTCAGCCGACAGACGTCCACTGCTGGACATAGGCCTCCCCCAAGCGTCGCCACAACGAACGATCATGTGCGTCCCGCATCCATCGGATTCCCGCTACCTTCACCAGGTCGTCAGTCCACCTTGTAGGAGGCCTTGCAACGCTGCGTTTCCCGGTACGCGATCGCCACTCCAGAACCCTTCGGCCCCAACGGCCATCCGTTCTGCGAGCAATGTGCCCTGCCCATTGCCACTTAAGTTTGGCAATTCTTTGTGCTATGTCGGCAACCTTGGTTCTCCTGCGGATATCTTCATTTCTGATTCGATCACGCAAGGAAACTCCGAGGTGACTTTAAGCCTTTTGATGAGGCCCATTGTGAGCGACCACGTTTCGGATCCATATGTCATCACTGGCAACACACACTGGTCATAGACTTTCGTCTTGAGACACTGTGGTATGTTGGATGAGAAGATACCGCGTAGCTTCCCGAACGCTGCCCAGCCGAGTCGGATTCGACGGTTGACCTCTTTCTCGAAATTAGATCTACCCAACTGGACTGTCTGCCCGAGGTAGACGTAATCGTCCACAACTTCGAGTATAGAGTCTCCGATCTTGATAGGAGCGGGTGCTACATGGTTGTTTATCATGACTAGTTTTGTCCATGTTCATTTTAAGACCCACTCTTTCGGAAGCTCTACTGAGGTCATTGAGCATTGTACTGAGCTCTTCTGTAGTCTCAGCCATGACTACTATGTCGTCGGCAAACCGAAGGTGAGTGATGTACTCGCCATTGACATTAATGCCTAGTCCACTCCAGTCCAGAACCTTGAAGACATCCTCCATTGCGGCCGTGAACAGTTTCGGAGAAATGACGTCTCCCTGCCTCACACCTCGCTGCAGGAGGATAGGTTTCGAAGTCTGGTCCTGAAGTCGGACTGACATAGTGGCGTTTTCGTACAAACACTTCAGCACCTCGATGTACCGATAGTCAATCTGGCACCGTACAGCTCAAGTCTCGATCGAATCAAAGGCTTTCTCGTAGTCCACAAACGCTAGGCAGAGAGGCAGATTATACTCCTCGGTCTTCTGTATAACCTGTCGTAGCGTATGTATGTGGTCCACGGTGCTGAAGCCTTTTCGGAATCGGGCTTGTTCGGGAGGCTGGAAGTCGTCGAACCTGCGCGCGAGACGATTCGTGATGACTCTGGAAAACAGCTTGTAGACATGGCTCAGAAGTGAGATGGGCCTATAATTCTTCAGTAGGGCCTTGTCGCCCTTCTTAAAGAACAGTACCACCACGCCTCCGCTCCATGCCTGTGGCGTTTTTCCCTCGAGTATGATGGAATCAAACAGCTTCTGAAGGGCCTTAAGGATCGGTTTTCCACCCGCCTTCAAAAGTTCGGCCGTAATTCCGTCGTCACCCGGCGCCTTATTGTTATTAAGCTGCTTCAGAGCCATCCCAATCTCGTACAGGCTGACGTCCGCGAAGCGCGAGCCTATCCATTGTAAATATTAATGGTCTCAGTTTTTACCTGACGAAATAAAAATGAACGAAATTCTCAAGTTAATTGTTTTCTATATTGATCGAAGCTTTCCCAGAAATAAAGGCGCCCTTTATTTCTGGGCAAGCTTCGACCATTTGTTTTTTTTTGTTTGTTTATCTTCACATCAGAACGCCTTACAACAATTACACCAATGGAGCACAATTAGTTCAGTACCCCTAGCCAAGTTGCTAATCTGCAATCGTTAACGCTAGCAGAAAGCTTCAAATGTACGGGAATGACGTCATCTCAACGCTCAGTCACGTGGTCAGAACAAAAGAATTGGCGGCGCGGCCAACTCGAAGCGTTCGACGCAAGCGAAACGGTTGTAACTTGGCTAGGGGGGCTGAATCCGCTCCTTTCTAACATCATGTACGCAGAGGAGTGATAGTGGGACACATACGCTGGCTTCCGCAGCATCAGGCCAGCGCTCCTCTACGATTCCACATGTACCAATTCCAATTTCGAACACATTTTTGAAATTTTAAAGCTTGATTGATGAGTTATTTATCACCACCAATCAGATGGGATAGTGGTCAAACGCAAGCCTATAAAAAAAAGACGTGTGGTACTCGGGGACTGCCGCGGTAAAGCTATTGCATAGCATTTTTATCAACTTATGCAATTATAATTATTTATTTATTTTATTTATGCAGTATTTTTTTTTCCTTATTTTTTTTTCTTTGATATTAATTGAAGTTACACTTTCACACATTGAATAGAATTTCGATTGATTGTTCACTCATTTGTTTTCTTATCGGTCACCACGCTCAAAAAACAAATGAGTGGGGGGTGTTAGGTTATTTTCGTTACGGAATTTCTGGATTCGGTCTCCACGCTCAAGGCCCGCGATAGAAGCTATGCAATAGCTTAAAAACTTCGTACCTTTACGCCGGTGAAGAATGCAGCTAATAGCTAGCTATTAGCCTGAAACATCTATTTATATAATAAATTTGTAGAAGTATTTAGTTGTGCGCACATCACGTAAAATGTTCGAAATCGACGTAGATAACTTTTATACATTAAAATTGTGGGAAGTTGATATATCACTTAGGCTTTGTTTCATCGCAATCGATTGACTATAATTTCGAAAGATTATATACTACATTCATTGACTATTAGGCGGTACGAAGTTCGCCGGGTCAGCTAGTTAAAAAATATTTACAGTTCTAAAATTCTCCATATCATTCAAAAACTAAACAAATCCTTCTAAAAATAATCCTATTTCTATATCCACTACAACCCACTCTAAATCCGGAGCTATACTCTAACAATCTTGCAAACAGACATGCAACAGTTTGTCTATTAATCCGGAGCGCAACAAACGGATTACAGCTCCGCTTTGCTCGCTCTGCTTGTTTACGCTGACGACGATACAGCTCGCTTCGCTTGATAGCTTGGATTCGCTTGATAGATGCACTTCATCGTCTTTGTGGATTAGATCGTCTTTATGCTGGCATTAGCTTTTTTTTAGCTTAGATTTTGCCTTTTTGATAAGATCATTTTTGGACTGGCAATTGGTTAATGTAACTTTGGTTAAATGTTATTAAATGAGATGCTAAAGGTAACCCACGAAAGAACAACTGTGAGGAAATTGTTGATGAAATAAATAAGTGTCTGCACAAGTAACCATGTCCATGATATATACCGACAAAATAATTGACTAAGTTTTATCAAATCAGGCTAATGACCAGTCTTAGGATCGCAAAAGAATCGTAATTTTTGGAAAATATATATATATATAAATAATCATTTAGGCTTAGTTTTTTGCTGAAATAGTGGTCATAAGCGAGCTTATCAATAATAAAAAAGATGCCAGACATAATATCCACACAAAACTAAAACAAAGATGAACTCTCCCAAGTACCCAACCCCTCTCTCCCTTTCAACATAATTAATACAACTTAGCGGTTTCTCCCCTCTCCTGACCACACAATATGGTAGACTAATAAATGGTACAGTGTGTTGCCATACGGTTGCAGTAATACAATTTATTACCTCGGACTTGGTTTTCTTGTTATATTTTCTCTCTGTAGTTTCATATTCGGATATAAATAGACTAAGAGACGTTTCACATAAGAAGTGTTATGTAAAGAACGGAACGGAAAAGGCTATGCTCGGAGTTACTTTGCGTGATCATATTAGAAACGAAGATATCCGCAGGAGAACCAAGGTTACCGACATAGCCCGAAGAATCGCCGCCGAAAACGCTTTGTGCGTATGGGTGGGATGTCTACCATGTACCGGTCGCGCAACGCCGTACGTCTTGTGGTCCGATGATGGAACGGACTTGGCTGAATTAGATTGTGCAATTCCAGTGCACACTCCTCGGCGGTGATGCTCAAGGCTTTGGAGCGTCGACTCTACAAGTGCGTCATTGCCAATGATTCTCTTGGATTGTCTGTCAATCGACTCCAGCGCATCAAGCTGGTATTTGACAGATCCATTCCAAAGATGAGAACAGATACATACACGATGGAACTTGGACTTGATATACACTAATGCTTGACTGCGATCACATCTGATGTTAAGCAATGATGCAATTGTTGCTGGTGAATCGCACTAGTTTATTCATTTATATTTAGTCTAACCTTGAAGACACCTAAATCAAATCGGACGGGACCTGAAGGCAAATTGATACTTCCTTAGATGTACAAGTTTGAAACGACGAGGCGAGGCGCTTAGTTCGGGCCGCAGAGGAGATCTACAACGAAAGAGTGGACACTCGCCGTACGCCAAGTTTTCCGTTGTTTTTTTAATATGAAAATAGCATGTAGCAATTTTTAAACAAATTCATTGACACGATTTGTCATTTTTTGTGCTATCTATAAAATGATGAAATAATAATGAAGCAAGGCTCTCTTTCAAAGTCCATTTCAATATTCCTTTACAAAAACTGCTACATCTCAAAAAACATACTTTTTCTCGACAAGACAGTGTAGAAACCCGTAAAACCGTCAAGGCGCGGCACTCAGAATAACGAAAGCGCTAAAAATACTCGACGGTACTTTGGTACAGTCACCCACTTTCGATGTATCTATGCAAATCAGATTTGTGGGTGTGAAAAAAGCGGTCCTACAACAGTGGCGGCATTTTGTCGAGATATGCGGACCTAAATATGAGTACAATTTATCTTTAGGGTTTCGTACATCATAAAGACAAAACAGAACCCTTATAGGATCCGTCCGTCCGTCTGTCTGTCAAGACTCTTTATCTCGGGAACGCGTCAAGTTATCGAGTTGAAATTAAAAGCAAATACTCAGGTCTGCGGCGTCTTGTAACTGTAAAAAAAAAAAAACTTATAAGTTTACGAGAAAAAAATATACTTCGGTTAATCTGGCAAAAAACGTACATTCGACACTCATAAAGGAATCAAAATTCACAGGGTACTTCCCGTTTACCTAGAATCCTGAAATTTGGCATGAAGCAAGGTCTTATCGCACAAGTATAGGAATATATCTGAAAACTGTGAATTTGAACGAAAAAAAAAACCGGAAAAATCTTCGTAACTTCTCAATTCGGGAATTGAACTATTTTCATACGTAACTTTGTACGAAAGCCTCAGTGCACGAATCCGACTGGCACTTTCCTAGGTTTTTTTTTTAAATACCGTATTTCTCTATCCATAATAAAAAAAAAAAATAATAGCTAAAATCTCTTATTTTGTAGCCGATTATTCTGAATAGGTATACTACTTTCCAGGACGACCATGTTTAAAGTAAGTTTTTTTTAATCTTGTTTTAGTGTAGGTAAGAGACAGAGCTATACAGGTTGTCTAGCGCCATCTCTTACCCACACTGAAACAAGATTAAAACAATCTTACTTTGAACGTCATGGTAACCCCGCAGATGTAAATTTCTTATGTAACATGTTGTATTTACTGCTGTTGACTGTACCGTAGCGAGAGTCGACTATTGTTTTAGCACCACAAAGCCAGATTATCTTCTTAGAAGAGACATTTGCTGATTGTAAAGAATGGTGTAGGTAGATGATATTTTTGTAAGGAGCTATTTTAGGCTTTTTTAGTCTTTCTCCTTTTGTGATAGATGTTGTTGAATTCAAGGATAGATAAATGTGGAAGGAAAATGAAAATAACTCGTTTTAGTAATATTTTGTCATACTTTTTTATTGAGGTAGGAGATCATCCTATAATTTCCCCTGCTTTGCTTCAGGAAAATCAAGAGTATTTAAATTTAATGACACAAGTCATTCTATTTATTTATTTAGTCTTTTTTTTCAAAATCCCATTAAAACGTTGTGCATATGGGTTTTTTTATGGTGTGAAAATCATCAATAACAACCCCCGCTCTTGGGCGGAGCGGGAGATAGTGTCAGACTCTTACTGACTAAAAACCCACCCCGTTCCTTCGAGCCTTCATACCGGGGCTCGAGCTGTCTTTCGAAACTAACCCTGGCCCCGGTAGGCTTCGACCCAGCTGTTGCTGACAACTCCTTGAGGCGCGCAGAAACAGTACCGGACGGTTGGACAGCGAGCTACCCATTGCTCACTGTCCGCAAGCCCGCGCCTACGGTGGCCGGAAATCGGAATCGAAATCCCGGCGGCGGCGAGAGCGCCGTTGCCTGATGCGATCGGCCTCCTCCTTTGCGACCATTACTGCTTCGCAGAAGTCGGCGACCGCCTGCCACTCCTCCTCGCTCCGGACCATGGCCTGAGATTTTCACCAAGTCTGATGGTCGAATACTGACCTGGGTTTGTTCAAACAGGATTATTTGAAAAAGCAACTGAAGGAATACATGAGGATTTTTAGTCTGTAAAAAAATGCTCCCTCTTGCTCCACCCAGAGCGGGAGAAGTTGTTCAACTTAAATACAGAAAAAATCTATACTGTTTTTATGTTTGTAGGAGGTAGGTAATCTCTGGAATTACTAGTCCGAAAGGTAATTTTTTTTTCACCGATAAAAAGCTGCTTTATTCCTGAGTAACATAGGCTAGAGAGCAGAGGTGACCAAGTGGTAATGGCTCCGACTTACGAGTTGTAGGTTGCGGGTTCAAACCCAGCCAGGCACATTTCTGTGTAATTTATTTCATTACCACTGCTCTCAAAACGGTGAAGGAAAACATCGTGAGGAAACCGGCATATCCTAGAACCAAAAATTCAAAGACATGTGACATTAACCAACCCGCACTGGGCCCGCGTGGTGGATTACGGCCCATTCCCTCTCCTAGAGAGAAGGCCTGAGTCCCAGCAGTGGGAACATTTAAAGGCTGATGATGATGATGATGACATAGGCTATATTTTACGTACGCGGGTGACGCCGCGGGCAAATGCTAGTACCTATATATTTTTGTTGTTTTTGTTTGTTAGAAACACAATGAGAAACCCTCGCAATATTAGAAGGAAATTATCTCTCGTAGATCCAGAAATTTGTTTAACGATCCTCTTCTAGAATTATAGCCAGTACTTAGGGTCTACGGAACCCTAAAACGCCGTATAAAAGAGTTATAGTCGCCTTAAAACTAAAGTTATTTTGAAGATGGCCCAAGTCGTTAAAAATTGTAGTTATTATCTAAAATGTGGCTGTCTTTAGAGCTAAGGAATTCGTAGAAAGAGTTACCGCGGCTCTGGAACGTAAAGGGCTACTAAAGGAACACCAGTCTGTTTTAGTCTGCAAAAGTCTGATATTCCCTCTCGCTCCACCCAAAACGAAAGTGTCATTTGGTGATTTCAAACCGTTTTTATTTTTGATAGGCTCGCGCTTGACTTCTATCTCACCTGATGGAAAGCGATGATGTGGTTGACGATGGAGCGTGCTTCCATAGAAGTAACCTATTCAGTCTTGACTTAAAGATTTTCAGGTTTTAGTTATCTGGAAATACCTACCCCGGCAGGGAAGTCCACTCCTTAGCTGTACGCACAATGAATGTGTTCACAAAACCGTTTTGTGCGTGTGATGGTTCGTTTTCAATAAATGGTGGCTCAAGCCACGACTTCACACGCACGTAGGACAAAGCTACCGCGTTGTGTTGTATTCGCGAAATCCCACCGCATCGCTTCGCAACCGCATTCACGTATAGCTAAAGCCCAAGTTTGAGGTCGCGTTACAAACGAAAAACCTTATCACAGCGTGTTGCAATTTATCATTAGAAGCTCAGGCGCGTAGACATGTGGAGGTGCTGACGATGCGGACACCACCAAATTTATTGAAGCTCTTTAGTACAGTTACATAAAAAATGTTTTAAATGTGACAATTCGGATACTGTGTCCGAAAATATTCTGTCCGAATCATCAGCCAGCCAGACAGGTGCACCGCCATTCCGCGAGGCACTTAATTGTCAGACTAAAGTCTATTGTCCACGGACGCATAGCTTCATAAACGCGTTTTCGTCATTATATGCTTAGTGTACGCTTGGTTACAGCTTACATATAAAACTCTGTCAACCAAGCAGCAACGTCGTGCCATCGTATCGTTTCAGCTTCGCAGGCGTACACCAAGTGTACAATGACGAATACGCGTCTATGAAGCTATGCGTCCGTGGTCAGTAGACCTTATTAATAGCTGAAAACAAAGAAATTACAAAATAAAGTATTCGCACGCATTCCACTTTCTTCGTTGTCAAATCTTTCACAATTCAAACTGCACGTTTTTGGAATGCGTTCCGATAGAATTGAGTCGTGCTCAAACATTATCAAAGGAGATCAACCACTTTCTATGGAGCTTTGGTACTCACGCCAAGTTCTTTGTACATTAACAAAATATATGTTATTAAAAACTTTATTATACCTGTATTCCAACAGTTTTTGTTTGAATCTGGTAAGTAGTGGGGTTATCGAGATATCTTGGTTTGAATAATGATAAAAAAAAATTAATATTTTTGGTAATAATATAGTGGTAAAGCATATTGAAGACAACCTGATGTTATTTTACACATGCAAAACGTTTTTCAATGTAGATATAGCTTGAACAAAGTGTTGTGGTGAAGAAGCATTACCTTTCATTTTAATTTGTTCTTCTGCTGTAAACCCCTAGCCAAGTTGATAATCTGCAATCGTTAAGCTATTAGAAAACTTCAAATGTACGGGAATGACGTCATCTCAACGCTCAGTCACGTGGTCAGAACAAAAGATTCAAGTGCGTGGCCAACTCGAGGCGTTCGACGCAAGAGAAACTTGGCTAGGAGGGCTGGTTCAATTACTTATTTGATATTCTGATGTTGTACAACTGACAGCTCTAAATCTATCTCCTATCTTTCAGTCCATCCAAAGGTTGTCTGTAAGAAACTGCCCTGCGGCCGTATTATGACATCTTAAAACCATCATGTTTTCTGTGTGAGAAAAGGATAGAGCTATTCGTCCTGTATAGCTCCGTCTCTTTTTCACACCGAAAACATGATGGTTTTAAGAGGTCATAATACGGCCCCTGTGCGATAAAACCGCAGATTGTACACTTATTTTTCACTAGCTTTTGCCCGCAGCTTTTCCCGCGTACGTAAAATATAGCTTAAGCCGCTCAGGAATAAAGCAGCTTTCTATCGATGAAAAGTTTTTAGCAATCGGTCCAGTACTTCCAGAGATTACCTTCTACTAACAATCTTTACCTCTTTTTTACATTAGTGTAGATAATGTTTGTCCTGTATTTTTTGTTTATATGGTGTACAATAAAGAATCTTCTTCTTCTTCTTCTTCTTCCTGCGCTTATCCCATATTACTTGGGGACGGCGCAACACGTTTTCTTCTTCCATTCTGTACAATAAAGAATATAATAAATATATAAATAAAAAAGCGGTAAGGCGACATTACATTAGCCAAGTCACTAACTTGTTCCAAGTTATTAGAAAGCTATTGAAATTCCAGTCGTTTCAGAAAATTTTAATGAAAAAAGTGTAATTAGCGGCAGACATTACGCCGGGAAGTCATTAGTGCAGTTTTATTATCAGTAGTTAGGTAGCTGAGTTATTGAAAAAACTCGTTAACTAAGGAAGTTTAACTGGAAGAAAGACTGCAGCTTTATTTTAGCATATGGTTCATATTGCAAGCATGCTAACATTACTTTTACTTGCTTTCTACTTTAGTTAAAGCTGACCACATAAAATACCCTTTTTTTTTTCTTTTTTTTTTATGGTGGGAAAAAATCATGCATTGACATCCCCCGCCCTTGGGCGGAGCGGGAGATAGTGTCAGACTCTTACTGACTAAAAGACCCACCCCGTTCCTTCTAGCCTTCATACCGGGGCTCGAGCGCCCTTTCGGATAACCCTGGCCCCAGTAGGCTTCGACCCGGCTGGGTCCCTGCTGTTGCTGACAACTCCTTGAGGCGCGCTACAGTGCGCGCCGTCGACGACTTGGGCTTGGTCCGGACAGTTACCGGACGGCCGGACAGTGAGCTACCCATTGCTCACCGTCCGCAAGCCCGCGTCTACGTTGGCCGGAAATCGGGATCAGAATCCCGGCGACGGCGGCGGCGATAACGCCGTTGCCTGATGCGTTCGGCCTCCTCCTTTGCGAGCATTACTGCTTCGCAGAAGTCGGCGACCGCCTGCCACTCCTCCTCGCTCCGGACCATGGCCTCAACCAAGGCCCGGCGCGAGAGGTCTCCGCCGCCGATCGCCCCCACGAGGGCATGGCGATGCTCCGCCCAAGCAGGGCACACCTCGACTGTGTGCTCCACCGTGTCCTCCGGGCGTTCCGCACAGTGGCGACACCCGGGCGTCACTTCCGCATGAATCGAGTGCAGGAAACTCCCGAACGAACCATGTCCGGTGAGTACCTGCGTCATGCGGAAGGTAAGGACGCCGTGAGGTCTTTCCAGCCACGCCTCAAAGAGGGACATAAAATACCCCACCAGGCACATTACTTTGTGTAATTTATTTCATTTCCACGGCTCTCAAAACGGTGAAGGAAAACATCGTGAGGAAACCGGCATGTCCTAGAACCAAAAATTCGAAGACATGTTACATTCACCATTCACATTCAGCACTGGGCTCGCGTGGTGGATTACGGCCCATTCTCCTCTCCTAAAGAGGACGCTTGAGTCCCATTAAAAAGGCTGATGATGATGATGACATAAAATACTTAGGAGTTACGATTGACACAAATCTATATTTTTATAATATAATATAATATATTCCACAACTAGCACACAAGGCCGTCTAGTCCCAAGCTAAGCAGAGCTTGTGTTATGGGTACTAGATAACTGATAAACATACTTATATATTTCTAAATACATACATATTATAGATAAATTACACCCAGACACAGAACAAATGATCATGCTCATTACATAAACATTTGTTGTGGGTGGGAATCGAACCCACGTCCTGTGGCATAGCAGTCAGGGCCACTAACCACTAGACCAACAGGCCAGTCAGAATCTCCGTAAACATATCGAGTTACCGTGCACAAGAGTGCGTAAATTAATATTATATATTTTTTTATAAACCTACGTCAGATAGCTAATTATAAGCTAATTAAACAGGTTTATTTGGCTATGTGTTCATCGGTACTTAACTAATACTGTATTATTTCATGAGGTGGAACTGCAATGACTATCATACTTCCTCTAGAACGTGCTCAAAGAGCAGTTCTAAAGAATGCAACCTTCCGCCCTTTTAGGTTTTCCACACACCAGCTATACACTGCATGTGAAGTACTAACAGTACGTCATCTATTTATATGGCACATCATATTTTATCAGCACTCTGAGCTTCCTTTTATCCCATTACCTTTTTTTTGGTGGGAAAAATCATCCAATTACTACCCCCGCTCTTGGGCGGAGCGAAAGATAGTGTCAGACTCTTACTGACTAAAAGCCCACCCTGTTCCTTCGTGCCTTTCGTACCGGGACCGAGCTTCCCTTTCGGATAACCCTGGCCCAAATAGGCTTCGACCCGGCTGGGCCCCTGCTGAACATCCCAGTACCTTCAACCAGGAGAAGGAAAGATTTGGTTTGCACAAAACCACAGACGAGACACGCATTTGCTTATAGATTTTATGTATTTTTGGGGCCTTATTTGTTAACAAGCTCAGTAAATTATTAGATATATAGCATAAAATTGTACCAAATGGTTCGTGTAATATTATACACGGTGCTGCTCGCTAGTTCCGTTACTTGAACTTGGCTTGACACGCTACTGCGTGTAAATTTAATGTAGTACATTGTTATCAGAGTATCTATTGAATCTCAATTACACAGATAAACTATGATGAGGATGTTATTTTAGAATGATTGTAAGGTTTAGTTCGTAAGTTGTTATTTTAATATACATTATTCATTAGTCTTGTTATGTTTAATTTAATTTAAATAGCTAGGTACATGATCTATTAATAATGATGACAATAATAAATTAAGATATCTTTATTTTATTAGACTTCATTCTCTCTCCTAGCTTTGCTGTGCCCGACAAGATCCATATTGATCTTAACTATATTTTTAAACCATCTAATTACGTATGGAAAGCAATAAAGTAAGTAAGTGATGACCCGAAACACAGCCGTATATAAACCTAGCTCGGACAAGTCGCTACTCAAACATAATTCTAGGTTTAAAGTTAATTTTCCATATATCCTTAAATATTGATAATTTAGTTTAGTTTAGGACTCTTAAGAAAGGAATCTCCTAACAATATACACCGTGTCCAGGAATTTTGCTTTCTAGATCAGGGCCTATTATTATTATTCAGTTTCTTTTTGTGTCAATAATATGACCATGTTTAACATAGCCCAAAGAATCGCCAAAGTTTGTAGGAAAAAAGTTTCTGTGTTCATTCATTTGAATCTATAATAAACATTTTTTTTTCAAACCTGCGTTACCGAGGAGTAGGCTTCAGAAAGTCACTGTTTTATGGCACTGCTCGGGTGCAAGGGCCTTAAGAACGAGAAGCCATTTGTCTCTATCCTAATACATCACCAACAATTAAAACACGCCGTATCACAAGAGGCAATCATAATTAATTAATACATCAACATCACATTAAGCTAGACACGTATTAGCCTAAATAAATCAAAACTTCACTGTCGCAACCAGCCTAAGTTGAACCCTCCCATTGCTATACAAAATTTTCCATCGTTTATGCGAAAAAAAAAAACATTTTAAAAAAAGACGTGTGGCATTCGGGGACTGCCGCGGTAAAGCTATTGCATAGCATTTTTTATGCTTATTATAATTATTTATTTATTTTATTTATGCAGTATTTTTTTTTCCTTTGTTTTTTTTCTTTGATATTAATTGAAGTTACACTTTCACACATTGAATTGAATTTTGATTGATTGTTCACTCATTTGTTTTCTTATCGGTCACCACGCTCAAAAAACAAATGAGTGGGGGGTGTTAGGTTATTTTCGTTACGGAATTTCTGGATTCGGTCTCCACGCTCAAGGCCCGCGATAGAAGCTATGCAATAGCTTAAAATATTAAAAAAAACTAGCTTTTGCCTGTAGCTTCACCCGCGTACATAAAATTTGCAGCCTATGTCACTCAGGAATAAAGCAGCTTTCTGTCGGTGAAAAATAAATTATTTACAAACAAAAAAACAACTTTACCTCTTTATTATATTACTGTAAATAATAGCCGTCCGGCATCCGGCATCAGGGTCGAAGTCAAGCAAGCAAGCGGGCAAGGCTCCAGAGAACGCCCGGAGGACACGGTGGAGCACACAGTCGAGGTGTGCCATGCTTGGACGGAGCATCGCCGTGCCCTCGTGGGGGCGATCGGCGGCGGAGACCTCTCGCGCCGGGCCTTGGTTGAGGCCATGGTCCGGAGCGAAGAGGAGTGGCAGGCGGTCGCCGACTTCTGCGAAACAGTAATGCTCGCAAAGGAGGAGGCCGAACATATCAGGCAACGGCGTTATCGCCGCCGCCGCCGCCGGGATTCTGATCCCGATTTCCGGCCAACGTAGGCGCGGGCTTGCGGACAGTGAGCAATGGGTAGCTCACTGTCCGGCCGTCCGGTAACTGTCCGGACCAAGCCCAAGTCGTCGACGGCGCGCACTGTTCCCGCGCGCCTCAAGGAGTTGTCAAGGCTAGAAGAAACGGGGTGGGTCTTTTAGTCAGTAAGAGTCTGACACTATCTCCCACTCCGCCCAAGGGCGGGGGATGTCAATGCATGATTTTTCCCACAATAAAAAAAAAAAAAAAAAGGCTCCAGAGAAAGGAACCTCCTAACTAACGGAGCTCAGGAGTACCGTTTTCTGAATCAAGCCCTTGATTCAGCCGCCTAACGAAAGCCTGCTAAAGTGTTAGTCGAGGCTCATGGCTATTGGATTTAGCTGATACTCTTGCTATTATTGATAGGCTTGCGTTTGACCACTATCTCACCTGATGGTAAACGATGATGTAAGCTAAGCACACTTGCTTAGAAATAACTTACTCATTCTGACTCCTCCTCCTCCTAAATAAGGTTCAGTTGGAAACCAGCGTCAGACAACTACCTCGTAGTTGTCTGGCATTTCGCTGAACTGGACCTTTTTTGGCGCAAACGTGTGACAGACAATGTTACTTTTTTATTTATTTTTTTTTTGTTTTGTGTTTGTCTTAAGTTTTGTTGTTGTCTACAATGTTTTTTTGCGCCAAAATAAATACTTTTCTTTCTTTCTTTCTTTCTTTCTCCTCGAGTCGTATTTTCATTACTGAGGTTCGTAAAGTTCCTGCTGGATTAACTTGTTATTGATGGTATCTCGCTATCTGTGACGGTTCGTAGCGTCATGAAGTGTGACGTGCGGACCTGACCTGCCTATTAAATACTCTGATTAATAGATTGATCCTATGGATCACAAATTCCGGCAGGGAATTCAATCCTCCCACACGCACGTAGTTATATCACCAAGCGTTTGTAGCACTCAAGCATTGACACGTAAGGGTAATTCGTCCGCTGATTTCCGGAAATATAGCCCGCATGAATCACATAGCTCATTGGTTAAACGAATATAAAATCAAGCTGATTTTTGATTCCGTCAATTGTATGAAGATGTCAAAGAAATTCGTAATGATATTGTTTGAATGGAGTTGCAAAAACGACTTGAAAAACATACATTGGGTTGTATACCATCGTGGTTATTTATGCCTGAACAGTTAAAAAAAAAATCGCTTGAATCCTGCGGCGTGGCGCCAAACCAAAGCCTTTGAAGTTTTCGTTTCGAGTGCAAGCAAAAATGAACTTAGCGGTGGTCAGGCGGAAGTGTCTTTGATAGTACATACATGAATGTTTCAAAAGTATCTTTCAAAGGTCCGATTGAAATACAAAACTAACACATTTTGCTACCACAATATCTACTAAAAATCAATTAACGAATAATTAAACAGCTTCTGAACTTAAATTGAAAAAACATTATTCGACATTGACCTTGTTTCTAATTTTGAAAGTGAATTTTTTAAGTATGCATCAAAAAAAAATTAAGTAAATACTTTAACCTGACTCGAAAATGTTAAGTAAGAAGGGGATGGCGAGGACTAGTGAGCAAGCAAAGCGAGCGAAAACAGACACCGCTATCCTTTTTTGTGTTTTTTTGAAGTATTTTTCGTGGAATGCATGAAAAACCGAAATAAATTGTAAAAAAATTGATATACTACCCATTTCCAATGCAATACTCGAACAAACTCATACGCGAACCCTTTTATCTCCAAAATCTCCTAAAGCAAGAAAATTTTGCGGTGTAAATGGGCGTTTATAATTAATGCTAAGTGATCCAGGGTGTGGAAGTTCAATGTGGCTGGTCAGCGTTAAGTAAAGCATTATGTTAATCACGCAACAAGTTGCCATGTTGGGGCTGGTCTGTTAGGCTTAGCTCACACCGAGAAGCGACGTAACGCACACTTTTTTAAATAGCTATACAACATGGAACTTTATTTACTACACAAAAAGGTATACATTTCAATGAGAAGATCAAGACAAAAGAAAATACACCCCTCGGTGTCGTATCGTGGCGCAGCGTGAAGTAATATTCCGGTGTTCACAACGCAACACGCTGCGGTAAGCGGTGGCTGACAGATAATCCTATGAAAGACGTCTAGGATGTTGTTTTGCTCTGTCGCCGTATGCGTAAGCGGTGAGGCAAATTATGTATCCCGTATCGCATACCGCAGCGTAGTGAGTTCAGGGCCCTAAGTCTGCTATTTTTATAAATTCGTCATTCCAACACGATCCCATTGTCATTTTGCTAAAAGTTTGTAATCTGCTAATTCATAATGATCGATCATTGATCGGTCAATGGTCTTGTAATAGAATTGTGATAGAATGATAATTTCGAGCATATTAAAACCAATAACTGCACAATAACGTTCTAATGGTAAAACACTGATCAAATAAACTGTCAAAGTTTTAGCAGATTACCGCAAACGTCAAATATTCATTTGTCAATATGTACGAGATTACCATTCTATGTCACTTCTTTCAATGGAGTGTCAGTGGTTGACCATCGGAAAGTCATAATGACGCCATTATATTAGTAGATTACCAAACTTGTCAAAATCGACAATTATGACATCAATGATAGACCATTCTGACACTATTGTAATAGCAGACTTGAGGCCCTGATCAAGAGACAATAGTACATTTTGATACAATTACAGAAAGTTTGTCATTGCGACCGAGGCGGTGTTATGGAGCCGAGGGCTGCAGTAACAAATTTGAACGTGTATCAAATGACATTTTTCAATACACTTCATTAAATTCCAAGCGAACACCGGCCGTTCGCGCTGTCATTGTCTTTCTATTGTGTCTCTAATTGATACGATTGAAAGGTTAAACGATTCGTGGTGATTGACGCGCGCCTCATGGCGTTCTATGCGCGCCCAGCCTGGTACAATAAATGTAATAAAATAATAAGAGAAGTTTATCGAGTAAGTGTAGGTATTGAAAAAGCTTAATCGTCCTAGCACAGTGAGGACGGGATAAAGTGTTCAATTTAGACGTTTTTCATCTGACTATGTGTACGATACCGCAGTGTTGTGCGTTCCGTTTCAAAGATCAAAGGTTGACGCAGCGTGACCCGCACTTCGCCTCGCAATTTCGAATACGCAACTGCAACTGCGCTTATCCACACAAAACCTCTGGGCTGTTTAGGCATCGTGATCCTTATAAATAAAATATCATAACGATATAAATGTTCGTCACGTTCATTAGTTCTACATAAACTCGTTAAAAACTGAAAGGCCCGTTTTGACATTTTAGAAATGCCCTAGAATGTAACTTGGAAATCAAATCAAATCAAATCATTTAGTTATTTGCAAACATGGGTAGAAATATACATTGATGTTTTTTTGAATGAAAAATAAAGTTCTTCATGTTTAACCATCACATGGATATGCAAATAATGAAAGTAGGCACAACATAGAAAATTAAATATGTTAGCCTTGTCAGTTACACTTTATGACATTATTTTAATAATATTTAAATGGCCAAATTAAGTTTAACAAAAATCAATAAAAAATTAAGTTTCAAAATAAAATTAAAATTAAATAATCAGTAAAAAATTAAAAGTCAAAATGAAATAAAAAAAATAATGTAAAAAAAAATTAAAATCAAAATCAAATAAAAAAAACAATAAAAATTTAAATTAAAAGTCAAAATAAATTTTAAAAAAATCAATAAAATTTAAATTAAAAGTCAAAATAAACAAAAAAAAATCAATAAAAATTTAAACCACAAACAATTATAAATTAAATTCAAAATAATTCAAATAGTAGTAGTTACGTTCAAATCATACACAATCAATCACAGTCTGATTTAATGGTTTTAATACACATCAAATCAATAGGAACCAAACTGAATGAAATAATAAAATAGTAATTAGGAGTCCGGTGTAAAATAGTAGCTTTTTCAGTAGTAGCTACACTACACTGGACTAGCTACTAGGTAGCCAAAATACCAATGTCAAAACCTTTTATTTTTTGACAACTTTAGCTAGAAAGGGCTCTCTGCCAGTGTGACAGCGCGTTGGAGTTTAACAAACAAATGAACCTACGCACCGATCTCGTTTTTGAGCGATGGTTGCTTTCAATAAGGACGACGCCTCAAACCTCATCGCGTCGCATCTCGATGTGACTTGACCTTTAATGTCGGGGATAAAAGAAATATTCCCGTTTTATACGGTGGGACGGACGGAAGATTAATCTTATGGTTGTCCGAAGGTTTTGTGGGTACAGAGCCCGGCAAGTCATGATTTAAATGTCGTGTTATTGTTGTGTGTTAAGGTAACACACATGCTCCATAGCTGGGATTCAGGGCTAAGGTTGACAGATGTCCGGGATTCCCGGAATTTTATGTCTTGTCCCGTGTCCAGTAATTCGATGTATTGTCCTGGATTCCGAAAATTTAATAACTAAAAAGAAATAACAATTAATGACACGGCTAGGCGGCCTATTTTTTAAGTCGTGGTTTTATTAAGTTTATAAGATAGTAAATGTGCTTGTTGATTGCCTATTATAAAAGCAAAGGTCTCAATCTTGTATATTTTATATAATATTGTGATTTTTAACCAAACTTCTTTTTTCTGGAATAATAGAAGGATAAAATCGAAAACTAAAATGTATTTTCCTTTAAAGAATAAGTATAAATATAAAATTTATACATCCCGTTTATATATGTCGCATCATATCGATATCAGGGAATCCCTGATATAAACTAAATGTAGTGAAATAAAAAATACTGTTGATGAATAAAGTAATAAAACAAAATTAAAAATTAACTAGTGCATTTTTATTAGAAAATCAAGTTTTAATCAACAAAAGATAATAATCTGACAATGATATATTATACCTTTTTCTGTTAAGTGGATTCGTTCATTAGGTACAAAAAAAAATAGTGTAAGTATCAATAAAAAAAAATATTGACTTCTAAGAGTGTGCGAGGCTCAAAAATTAAGACAAGGACTAACTCCTGATGGAAAATGGAGAATCTGGTTATTTATACAAGGTAGTCATTTGTGGCACCTTGAATTACACAAAACATTTAGCTTCTTGCAAATACATCTTTTGGCATTTGTCTCACACTTGGCATTTGTCTCATTTGTCAGAGAAATGCATGACTCGATTTTTATTCGGCAGTATCCCCTTTTCTGACAGATTTAGTTTAGTGAAACGACATAACACGACGTTTTCTTTTCCGTTTAACTGATAGACTGATATAACAACGCACGCATCATACAGCTGGCTGCAAATGCAAAACAAACCCCTCAGTCGCCTGGATGGCCCGGTGACTATGTATTTTTGCTGACATAACAAGCTTATAACTTTGTGATTTTTTTATTCTACAGTTATGTTTTATACATAAAAATACTAGACACGAGTTTCAGGTTTCATATAAACACACTAAAACTTATTTTGTATATGATTACTAATATCTCTCTGCCGATCCCTTTGAAGATTCATATATTCCTAAAAGCTATACATATATAGGCATTACCGTTTCCTACCCAAATAAAAATACGCGAAAGAAAGAATCGTATAAAAATTCACGGTACATTTTCAAGCCCGAGGCGAAAAACTCCGCCCAAATATAAAACAAAAAGGTTCTTTCCACTCTCTACGGAACCCTATTGAATACGTGTTCCGCATATAGAGTTTGGTTCAAAACAATACTTTTATTCGTTCCGCGTGATATATTGAGTTAGATACGTCATTGTAGCTGAAATCTTGGAGATCTTATTATATGAAGATAGCCGGTTTTTGAAACAGATTTGGGTTATGTCTGCTTTTTTATAATTATTATTGACGGTGTACACTGTCGTCTCATATTGTACTAAAGAAATATTGTAGAAACAATCATTTGTTTTTTAAAGAGTAACTATGGAGTTTGTTGCCGGCAAAGCTAGCGCACCAAGCACCCCCGGTGCCTGATCCCCGCTCTCCTCCGCTATTGTACTATCGCTTGCCTGTATAGACTTCGTAATATTTAGAACGTTCAATTCAAATATTTTTATTTTTGTATGAAAATCTGATGAACTAAAATATTATAACTACATTTTTTAAAGTCATTTTTTTTTTTGTAATGTTTAGGCTCGCGTTTGACCACAATCTCCCCTGATGGTAAGCGATGATGTGGCCGACGATGGAACACGCTTGCCTAAAATCAATCTATTCACTCTTGACTTAAAGACCCCTAGGTTATAGCTATCAGGAAACACAGACTTCGGCAGAAAATTCCATTCCTTAGCTGTACGCATAATGAATGTACTCCCAAAATGCTTTGTACGTATGGGTGGGATGTCCACCATGTACCGGTGGCGCAACGCCGTACGTCTTGTGGTCCGATGATGGAACGGACTTGGTGGAATTAAATTGTGTTACTCTAGTGCACACTCCTCGAAGTGTAAACGATAGAAAACAGACAGGCTAGCAACTTGGCGTCGATGCTCAAGACTTTGGAGTTTTGACTGCACAAGAGCATCATTGCCTATGATCTTCTTGGCACGCTTTTCAATAGACTCTAGTGCATCCAGCTGGTATTTGGCTGACCCATCCCAAAGATGAGAGCAGTACTCCATACACGATCGAGCTTGCGCTTGATAGAGGTTGAGCAGCTGTTCCGGCGTGAAATACCGTCTCACCTTTGCTAAGATCCCCAATTTTTTGGCAGCTAGTTGGGCTTTTGCCTCGATGTAGGAGTTGAAATTGAGGGTAGACGACAGCGTTACCCCAAGAAGTTCAAGGAATAGAACATAAGTTGTTGTTTATGATGTTAGTAGTTACCATAGTCTTGAGAGGTTGCCAGTATTCCAGTATTTAACAAAAAACCCTGTTTATCTTCTTATTTCTAAACACATACATAATGTACTGTATACTATAGATAAATAAAAAACCCAGACACAATTTCGGATGAATTCGTCTATACCGACTTCGGAAAAACGAGCTAGTGTTATGTTTTTCCGAAAACTTCCGAGCAAAACCGAAGTCGTTCGCCAGTGTTTCGTTCTCTCGTTCCTAGGGTTAATATTTTGTGTCAGTTCAGTGTGGACGTTGATAAATACACTGTTTGTATTACTTCGCCCACGCTGGACGTAAGTATATGGATGTATGTGGACGTGTATATGGATGTATGTGGACATAAACGAACTGTTAATGTCAAGTCCCGCTTTGTGTGTGTTTTACTACATTGTCGACTAGTTTTATGAGTTTGTTCTTTGCTATTGAGCTTTTAAAGTTAAGACTGGTAAAGCAATTGTATTTTTTTCTTTAACAAGTTGGACTTATGGTCATATAAGACTTAGGCCCTCGGTCTATGGAGACTTTTTGTAGCGATACAGTAACGCGTTCGCATCGATAAAGTCGCGATGCTGTAGCGCGTTAGTAGCGCGTTGGCATTTTTTCTATAGCGCTTGCAAATGCGATTAACTGCGATGCTGTTGCACGTCAAAGTCGTCGTGAGCGGCCCCTCGCTCCACCAAATACCACGTTTCAGATCTTGAATTAAACTTCTGATGAGAGCATCAGAAGGCTTAATTCATTCGAGAAAAAATCTAGAAGGCTATACTCGGAGTTTCCTTGCGCGATCAAATCAGAAATGAAGATATCCGCAGGAGCATTTGGGCTATGTCAGCAACCTATTGCTCGCAGAACTGATGGTCGATAAGGGTAAAAGTTTTGGAGTGACCGCGTACTGGAAGACGCAGCATTGGTATGTCTCCCACAAGATGAACTGATGACCTGATAAGCCTTAATAACCTGGTGGCCACCTCCTTCGCTCACATTACTGCTTCGCAGAAGGAGGTTGCCGTTGCTTTTTCCTCTCGCTCCGGACCTTGGCGTGAACCAGAGCCAAACGCGAGAGGTCGCTGCCGCCGACTGCCCCCGAAAAATAGTCTGGTAAAGGATCTCTGATATTTCAACACTATAACGACTTACTTACTCGTATATCACAACAAATCTAAAAAGCACCGTTTGGCGTTTCACACTTTTCTATAATAACAGCTTTGTAGAAGCGTAACTCACACTATTTCTAATATATTTTCCATAAAACTATTGAATTATGAAACTATTTTTATTTTATTACGACACATATAATTTTTAATCAACAAATTGAAATTAAAATGTATTAAGTGTAGAACTATCAAACAGTGCGTACCTCTTAGATTTTGCTGGCTTTAATATTATATATATTCTAGTAACATTCTTAGGTCATCAGATTCTCATCAGTAGACCTGCTACAAATTATGTAGATCAGTCACACGAGACGTAACGACACTTTAGTTGAAAACTAAAAGTTGTTAAATAGAGATACTTCGGAACAAATTTAATAAAAGTAAACTATGGTCCGACATTGTCGATGAAAAGATGTATTTTTAGATTTAACGTCGTCCAGAAATTAAATATTGCCATCACTTTTTAAATAATTATCCAAACGCCTTGTTGACACTTCACGTGACCCAAGGGCTGGCTTTTACATACATACAACGTGGCAATGCCGCCAGTCTTTGGGGCACACTTCCAGTCGACAGCGATGCGGAGGAATTTTTTGATGCCATATTTTAGGAAAGAGTTATTGTATATATATATAGTTTTAATTAGTTAAGTATTTTTATTTTTCATGTTCTTTCTATTTATTATTTATTTATTTATTTAACACATTGTAAACACAAATATCAGTGGTGCTCTGGATCTTGTACTAGGATATCATGTATAACAAAAGCCATGTTTAAATAAATAAAAATTCTTAATATTGCCATACAGCGTGGTACGTAATCCTAAAAAGAAAACAAATAACTTAATTAAATCTCTAACATGTAAGTCTTCAAGCCGGAGCAGACTTAAAACATAATTCCGTTCAAACGACCATTTTACTGTAGTCACAAAACATAGCGCGGACCGCGTTTGATCATAAATCAAAGGTTTATATTGCTAGTGGACAGAGTTAGGAGAAATGGAATCGTCAGTGGAATAACTTGCAAAGCTTTTGCGAGAGAGCTGTGTTAAATAGAAATTTTATTCAACATTTTTTTTTAGAGAACTGGGTTTTGCCCGCGACTTCGTCCGCGTACATAAAATATAGCCTATGTCACTCAAGAATAAAGCAGCTTTGTATCGGTGAAAAAATTTTAGCAATCGGACCAGTACTTCCAGAGATTACCTCCTACAAACAAAAAACAAGGGCCAGGGTTATCCGAAAGGGCGCTCGAGCCCCGGTATGAATGCTAGAAGGAACGGGGTGGGTTTTTTAGTCAGTAAGAGTCTGACACTATCTCCCGCTCCGCCCAAGGGCGGGGGATGTCAATACATGATTTTTTCCCACCATAAAAAAAAAAAACAAACTTTACCTCTTTGTTAAATCTTATAATAGTAAGCAAACCTATTGCCATTGACCAGGCACCAGACTTCGTGCATTATCATCTCCCTAGACTTAACAAATCCAGAAGTACCTCAATAGTTTGGTTTTTGAAGTAGCCAACAATAAAACGGTATAATTGGTTACTTCAAAAACCAAACTACTGAGGTACTTTATATTAGTGTAGATAAGAAATACCTACCTGTATAAACAACTAGCTTCTGCCAGCGGCTTCCAAATTTTGGATCCTCGTTTTACCCCCCTAGGGGTGGGACGGCGAGCAATGGGTTGCTCGCTGTCCTACCGGACGTAACCGTCCGCACCGAGCCCAAGTCGTCGACGTCGCGCACTGTTCCGGCGCGCCTCAAGGAGTTGTCAGCAACCGTAGGGGCCCAGCAGGGTCGAAGCCTACTGGGGCCAAGGGTCTGCTTCTGAAAGGAAGGCTCGGGCCAAGTATGAAAGGCAACGAAGGAACGAGGTGGGTTTTTTAGTCAGTAAAAGTCTGGCACTATCTCCCGCTCCGCCCAAAGGCGGTGGATGTCATCTGGATGATTTTACCCACCGAAAAAAAAGAACAAAAAACCTTAAGGGTGGGGTTTCGGACAAATCTGTGCATAACGGTAGTCTACACCTACATAAGGAACCTAGCTGCCGAAAACTTAAGTTTGTAGGTGTTATAAAATCTATAGTTTCTTTTTTTTTATGGTGGGAAAAATCATCCAATGACAACCCCCGCTCTTGGGCGCAGCGGGAGATAGTGTCACTCTTACTGACTAACAGCCCACCCGTTCCTTCTAGCCTTTATACCGGGGCTCGAGTTCCCTTTCGGATAACCCTGGCCCCAGTAGGCTTCGACCCGGCTGGGCCCCTGCTGTTACTGACAGCTCCTTGAAGCGCCGGGTACAGTGCGCGCCGTCGACGACTTGGGCTTGGTCCGGACATTTACCGGGCGGCTGGACAGCGAGCTACCCATTGCTCACTGTCCCGCAAGCCCGCGCCTACGGTGGCCGGAAATCGAGCCGTTGCCTGATGCCTCGGCCAGCATTACTGCTTCGCAGAAGTCGGCCACCGCCTGCTAGTCCTCCTCGCTCCGGACCATGGCTTCAACCAAGGCCCGGCGCGACGGGTCTCCGCCACCGATCGCCCCCACGAGGGCACGGTGATGCTCCGCCCAAGCAGGGCACACCTCACAATATATAGTTTCTGAGATTCGTCAATCCTCGTATGGCCTACTTTCTTCAGACCTTTAACATGTATTGTCATAGAAATCCTACATCAATGATATGGCCAAACGAGAATTGACATATCATCAAATGTTAACGTTTAAACGATCTGGCCAGTTTTATTTGGCCACATCATGAAGTAATCAATCCTAAGATCTGGCCACGGCATATAGAGTCTATCTAAAGTGTCAAACGACTTTGGTAATTATTTGGGCAAAATGAAATCTGATGTAGTCAACACTGGTTCAATAATCAAGGTTGATTAAGAGATCTTGATCATTGTTTGACCTTTTAAAAATATCGAAAATAAGTTTTTTTTTTAATGATTAAATATTATAAAAAAAATCCAGTCGTTTGACTTTTTAAACAGACTATATAAGTTTATAGATTACAAAGTATCTATTCCTGTTACCGTATTCAATATGCCTGAAACGGGAGTATACCTGTTCTCGTATCTATGGATAAGTTTACGTCAATGCGTCTTCCCACGCTTGGCAATCGAACTTTACTATATACATCTTTTTTTAAGTGATATCTTGAAAAGCACAATGTACATAACCTATACATACGTATGTAAGACGTGAGACGCTTGGTGCTCAGTAATTACGCCTGGCAGACGTACCTTAGTATTTTAAGGCGGCTTCAAAGACCAATATATTTTTTTTTTCTTAGAAAAGAAACGCAATATTTTAAAAGAATGTTATATTAAAATTGTAAATAGATTTTTCTTATTAAAACAAGTTTGATCAAAGCGAGTAAGTAATTCTTTTCAGAAAATATATTCTAACATAAAATATGACTTGTAGTTGTAATTTGTATCTTACGAGTACGTGAAAAGCTAAAAGCAACTGTCAGCTTTTTCAAAGTAAATGTACTTTTATATATCACTACTTTGCTCCCGTTTTTACATTCTAAAGAAAGTATTTTTTAAAAAGACTTTGTTATCTTTGCCTGTAACCTCATTTTGTTAATGTTTTTTTCATTCCTGTTTCCACTCAAATAGCTAGCTAAATGTAATAAGTACTTAATTTTTTTTTTCGAGAATAACAGTCTGAGCGTAATGAGAAGCTGTGTCAGACTTTTACTAACTAAATCCCTTAATTGATTTTCTAACCAAAAAAAAAGGCAGACTTTATTTACGGTATAAAATACATTTTAGCAATTTCGCAACTTTTTCCTACTCCTTCGCTTGGATCTTTAGAAACATTTTTACACATAAAAATTTGTGGTTTAATATTATTCAAAGTGAACATAGCATAAACGTAAATCAATCAATATTTCGCAAAGAAAATAGATTTAAAGGTCAGCCGCGCACTATCCGGGCGTAGCTAGCCGCAATTAAATGCACAGATACGCATACTGCCGCCTAGGCGGGTACGAGAGTTGTGTCCATTTAGGCCAGATGGTTCAAGGGACTATAAGCCTTAACGCGATCCATTTGACAACGAGGCTGTATAGCTCCGTCCCTTTTTCTCGCTCGTGCGACTGAAATTTTAACACGTCACAGAAAGGACGTACTCGAGAATTAAGGCCCAAGCGCCCGAAAAGTACCTTAAAACAGTGTCTTTCTGGAGCCTACTCCTCGGTAACGGCAAGGTTAATAGGTTTGAAAAAAATATATGTTTGTTATACATTCATGAACAACATTATCAACATTTGATTATTTCGTGCGACTAATACTTTTGTCTAAAAAAATATTACATACAACAACATCACATCCGCAACTTTTCCCTACTCCTTCGAAACGGCTTGGATCTTTAGAAACATTTTTACACATAAAAATTGGTAGTTAAATATTCTTCAAAGTAAACATAGCCTAAGTAGGTAAATCAATCAATATTTCGCAAATGGATTTAAAAGTCAGCGGGGATCTGTCCGGGCGTAGCTGGCCGCAAACAAACACACAGCACATATATATGATAGTCGTACTGTCGCCTTGATGGGTACGAGAGTAGTGATCATTTAATTTCGGCCAGATGGTTCAAGGGACTATAAGCCTTAAGTAAGAGCCGTTTCCAGTAACTTTGAACACTAAATCTTCGCACTCCGTTCCCTTCAACTTTGTTCTGAAAATAGATCAATACCTCGTGAATTAGGTATCGAAAGGTCTATATTTAGAACAAGTTGATGGCCGTTACCGCGCCTTTTGTTTATAATTATAGGTATTTTGATTTACAAAGGTATTTATTACAGTTAAATTATAGTTTTCAGTACCACGACGTCATACTATTTTAATAACACATTACTTATTGCGTATGGTATATTACAACCTATTGTATTACTCGCTTTATTTTCTAAATTAAATGAAAGTACTTAATGTAATTATTACACTAACATTGTATCATATTGTATGTATTGTACTTCGGACTGGTGGTGTCCTTTTTTTTATGGTGGAAAAAAATCATCCAATGACATCCCCCGCTCTCGGGCGGAGCGGGAGATAGTGTCAGACTCTTACTGACTAAAAGACCCACCTCGTTCCTTCTAGCCTTCAAACCGGGGCTCGAGCTGTCTTTCGAAACTAACCCTGGCCCCAGTAGTCTTCGACCCAGCTGGGTCACTGCTGTTGCTGACAACTCCTTGAGGCGCGCGGGAGCAGTGCGCGCCGTCGACGACTTGGGCTTAGTCCGGACAGTTACCGGACGGCCGGACAGCGAGCTACCCATTGCTTACTGTCCGCAAGCCCGCGCCTACGGTGGCCGGAAATCGGGATCAGAGTCCCGGCGGCGGCGGCGGCGAGAACGCCGTTGCCTGATGCGGTCGGCCTCCTCCTTGGCGAGCATGACTGGTGGTGTGCTGTAACTAGAGATGTGCCGTTGCCAGCAATATTGCCGTGAAGTGGGAATATTGGTGGCAATATTGCCACTATTGCCAGCAATATACAAACTTTGCCAGCAACAGCACATCTCTAGCTGTAACCCTACGACCAAAGCGCATATTTAGCGTACGGATAGGACAAATGAAATGCAATGACAATGGAAAGGGCTATGCTCAGAGTTTCCTTGCGTAATCACATCAGAAATGAAGATATTTGCAAGAGAAACAAGGTTGCCGACATAGCACGAAGAATCGCCAAACTTAACCTTTCAATCGTGGAAATTACAGACACAATAGAAAGACAATAGGTGCGCGAACGCCGGCGTTCGCTTGGGGTTTAATGAACCGCCAAACTTAAGTGGCAGTGGGGCAGGGCACATTGCTAGCAGAACAGATGGCCGTTGAGGCTGAAAGTTTCTGGAACTGCGACAACGTCCCGGAAGACGCAGCGTTGTAAGGCCTCCCACAAGGTGGACCGATGACCTGGGGAGGGTCGTGGGAATCCGATGGATGCGAGACGCACAGGACCGGTGATTATGGCGACACTTGGGAAGACTATGTCCAACAGTGGACGTCTATCGGCTGATATGATGATGACGATGAGGACAAATGTGTCATTCGATCCAACCCAGCTCCTCAAGGAAGGCCAGCAGCAGCATTGGTGCTACTGACCATTTCACGGAGGGTACCAGATTTTACGAAGTACTTTGCCCTGTACCTTTCCAGTGACCAGTGGGTAGCTTAGAAGCAGAAGAGCAACTGTCCCGTCCTCCTTGAAGGTTCTGCAGAATGGGCTGTCTGTAACTCCTATGACAGAAAGATGCTTATTAAAGGTCCGGAAACCAGTTATCTCTTTGCGCAACTGAGGTTTAGTCAGTCGTAGAGCCTGTTTTTGTTTGTGTTTGTTTGTTAAGAGTAGCTGGTGGCCGAGTGGTAATGGCCCCGACTCACGAGTTGTAGGTCGCGGGTTCAAACCCAGACAGGCGCATTACTTTATGTAATTTATTTCATCACCACTGCTCTCAGAACGTTGAAGGAAAAAATCGTGAGGAAACCGTCATGTCCTAGAACTAAAAGATATGTGACATTCACCAACCCGCACTGGGCGCGTGGTGTATTACGGCTCATTCTCTCTCGTAGAGAAGAGGCCTGAGTCCCAGCTGCGGGAACATTAAAAGGGCTGATGATGATAAGGGCCTGTTTCATGAAGCGGCCATCAATGGAGGGAAGTGCCTCCTTTGCCTGCCTACACTCGCTATTAATCCGGTCAATTTAGACATCCGAGGTAACACTAATTCTTTAACCTTTTGAATGTCTTAAGTTACACAGTTCGACATAAGCAATTGTCTTTCTATTGTGTCTCTAATTACGGCATTCGATGAGTTAATTTTGCTGAAAATCACGAAAAACTCATTTTTGTGACATTTGACCCCGAATTTTTTTTTCCAGGTGTCGGATTGATGAGGACTTTTTAGATGTCATTTATGATGGTGTGTTGAACAATCCTACCAATTTTCAGCCGGGTGTGAATTATTATAACCTAACCCCTATTATTTGGTCTAATTTGACTAAAATAATGATCTACTCATAGTTTGTGATGTAAATCTCTGGTGAGTTTCTTTGCTAAATTGCGTAGGTATCCGCGACCTACAACTCAGAAGTCGAGGCCATTACCGCTTGGCCACCACTGCCTGCTCTCGAGCGAGCAATACTTGCCATAATATATTGTTGTTAACCCATTATGTCCTACTGCTAGGGAAAGGCGTAACTTTCCCTTTTCCACACACGTCTGTCCTCAGCCATTGCCTTTGCCACTTGTCATATTACTGACTAAAATCACACTTGTGTCTTTCAGTCGCCCTTTGCGTTCTTAGACCAGGGATTTCCTTTTCAGAAAAACCTCGCGGTCCTAGCGGATATTTAGGTAGGTATAGGTTTTAATCCCATCTGTATCCATAATAATTTTCTCTTCTCTCTCGCCTGTCCTACCCCTGACCTAATTATTAGTTTCTGAAGGATTTATTACGGTCTTCACTGAACCCTGAATGAGCTACAAACAAATAGAAAGATGGATCATTGATCGATCCCTTGGCAAACAGTTGGTGATTGATTTCTTACCTAGGCCGTGTGTCCATTTATAAGTTAGAACTAACTCACAATTATAAGGAGAAAAATGCTTTGATTTAGTGTTTGTATGTTTTATTTATTACTAGCTTTTCTTTTCCCGCGGCAAATATAGCCTATGTCACTTAGGATTAAAGCAGCATTTTATTGGTGACGTTCGCAATTGGACCAGTACTTTCAGAGATTATCTCCCACAAAAAAAAAAACAATCTTGATCTCTTTGTAGTAGTGTAGAAAACTTACGCATGGTTTGGTCATGTCATGAGACAGCAAAGACATGTCATGGTCTATTTCATGTCAACAGGAGCCTTACCATGACATGTCAAAATGTCAAGAGAGCAAGCGAAAAAGAGGGATGGAGCTATACACCCTATAAAACTACACACACAATGGCAAACAATATTGTGACGAAACCTGTATCATCGTCATCTATAGTTTTATTTATTTTGATCCGTCAATTTACCCTTCCGGTTTCAACAGTACCTGACTACATCTCCATCAATCGCCATGTCAATATTAACTCGTCCTTCTGCCCCTATCATCTTTGACACAATACAGTATGCATGTACAAATATGATCAAATAAGTATTTTTTTCAGGATCGTTGTCACACGCACTTTTTCTTTTTATCTATTTTTTTTGCATAGGGTACTTCCCGCAGGTCTCATAGCACAAGTATAGGAAAAAATCTCAAAACTGTAAAGTAAAAAAAGTTTCATAACTCAATTCGGAAATGTTTCGGAAAAAATTTCATAACTCAGTTAGGGAATTTTTCGGAAAAAATTTCATAACCCAATTGGGGAATTTTTCGGAAAAAAATTCATAACTCAATTGGGGAATTTTTCGGAAAAATTTTCATAATTCAATTGGGGAATAAACTGTTTTCATAGGTAAGTTTGAACGGAACATTCAGTGCGCGAGTCTGATTCGCACTTGTTGGTTTTTATTTTTCGTTCTAGCCGCACACCTTCCTCTCTAGATGGAGTGATACCCACACATGTTCCTTCAGTTGCCCTTTGCCGTTCCAGGGGGGGCTAATTCTCGATTTTCGCCATTTATCTCGAGTTCGAGATTGTCTATCAAAAATATCTCTATCTCTACCAAAAAATGTCGAATTGAGCAGAATTCCGTATTCTCAGTCAAAATAGAAATAAACACGAAAATGTCGAGTCGAGTGAAGATAATGACATATCTCATATAGATGTCATGACAGCTCTACTGTTCAGAAGCACTCGACATGAACTCTAAAGTTATCCTTCGACAAATATCGAATTCGACATCCCCAGAATAGCAACGTTTGAAATTTGATGAAAAAATTACGTCATTAGAAATTTTTGTCGAGTTGGACACTATCTCTAAAATCGAGAATTGGACTTCAGTACCGCAATAACTCCCAAACAACTCTGCAACCCGCGCATACCCTTGGCATATAAACTTAGTTCAGATGTCACCAAATCGTCGCTCTGTGAATAATTAACCCGAAACAAATCATAACTTCGTTCTATTTATAGAAACAGCCTGACTGGGCCTTTTGTTTGTAAAGTACACCTACATTATAACTTTAGTCGTAATGGCGGGCTATTTATGACAGCGGTTTTAGGCAATGTAGGTAGGTATATACACCGTTAAATTTTAATCGTTTTAATCCCGTGGAGGGTCGATCCGGTACATGAAACACTATCGATTTGTAAAGATAAAACGCAACACCGACAACTACCTACGGGTCATCGGACTCGCTCAGCTGACGTTTTCTTAATGAAATTAATTTCGTACATGCGTAAATTAATACGAGTTTTGAAAAAAAGTTACTTTAATTTTTTAATTTTATCTTTTACTTATCGATAGTGTTTCATGTACCGGATCGACCCTCCACGGGATTAAAACGATTAAAAATTAGCGGTGTATATATATAGTCTGTCTAAAAACTCAAACGACTTGGGAATTTTGTTTAAAACTTTATAATTTAAAAAATACTAATATTCAATACTTTTTATATGGTTCTTCTATTAGTAAACAATGATCAAGATCTCTTAATCAACCTTGATTATTGAACCAGTGTTGACTACATCAGATTTCATTTTGCCCTAATAATTTACTCTATTAGGCCAGCATTGAGCAATGACCGACAACAGCTGCCTCTGTGGGTAATATAGCCCTAAGCTACTAAACTAGACACCATACAGACTCCAGAGTCGCCACACGTCTGAGCTGGTCGCGCCACTAAATTGGTTGCGAAACCAAACGGACACCAGGTGAGTAACTCTCTATAGCTGTATACATCTAACCTAACAACTGATTAACATCCGTAGACTCATAGCAAGGTTCAGTTGAAAACCAGCGTCAGGCAACTGCTACGTAGTGGCCTGGCATGATGCTGAACTGGACCTATTTGGTGCAGACGTGGGACATACAATGTAGATATATTTTAAGTTTAAGATCCCATACTATAATAAATTTTTATATCATTGTGTGTACCTGTGTGCCAAATAAACGTATTTTCTTTCTTTCTTTCTTTCTTACATTTAGTTGGTAGCGGCGACTGGTCGCGCCGCCATAGCGTCTCGGTTAAATATAGCCCTAAGTCTTATAGTCCTTTGAACATCTGGCCGGAATTAAAAGGACACAACACTCGAACTCGCCTAGGCGGCAGTACGAGTATCTGTGCATTTGATTCCAGCCAGCTGCACCCAGATACAGCCCCGCTGTCCTTTAAATCCATTTTAATTGTGAAATAGAACCCCATTGACCTTTAATTTTTTTTTTCAAATATTGATTGATTTACATACCTATGTTATGTTCACTTTGAAGAATATTTAACCACCATCTTTTATGTGTAAAAATGTTTCTAAAGATCCAAGCCATTTCGAAGGAGTAGGGAAAAGTTGCGAAATTGCTAAATATTTTTCACCTAACTTCACCAACGTTTTGTACTTTTTATTTCACCATCAATTCATTCCGCAAACCATTTTATTTTTTTGACAAATATAGGTACTTATCTTAATAAACGTTTCGGATGATATTTAATCATATAAGCATTTTTCATTAAATATAAATTTAGATTATTTTGGGAAAAAATACGTTTAAACTACTACAAATATTTTCTACCGTACTGCAAAAATATGTCTTTATTCCATCAAAAATAATGATTGTGCTCTAAAATACGCTCTTCTGGGTGGATTTATGAGTAGAACGAAAATTTCTCCCTCCCTTATGTCGTTGTTAAAGTAAGTAGGCCAAGCGAGGATACACATAATATGTTAACGTTTAAACGATCAGTACCTTTACCATGAGTTTAAAGCAATAGTATTTGTCGATACTCGATACCGACTACGTAAATATTTTGTATGGTAAATTTTACAGCGCCTCTAGCGGTCACTTACGGAACCAAAATTTGTCGGCGGCGGAGACCTCTCGCGCCGGGCCCTGGTTGAGGCCATGGTCGGGGGCGAGGAGGAGTAGCAGGCGGTCGCCGACTTCTGCGAAGCGGTAATGCTCGCAAAAGAGGAGGCAGATCGCATCAGGCAACGGCGATCTCGCCGCCGCCGCCGGGATTCCGATCCCGATTTCCAGCCACCGTAGGCGCGGACTTGCGGAGCAGTGAGCAATGGGTAGCTCGCTGTCCGGCCGTTCGGTAACTGTCCGGACCAAGCCCAAGTCGTCGACGGCGCGCACTGGTCCCGCGCACCTCAAGGAGTTGTCAGCAACAGCAGGGGCCCAGCTGGGTCGAAGCCTACTGGGGCCAGGGTTATCCGAATGGGAACTCGAGCCCCGGTATGAAGGCTTGAAGGAACGGGGTGGGTTTTTTAGTCAGTAAGAGTCTGACACTATCTCCCGCTCCGCCCAAGAGCAGGGGTTGTCACTGGATGATTTTCACCACCAAAAAAAAAAAAATTACCATACAATATATTTACGTAGTATACAATATAATACTCGATATTTACGTAGTCGGTATCGAGTATTGACAAATACTATTGCTTTAAACTCATGGTAGAGGTACTGGCCAGTTTTAGTCGGCCATATCATGAAGTGACCAATTCTAAGGTCTGGCCACGACATATATATGAGCCTATACTATGTATCCATATCTCCCGCCGCGGGCTCGTGTGAAACTGTGCAGAAGGCATACTAATATCCCTCAGTGGGTGGTGTGATCGAAACTTTACCGTATCGAAAGCAATTCGTTGCTGAGTTTGACAACTTTATTTCCTAAAATAAATCGCGTCAAGATTGATTGGTGTAACAGAATTTACTTTTTCAAGAAATCGTACAAGTTGTTTTTTTATGGGGAATTATAAAACGAGCGACTAAAAAAAAAACTTAGCGACTGATGATGAGATACTGTTTTAATAACTTGAGCGGTATGAATTTGAGTAAGCGACACATTAACTAAACTAACAACAAATATTGATTAACAATAAAATCCAGAACGAGCTTACTAAAAGTGGGTTATTGAAATCCTAGTTAAACGATTAAATTAGTATGTGAGCGACTAAAATAATAAGTGAGCGACTAGAAATAAAAATGAGGTTTTAAATAAGGAATTTACGCTAGCAAATGTTTTCATCATTCTCTAATTATCTAGTCGCAGGTAGATTCATCATTTGAACTGGGTGAAATAGGTTAGGTTAGGTTAGAACTGTGACCTACCGCGCGTGAGCCGAGTGAGCGAAGCCAGCGGTGCCGCGGCAGCGGCCGGCGAACGCTACGACCAAGTTGCTCGCAGATTTTATTTCACCATTTTTTAATTATTCGGGTTTTCGCAATATCCGGATTATCAAATTACCTTGTGACATACATAATACATAAATATCGGTATTTAGGACATTCGATACTGTGTACATTTATATTTAGGACATTCGAAACACTTCATTTAAAATAAAATGCCGCTCAGTATAAATAAATCATTGGCCAAATCTGGAAAAAAATGCAGGACAAAACATTGACACTCAAACAAATATTAGGTCACTCAAATATTATGAAGCTTCTCATTTTGTATTTTAAGTAACTCAAATTAAAGTTTATAAGTCGCTGTTCTATTGATTTCTCGTCACTCGCAGTCAGTCGCTCACTTATTATTTCTATAACCCAAAATAATTATTTTTGTCACTTAAAATTTTAATTTACAGTCATTCGTTTAAATACTACCCTTTTTTTATTCTACTTTCGTTCAGTTTCCATACTTACAAACTTCTTTATTTTATCAATTTTGTAAAAATGTATATTTGTACTAGCTGTGCCCGCGACTTCGTTCGCGTGGACTACAGGATTTTGAATTTATTTTTTCTAAAATAAAAATAGCCTATGTTATTCCTTATTACATCAGCTATCTACCAAAAAAAGTCCCGTCAAAATTGGTCCAGCCATTTCAGAGATTAGCCCGGACAAATAGACAGACAGACAAAAATTGTAAAAAATGTTATTTTGGTGTATGTACCGTATATATTTATATGCATGTAGTAAAAAGCAGTTATTTCAAACAAACTGACACTCCAATTTTATTTGTATAGATGTATAGATAGTCTGTCCAAAAAGTCAAACGACTTAGGAATTTTGTATAATATTTAACCATTTAAAAAATACTTATATTCGATACTTTTTATAAGGTTCTTCTGTTAGTAAACAATGATCAATATCTCTTAATCAACCTTAATTATTGAACCAGTGTTGACTACATCAGATTTCATTTTACCTTAATAATTACCCAAGTTGTTTGACTTTTTAGACAGACTCTAGGTTTGATGCTCTTTCACGAACGAACGACTGAAAGGATTTGAATGGGATCAATTTTCTTCTTTTCCTTTTTTGCTTCCGGGACAAAAATCCTTGTATACCTACATACTATTGCAGGATATGGTGAATCCATGTGCTAAGTTTCATCCAAAACCATTCAGCTATTTGATCGTGAAAGAGTAGCAAACATATACAATTATGATATGATTAAAAATTGGAAATTCATACTTAATGTTTTTTTACGACCTAAAACACTTTCTCCTTAAAAATATCTTTCAATTTTTGAGAGGTGGAAAATTATCAAATAACCTCTTCCGCTCTATATGGAGCGAGGGAGCGTGTCTAGAGATGTGCCGGTGCTGGCAATATTGCCGAGAAGTGATAATTTTGGTGGCAATATTGCCCGAAGTATGAATATTGGTGGCAATATTGCCCGGAGTATGAATATTGGTGGTAATATTGCCAGCAAAATTCCCACGTTGGGCAATATTACCGGCAATGGCATATCTCTAGGCGTGTCAGACTTACTGACTAAATACCTCGTTTTTTGCATTCTAAAGCTATGGTAAGTCTTTCAAACACTATAATATCTCTTCATATCATCCTACGTAAAGAATAGAGCCTTTAAACGAAAACAAACACATCTGTTAAACAAAATTAATTTAGACGATACGAGAATTTGTCCCCGAAACTGTGACAAATTAATTGAATATATTATTATAGCAGTGATTTTGTATACCTCTATAGTAGAGATGTGATAGGAGTGATATTATCGGAACCGAATTTGGATCGAAGTTTTTTGGTTTGTTAGAATTGGAATCGGAACTGGAACCGGAACCGTCATATTGAATACTACTGAAACTAATTAAAAACTTGGCTAAGTATTGTTAGTATCAATGAAGCGTGAACTCACTCAGTACTATTGTTGAGAGTTACATGTCCAGCGCGCTAGGTAGGCTATGGTTAAACGCTTGAACTTATCCTTGGAGGCAGTCTCAGAATGAGGCGATGTCAATCTGGTCAAGTTCAAAACCCAAGCATGTCTTTTTTCCGGTAAATGGAGCCAATCCTACCTGGCTCCATCTTTCCGTGCCGATAACCGACCCCCTTGATTTTCTTAGGATAATAACGCTGTCATCTACCCTCAATTTTGGCTCCTACATCGAAACAAATGCTCAACTGGCCGCCAAAAAAATGGGGATCTTAGCAAAGGTGAGACGCAGCCGAAACAGCTGCTCAATCTCTACCCGGAACTGACGAGTAAGTGCTATCAACAAGTGAACATCGTTTTAGAAAACCCACATCAGACGTTCCGAACTTTCAGAATCCGAAACGGCTCGTCGTGACATCTCTACTCTGTAGGCACATTCAATTAATACGAACAGGGAACTTGAGAGATGTCAAAGCTATTCATTGAAATAGAGTTCCATTCATGTCAAGTAAACTTAGAAGTACACATCAGGAGACTATGGATCGGTAGGTTTATTAATGATAGCAACACCAATTAATGTTAATTACTTCTCAGGGTTAGAGGTATGGAACCTTGAGTTGACAGTGTGATAGGTAACTTTCTTGTACGGTTAATGTAAGTGTTTTATAGGAGCGAATTAAAAGCTTTTCAGATTATGCGCTTCGAGTTTGAGAGCCATAATTGATGTGGCCGGATCAAGAGGTATAAAGAGTTTAAAGAAAATATGGATGGGTTGTTTGAGGAGTGACAGGAAGGGAGGAGTCAGTGATAGCGTGACGATTGACTGGATATAATGGAAGAAAAAACATATAGCACCAACTCAAAATAACACAGTAAATACATGGGCAGGAAGATGACAATTTCCTCCAACCAAACTGAACTTGAACTGATCTTGAATCATGAAATTTCCAATCAATTGGTGGCTTTTCCTATGTCATAATGACTTAGTCAAGTGGACTCCTTCAAACTGAACTGAACCAGAATATGGGCCTAAGCTGCGCTCGCTGCGAGCGCAGAAAGAAATGACCACATAATAAGCGAAAATGATGTCCACAAAAGTCAATGTAAGTGCTGAACGTTTAAACAGCGTTTCAAATTCAAAAGATCTGCTTATAATTCATAAATCCTCAAAAAGATTGATTTCTATTTCAATAAAGATATTATTTCCATAGAAATAAAAGGAAAATCTCGATTCATTCAAATCTGAATTCCTTTTTCAAAAACAATCATTCAAATCTGATCGATTCTCAAGTTCTTTATTCAAAAGCGCTCGGTGCAGGGTTGGCAACTCCTTACAGTTTTAATTGTAGATGGTAGGTTTTTAGAAATCTATCAAGTTTTTTTTTTTAATTTAGAGCAGTGAACTTGCTGATTTAAAATGATAGCTTCATCTATTTTATTGGATATTTATAACGAGTGTACCTTTGATTTATTTTGTTAACCTGGGTACCAGTTTTTTTATGGAACAAAAAGGCCTGGCGAGGCCATCGCCAATCTCGGTCATCACCATCATCAGTTCAGCGGGTAGACGTCCACCGTTGGACAAAGGCCTCCCCCAAGTATCGCCATAACGATCGGTTCTGTGCGTCACGCATCCATCGGATTCCCGCGACACTCACCAGGTCATTGGTCCACCTTGTGGGAGGCCTTGTGACGCTGCATCTTCCGGTACGTGGCCAGTCCAGAACATTTCGACCCCATCGACCACCTGGGCCTCATGTCTGCTACAATAGCGTCAGAATGGTCTATCATTGATGTCATAATTGTCGATTTTGACAAGTTTGGTAATCTACTAATATAATGGCGTCATTATGACTTTCCGATGGTCAACCACTGACACTCCATTGAAAGAAGTGGCATGGAATAGTAATCTCGTACATATTGACAAATGAATATTTGATGTATGCGGTAATCTGCTAAAACTTTGACAGTTTATTTGATCAGTGTTCTACCATTAGAACGTTATTGTGCAGTTATTGGTTTTAATATGCTCGATATTATCATTCTACCACAACTCTATTACGATACCACTGACCGAACAATGATCGATCATTATGAATTAGCAATTACGAACTTTTAGCAAAATGACAATGTGATCGTGTTGGAATGACGACTTTATAAAAATAGCAGACTTGGGCCCCTGTTCTGCGAGCAATGTCTTGCCCACTGCCACTTAAGTTTAGCGATTCTTCGGGCTATGTTGGTAACCTTGGTTCTCCTGCGGATATCTTCATTCCTGATGCAAACAAATTCCGAGGATACATTAGCCTAATTTCGACAATAATCAAATGTAGTTTCTTATTTTTAATTACAGTAGGTATTCTATAGTACCATACCACCCATAGTAGTATAGGATAGTAGTTATATTTTTTTGAAGAAAAAAACTTTTTTTTCAACTTGTTTGCTATTATTCTCTAAGATAGCGTTGGCAATACTGGTTCGTTGTTTATCGGCGAGGATCGGAAGTAGTCGGCCCAATCCGTCAACGGATATTGAGTGAGACAGGAAAATTGGATCCAATCGGCTTTCGCTGTTCAGTTTTACAGGAGCTTCCTCGGTTGAAATCAAAGATATTGTTAGTTTTAGTCATGAAAATGTTTTTGAAAATCTTTTTTCGCTTGAGAATCAATTTAGTGAACTTTATGAGTGAAATCGGTTCACTTCTGAAAGGAAAACCCGGGGCCCTGAAGCGCAAGACAACGAAGGTACATAGGAGTCAGTTTTAATCAGTAAAAGTCTGACACAACCTCCCGCTCTCCCCAAGAGCAGGAGAAGAATGATTTTTTTACACCATATTATATTTTTTCCCAAACATATTTAAAAAAAGGTCACAAGTTGGATACCACTAACACTAAGTACAAAACTGGTCACGGCAGGTCATAAAGGTTGTTGTACCTCTCAGTCGCCTAGATGGCCCGGTGACTATGTATTTTTGCTAACATAACAAGCTTATAACTTTGTGATTTTTCACGATACAGTCATGAAATTTTGTACATAGATTCTTTAGATAAAAATAGAATACATGAATTTCAGGTTTTGCACATATAGGTAATAAAACTAATATTATATATTACCACAGTAAATCATCAAAAAAAGTCAACAAAATAATTTCACAACAATCACAACAGCATTTTCCTATAACGTTCCTCTTTTAAAAATACCCACAATATCAATACTTCGGGCAAAGAACCGAACGAGATAAACCCAACAATGTGGGTAGTATGAGCTCTTTGTAGATGAATCGGGAACCAATGGAGTGTGCCGCTTGAAACATGGAACGGTTAATGATGCTTGCGTTTTTATCAAAGAGTATTTTAAAATGCTTGAAAGAACAGAAAGATAAAAAAGATTTGTAGCTCTCGCGGGGCGAATAATAAAGTAAAATGAATTTGTAACTAAAGAAAGAAAGTATGTAAAACCGTTTATTCTTACCTCACACATATATTAGAATTAAAATAGCTATGAAAAAATAACATTGAAATCAGTGCGAGACCAAAGAGGCGCCTAACTCAGCATATTATGTTGCTATATATAATGCAGAAACTACTAACTATAGTGCGTTTCATTTATAAAGTTCCTTCGCCGTAATGTTGACTCCCCTGTCTACAGAAAAAAGAAGGGAAAAAAGAAAAGAGTTGCCTACTCTACCAAAATTGTTGCCCGAAATGCGAAACGAAATCGATTTTAAAGGTACTTAGGTAAATCTTTGAATGAAAGGTTTAAAACGGGACCCTATTACCTATTATAGACTGTTTCTCATGAAACGTGATAGCAGTTGAAATTTTCGCTGATGATGTAATGTATTTCTGTTACAACTATAAAAAATAAAAACAAATACAAGAAACCGATAAAAATAAATATTTAAGGGGGGCTCCAATAAAATAAACGTGATTTTATGCTCTGTATTAATATTGTACAGAACCTTTTTGTATGAACTTTAAAAGAGACTTTGACCCCTGAGTTTGTTTATGCGGTCGCCGACTTCTTCTGTTAATGCTCGTAAAGGAGGAGGCCGATCGCATCAGGCAACGGCGCTCTTGCGCCGCCGGGATTCCGATCCCGATTTCCAGCCACCGTAGGCGCGGGCTTGCGGACAGTGAGCAATGGGTAGCTCGCTGTCCGACTGTCCGGTAACTGTCCGGACCAAGCCCAAGTCGTCGACGGTGCGCACTGTTCCCGCGCGCCTCAAGGAGTTGTCAGCAACAGCAGGGGCCCAGCTGGGTCGAAGCCTACCGGGGCCAGAGTTAGTTTCGAAAGACAACTCGAGCTCCGGTATGAAGGCTTGAAGGAACGGGGTAGGTTTTTAGTCGGTAAGAGTCTGACACTATCTCCCGCTCCGCCCAAGAGCTGGGGTTGTCATTAGATGATTTTCCAACCATAAAAAAGCCGTTCTTTTAACATTAACAAAAAAAACAGAATCCTAATTAAGAATTCATAAAGGCAAGCCAAGGTCACAACAGACTCATTTTTCACCGAAATAATTGGGCAACAAGTTAAAATTCCAATTTATGTGTCTCTTCATAACAAATGGCTTCAGCGAGTTATCTCAGCTGCTAATTAAATTAGAATTTATACAATAAAATAAGGCATCTAATTAGTTTCGTAGCAACCAGTTGTAACTGTGTTGAAGATTAATGTTTAAATATATATAATTGTAGGTGTAAACGCGTCGTAATAGCCTAGGGTTAAGGCTTATAGCACAAAATAGATAGGTACAGAAGACAATCTCATGTATGTACTTCACTTTTTATACCTACACTCGGTGGACGCACACTAATGAGCGTTTGAGCCGGAACTGTTCGACGAGCGTGAGCGGTGTCTATGTGTGCGTTGCTCGAGCGCGCTTTGTGTGTAGATTGACTTCTGTACCTACCTATATATTTTGTGCTTATAGTCCCTTAAACATCTGGCCGGAGTTAAATGCACACACATACTCATCCTGCCGCCTGCGTCCGCATAGAGCCTTTAAAACCATTTTCTTTGCGAAATATTTATTTATTTACATATATATCGCCGATATCCCGACCCCAATTTCAAGCCGTGGTAAGCGTGGGTTTGCGGACGACGATCAATGGGGAGCTCGCCGTCCGCTTGTCCGGTAACCATCCGGATCAAGCCCGAGTCGTCGACAGCTCGTATAGATACACTAAGACATACAAAACGTCTTTATAGTAGTGCCATTTTTCAGTAGCCCCAATGACTTTGGCAACTCCAAATAAATTGAATATTAGAATTGAGACACAAAAAAATAGTCTATGAATATAAAATTACAATTGTAAAAATGACATTAGGCAATGATAACTTCTAACTTTTTCGAGAGGTTTTTTTTATCGAAAAGCCTTTGTGAGATCGTTAGGGATTCAGAGAAGAGCGGCTAATCTGATAAATCTCTAATATCTACTGAAAATTATATGATGATATTAAGTACTTAACTGCGACTAGAAGTTCGCCAAACGATTTATGTACTTAAGTGATATTCATTTGTATAGCTAAGTGTGTACTTGAACCATTATTTTAAGCATTGAATCTGTTTTATTATTACTTTTATTTAAATAAAAGTAATAATAAAACGTTTTGGAAACACATTCATTATGCGTACAGCTAAAGAGTGGAATTCCCTGCTGGAGTCTGTGTTTCCTGATACCTACAACCTAGGGGTCTTTATGTCAAGAGTGAACAGGTTACTTCTAGGCAAGCGTGCTCTGTCGTCGGCCACATCATCACTTACCATCAGGTGAGATAGTGGTCAAACGCGAGCCTATCAATAATAAAAAAAAAAAATAATAATATACAACATGTAACTGGGATAATGCCCGCCTATTAATTATTATTTAATTGAAAAATTAAGTTACAATCTTAAGCTCTGAAATACTTTGTACGCGCTTAGGTAGTGTGTTTTAAGAAATTAGCTATCCTATTAGTATATACAAGGTGTAAGGGACAGCCCTCCACAAACTCAAGGGCTTGCTCAGTAGACGACTAAACAACCTCACCATAGAAAATTATAAACTTGATTGGACAGTTTATATGGAGAGGCGGATTTTTTTTTCGTTTCCTGAAAAAAATTTTTGTGGAAGGTTGTTCAGTTTCGTCTACTGAGCAAGCCCTTAAAGTTTGTGGAGGGCTGTCTCTTACACCTTGTATATATGCATACACGAACTGTTTTTTGACGAAATCAAGATTTATCAAGAATTTAACCAAAGAAGTACTTTTTATCCTCTCTTTGATCTAGAATTATTTTAAGATAAATAATTGCCTGTTTTAAAAATAGCTGAAATCGGTTTAGTATCCGATTCTGAACATACATACTACTTACAAGATGTGCATTTATTATGTTAGATACAGGTTGAATAAAAAAAATATTAATATTTTTGTTTGTAATGAATAAATTAAAAAACTACAGAAACTTATATCTTTAAAATTCTTTCTTCTAGACTTTTTTTTATTGTTGAAAGGTTTGAGCGTGACCGCTGTTTCACCTGATGGAAGGCGACGTTGCGGTCGACGATGGAGCGTGCTTAACTTTTTTTTTCCGGTGGGGAAAATCATGCAATGACAATCCCCGCTCTTGGGCGGAGCGGGAGATAGTGTCAGACTCTTACTGACTAAAAAACCCACCCCGTTCTTGAAGGAACCGGCCTTCATACCGGGGCTCGAACGCCCTTTCGGATAACCCTGGCCCCAGTAAGCTTCGACCCAGCTGGGTCCCTGCTGTTGCTGACAACTTCTTGAGGCGCGCGGGAACAGTGCGCGCCATACGTTGTAGCGAGCTATACGTTGCTCACTGTCCGCAAGCCTGCGCCTACGGTGGCCGGAAATCGGGTTCAGAACTCCAGCGGCGGCGGCGAGAACGCCGTTGCCTGATGCGGTCGGCCTCCTCCTTTGCGAGCATTTCTGCTTTGCAGAAGTCGGCGACCGCCTGAGCGTGCTTACCTAGAAGTAACCTATTCACTTTTGACTTAAAGGTTCCTGTGTTGTAGCCATCAGGAAACACACTCCTACAGGGAATTCCACTCCTTAGCTGCCTTTGCTACACACAATGAATGTGTTTCTAAAACGATGTTCACCATGTACGGGGGCAGAGGTTAGAATGGATAGGCCCGTAATAAACCAGGGGCCCAAGTCTGCTATTTCTATAAATTCGTCATTCCAACACGATCCCATTGTCATTTTGCTAAAAGTTCCTAATCTGCTAATTCATAGTGATCGATCATTGATCGGTCAATGGTCTCGTAATATAGTTGCGGTAAAATGACAATATCGAGCTTATTAAAAGCAATCTGCACAATGACGTTCTAATGGTAGGTCACTCATCAAAAGAACTGTCAAATTTTTTGCAGATTACCGCATACGTAAGAAATTCATTTGTAAATATGTACGAGATTACCATTCTATCCCACTTCTTTCAATGAAGTGTCAGTGGTTGATCATTGGAAAGTCATAATGACGCCATTATATTAGTAGATTACCAAACTTACTTAAAATCAAAATTTATGAAATCAATGATAACTAGATCATTCTGATACCATTGTAATAGCAGACTTGGGGCCCAGTGCGCTTCACCATCAACGATTGCATCACATACTTACTACTATCGGGATCGCATTTCAGCCAGTAGTTTGTTCCTAAAAAGCAGTAGTATTTTTTTTTATTGATGCAAACCAGTTCTTGACTGCGGTCCCACCTGATGAATGAATGTCACATTATTAATGCAAAACTGTAATAATAATGCTCTTTCGGGACTTTATGCAAATTTCGACCCTATAGTATAAGACGGAAAGACACTAAGAGACCTTGGCGAAAAATTTCTACACTTAAACACACGGGCGGTTTTATGTCCCTAACACAATATTTTAGTCCTTTCATTCTTAAGTACACTGGCAACCCAAAAAAACGCCATCAGCGCCCTCTACCATCAGTTTGTAACTGTAACACATCAACGAGTCCAATAAAAACGTTTGGCCGCTTCACCGTGAACATTGCTGAGCAAACAAGGGGGGCGCACCGTAGTCGCCCACTCGCCTGTAAACAAAGGGATGTGCGCCTGTTTTTGGGGTTAAAATAGTTTTTGGGGCAAAATAGGGTTATTTTATTGATCACGTGGGAGTAGCTGTATTAAAGTTCCGCGGGGAATTTCTGAAAAAGAAACCCGTTTAGAACGCAAGGTCAACTGAAGGACACAGGTGTGGTTATAGTCAATGAAGCCTAACATCAGCCCTCTCGCTCCGCCCAGAGCGGGAGAAGTCATTGGATGATTTCCACCCTTAAAAAAAAGCTGTATTTAAGTTCTTTGGGAAGAGATTGCTGTTTTAGTATCTATGTATCTCTGACTAGTGAAAACCTACAGTAGGAAGCGCCATCAAAGTTGGCACTCTCGTCACTGGTCGTCTCTCGCTAGACTTCGCCAGGCAACCGGGAGTCTAACCTGGCGGAGACTGACCGTTGAGGTGTCGTGAAATAGCGGTGCTGTTAATAAAACAGCACCGCGGCGCTTCTGCTGCACCTAAACACAAACACTTGTGCCTAACAGGCAACCCAGTGAAGTTCTCGTAGTCCACTATTGTGCCATAGAGGCAACCCAGTGAAGTACTCGTAGTTCACTTGTTTTTAAAAGGCAACTCAGTAAAGTAGCCGTAGTTCACTTGTGCTTAAAAAGCAACCCAGTGAAGTACCCGTAGTTCAGTTGTGCTTAAAAGGCAACCCAATGAAGTACCCGTAGTTACTTGTACTTTAAAGGCAATCTAGTGAAGTACCCGTAGTTTAGGGTGCAATCTGAAGATGCGAGCAGAGAGCGAAGCCCTGAACTCGCCTGCCGCGCCATCTGAAGCATCGACAAACATCATGGCCACGGTAAAAACCAACTCTTAGGTCACCCCAAAAAAATATCAACAAGGCATGTGTGCTGAGCATAAGCATAGTCAGCCTGTTAATGTTCCCACTGCTGGGATTCAGGCCTCCTCTCTAGGAGAGGGAACGGGCCGTAATCCACCACGCATTGCAAATCACATGACATGCATGGTTTCCTCACGAAATTTTCTTTCACCGTTTTGAGAGCAGTGGTAATGAAATAAATTACACAAAGTAATACTCCTAGCTAGGTTTGAACCCACGACCTTCGTAAGTCGGGGCCATTACATATAAAAAAATCAACTTCGTCATTTTAATAGTTGGCAACCCTACTCCGCAACTAGGTCGGGTACTTGGACAGTGTACTTTTCAGTGACAGCCCTATGTACACACTGAGATATAGTGGGCCATCGTGGGCGTGGGCGACTTCTATAAAAGTGTCATTTGAGGGGAATGGCAGGGAAAATATTTGGGGAATAGATTACGATGTATGCGGAAAAGGGTTTGAAGAGTTTTTACGTCAGACGTGTGGGTGAAAACTGTTGATATGTGTAAACATATCAGGCATAATTTCGTTGAATAAGTATATATATATGCATACAATGCCATATTTTGGGGCCTGTCCGCACAGCGCTATTTCACCACGAGGTTTTTATTCTTGCGTATTATATTCCGCGGTCGGAATTATACTAGTACGCACTGCGAATTAAATATCGTACGATTCTTGTCAGTTCAATGCTGTTCCCGGCTGAGACGAACGTCTAGATTGGACAATCGAACAAATATTTTACATAGCACCGCCGTTGCCGGACTGAGCAAAACGCGCGAATTTTATTTCGCAGTGCGGACATAACCATAACTACCCTAAACTACACAAAACATTCGCGCGATTTATTTCCGCACCGCACCGCATCAAATCTGCATAAAGTCACAGTTTTTTTTTCGCGCGTTTATCGCCTGTTGACACACACTTGTGATAGGTCCGGTGTGAGGTATCCAGAAATTAAACTTCAAGTCGAGTCTGTGTCATCGTATAATCATAGTTTCCCAACCTTTTATGCACTACTACCCCCTGTACAAGAAAACCAAATTCCAACGCACCCCTTTACATAATAGTTAATTATGAAACATACAAATCAATGAGACGGTTGAGTTTTTTTTTTTCGGTGAGTAAAAAAATCAAGACGCCCATGACATCCCCCGCCCTTGGATGGAGCGGAGATAGTGTCAGACTCTTACTGACTAAAAAACCCACCCCGTTCCTCCTTGCCTTTCATAACGGAGCCGAGCCTCCCTTTCGGAAACAGACCTTAACCCCAGTGGGCTTTGACCCTGCTGGCCCCTACAACACGGTTCTGACAACACCTTGAGGCTCAGTCCGGACATTTACCGGACGGTCGGACAGCGAGCCACCCATTGCTCGCCGTCCGCAAGTCCGCGCCTACGGTGACCGGAAATCGGGATCGGAATCCCGGCGGCGGCGAGAGCACCGTTGCCTGATGCGGTCGGCCTCCTCACGGTTGAGGTTGGATGGAGATTTAACAATTCGTTAATAGTAAATCGAACTAATTTATTACGAGCCTATTCACTCTAGTCTTGAAGACACCTAAATTAAAATGCAACAGGGAGACCGCGGCAGGCAAATTGTTCCAATCCTTCGATGTACGCGGTATAAACGAAGAGGCGAAACACTTAGTTCGAGCCGTAGAGGTGTTAACAACGTAAGGGTTCTCACTCGCCGTTCGGTTGTCTGATGGTAGACAGATGATGGCGGAATCAAGGCAAGTAACGGAATCAAGTCATGTAATTCCTGCGCACACTCTCCAAAATGCATCCTGTAAAATTCCGAAAAGCTGGCTACCTTACACCTGTGTTCAAGGCCTTGTAGATGGATGATTTTTGCTTGCACTTGAAACGAAAACTTTAAAGGCTTTGGTTTGGCGTCCCGACGCAGGATTCATGCGAATTTTTTTTAAGTTTTCATGCAGAAATGACCGCGATGGTACCTAACTTTGTAATGGTCAAAAAATTCTCGTATTCAATCTAATGCGTTTAGAGAAAACATTCTACTTACAATTGATTTTCAATCTTTATAATTTTTGTTCAGATATTACTTACTTACTTTCACAATAATAGTGTACCAACAGAGAAGCCTTGAATAAAAAAGTATTGATCGCTGATTGCAACTCGTTCTTTATTCACTTGTCACTGTTACTTCCACACTCAACTAGTTGGACATAGACGGAGGAAATACTACATGGAACAGGTATGGATAATAATGAATACGTGTAAATAAAGGAAATACCTGTTATGATATGTAGATACAAACTAGACAGTTCTTTTTTTAAATGAGAAATCTTTAACTTTAATAGTTAGAACTACATTAGACTGAGGTACACGTGTATCACCCTTGATTAATACGTAGAACGGCGTCGAGTGGTGTGGATCTAGTGTAGCTCTACAAGTCTAGTTTCCATATAAAATGTATCGACTTCAATGACTTTTTTTATGCGGAGCAGGAGATAGTGTCAGACTCTTACTGACTAAAAACCTACCCCGTTCCTTCAAGCCTTCATACCGGGGCTCGAGCTATCTTTCAAAACTAACCCTGGCCCCGGTAGGCTTCGACTCAGCTGGGCCCTGCTGTTGCTGACAACTCCTTGAGGCGTGCGGGAACAGTGCGCGCTGTCGAATTGGGCTCGGTCCGGACAGTTACCGGACGGTCGGATAGCGAGCTACCCAATGCTCGCCGTCCGCAAGCCCGCGCCTATGGTGGCCGGAAATCGGGATTGGAATCCCAGCGGCGGCGAGAGCGCCGTTGCCTGATGCGATCGGCCTCCTCCTTTGCAAGCATTACTGCTTCGCATATGTGCATGGCCTGAACCAAGGCCCGGCGCGAGAGGACTCCGCCGCCGATCGCCCCCACGAGGGTACGGCGATGCTCGGCCCAAGCAGGGCACACCTCGACTGTGTGCTCCACCGTGTACTCCGGGCGTTCCGCACAAAGGCAACACCAGGGCGTCACTTCCGCACGAATCCGGTACAGGAACCTCCCGAACTTGCCATGTCCGGTGAAGACCTGCGTCATGCGGAAGGTAAGGACAACGTGGTCTTTCCAGCCACGCCTCAAAGAGGGGACTTACCGCCATAATTGTGGCGTGCCCAACCTTCAATGGCTTCACGCGCTCTAAGGTGGAGAGGGCGTGTCAGAAGAAGCCTTCCCTTTCGGCCGTAAAGCGAGAGAAGTCATAGAATGATTCACAACTCAAAAAAAAATATTCATTTTTCTTCTTCTCTTTATTTTTTTCTAATAAAGATAATCTGAATTTTATATCATGTTGTGGTAAAACTTGGTAGCCTCTCGGTTAGTTTTCATTGAATAAGCTTGTAAAACTTCGTACTAAGTTAATTTAAACTTGGTCTATAAGTTTGTGGAAAGAGTTCGCCAATGAATAACGTGCTGGTTTTAACAAAGAATCTATACTACTAATAAGTCTGTCCATATTTTTATTTTTTTTAATAACTATATATTTATTTACATCAGATAAATATTACATAATTATGTACATAAAAAAACTTACTTAAACATTTTTTTACTAAAACCTAAATAAATATATATTATAACGTACATAAATAAAATATAATAACACAAAGTACACTCAGGCGTCGAAGTACTCCTCCACATCGCTGTCGCCCGGGAATGTGTCCAGAAGACTGGCAGCATTACCACGTTGAATGGCAATTTTTATTCTTTGAGCGAAGAACGAGCCAGCTCTCTGGTCACGCAAGGTGTCGATCAGTCGGCGAGAAATTTGCTTAAAAAATAGACGCGCACTCGACCCATGACCCAAGCGTTTCAACCCCAAACGGCTCAAAACTGTAATTACCAATGGTTACAGTATTTGCGCTGTTTAAGGGTCTCAGTAGACGCAGCGGCAGCACCAGCACAGCCCGCCATACTTTGAATATGGGATGGCGCAAGGGTGTTATTGACACAGGTTGCGTCCCACACCAACGGCCTACCCACCTTCCACGGTACCAACATCATACCATCTGGCCATAAACATTGATTGTCATAAAAAAGAAAAAAAAATTCAAATTTAAATTTGGAACGAGGCTAATATTAATTCATTCAAACACTGTATAGTTTTGACAAAGACTTGTGACGTATTTCTGTGTAGTTTTTCCCGCTATTTTTGTTATTATGTAAATTAAAATGGAGACTAACTTGGATCTTGGTTTGACTGACTTGGGTTAACTATGATAGTATTAATTTAAAAAAACTATTATTATTTTGATTTTTATATTTTGTAATATACGTACTTATTTTTTGTTGTTATATTTTTTGTGATAAAACTAACAACAAAAAGGCTGCCAGACACAAATGGGACTGGGCGGGTCATGTCAGCCGCATGCACAAGGACCGCTGGGCAAGCGTCGCCACACAGTAGGTCCCTACTGAAGGAAAGCGCCGTCGAGGGCGGCCTAGAAAGAGGTGGCGGGATGACTTGGACGCGTACCGCGAGGACTGGTTAGAGACGGCGCAAGAAAGTTTGGAGGGACTTGGGAGAGGCTTTTGCCCAGAAGTGGGACAGCAATGGCTAGTAAAAAAAGAAAATCTTGTAAATAAAACAAATGAATGGAAAAGCCTTAACCCTATTATCATATTTAGTTATTTTCCTTATATCGTAATAGTTTTTCATCAACCAGGGGCTGTCCTTGGGTGCACTAGCATAGCGCATACGGATAATCGTCGGTTGGTACCAAGTTCCATGCGCTGCGCAAACTTGTGCCAAACACGCCGATCTGGGCGCGTCGGTCTTCCAAAAATTTATTTGGAAACTAGGAGCCACGCCACCAGACGTCGTTCTACGTACAAATCAGGCGCTTTACACCAGTGCGTCTGTCTAATGGTAGTTCTGGCTTAAGTATCTAAAGAGCCTCTGCGAGTTGGTTTCGGCTACTCGTTCGCCTTCCCGAGGTCCAGGACCTCAAGGTATGAAAATGCATAATACTCGTAATACTAATCTATCTCCTCTTCCCCAGGATGTGGTCTCTGTGGCGCGCGTGGAGCGTGCTGGCATGCGCGTGCGCAGTGGCGGCGCAGCGCCTGGACCAGGACGCCATACTGTCCCCCCGCCCCGCCCGCGTGCGAGACCGTGAGCTCGCCAAGACCGACGAGCCTACCTGCGACCAGCTGAAGGCGATGTGGCGGTATGTTCATACTTAACTTAATCTAGACCTGTCGATGATCTCCTGTCGAGGGGTTACCCTCGGGCGCCCCGGGGTATTACTATTACGTAATTGCACGTTTTTACGTAAATCACCAAAAAAAAAAAGTAAAAAAAAACTTTTTCTGGATTTTTCTAGGAAAAACTAAAATATAGAAACCAAAATTTCGGTGAACTACACTGCTTACACGTGTGCCACACACGCCGATCTGTGCGTGTTGCTTTCCATACATTTTATATGGAAACTAGACTTGTAGAGCTACACTTGATCCACGCCACGCAACGTCGACCTACGTACAAATCAGGCGTGTTACACGTGTGCGTCGGTCTAATGTAGTTCTAGCTTTTTTTTTTATCTGATATAAACTAGTGCTTGACTTCGATCCACTTGATGGTAAGCAGTGATGCAATCGTTGATAGCAAGGCGCACTAGTTTAATACGAGCCTCACTTCTAGCCTTAAAGACACCCAATTATTTACTATCGAGCGAGTCTAGCGCGAGAGCGAGTCCAATGGCCTGTAGGTAGTAGTCGGCGTTGCGTACAAACTACCTACAGGTCATTGGACTCGCTCAGCTGACGTTTTCTTAAAGAAATTAATTTCGTACATGCGTAAATTAATACGAGTTTTGAAAAAAGGTACTTTATTTTTTAATTTTGTTTTTACAAATCGATAGTGTTTCATGTACCGGATCGACCCTCCACGGTATTAAAACGATCTAAATTTAGCGGTGTATAATCGATTAAATTATAGCTTAACTACAGTCGACCTTAACAAAAATAGTGGTCACAAACATAATATATAACAACCCCAAAACTCAAACAACAACAAACAAACAAAACCTAACAACTTTAAATTCGAAAGGTTATTTGTAAATTTTTCTAAAAGTTTCCCAACCCCAAAGTCCCCTACAATAGGCCTCCGCTATGCCGATATAATATCATCTGCGTTCCAATTTACATAATTGCCATTTCTACCCCCGAGTGGAATTCAAATGGCCGGTATCGGCCGCGTCTCCCCTCAAGACAGATCCACTGATAAATTGATACTTTGATAGTAATTGTTTTGAATAGACCTTCGAACATGATTGAATTTGGAAAGTTATTCTATTCAATGTCGCTTTGAAGAAATATTTTTATTATTCGTGTAACAAGATTTCGATTTAAGAGCAGGGCCTCAAGTCTGCTATTACAATAGTGTCACAATGGTCTATCATTGGTGTTATAATTGTCGATTTTGACAAGTTTGGTAATCTACTAATATAATGGCGTCATTATGACTTTCCAATGGTCAACCACTGACACTCCATTGAAAGAAGTGACATAGAATGGTAATCTCGTACATATTGACAAATGAATATTTGAAGTTTGCGGTAATCTGCTAAAACTTTGACAGTTTATTTGATCAGTGTTTTACCATTAGAACGTTATTGTGCAGTTATTGGTTTTAATAAGCTCGAAATTATCATTCTACCACAATTCTATTACAAGACCATTGACCGATCAATGATCGATCATTATGAATTAGCAGATTACAAACTTTTAGCAAAATGACAGTTGGATCGTGTTGGAATGACAAATTTATGAAAATAGCAGACTTGGGGCCCAGATTGTAGTCACTGAGTATTTTGTATGAACTCGGGTCGACATCGACATAGACCCGGGCGGAACATAGAACCGCTGTTACGTGACAGCGGTTTTATTTATATAAAAAAGAAATAACTAATCAATGACTGGCCTGTCGGTCTAGTGGTTAGTGACCCTGACTGCTATGCCGGAGGTCGTGGGTTCGATTCCCACCCAGGACAAATGTTTGTGTGATGAGCACGATCATTTGTTCTGTGTCTGGGTGTAATTTATCTATAATATGTATGTATTTAGAAATATATAAGTATGTTATCAGTTGTCTAGTACCCATAACACAAGCTCTGCTTAGCTTGGGACTAGACGGCGCTGTGTGATAGTTGTGGAATATTATTAATCAAGATTTTTATTTTTGCGAGGCGCTTTTAAAAAACAAACTTTATTATTCAAAAGACATAGACGTTTGAAGTCGTAAGTTAGGGTCAGATTAGCGATTTTTTTTTTATGGAGCCAACTAATTATTATTTATTTATTATATACTTTATTGTACACCATTACACATACAAAAAAAAGAAACTAAAACACAGACATATAATGGGCGGCCTTATCGCATTCAGCGATCTCTTCCAGGCTACCTTCTACCTTCAACCTTTTTTTTTTCCTTAGCAGGCTCTTCTAATTTATATCATGTTTTGATTTTTGCCCGGTGGTTAGTCATAATAGTCAATTTAAATAAAATAATTTTTCATGATGTTCTCTTTTATATTTGTGGATTTCCAAAGGTTTAAAAAAGTTCAAAATGAGTAGAACCTAACCTTAAAGAATCGTGTTTAGGGCACATTGCTCGTAGAGCGGATCGGAACGATGGCGATCGCGTACAGGAAGACGCAACGTTGAAAGGCCTCCCAGCGACGACCTGATGAGAGTCGCGCGAATGCGATGGTTGCGAGACGCACAGGACCGTTCATTGTGGCGACAACTGGGCGAGGCCCGCGTCCAGCAGTGGACCTCTTTCGGCTGAAAGATAATGATGATAATGATGAACAAGATTTATATTTGTTAGTATAGAGCAGTGGTGGTCCAGTGGTGACGGCACCGACTTACAAGTCATACGTCGCGAGTTCAAACCCGAATAAACCAGTGATGGTCGAATCAGTCTTATAATGATCACACTGCTGAGACTCAAACCTTTAAAAGAGGTAATGGGCCGTAATCCACCACGCGGGCCCAGTGCGGGTTGGTGGATAAATGATAATGATAAATGATCTTTATTTTGCAAGTAGGTTTTATAAAAACACTTTTGTAAGCCAATTATTTTTTTTCGTCAATTAATGCTAGATGAGGCCGGTGTTTCCTAGCTGACTACCCTGAGAAGAAACACCGAAACAAACTCAGGGGTCAAAGTCTCTTTTAAAGTCCATACAGCAAAACATGTAATGGTCAAATCAAATGAGAACCGTGCAGATTGAGCCTGAGATGATGTCACATGTCTTCGAATTTTTGGTTCTAGGACATGCCGGTTTCCTCACGATGTTTTCCTTCACCGTTTTGAGAGCAGTGAGCTGTTGTGAGTGTGAAATAAATTACATAAAATAAAGCGTCTGCCTAGGTTTAAACGTACAACCTTTATACACCGTGAAATTTTAATGGTTGTTTTCCCGCGGCAGAACGACTTGCCATAAGGAGTACTTTCGAAACATAGAGTAAAAGTAAAAAAAAAGAAAAAATATTTTTGTTTTCAAATAATTAAAAAATATTCAACAACTCGAAAAAGTGAGAAAAAATAGTAACACTAGACGTAACTTGTAGGTACTCGCGTCGCACGCGTCGGCGCTTCAAAGGAAAGCAATGCATAAGTTAATGTTCAAACAAAAATAAGCTCCCGTGTGTAATGATACGGCATAAAATAGCTTGCACGCAACAATGCAATGCAATTCTAATATTTTATTTATTTATGAAACGATTATATTACTAAGACAAAACCATTTCGCTGCGGGAAAACAACCATTAAAATTTCACGGTGTATAGACTGAGACTGTCAGACCCGATCACCCGAGGCCAATAGAGCTATACAGGTTGCCAAATATTGGTCAGAAGAAATACAGTTTCAGAGCATCGACACGAAAAGAAGAAGAATAGACTGTCTAATCTTAAACGCTAGTCTTACTACTCAAAACGCCGTAAACAATGTAACATTGTACATATTTAGCGACTAGCTTTCGTATAGAAACGTATTTTTTTATTTGTAAATTAAACCAAAAATGACAAAGATCTATACAGCCCATTAAAGTTACGTGTAAGGGTCTCAGCACACATATGGGATCGGAAAGGGATCGTCACCGTATCGCCTCGAGCCGTTCAGAATGGTTTGTATTAAACTCCCTACTGCAACGCACACTAATCGGAATAATAACGTAATCGCCTCGCCTCGGAACAGGCTCCGAACTTGAATTCCCGCGCTTACGGCTCATCGTCCCCGCGCTTACGTTTCTCCGTCCCCGCGCTTACGTCTCTCCGTACCCGAGCTCACATCTCTTCGTCCACCCTTTCCCCTTTCCCCTCCCGCGACTTGCCTGCTAAAGACGCCGCCATTCGCAAGGAGTATTTCATTCGTGTTGCGCGTATGTTTTATTTAAAATTTTAAGTTCGATTCAAACACAAAATAACGATGCAAAGGGAGAAACTTATTGAAGAAGTGAGAAAATATCCATATTTATATGACTTAAGTGATGCTAAATACAGCAATACTATAAAAAAGGACGAGGCTTGGAAACAAATAAGTATTACTTTAAAGCAATCTGGTAAGTACCTACTCCTATTTAATTATTTATTTAATGTTTTTCGCGTATGTAGGTATGTATGGGAAATAAAACAGTTGTGATTAATATAATTATAATGAAAAATTTAACTGGAATATCCATTAAGAATTAACATTAATATTTAAAGCTAAAAGCTACTGCCATGGAACTCGTCCGGTAGAAGTTTGAAAATATGTTTTGAACTTTTCACGTACATTAAAAGCGGTAGCCATATGGGCACCACTAATACTTGGTAATTGACTTAACAATCGGTCTTCGCCGAATTCAACTGTAATTTCCTGTTCTGTTCTGTTCGGTTCCTGTAAATTCATCTCAATGTTATATGTCCTCATCATATTGTGTAAAATGCAAGTTGTTAATACCACTTTATCTACAAACTTTGGATGCAATTTAATATTTTTGTTGTAAATCGCAATTTTTTGATATAAAATTCCAAAAGCGTTTTCAACAACCCTTCTAGCTCGTGATAAGCGGTAATTATATTGCCGTTCAGGATCTGATAGTCTCCGTGTATTTGAGCGAGGATATGGTCTTAATAAATATGTCTTCAATGGAAATGCCTCGTCTCCCACAAATACATGTGGCATTGCATGATTAGTTCCTGGTAATGGTTTGTCACATGGAATATTGAATGTGTTTCTTTCAAGTGCCTTTCCAAATGTAGATGATGAATAGATTCTGCCATCGCTGTTTTTTCGGCTCCTACATCAACCGCTATGAATCTGTATTCAGGATCAACTATAGGTAACAAAACAATAGAAAATGTTTTTTTATAGTTAAAAAACAACGATCCACTATTGGGAGGTGCAATTATATTTACATGTTTGCCGTCAATGGCGCCTATGCAATTCGGAAAGTTCCATTTATTTTTAAATCCTTCTTCGATTCCTTGCCATGTGGCTGTAGTTGGTTGAGGTATATGAATTGGCATTAATTTATTTATTATTGCATTGCACACATCTATTACTATCAAACGAATAGTTGATTCTCCTAAACGGAAGCTCGATGATAAATTAGTAAATGTAGATCCAGTTATGAAGTACCTGCAACAATAAATGTATATTTAATATACGTTTTATAATACGTGTATATGTTTATGTGAATGTGTGTGTACGTACTCCCTTTCACACATACATGTGTAACTACATGCGCTTGATATAGTTAACCATGATTTATTTTATTTCAGAATCTGAGTGCAAGAAAACTTGGTTAAATCTTAGAGAGTCTCACCGACGAGCTATGAAGAAGCGTAAAACTAAAAGTGGTCAGGCAGCCCCGACCACGAAAAAGTGGACCTTTGAAGATGAAATGAGTTTTTTAGTACCTCATTACAAAGAAAGAAATACGATCTCTTCGGTTGATGATGATGACGGTTCAGATGTTAGCAGTTTCTTGGGTAATGATGATTCACAGAACTCAATAAACATAATTCAGTCTCCAGAAAACTTACAAGCGGAAACTACTCCACTTTCGCCGCGTCCTGAGTCTTCTGCATCTTCAGTTGCATCCAAAATTTCAAAAAAAAAAAATCTTAATATTGAAAAAAATTCAGCGTCACAAACTTTAATGAAATATTTATTAAATCACAACGAAACCAAAAAAGAAGATGAGATAGATACATTTTTTAAGAGCATTGCGGCAACGGTTAAAAAATTTTCAGAATATAACCAAGCTGTTATGAAAAGTAAAATATATAACGCAGTTTCGGAAATGGAGTTAAAAGAAATCGCAGAGAAACAAAGCTATTATAGTTATCGCAACCCTTACATTCCCCAAAGAGAAGATGACATGCCTCGAGGTTATACCACTCTAAATAACATTAGCCACGAGATACAATCAACATCTGGCGCTTCAAACATTCATGATTTTAATATTTCAAACTTAGAAGAAAATGGCGCGTCAAATGCTGACGATCTTGATACTTCAAACAATCTTTAATTTATACAATGATTGTATTTTTGTTGTGGCGCTATTTTTGTTTAATTGCCATAATTTTTGGATTTAATAATATAGTTTTGTATAATAAAAAAATATGTGATTTATGGGTATTTTTTTTTTACCTAAACTACAAAAAAGTTGCATTTACTAAAATACCTTATGCAATCACACAAAATATATACACACATACACCAGACATAAAACGTACATCCCCTGTGCACACCTGATCGCAAATGAGGGTTATCGACAGAGGATAAAAATTAATCTATCTTGTAGTTTCGGAACCGAGTATTTTTTTTGTACACTTAAAAAAAAGAACAATAGAGATAATACAAACATTAAAATTATAGTACAAATATTTATGTAGACCAGATTAAAAATTCCAAAAACAAATGCAATTTCTCACCTTAACGTTACAGCTAGTTTTTCTTCGGGCGATATTGTTTCTCTGAATGTTGTATTCTTCTTCCTTATACATTCATCTATAGACTGCAATATGTTATAAAAGAGATATTTCGGCATATGAAAATAAATATAAAATTTCTCTTCATCATCCATCAAATGTTTTTTTATAGTCCGAAATTCCCCTTCAGTACTCCTTGCTTTATTCATACTGTGTACCCAATATCTTTTTCTTTTTTTCTTGCTATTTTCTTTTTCCTCTTCATCAAGTGCTATGGCTATGATAGCCAACTCACGTATTGTAAACCAAGACATAACCGTGCGCTACACTTAACGTTTGGATTCAAACTGATCTGGTGCCAACCAGGTCAGCCAGGGGGCGGCGAGGCGTAAGCGCGGTGTCGCCTAGCCGTAGCCGAGTTGACGTACAGGCGCTGCTGATACGCTTTCGTTACGTGCATACGGTAGGTTGACGCCTGGTTGACAGCGAGGCGAAAGGCGTTACGGTTACGATCCCTTTCCGATCCCATATGTGTGCTGAGACCTTAACGTCACGCCGGCGCCGTGCTGCATTTTTTTTTCACACGGGGTGACGTCACACGTAACTTTAATGGGCTATATCTTTGTTATTTTTTGTTTAATCGAAAAAAGAAAAAATACGTGTCCAATATTTTTTTATAATCTTAAATACGGACTAAATAAAAAGTAATTATTTTGACCCTGGAAACTACCCTATTGGACAACACTTGGAATCATTGAAACCGGCACGATCTCGGTAAAATGGAAATAAAAATTTTATTGTATGGATTACCTCAAGGAAGCTTGCCGAGAAGGCTATTCGATCCATTTGCTACCAAATAAAATTAGACTACGGTAATGGCCTTAGGGGTGGTGAGCAGCGCAATCGCTGGATCCCTCACCCTTGTAGGAGCCTAGCCCAACAACTCGATTACAAAAATAAGCTATATAAAACATTTTTTCCTATATTTACCTTTCATACTCATAATATGATTTATGATGAGTTTCTTGCACGTTCTTCTCCATAGAGATCTATGCTTTGGAAAGTGCAATATTAAGCTTCACTTTTTTGACTGACCGACATTTTGCCAATTCAAAAGTGCTTGTAATTGAGATATTTGAAATAAACGTTTCTGATTTCTGATTTCATAGTAATATTAATAGTAGGATAAGTAACTAATTTCTCGAATTCGATGATACAAGATCAGTTTACAGCTCTTTCAATTATTCTTCAAATAAAAATGACTTATGCTTATTTACTAAATTATTAATAAAAAGCAGTATACATCATTTTTAAATCCGTGTGAATATACCGGATACTGAATATTCGGCAAGCTACGAGGCCGGAGCGCCGGATATCCGGCTACCGGATATTCAGCCCTTGGTCGTATTTCATAACGCGATTAGTTTGATTTGCTAGAATTTATTTTTCAACACCTGACAGTAGCATTTTCAGCGTAAGGGTTTTTTCTAGAAGCTGGTCTAGTTTACGAAGCTAAGTGGAGTCGCCTCTAACCAAAAAATGCGGAAAATTTGGTATTCATTCACCACAATTCACCAATTGTTAATTTTGAATACTAAACTAATTAATAAAACAAACATTTTTGACCTATTGTGACGATTTGCCTGGTATAAAATACCTAAGGAAAATTGTTTGAATTTTACTATCCGGTATCCGGCCGGATACTGAATTACTATCCGGTATCCGGCCGGATAATCAAAACAAGGCCGAATAGGCCAGATACCGGATAGTTACTGGATATCCGTTTCATCTCTACTTTTTAGTACCTACGTTTATCATCGTTAAATAATTGTACATTTTTATAAATCTTCTAAAATTATTTATGCTGCGGGTTGCTCACCAAAATTATTATTGATAAGCTCGCATTTGACCACTATCTCACTTGATGTTAAGCGATGATGTGGCCGACGATGGAGCACGCTTGCCTAGAAGCAACCTATTCACTCTTGACTTACAGACCCCCTTTTTTTTATTATGGGTAAAAATCATCCTTGGGCGCAGCGGGAGATTGTGTCAGACTCTTACTGACTAAAAGACCCACCCCGTTCCTTCTAGCCTTCATACCGGGGCTCGAGCGCACTTAAAGACCCCTAAGTTGTAGCTATCAGAAAACAGACTCCGGCAGGGAATTCCAGTCCTTAGCTGTACGTACACACAATAAATTAGCATTTCATCTGCTCCTATTTTTTCCGATGATACCTTGGAAGTATTTTATCGTAAAAGTCTCTATTTTCTATACACTAGACTTGGAATAGTGCCCAAAAAATGGCACTTAGTCATTGCGAAGAACATTATTCTGTCGATAAACGGTCGGGGAGTGTATGAAAGTGCACTTGTGCCCACAAAATGGTGTCGTATTCAATTCTGCTCTCGCTATCACTCAATTTATGATTTGTATGCTTTAACAATTAGCATACAGGAAGTGAACCGCGGAGCCATGGAACGAAGGCAAAGAAGGAACAGAAGTGGTTTTTAGTCAGTAAAAATCTGACAAGTCCTCTCGCTCCGCCCACGGGCGGGAGATGTCATTAGATGATTTCCCACCAAAAAAAGGTGGGTTTTAATAAGTAAAAGTCTTAGACGCTCTCTTGCTTCACTCTAGAGCGAAAGAAGTCATCGTATGATTTCCCACCTCAAAAAAAAAAAAAAAAAACGAAAAAGGAATATCAAGGCTACTACTCGTACTTCTTCTATTTCGACTACCTAACTAAGATAGTGAAAGTTCTAAATATAATCAGTCTTGTATTCATTCCTAAAACAAACTATATAAAATATTTACCTAGTATCTTCAGTAAGCTTCATCCAATATTGTGAGGCAACTTTTAATATTAATACCTACATAAGTACTAAGCTATGAATTACTGGGAAATTGCTACACTACTAAAGAGAATGTTTGTTAGTTTACTTCCAGGATTTAGCTGGAACTTTCATAAGCTGCATACCTCACGGCAAAAATAAGACCGAGAGAAAATAAATTGTTTACTACTTTTCTCAACGATTTCCAGTAAAACAAAGCTGCATTAAACTGTGTACTTATCACACAGTCAAACTATATAAATATTAATTAGAGATCCACCGAATATAGAGTAAGATCCCAGGGTCGCCAGACGTCACGTATTTTCTCACGAACGAAATGTGGACGATTGAGTACTGTTAGTATGTACTAAGAACGCATGCCTATCTGCTAGCTTGCTTAGACGGCCAATTTTCAGGTATCAGGTACTCAAGGTACATAAAAACTTGTACTTACTTCACGTAAATTCTCCAAGCTGATTTTTACGTATATTTAATAGTGGTTTCACCGAATAACCGAACACCGAATAATATTCGGTTAAGCTCTTACCGAACCAAATATACTTTTTCTTTTTTAATTGATATAATCTAATGCTTGACTGTGATCCCACCTGATGGTCAGCAGTGATGCAATCTCTGATGGTGAGGTGCACTAGTTTTTTAAGAGCCTAGAAGACACCCAAATTATAATCAGACGGGATGACCGCAGCAGGCAAATTGTTCCAGTCCTTCGACTTACGTGGTATAAATGACGAGGCGAAACGCTTAGTCCGGACCGTAGAGGTTTCAACAACGTAAGGGCGGATATTCGCCGTGCGTCGGTTTGTCCGATGGTAGAATGAGATGAGAGATGTTCTTCATATGTATTAGTTTATTATTTTTAAGATTATTTTATGTACAGTGTCTATGGGCCGTAGTAGCCTGAAATAAAATATTATTATTATTATTGCGGGTAGTTACAAAAATACTGGCCGCCTGTCATGGACCTGGGCGCCATCTGTCAGTTTCACGATGCTCGTCCTACGCTTTACCCGTGTCTTCGTAAGCTGTGACACGCATATTAGATACGTTAAATTCTGTACTTTTCTATCACTTACTAAGGAGTGTTTAAGTCTTTGTTATGATACTTGCTGCCCCCCGCGGTTTCACTCGCTTCTTTGATTACTTCTCCAGTTCTGTGGATCGTAGCTTGATGTTATATGTATTACTTATAATTACTATGCATCTTAAAGCTGGCCATCCCTTACATTTTTTCCAATACGACTGGTAGTTCCAGAAATTAGCTCGTTTAACCAAACAAAAAAACTCTAATAAAATAAATATTAATGTTTAAAAAGTAGACTTTTAATATTTTTTATTTTTTATGTTCGAAAAAATAGGGAAAAACAGATAAAAATTTTGAAACATTCGAAGTAATATCGCGGGGTGGAGCTGCGAGTGGAAGGTAGCTAGTATTGTATTCAAAAGAATTGAAAAACCTTTATTTCTACCATCTCGTTTAATTTAGTTGATGAGCTGTTAATAGTGGTTTTTAAGTGGTCTCCGTTTTAAATAACTTGCTAATGAATAAAATTACGTCTGTTATAAATTGGCTATCTGTATTTTTGGCTCCTTTTCTCATCGTATTAATTAAATAAATGAATAATATTAAAATAAAGTCTGCTTTCTATAACTTATCAATTCAGATAATTTTTAATGAGGATAGTTTCAAAAAATGCCAAATGTCATGGCAGCCAGCTATCACTTTAATGATGGCCATCGTACGATTTACCCGTATAACTAAAAAAAAAAAAAAAATCTTTTATTATCAGGCATCGTTGGCCCATAGGGTGTTAGTATTACAAAAAACAACTTACAAAACTATGTTAGTATCTAGTACTAAAAAAAAAACAAAAAAAAAAAACAAATACAACAAAACACAGCATCTACTTTGAGGAAGATCTATCAAGCGGCATGTCTGACATGTAGCTTAATAAACCTATCCTTTGCAGGCCCGTCTACTAATGCATATCTTTTTTGCATTTATTTTTTGCAAAAAAAATCTCTTGCATTGTAATATTAACCTTTTAAATACCGTCAATTAGATACACAATAGTAAGACAATTCATCATCGGACTACCAGACGTACGGCGATGCGCCAGCGGTACATGGTGGACATCCCACCTACACGCACAAAACCGTTTTGGGAACACATTCATTGTGCGTGCAGCTAAGGAGTGGAATTCTTTGCCGGAGTCTGTGTTTCCTGATAGCTACAACCCGGGAATCTATAAGTCGAGAGTGAATAGGTTTTTTCTAGGTAAGCTCGTTCCATCGTCCACAGCTTTGTCGCTTTTCATCAGGTGAGATAGCGGTCAAGCGCGAACCTGTCAATAATAAAAAAGAAAAAAAACAATAGCAGCGCGAACGCCGGTTCGCATGGGGTTTTATGAATTAAAACAAACTGCTAAAAATCACTTTTCCATTTTGTTAATTTTAAATGTAGGTAGTTTAAAAAAATGTCAACTGTCATGGCCGCCAATCATGACTGCCATCTCTCAGTTTTACATTAGCCGTCGTACCGATCGCGCGCTTTCCCCGGGTCGCTCTGACACGCATCTTGCAATATGATATTAATCACATTAAAGGGGACAGAAGGGTACCTGTGGCTTTAACCCTTGTCTTTTGGTTTAGTTTAATTAATGAGAAGCTGTGTTGGTGGTTTATTAAGAGGGCCCTTCCTGAGCCGTCTATCGTCAACGTGACCATGGTTTAAAATCTTGTTGTTTCATCCAACGGAATGTTTGATAAAGTAACAGCGTGAAAAAAAATAGATAACGTCTAAACACTCAGTTGGCATTGGGTAATTCCGTCACTCTCTCTCTTGTGATTCCTGGAACAAGTTTTGTGAAATATTTTTCACAAAACTTGTTCCAGACAAATTTTTTTTTTTTAAATCTAAAGAGTTTTTTGAAAAGATTTCATCGTTCAGAATTTTGATTAAATGTGTAAGAATTCTCTAATGAGTACATTATAAAGGGCCAAAGTTCACGCAAAGAAGAAGAATTTGACAACATATGCAAAAGAAATTGATTCAATAAATTATTATAAGTTTATTGGACTATTTTTGAGTAAGTATTAAAAAAAGGGTTAATTTGATGAAGTATTCTCGCCGCATTTGTTCTTCAAAAGTCAATTTCAAATGATTTTAAGTGCCAAGCATATAGATAATTTCACCGATCGGTCGTATTTCGCTATGTTGATGATTTTTCACCAATTTTTTTTTCTCAATTGAATCAACTGTTTTTAGTAAAATCTAGAATCGATAGTCTCCATAGTAAAACTTAACTTAGAAGCAATATTAACAACACTCGGCGAAACAAAACATAAATGACATCATCAACTCTAATAATACGAAGATACTACAAGAAGGCAAACAAAAATAAAACCGAAGCGAACAAAATATTTACAAATATTTATCAACACCAACCCGTATAAACTTTGAAATCGACACTAAAATATACTGAACAAAAACACAATATTATTATTTGCGGCAAACAGCTGATATCAAGGATAAATCTAGAAATTCTATTGTTCTATTATTAATTTAGGCTATAGAGCTTTGTCAAAACTAAGCGGTCACTGCTAGACAATGTAAAAAACAAAATAAAAAAAATGCAATGCATTGTCAAAAAACTAATGTCCGACCGAATGTTCGCTTTCGGTTTCGGTCGAGTTTCGGCAAAAAAAGAATTTCGGTTAAGTTTCGGCTTCGGTAGCAAACCTGCCGAAACTACGACCGTTACCGATACTGCACTCCTCCTTCCTAGCGAGTAAGCAACGAAGACATTTTGCCGTGTCCACGTTCCTAATAATGCTGTGGCTGGCTTGTTTGCAGTTCATTTTACCTACCCCCACACTAAAATCGGGTGCAGTAAAATTCGTGATAGTCGACGAATATAAATACCTAAATTTAAAATTCATTAAAAAAAAATAAGGACTGACTGATTATAATAACGTTTTCTTTATTTTTCCCTCAAAACAGTATCCTTATAAGAAAGTTTCGGTTTTGGCCGAAACTGAGACTGTTGCCGAAATTCGATTTCCGTTTCGGTTGAAATACCAGTTTCGTTCAGACGCTACAAAAAACTTTATAAAAAGCAAAGTCCTTACTCTCTCACTGACTTATCAACACCCAACCCAAACGTTTGGATATAGAATGCTGAAACTTATGCGAAATTAACAATGTGAGAATTTCACCATATGCGAATATGTCATTTTGAGAAATTGACATAATGAGAATATGATATTCTAAAGTAAGTTCTACACGATACAGGACTGTTTCCTAGTTCTGAGAACAGTAATTTTATTTATTTATTTATTAGAACTTAATGCAACACAAATAGTTAGGGAGTTAGTGATAGCGTGACGAGTGACAGGACAGAATGGAAGAAAAAAACGTGTTCCGCCGACCCCAAATAAAATGGGACAAGGGCAGAAATATGATGATGAATGCAACACAAATGTACAAAGGCGGACTTAATGCCTTAGACATTAAACCCCTGCCTTAGGAATTTCAAATTTGTGAAACACTCAGATAATTTTTAATTTTTCATCTTACAGGCATAAGCTAATTTTTTTGCGCAATGAATGTTTACTTACCTCATCGTCATCATTTCAGTCAATAGACATCCACTGTTAGACGACAATCCTCCCCGAAATAATAATAATATAATAATATTTATATTCTACAACTACCACACAACGCCGTCTAGTCCCAAACTAAGCAGAGCTTGTGTTGAGTACTAGACAACTGATAAACTTACTTATGTATTTCTAAATACATACTTATTATAGATAAATTACACCCAGACACAGAACAAATGATCATGCTCATCACATAAACATTTGTCCTGGGTGGAAATCGAACCCACGACCTCCGGCATAGCAGTTAGGGCCACTAACCACTAGACCAACAGGCCAGTCCAGAATTTCACCACAACGAACGGGCCGGTGCGTCTCGCATCTATCGCATTTCGCGTCTCTCAGCAGGTTATCGGTCCACCTTTTTTATTGTTGATAGGTTCGCGCTTGACCGCTATCTCACCTGATGGTAAGCGACAATGTGGTCGACGATGGAACGCGCTTCTTCTTCCTGTCCTTATCCCATATTACTTGGGGTCGGCGAAACACGTTTTTCTTCCATTCTGTCCTGTCACCCGTCAAACTATCACTAACTCCCTTTTCTGGAACGATGGAACGCGCTTACCTAGAAGAAACCTATTCACTCTTGACTTAAAGATTCCCGGGTTGTAGCCTTCAGAAAACACAGACTCCGGCAAGGAATTCCACTCCTTAGCTGTACGCACAAATAATGTGTGCTTGTAGTTCGGATGTTCAGAATGTCCCGGTGGGTGGTGCAACGCCGTACGTCTGGTGGTCCAATGATGGAACAGGCTAGGCGGAATTAAGTTATGCAATTCAGACGCACACTCCCAGAAATGCAACCGGTAGAAAACTAACAGGCTGGCAACCCGGCGTCGATGCTGAAGACTGCAGCTTCGATTCGACGAGTGTCTTGCATTACATTGTACCTTGTGTGAGACCTACCTACCTCATCATCATCATTTCAGCCGAAAGACGTCCACTGCTGGACATAGGCCTCCCCCAAGTGTCGCCACAATGAGCGGTCCTGTGTGTCTCGCATCCATCGTATTCCCGCAACCCTTACCAGGTCATCGGTCCACCTTGTAGGAGGCCTTCCAACGCTACGTCTTCCGGTACGTGGTCGCCATTCCAGAACCTTTCGGCCCCAACGGCCATCTGTTCTGCGAGCAATGTGCCCTGCCCATTGCCAGTTAAGTTTGGCGATTCTTCGTGCTTTGTCGGTAACCTTGGTTTTTCTTACCTACCTACTACGCGTTCCAAATCAGATTATGACCGATTCCTATGTTTTGACGTTTCGTCGAACTGTCAAATCGAAGAAATTTTGGCAAAATTGAAGAACTTGGAGATGAGTAAAATTGGAAAACTGGATTCTGATTAAACTTTTTTCCTTCACTTTATAAATAAATTAAATTTTTCACAAATTAATTAATGTTTAAAAATTTCTTTCCACGATTTGACAGTAAATCGTGACGTCATAACATGGCGGGCGATCCTGTACTCATTTGGAACGCATTGTACCAACTTACATAAAAGTCGTAGACGTTTCCAGTCGTTGCCCGGGTGGTAATTCCGAGTTCTATAACCTAGACCAATTTAGATTTTAACCGTGTCCCGTCCAACACGTCGGGCTGTAATAAATACCTCACATAATTGTTGTTCTAAAATTAGAACGACTTCGGGTGCTGACCAGGCTATTTTCGGCTATAATTAATTTTGATTACAAGAATTTTCCGTGTAATTTGGGTTTAGTAGGCATATAAGTTACTAGTTTCCCTAAATAGTGTAGACACGCTTATAGTGTCTAAACTTTTTAGGAAAATAGTGACGTGACATTATGTTATGACATGAAAATTTTGTCTAATTACGTCAATTACTTATTTTCTGTCATTATTCTTGCATTAATGACTGGTCTGTAATTTAGTTTAGTGGTTAGTGGCCCTGCCTACTATGGCAGAGGTCGTAGGGTCGATTCCCACCCAAGATAAATGTTTGTGTGATACCTATTTGTTCTTTATCTGGATGTAACTTATCTATAATTTGTAGGTACATATGTATTTCGAAATATATAAGTATGTTTATCAGTTGTCTAGTACTCACAGCACAAGCTCTGATTATTGTTTAGAACTAGATGACGTTGTGTGAAAGTTGTGGATGATTTTTAAAAAATACACCTATCGTGTGACTATTAAAAAAGTGAACGTATGTACTCGGATTACATAACACAAATAGATAAGTATGTATTTAAGTCTTCGTAGTTTTTGTTTACAAACAAAAAAACAAACTTTATTTAGATTTAGATTTGCATTACATTATATTATAGAAAATAAAGAGGTAAAGTTTGTCTTTTTTTGTTTGTAGGAGTTAATATCTGGAAGTACTGGTCCGATTGCTAAAACTTTTTCACCGATAGAAAGCTGTTTTATTCCTGAGTGACATAGGCTACGTTTTATGTACGCGGGCGAAGCCGCAGCTAAAAGCTAGTCAATAATAATAAAAAAGAGACTGACCCCTGAGTTGGTTTCGGTGATTCTTTTTAGAATAGTCAGCTAGGAAACACCGACCCCATCTAGTTTAGTAAAAAAAATTGATATGTGAAAGTGTTTTTTAAAACCCATTTGCAAAATAAATATCATTTAACATATATTCATATGCAAACACAAAAAACAATTTTCTCTTTTGTCAATACAAGTAGCGAGCTACTTAGCTGTAGGTAAACTATCGATTATCCGAAATAAAAAATAACAAAAGTGATATAAAAGTTTCCGGAGTTTAAATCAAAAGTTGCATCATCATCATCATCACCATTTCAACCTTTTCTTTCACTAAACTTGTTAGAATAACGATTTTAGAGTTTTATTTAAAGATCTTAAAGATTTAAAAAAGAAAAAAATTGGAAAATACCGACAAAAAATTCCACCACTTGGAGGTCCAGAACCCTGTACTGGATCCATAGCGATGTCAAAGAGACCTTGTATATTATACGTATCCGTATATATATCCGTATTCGTCCGTACTTATAACATCTCGGGCTAAACGTATCATATCGCTCAAAAACTTAATTACCAATATCTTCTCATAACCTTATTACTAGCATTTTCTTTCATAATGAAATTACCCGGAACAATTATTTCCTATCTTCCATTTCAGTCAATTATTTCACTAATAGCAATCATCTTTTGTGCTGCGGCCTCTTGGTCGTTTGCCCTCAACTATGCTGGTCAAGGTTGTGACCAAAATTTTTCCTGGGGCCTAAGTCTGCTATTTTTATAAATTCGTCATTCCAACACGATCCCATTGTCATTTTGCTAAAACTGGTAATTTATAATGATCGATCATTGATCGGTCAATGGTTTTGTGATAGAATTATGGTAGAATGACAATATCTTTCGCTTATTAAAAGCACTAATTGTGCAATGACGTCGTAATGGTAGGTCACTGATCAAAGGAACTGTCAAAATTTTTGCAGATTACCGCCAGATATTCATTTGTCATTATGTACGAGATTACCATTCTATGCCATTTCTTTCAATAGAGTGTCAGTGGTTGACCATCGGAAAGTCATAATGACGCCGTTATATTAGTAGATTAGCAAAACTTGTCAAATTCAACAATTATGAAGTCAATGATAGACCATTCTGACACTATTGTAATAGCTGACTTGAGGCCCGGGTAAAGTGGTCAAAGAACTCCATTACTCTGCGCATGCAGATAGTCGACATTCTGATCTTGATACTAATAGATATAATTTTATTGTCTCCAGATTCTCAAAACGGCAAGCGCGGGCGCCTGAAATAATGAATGAAGTGAGCACCTACCGTGACCCTCTGATGTACAACGAGTGGCCTGTCTACACTGCGTTACCCCGAGCCGCGCCAAGGTAAGATAACATGTGCCCGAAATAGATAGGTACAGAAGTCAATCTACATACAAAGCGCGCTCGAGCAACGCACACAGAGACACTGCTCACAGACACGATATCTCGGCTCAATCGCCCGATCGCAATCGTACAGTTCGGCGCAACGCGCTGACCCTAGCGCGATCGCCTAGCGTAGGTATAAAAAGTGAAGTACATACATGAGATTGACTTCTGTACCTATTTATTTTGTGATATGTGCCCCTGCATGGCCCCCACCCTATAAAATAAATGTTGACTTTGGAAATGGAAAATACGAGGGTGAATTGAAAAGCTCTCGGCATGACACAATGTAAATTCAGTCAATTCTTAAAATCAAAACTACCCACGTTATTAATTTAGTTCAGATTTATTATAAGTTTTTAAACGCTTGCGTCGGATTGTTCCAACGAGTGTTTTAGTGTCATATTCGCCAGGGTCGTGTGTCTATGACTGGATAATCCATCTCGTTTAGTTCCTCAATCCCCATAGATGACAGAAGAACTGACGAGATGAAGTATTTAGAATAGAATAGCATTTATTCGACGCAAGCAACACAATAATACCACAACATTAAATAATAATAAAAAAAAGAGTAAAGACATACAATACAGTTGCAGTGACTGTGCCCGAACTGAAACAGTCACCAACTCAGCAATTGCTGGGCGTCAAACACCCAGCGCTGATTTTCAGCTGGCACCCCGCAGTGACGCACGGTCCACGGATGATGGTAAATAAAATATACTTAAACAAATAAATATAAACATTGATTCCAGTGTATCCAAATCCGCCCCTAAGGCTACCCACTGACCTATTTGTGTGATAATATTGTTATAATAGGTACGTAAACTATTATATAAAATGTGCCATGGTAGTTACAAACCAATTTTCTCACTATACCCACAATATTTCAACAAAATATATCGCGGGAAAAATAGTGCATCGCGCGATGCGACGGTTGACTTGATGACGCATAAATCGAGACAGACATCGCTGCACTGGCTCGGCGACTAACCGCCATCTTGGTCTAAGACAAATAATTACAAATATTACGTAAAAATAATTTTGGCTTGTTAATGGACGGTCCCTAAACATTCTGAACGCTTTGCAGGAAAAAAGGGAGGAGTATTTTGATGCTGATTACGTAAAAAAAATAAAATACAAATAATTTCTACGAATTTATTTTCGTGGTCGAGCCGAACCATTTAATTAATTAATAACAATAATAAAAAAATATATACAATAATAATAATTTAATATTTAGTATTTTTTTTATTTATATTATTTTGTTTATTTATTATTTATTTATTTAGTTTTTTTTTATTGTGACTCATTAATTTATTTTTTTTGTATACGAGTCAATGTTACTTGCAATAAATAAATTATTATTTTTATTATTTCCAATCCAATCTCCAATTTCCGTGACGATTTATATAAGTGAGTTTGGGATGACAATACGGGGTTTCACCGTCGCGGATCTATTTAAAAAGAGTGAAAAAATCTTTGTGTTTTGACTTCATGAAGGACGACAAACCCACTGGATTTACTCGAGAATGTTTTTTTAGAAAAATAAATCCTATAATGAAAGAAAATTTTACGAGAGTTCCGAAAATCCAAGCTTCGTTCTTTTGTCAATGATTAAAAGAGCAAACGTACTAAATATCATAATATGTATGTATTTAGAAATATATAGTAAGTATGTTTATCAGCTGTCTAGTACTCATGGCGTTGTGATAGTTGTGGAATATTATTATTATTTTATTTATTTATTTATTACACATACAATACTAAATTTTTTATTTTTATTTTAACGAAATCATAAAAGAAAAAACATTTAAAAATATAAAATCATTGTTATCCGCCGGTGACGGGAGCAGGGTCCAAGCTACCGGGTGGTTAGGGTCCAGAGACAGAAACCTCCTCACAATGCGAGCCGTCTCGAGGAGTACTGACTTCTGTATCAGGCCCTTGATCCAGCCGCGCAACGACAGCTTCGACAGGTGTTCGTCAAAGCTTTTGGCTATAAGTCTATTGGCGGTCACAGCAATCGGCACAATGACAGCCGAGTCCACATTCCACATGTCGACAACCTCGTGTGCTAAGTCGAGATATTTGATTTGTTTCTCTTTCTCAGCTTTCACGAGATTCTCGTCATGCGGGATAGTGATATCGACTATCATTGTACGGCGCGCTAATCGGTCTATCACCACTATATCCGGCTACAATTTCCGGTCAGTAATGATAGACCGATCCCAGTACAAAGTGACGTGGTCATTTTCGAGAAGTGGGTCGTGCACATACTTGTAATACGGTACCTCAAAATCCACTACCTTGTACTTCAAAGCAAGTTGCTAGTGAATAATCCTGGCTATTTGGTTATGTCTGTGCAAATACTCGCCGTTAGCCAAACGAGAACAACCAGAGATAATATGTCTGATAGACTCAACCGGACGGTGGCATGCCCGACACACGTCAACCGTCCCATCCATCATTATATATCTCCAATAGTTGTTCGTTACGATAACTTCGTCTATAATCGCACAAACAAAACCTTCAGTTTCCCCAAAGAGATCACTGAAACGTAACCAGGCCACGGATGCCAAGAAATCTACATCAGGCTCGTGAAGAGCCCGTAAAAAGCACCCGTGGAGTTTGGCATACGAGGAGCCGAAGCCAACTCGCAGAAGTTTTAGTCGATTTTAATGGAATGTGGTACAAACGGGTGATTATCCCTGTATGCGCTATGCTAGTGCATCCAAGGACAACCCCCGATTCAAGGGAAACTATTGCAACATGTGGAAAACTAATACAAGGCTATGGTTTTTGGAGTCTTAAGTGGACTCAATGTTTTTAATTTCCATCGATAAAAAGGCAGCCCCCCCCCCCCCCCCCCCGAAAACGGTCGCTAGCACGAAGTGACTTGGCAACGAGAGGGCAACATATCCTGATGTACTTGAGGACACGGCTATCTGGACAAGCCTGGAAGTAAGGTCAAGATCCTTATCAACACCTTACTGGACTATACAGCCTTCTCCCGAGCGCGTTTGCTCTTGCAAACCTCCACTCAAGCCAGCCTATACAGGCAAGAGAGGTGGGAGCTCTGTTGCTCGTCAGTGTTCACTACGGCCGGCCAATAAAGGCAAGCCGGAGATGAAGAACTAGAATTGTCCCGGGAGATTGGGTCCGTGGGGTTGCTAATGCATTTTGTAAGTGAGGACTTGTTATAGTCTAAGTTATTGTTTCTTACCTGGGTTTTTTTAGCTGTAAGTCCTCCATATCATTTAAATAAATTAAATTAAATAAATTAAATATCACTTTCAAGTGCTGCAACATTTTAGAGATAATCAGTATTAGTAGTTAAGTAAAAAAAAATGCACTAATTCACAAGTAGTTACCCAAATTTACAGGTTCACGTAAAAAAAAATATTCTTCTGATCAAATTTTGAAAAATATTTTTTTACAATTTTCCAATACTATTTGGTACTTAAAAATAATAATTTAAAAAAATAGTTAAGTACCCAATTGTTGTCTGTGTTTTGTATTGCAATAATTTTGTTCTCTTTCCTCTACCAGGTTCAGATACCAGTACCCAGCAATCAGTCGCGAGACATACGGCAGAGTGATGACCAAGGCACCCCCCAACGTAGTCCGCACTCCTGACTACGATGAGGTAAGATCACCAGGACCATCGCCACATCACCATATAAGTAGCATTTAGCATAATCAGCCTTTTTATGTTCCAACTCCTGGAACTCAGACCTCCTCTCGAGGAAATGGGCCCAAATGCCGGTTGGTGAATGTCACGTATCTTACATTTTTTGGTTCTAGGACATGCTGGTTTCCTCAGGATGTTTTCCTTCACCGTTTTGAGAGCAGGGGTGATATAATAAATTACACAAAGTAATGCGCCTGGCTGAGTTTGAACCTGCGACCTACAACTCGTAAGTCGGGGCCGTATGAAATTATCTACTGGATACCTAATCAGTACTGAACTGTTGATAAAACCTATTATGTAACCAGCAAGGGTTTTTTCTTTGAAGTGATAAATCTGAAAAGACTTTTCCCACCCAACAACTCCACCGTGTTCTCCGGGCGATCGGCACAATATGGTGACACCCAGGCATTTCTTCCGCCTGAATCCGGTACATTGTGTCATGCGATAGGAAGACACTTTGGCGCCTCTCCTGAAAGAGGGGTCTTACCGCCAAAAGTGTGGTGTGCCCAGGCCAGCAAGGAGTTAAAATTACCTTCAAAAGTCTGTAATCCCTTATAGCTATAACCTGGGGGTTTTTCCATTCAGTTTGACATTCATACTTCTGCAGCTACTTACTCTAAAAGTCACTGTTTCGGAACATATTTTTTTTTATTTTTATTGATGATGACGCTTCACATTTCAGTCATTCAGATGCAAATATTCCAATCGCAAAGATGACACACTTTTCCCACGCCTAACGTAGATGCTTAGGTATAAAGAACAAGTACAGGGCCTCGTTATATCACAGATTTATAAGCAACTAATCACTCGTGATAACGATTCCCCTTTTCCTTGCTTCCTACGCAGCTTCCCTATAGATTAGTATAGATGATAGATATCCTTGGTCCTTGGGTAACAACGTTAAGTATATGAACGGATTATCCCTCAGGATTAACTCGGATAGTTTGAAAATTATGAGATGAGATGAGTGTATTGATTGAGATGGTTATATTTTATAGGAGATAATAATTTAAGTAGGTAGGAAGCCTTATCTCGTAAGTAATATCTTTATGAAATGGTTTATATGTAGAACACAGCATTAATGCAAAAATCAAAGAATATAATTAAAAAAAAACTGATAATCAGTATATTTTTTACGGCTGGAAGTATAAATTTTACAAATTATTTTTTTTTTTGGTTTATCTGGATATCTACTCATCCACTCGGGGTGGAGCGAGAGGAGTGTAAACTACTAACTTTGATCGATGTTTTAATAAATTATTATTAAAATATCGATCACAGTTACAACGAACTACAAATATTTTTTTATTAAGTATTTATTTATTATTATTTTTATGGCGTATTAAAAAAAAAACAACTTACTAGATCTCGTTCAGACCAATTTTCGTTGGCAGTTTGCAAGGAAATGTACATCATAAATTTTTTTTAGTTTTATTATTCTCTTATTTTAGAAGTTACAGGGGGGGACACACATTTTACCACTTTGGAAGTGTCTCTCGCACAAACTATTCAATTTATAAAAAAAAAATATTAGAAACCTCAATGTCATTTTTGAAGATCTATCCATAGATACCTCACACTTATGGATTTGATGAAAAAAAAATGTTTGATTTTCAGTTCTAAGTATGGGGACCCCCAAAATTTATTGCTTTTTTCTATTTTTGTGTGAAAATCTTAATGCGGTTCACAGAATACATCTACTTACTAAGTTTCAACAGTTATAGCTCTTATAATTTCGGAAAAAAGTGGCTGTGACATACGGACGGACAGACAGAAGGACAGACATGACGAATCCATAAGGGTTCCATTTTTTGCCATTTGGGTACGGAACCCTAAAAAATATAGCCATTAAAAATGCAGGTTATAATGTGGTATAAAAACAACTGATACCGTGATGTAAAAAAAGTTATTGCCATTTAACTTGAAAAGGAAAAAAAATCGAACTTTGACTTTGATTTCTTGGATAAGTACATAAATTGGTATTTATAACTTTAATAAAAATAATAATGAAACAAAGCGACAACTTTCGTATCTAAAAATAAAATTGATAAAATACTTTGTAGGAATGTTTAATACTTTTCTTAAAATACCTTTTTTATCAAACAATACAGTTTAGGCAAACAAACAACTTCGTATTTTAAAAAAAGAATGTGAATCAGCCAGAGTAGCTTGACATTTCTGGGTGGCGCCACTTGTAAAGCAAAGTCACCAATCTGTCAAACTCAATACAACATTTTTAGTTCGGAATTTTGCCGTAGGTCAAGATGTTCTGGTTACTTTTTAAACAATTTATTGGCGACAAATTCGTTCAATAACATACAACAGAAAAAGTTTGAAACAAAGGAATGTATCAAAGAGCTTCAGTTACTAAACAACGTTTCTTTTTTTCATTCATTTGTTCGTCAATTCGTGCTTTTTTACCTTTCTTGTCATTGAAAAATACTTGTTTGTAGATGTTTTGAATTAAAGTTTATTTTTATATAGACTTTGTTTTGAACATCTGCCGTCGATTTTTGTTACAAATTGTTTTAATGAACACAGTTATTTATTGTACCTATAGGTACCTACATGTATTAGATATTAATAAAATGAACTTATTGACCGTGTCAATGCTCCTTTTTATCGTTCACATTTAGCCATAACTAACCAACAAGCTCTGTATAAACAATGTTATGTCTATTCAACACACGGCCTTGATGTTCCGTCACTCACCACAAACAAATAAATTCAATCCCAATTCAAAATCATGTGAGTTCCATTTAAAAAAAAACTCGACCAAGTTCCTTTCATCTTGTGTGACGTCATTGCCAAACGGAGCAATAGAAACTTACAAGTAATTTCAACATACCTAATAACTGGCCTTGTGGCGCAACGGATAACGCGTCTGACTACGGATCAGAAGATTCCAGGTTCGAATCCTGGCAAGGTCGCGGCTATCTTTTTAAACTTTTTGGATCTGTCGTGTTCATTTAATTCAATATTTCGTTAAAATAAATCAAATTAGCGATAAAATGCTTCTCCAGAAATCTTATTTCTCTTTGGAGTAATGAGAAAAGTAATTGATTAATTAAATAGCAGCCGTCTGAGAGTCAATTTGTAATAATTAATTCAATTTGCTTACGATCTTGGCGTAGTTGGTCCTAAAAATAGATCATTTAATTATTAGAAATTAATAGATTCTTTGTGAAAGATAAGCATTCTTTTTGCGCAACTTTTCTTTAGTTTTATTTTTAGTGCTAATTAAGTAGATGTCTACGTAGGTACTTAAAATTCTTAATGCTTTCGAATGTTCATTTAAATTACACTTCTTTGTTCTTTAATTAAAGGCAAATAAAAATACTGATACTAACATAAAATAATAATATTACGTTAGTATGTTTTTACTATCATAATATATCTTACCTACCTGGCAACCCAAATATAACACTCAATTCCCCGCCCTTTCAATATAAATCATATTATTAAAAAAGGTAAACTAGGCAGAAAAAATATTTTTCCTTTGCCTCAACAAAAACAGCCATTGTGCACAGTACCTAACCCTATTTCCACAGAATAACTTTAGTCCCTCATTGGAATCGTCCTTGTGACCTTTGCGAAATGGCTGGTCATTATGAACAGTGGCTACCCACGCTTAATACAGGCATTCATCTTAGACACTGCTTTTATTTTGTCATACCGTAATAAGAATGCGGGTTTTCGCGATTTCGCGGAAATTTTAGTTCTTGGTAATAGCGCCATCTGTTGACGAGTAGTGCAAACATAAAAACTAATAGAGATTGATGACAATGATACGGGCTGTAAAATAAGTTAACTTCGCAAAGATAGCGTCAAAAACAAAGTTATTATTGCAGTTTTTGGGGCGCATTCCTCGCCAAAATTGACTTATCTTTCGAATCATGGGATACCCTACAAGTCTAGAGCCGCACTGATTGTTTTTTCTTTAATCATTTTTAAAAAAAAAAAACAACATATAATTTTAAACGTACTTAGACTACTTAGTAATTTGACCACACTATTGATTATATTAGCGGTAGGCACCTAAGTTTCATCGAAATCCATTCAGGCGTTCGAGCGTAAAACACTAACACCACCTCTTCTATGACGCGAAGCCGCTCCGGCTCTATAAAAACGTCTGTCTGTGGGAGAGCCGCTGCGGCTCTCCTAAATCTGTGTCTTCATTATTTTGAATACACGACAATTACTAATACATTACTAGATAAAACTATACTAAACCATACATATCTTCGAATTTTCGATATCTTTGAATTTGATTCGAATGATATAACTAATAGCGAACTAACGTAGTTTCGAAGATGGCGTATAGTTCCTTGAACCATCTGGCCGAAATTATGTGAACGCAACTCTCGCACTCGCCTAGGCGGCAGTACGCAAATCTGTGCATTTATTTGCGGCCAGCAGCGCTCGGAAAGCGCTTTAAATCCATTTTCTCTGCGAGATATTGATTGATTTACATATGCAATGTTCACTTTGAAGAATATTTAACCACCAATTTTTATGTGTAAAAATGTTTCTAAAGGTCTAAGCCGTTTCGATGGAGTAGGGAAAAGTTGCGAAAAGTTGCGAAATTGCTAAATATTTTTTTTTGACAAAAGTATTAATTGCACGAAAAAATCAAATGTTGATATTAGTGTTCATGAATCTATAATAAACATATATTTTTTTCAAACCAATTGACCTAGCCGTTACGGAGGAGTAGGCCTCAGAAAATCACTGTTTTATGGCACTTTTCGGGCGCTTGGCCCTTAATCAGACACGTTGAAATTGCGTGCGAAAAATTCGCGAATGCGTAACATGTGTTGCACTAGCGCATATTACGGGACCACACACGAACACCTCTTACATTTTTCATAATTTCTAAAATACACGGCAATGAATTACACAAAAATAATAATGAAAAACCGAAATATGTATGTGCCAACTGTTAACAGTTTCACCCTGAGATATTTGCAAACCTATCCTTAATTTCGAGAAAAATCATAATTTTTCATATCTCTCAAAAACAGCTAAATCGACCTTTTCTATTTACTAAATTTTTAAAACATTTTTTTTTTCTTGAAGTTACCCTCGAAGAACCTGTCCTAGGTTTCCAAAAATAACGCGGTGAAATTGTTGGCAGTTCGGCACATCTACTTAAGTTCTTCAATTTTTTTTTTGTGTTATTCAGTGAAGTATATTTTTAGAAAGAAAACTAAGTGCCTTTTTGGTGACTCTCCTCTTAAGTAGATATAAATAAGTACCTATAATCCTTTAATGCTATATAATTTAAGTCAAGAGTGAATAGGTTGCTTTCTAGGCAAGCGTGCCCTATCGTCGACCACATCATCGCTTACCATAAGGTGAGATGGTGGTCAAACGCGAGCCCATAGATAATAAAAAAAAAATGCTTATTGTCTCCGAGTAAAATGGCAATAAAACAATCGGACCGAGGACCACGATGTAATATTATCTAATTGCCGTTTGGCTTCTGAACCCTAAAACCTGGAACGAGGTCAATAAAAAATCTAATTTTTTTTTTTTTTTGTCCTAGATGTTCGGCATGCTAAACGTACCTCACACATCAGGCAAGATCCTGCGGTACCCTGGACCCTCACGACCACGAGGTGGACCCACCTTTATGGTGCCCCCGCAGCGAGACAGGTGAGAATGCTAATGTAACAAATGAATATATTTGATTTTGAAATTGACTTTGACTTTGGCTTTGACTTTGAATTTATCTATCTATATTTAGGTACATAAAAACTAAGCTAAAAATAGCGCCTCTTACTTAAAGGTAAAAGAAGAATATTTATAAGACGCAAGGCCTAAAATTAATTTACCTTTCCAATAAAATATGGCAGCCTGCTCTTATTAATTAAAACGAGTAATATTGAGTCCTCTGGGACTTTCCAAAGTTAAGCTCGTTAAAAATATTTTATAATAATAATAATAATAATAATAATAATAATTTATTTCAGACTCATCTACATCCATATGTGTTAGTACATTTGCAAGCTTATAAACTAGTGTTAGTAATAAATTGACAATCACACAATCATTAAGTGGCAGGTCCAGGTGGACTCCCCGACTATGGTGGCAAATCATTATACGACTGCGTGCAGTCGTATCCAGCGAGCCAACATCGGAGAGTCCCACCGGTCTGCCAGCGCGCGCAGAATGGTGTTGGGACTGTCGCGCGTGCGGCGCATGATAGAAGCGCACCGTTTGCGCATGATGGCCGCGAAGCCGTCTGTGTCAGCCGCCGCGAACATAGCGGAGGCGCTGCAGTGGCGCGGCAGCCCCATCAGCACCCGGAACGCGTTATTGTATTGTACGCGCAGATCGCTGTATGTCCGCTGCGTATAGTCAACCCACAGGCTACAGGTGTAAAAAGACTGACAGTACGCTTTAAAAAGCGCAACTTTGACAGTCTCCGTACACCGTGAAAACCTGCGGGCCAACATATTGCATCGGACAGACAGCGCTCTGCGCTCCCTTTCAATATCTACACGGTCTTTAAGGTCCTCGGTGACCCAGTGGCCCAAATATTTAAACTTTTCGACTTTGTTTAGAGCTGTACCACATAAAGTGAAATTCGGAACGAATGTGTATCGCTTGTTGTCCGGCCTGAAAATCATTATTTCACTTTTTTTCACGTTGTATTTGAGCCCATGAGCCACCGCATAGGATTCACAAATTTTGAGCAGCCTTCGTAAGGCACCAATCGATGGACTCAGCAACACCATATCGTCTGCGTAGCTGATGTTATTGACGCATACTCCATCTATATGACACCCGATGCCGGTGCTGCTGAGCTCCTCGATCAGTCGGTTGACGTACAGGTTGAAAAGCGTAGGAGAGGTCAGCCCCCCCTGCCTCACCCCACATTCCAACCCGTACTCCCCCGAGAGAGAGCCTGCCCATCTCACACAGTTCTTCTGATTGTTATACCAATTCATAAACAATAGTACAATCTCTCTAGGTATACAGGTTTCATCCCTTAATTTACCCCAAAGTATATCGTACGATACAAGATCAAAAGCTTTCGATAAATCAAGATAGCAAGCATACACTGGAGTCCTTCTTCTAGTGTAGTACTGAACAGTCCGCTTGAGGCACAGGATAGCACTCTCGGTGGAAAGGCCGGGCCTGAAGCCGAACTGCGCGTCGTTTAGCGAGACGTGTTTATCCAGGTACTGACCAAGCAGACTGTCCAGCACTTTGGCAACCACTGTGGCTAGGGAAATCGGTCTATAATTGTTTACATCTGATGTATCACCAGTTTTATTTTTGATGATAGGTACAACTATAGTACGCATTAGTTTATCGGGCAGATGGGAGTGGCCCAGACACAGGGTAAAAAACATAGAAAGAACTCTAGGCAGATGTACACCTGCGTGCTGCAGATGCTCGATGCTGAGGCTGTCGTGACCCGGGGATTTACCCCTCACCATACCTCTGATCACCGCACTCACTTCCTTCGTTTTAAAACAAACACTACGCTCACTACCTTCCTCAGCATCGGGCTTCTGCCGCGCTCGCCCCAGAGGAGAGTCCACCCTGAAATGGTGAGAAAACATAGTGGCGATCTCACTAGGCCCGTGCAATCCCGCCAGGCTGACGGGAAGGCCCGGCTTATGATTCATTTTATTAGTGTTTTTCCAGAACTGACCGAATTTCTTGTTTGAGTGATGTTCAGCTAAAATATCCATTTTTATCTGTTGTTGATTATTCTGACACCACTTTAACTTTGATTTAAAAACGCGCCTGGTTTCACACATATCACTATAAAGACGGCCAGCCACGGGCTTACCCCCATACAACCAAGCCTGAAAACATAGCCGAGCCCTCTCGTGAGCGTCGCGGACGTGCTTGTTCCACCCGGCAATATAATTACCTCTACGCTTTTCGGTGACATTATAACTACATATTGCAGCCTCCGATAGTACACAAATAATCTCGTCATACATGTTATCTAACAGGATTTTATGACTTTTATTGGAACACATAGAATCTGAGCAGGATCTTAACTCTGAAGGAAAATCAATGTCACGAAGTCTAGAATGACATACATTTTTAAATTTAGCTATCTGAGTCGCATCACGTTCACCCCAGACTATTCTATTTATGCAAACAGTAGGTATAGAAATTTTAGGCTTAACACAATTAAAATTACACATTATAGACAAAGGGTAATGATCAGACCAATAGGTATTATATAACACAGAGGCCGCGGACACACAGTGCCGCGCAGCACTAGTCACAAGACAGTGGTCGAGCCAGCGCCGACAGCCGTGCGCATCACTGACAAACGTATGACTGTCCGACGGCATCAGTTCTAAGTCTACACACGACCACGATTGATCGGCACAAAAAGTTAAGAGTTCAGTAGCAAATGACTCACCAGGGTGTGCATTGTAGTCCCCTAACATAAACACCGACTCCACATCGAGACTGTCAATTATGGCTGTCATTTCACTAAGACACTCTGTGAATTCCACTAAGTTTTCATTGGACTCGGTAGGCATGTACACAGAAAATATCAAAATGGAACGATCACTGAGCTCGATTTTTATCGCGGCGAGACGCACACTATTGCACTTCACTACGGTTACCGTCGGAAACGCGACTTTTCTCCACAGTAGGCCAACGCCGCCGTGGGGCCTACCACGTAAGACCCCTGCTGCGGTATCCACTGCAGAGGTACCCGGGTTATATACCCAGGTTTATATCTAACTACTTTTCGCAAAGATTTGAAAAGAAAGTTTATGTTTTCCAGTTTACGTAGTTTACGCAGGCACAGACAATAGAATATCGGCACACTTTTTTTGTAATTGGCAACATTTTCAGAGATCTGTTATCAAAAAAGAAAAAAAGCGTTCTATTTTCAAGTTCGAACACAGGACGAAATGTTCTTTATCATTATTTTGGTTCCTAGAAAAAAATTTACGCAGTCGCGTTTTTAAAGGTAAATAATTTGGTTCGCCAGGTTCGAAGCTCTGAAGAAGTTGATTCGTCAGGAGCATGTTCGTGAGCTGCAGAGGAAATATGAGGCTGAACAGAAGCAGGAGCTCAAGGATTTGACCTCTGGACGCGGGTAAGTTTAAATTTTTTTTTTTCTGGTTTTCATCGACCTAACGCTTGTTTCGGTTCCAAACGATCTGGGTACGCCATAATCGGGCAGTGCCTAAGTCCCCTCTTTGAGGAGTAGCTGGAGAGACGTCACGGCGTCCTCAACTTCCGCACGACGCAGGTCCTCTCCGGACATTGTAAGTTCGGGAGGTTCCTGCGCCGGAAAGGCAGAAGAAACGCCTGGGTGTCACCATTATACAGATCGCCCGGAAGACGCGGCAGAGCATACTGTGGAGGTGTGCCCCGCTGTGTCCTCGTGTTGATCAGTCTTGGTCCGGAGCGAAAGAAAATGGCAGGCGGTCGCCTACTGCGAAGCAATAGTGAGTAGGTAGTAATGTTAGCGAACGGACTCGGGCTTGCAGACGTCGAGTAATTGGTAGCTCGCCGTCCGGCCGTCTATTAACCGTCCGGACCGAGTCCAAGTAGTCTTCTACGAGCTCCTCAAAAAGATTTCTAGAAAGGGGTCCAGCAGAACCAATGCCCGCCAGGGCCCGCTAGGAGTGCGATTTTCTGAAAAGGGAAACCCTTGGTCCCAGAAAGCATAGGACAACTGAAGGACACAGATGTGGTTTTACTTAGTAAAGGTCTGACAGGTCCTCTCACTCCACCTTAGAGTGAGGGCAGTCATTGGATGATTAAATAAAAAGAACCAAACAAACAGAAAACTGTTTTTTTCTTAATTTATCCTCCTACTACTATACGTTTCATTTTCTAATTCTCTGTTTTCTTATCCGTAATAAAACTAAAATTGTGAAATACCGAAACTGCAGCCATATAAATAAAACAAACCATAAGGTTAAAACATTTCATCACAGAGTTGTAACTTCGAAAAACAAGCATAAACAAAAATTTCGCAAGTACGTAATCTCGAACCGATTAAGCAATTCATTGTTGCCTAATGTTTGAAAAAATTACCCCATACTTGAAACGTGTTCCATAAACTTCCCCTGCGGTCGCGCGACCGAAGCCTTACATTTTAGCATAACAAAAAACAAATCACAAACTGTTGAGCGAAAGGAAATCTTTTAAAACGTCTGGGCGTGTTCATGTTAATCCGACCCTGCGGAGGAATTATTTCGAGGTTTTCTGTCAAAATTAAAAGCGTTCGCAAAGGAAAATGTAATCCGGAGTATCTAAATGTTAAGATTTTCCTCTCGTCTTCATGTTCTGTTGATTATTAAATCTGTCAAGGCTTTCGTATTTGAACGATGTCATTATTTCGCCAAGATTGCTCTCGCTTGAAGTCTTTGTTTTCCTTTTTAATTTATACGTTCATTGGAGTTGAAATATCCGTTTTATTGAATGGTATTCAGAGAACGGGTGCTTTTCGAACGATTGATTTAAATTTTAATGAAAACCGGTGACCCAATTATTTGCGGGAAATACGAGTAAGACTTACATATGTACGTACCCAATTTATATTACTCAAATATAGTAAGAAGAGAATTCTTGTTAACTTTTATGTAATATTTGAAGTAACTTTGGTTGCTTTGAAATGCGATCTTTTCTTTAGAACCCACCAACATTTTTTATATAATAATAACATAATCAGCTTTATAATTTTCCCACTGTTGGGACTCGGGCCTCTACTCTGGGAGAGAGAATGGGCCACCACGAGGGAATCCACCACACAGATCCAATACGGGTTGGTGGATGTCACATGTATTGTCTTTAAAGTTTGGGTTCTAGAACATGCCTCATCATATTTTTCTTCATTGTTTGAGATGTTGAAATAAATTACACATAGTGAAGCGTCTTCCTTGGTAGGTTCAACCCAAGGTACGCTTACAAAGTACAGTACAATTTATATGTAGGGACTCGGTACCATTAGAACCGGGTCACAACTGCTCTCACAATTTTAAACTCATATGATAAGTATTACAAAACTGTGGGGACGGTCGTCGCATCGTCTGTTACGCTAATTAGCATAATAACCGTCCTTTTAGAAGAAACTTTGCTAAATTATTGTTGTTTCCTGCAGTGATGACTACGTATACGGCTCTTATGGCGAACAGGAGCCTCGGGGACTGCAGCCACTGCAGATGGAGTACCCTGCCGATGACCCCACTACCAGGCATACCAAGTGAGTAACTGATTTTTTGACATGTGTTTTATGTGGCTACAAGACCACGTATCTGAAGGATAGGGTTTATCACATTGCTCAGCATCTACAATATTGAAAGCGTCCAGGCCCATTGGTACACAAGAGATACCTACAGCTTTAACTGTCGTAAGAACTTGTGACTTATGGTAACAATTTTAAACTCATAAATATCGATATCTTCAGCCATGTGACTATATAGTCAGTTTTTCCAGTTTTCAACTCCACATGTACTTTTCGACCAAGTGCAGTATTAAAATAATGACAAAGACAGGACACTCAGCTTATTCTAGCATAAAAATTAAGCAGGACGAGTACTTAGGAATTGACATTTAACTTTTAGGTTTCTGTAACACAAAGGAATTTGTATTTTCAACCAGATTTTATATCAAAGCGAACAAAGAAAGTTCTAATTATAAAAAAATGCTTTAGAAACACAATTGTTATATATTTTGTATAGGTCAAAACTTCAGAATCTCTTGCTTAATTTATAAATTTTGTTCTAGGAAACCACCAGCGGGAAGTCGCCAGATCTCGCAGTTCTCGCGATACTCCGATGTGATGCTGCCCCCCTCCCGCCGCGCCATGTACCACCCCTATTTCGAGTACGCAGCTCCCGAATTCGTCCCCTACTACTGAACCCTCACCGGGAACTCGGACCCTCAGGACGAACCCACGTTCTAGAACATTCTGCCGCAGGGATGATCTCCCTTATTGTACAAAACACTTTATGTGCTTTAATTCCAAATATCAGTATTAAAATGTCATATCGAAAGCATATCTTTAACGCTTTCGCTTAGACGATACTCGTCACTTAAGATGCGAGCTTTCTCTGCATTAACTTTCAATATTTTTATATTTATAAAACCGAAATTTTTTCGATGTAGATATGCGATCTCTGAATTTTAATATACCCCCTTTTGAATAATCGCATTGTATTTTTCGATAGGTTTAAGGATTTAGGATGATTTCTTCTTGGAATGTTGGAGTCCCTAGGTAGAACGGACATAATTAACGTTATACGGTACTTCCGGTTATGACAATAATAAATACATTATATATACGATTCGAGCAATTATCTAAAATTGCCGTCAATTCCAACTAAGTTAATCGTGACAATAAAAGTGTTTAAAAATGTAATCTGACAATAAACTGTATGGATGTTTACAATTTGATGTTTAGTAGAATTAAAAGCGTGAGAAGGCGATATCCATTTATAAATTAGGAGTTTAATAAAGGAGTATTTTATGAATATAATGTCGGTGGCTAGCCAGTTGGAAGTTATTATCTGCTTTTCGCTTCGATTCTACTCGTTTTCCGAGATTTTGTGCGCAGTATTATGAAATAATAAAAGTATTCGTGTTTCGTTCTTAATCAAAAAACTTTTTGTTAACATTATGAGGTACAGTCCGAGCCCGACGACCTCTCAAGAATCGAAGCGAAAAATATTTCTTGTACCTTGGCCCTTCAAAGGAATAGTTATAGGAACCTTCACTTCACTCTGTGCTGTACTTAGATATCTAAAACAATATATTTACTGGTAACCAGTGTTTGTATTTTTATTTTTTCCATATAATAATTTAAGTGGTCGACTGCCATATAAAGGTCACTTTCTGGTATAAGTCAATACTTGCGTTCTACACTCAGTAATTTAAATTTATTAATGCATAGTAACAATAAAATACTATAGCGTGTGACTATTATAAAACCTATATGGTCTGTGTATTCCGTTATCTCCCGAAATAGTTGATAATTGTTGTGATTAGTCGCTAAGTATATCGTTACCATGTATTATAAATCAAAAGCCTTCAGGACGGCTAATGGGTTTCGGCTGCGGAAGACGATACTCCGTCAAACTTCGATTGATACGAAAGCGCAACCGAGTCCCGACAGAAAAATGCTTTAACTATATTTAAATGTTTCATGTTTATTGTAATACATAGTTAATTGTAAATTAGTAACGCGCCGCTCGCGGCTTATTTAATATTTGTGTACTAATGAATCCTAATTAGGAGTGACGCAGCCTCGGAGCGATGAGTACCGCTCGTAAGAATAACACCAACAGGCTTATTGATGTTCTGCTCTCATTCAGTGATCTCATCTTTATCTCATACGAACAACTTATCTTCTTTACTTCGTTAGCTTCTAACGTGATCTCACCCGGCATTTGCAGATGTGCTACTGTATAAATTAATCGGAATCGCACTGAATGTGAAGGCTGTAATTCTAAGGAAGTTGTTATCTATTTGTGTACTATATATATTATTATATCTAATCAACTATCGACATATAAGTATCGACGATAAGTCGACATAAACTCACAGACTATGAAATTTGGCTTTAAAATTATATTACACGTCATATATTGTGGCTTTAAGAAGTCAATGAATTCATTAATCTTCTATTTATTAACGTGGACTGTCGTACGACGTCCCGTATCCTACATATTACGATTTAGCGAGATATCTATACATATTTTTATTTATATATAATTTTCTAACAATATTCTGTAGAATTTTACAAATTATTTTATTGTCTTTTAAAGTCATTAATAGTTAGGTAGTTAGTCGATAATACATTGAGTAGTGTTTATTGGATGCGTATAAATTAAAATAGGTGTTTAACTAATGGAAAATATATGGAAACATTTCAGTACCTAATTGTAGTTCTTCACAGTTACATATCCTTGCGATTGCATCGCAGACGTAACTAAAACATATGAAGTTAACCATATCAGTATAAAAAAAAATGTAGTGAATTATCGAATGCATACAGCCAACGCTTGTGTCAAGATTTGAGTACCTACCTCTAAATCGGGGTAAACTTTTTACTGTTGCAACACAATCACGTGCTATTTTCGGATAAAATAATGTCTATGAGCTATAATATTCTTCAATTATCTTGTCAATTTTACAGAATTTTAGATATGCATTCGATATTTCAGAAAATAAGACAATATTTAACATAGTTGTCACTTATAGTTCGCAGCGCGGTCTTGTACAGACAATAAATATGTAATTTGGACAATAAAATTCGCGTTGCATGGACTATAAAGTTAATATATTAATATTATGATAAGACCGCGCCTGTCCGTAAGTAGGTATACAATTTAACCTAATCCATTAATAAATTAATGTTTTAAAATGTATATTAATTGGTGGTTTTTTTGAAAATAAAATAGTTACATACTCCTGAGCATATTTGTCTGATTTTTTCATTCGTGCTAAAACCCTTTATACCCTACTTTAATAGGGTAGATTGCTAAAAAAAAAATGAATTTGGATTGGATTAGGAAAAAATATATTGAACTGACGAATCACGTTAGTTTTATTAGGTACAAAAAAATCGGACAAGTGGTAGAACCTACACCTACCTACTTATATATATTTTTCGCAGCGGATGGTAGCAGATGGTAATCTGGTGCCGATCGCAGTCAAGCACTAGACCATTTATTTAAAAAAATATTATGTTATAAAAAATACGACCACACTTAACAATATTTAGTTTTTTTTACGAAATTCATAATATAAGTCAAGACCAAAGTAAGTCTATTCTAATCGATCATTTTTAATTTTTTATCATGGCTAGTGCAGTTAGTTAATCTTTTCTAATATGTAAAAATCCGGTGGATGCGGGACGCACAAGAACGTTCGTTGTGGCGACGCTTGGGGGATGCCTATGTCCAACAGTGGACGTGTATTGGCTGAAATGATGATGATGATGATGTAAAAATCTCGTATCAGTGTTTGTTATCAAACTCCTCCAAAACGGCTTGACAGATTTTTATGAATTTATATGTGTATGGTAGGTCTGAGAATATGTCGTAAGCTATTTTTACCCCGACCCAGTGGCGTAACTATAGGGTGGCAAGGCTGGTAAAATGCCACGGGCCCCTGGCCCGGTGGGGCCCTCGATCTGAGAGACCACGAAAGAAGTAACCTAACATTTTATTAGGATATTTAAATTCAATAAAATTTACACACAAGTAAGTTACCTAAAGACAAAATCAAATAAATTATTAAGGTTTATTAAACACATTCACAAGAAAAGGATAAATTTCCCGTGGCATTTTAGTAGCTAGTCACTCTACAGTACCGCCATTGGAACGTCCACCTTCAGAGACGAAACAGAAAAGTCTTCGTGTATTAAAGAACTTGCAATTTATTATATAATAATAAAGATTCGTTTTATGCCCTTACTTCAGTGATTTATTCTAATCAAATTACATCATGACAAGTTTTACGGGGCCCCATCTAATGATTTTGCCACGGGCCTAAGATGGTATAGTTACGCCACTGCCCCGACCTCTCACATTTTTCTTTAATAATTTACTAGCTTTTGCCCGCGCGGCTTCGCTCCCGCTTTTCCCTACTTCAGCCTACTATACCCTACTCTACCCTACTATACCCTACTCTACCCTACCCTACTCTACTCTACTCTACCCTACTCTACCCTACCCTACTCTACTCTACCCTACTCTACCCTACTCTACCCTACTCTACCCTACTCTACTCTACCCTACTCTACCCTACTCTACCCTACCCTACTCTACTCTACTCTACCCTACTCTACCCTACTCTACCCTACTCTACTCTAATAAACCTCACGGAGCCCGAGACCTTTCCAACGAATGCAAAACCGTGGAAATCGGTTCATGCGTTCTGGAGTTATAGCGTCAGGAAGGAAAACCCGACTTATTTTTATATAGTAGAAGATATGGCTGGGCAACGTTTTCCAAATCTGCTAGTAGCTAATTATGTAAAAAATATAATTTTAAAGGTTTTTTTTTTTATAATAATAAGCTTTCAAAATCTTCCGTATAGGTGGTACTTACAAGTTTATACCCGATCAAGTCCATCGTACACCAACTTGTAAGGCAGTCGCCTCATTTCCCTCGAGTAACATTTACAATATGGTCCCTCCCTAAAAATAGAACAAGGCCGCCAAGTAGGGTTGCCAGATCAGAACTTATCAAGTCCGGGACAATTCCACGTCGAGCCGTGGCGATGAATATATAAACGGGATAGGTATGTAATTTGATATTTATACTTATTTTTAAAGGAAGATACATTTTTCAAATTTATACTTTTATTAGTCTAAATTTCGCATTTATATAAAGCGTTTGTGAAGGTTATTGAAAGCCGCATCTCACAACAATTAGATTCCCACCAACCTCCTGAACAAGCTGGATTCAGAAGAGGTCTGTCTACCACTGACCACTTGCACACCTTAAACCAAATGATTGAAAAGTGCAATGAATTTAATATTCCCTTGTATCTGGCATTTGTCGACTATGCAAAGGCTTTTGATAGTATCAACCATGATGCACTCTTCAACGCTTTGACCAACCAGAACATAGAGCCCACCTACATTAATATATTAAAGACCATCTACACTCACAGTACAGCTTCAATTAAAATTGATAATGTAGGGCCATCCTTTCCAATTGGGAAGGGAGTCAAGCAAGGAGACCCATTATCCCCAAAGCTCTTTACTGCCACCTTGGAGGAAGTATTTAGAACCCTAGCACAGAACTGGTCAGACAAAGGGTTAGTCATCGGTGACAAGAGGCTATCAAACCTACGATTCGCCGATGACATCGTACTTTTCTCTTCTTCGGCAGCGGACTTGGGTAACATGCTCGCAGATTTGAACAAGGCAAGCCTCGAGATTGGGCTTCGGATGAACATGTCAAAGACCAAACTCATGACCAACAGTATTAAAAGGAGACTGTACATTGAGGGTGAGGAGATTGCATATGTCCAGGATTATGTGTATCTTGGCCAAATAGTCTCCTTTCAGGCGCGACAAGATAAAGAAGTTTCTCGACGCACTGAAAGTGCCTGGAGGAGCTTTTGGTCAATGAAAGACCTTCTCAAAGGAGATCTCCCGCTATGCCTAAAACGGAAAATTATGGATATGTGCATTCTCCCCATACTTACGTACGGAGCGCAAACCTGGTCTTTGACGCTTCAACAGAGGTCCAGGCTCGAGGTTTGTCAGCGAGCCATGGAGCGCAGTGTCCTGGGTGTTCGAATTTCCGACCGCATAAGGAACACAGAGCTGCGCGCCACAACTAACATTAAAGATGTTGCCCGAAAAGCTGCCACTCTAAAGTGGGATTGGGCCGGACATGTTTGCCGCATGTCGGATGAGCTGTGGGCTAAAAGAGCCACTGATTGGGTCCCATTAAACGCAAGGCGACATCGCGGCAGACCAAGGCGAAGGTGGAGAGATGAGCTAGATAAATACCGGAGGGACTGGCCCGCAATGGCCAAAGACAGATGTGTGTGGAAAAGGGAGAGGGAGGCCTTCGCCCAGCAGTGGGACATAAATGGGCTAACTAACTAACTAACTAGTCTAAATAAAAAAAGTTTGGTTGAAAATCATAATATGAAAAAACTTTTTATTATAATTTTCAGTGTTTTTTAACATTGAAGTCGGTTATATTTTTTCTTGTAAAAAGTTTTTTTATTTTAGACTTTTTAGCTATGGTACCACCACTAAAAAGTACCCCTCAGACAAACTTAAATAACTTATAGCCACAGTGCATCTCATAACGATTCTAGTAATCCCAAATACCGTTACATTACCTTATTTTTTTTTTCTTCTTGAATTAAATTTTTCGGAAGCCGGGACAATAGATCGATTTACTGGACACGGGCTAAGGCGAATAATTCCGGGACAATCTCGGAAATCCCTGACTTCTGGCAACCTTACCGCCAAGACCCGTGGGTGCTAAGCGTTGCGAGACGAGATGTTACATAAGTGGATGGACCGCAGCTTCTTACTATTGTATCCCGTGTCATTTTGAGATAAGTACTATGTTATATTGTGCCTTCCTACGTCAGGTAGCAGTAAAATGGTCTCTCTGCTGTGAGGTCAAGTCGATGATAATTAGGTATTCAACACGTTTTAATTCTGGCATAGGAAGATACGTAAGGTATTAGGCATCTTAAAGTGTGAGTTATCATCACCTACGTTTATTTATTTCTACTCTTAAACATTAAACTATATCTATGTGTATTTAAGTAAAATTTCAGTACCTACTTAAATTATACAACACACCTAATTGCAAATCATTAGTAGATTAGATACCTTAGTGCGATGCGAACCAGGCGCTCACAGTTGAACACTCTTTCTGAAGTCTAAATTCAACAAGTAATTTCCTACCTACTTACAGATTAATTAAAACTAAACGTCAATACAAAGCTCCCCGCAAGAATAAAGTTTGCCAGCGCAGTCCCTCATTTACCCCGATTTCCTCGAACTCTTGCCCGCTGCGGTTCCCCTCGAGTTTGATTAGTTGCCGGCCCGTTGTAAACGATGTGCCTTAATAACGTCAGATCGATTGCCCAGATAGCAGACAGTAAAAACTTTTATTGCGTGCTTTGGTTTCTGAAGTTTGTATCGTGTTGAATCAAATGGTGATGGAAGTAGAGTTCCGACCTGTTTCCTGATAGCTAACCTGCGGCCGTATTATGACATCTTAAAACCATCATGTTTTCTGTGTGAGAAAAGGATAGTGCTATTCGTCCTGTATAGCTCCGTCTCTTTTTCACACCGAAAACATGATGGTTTTAAGAGGTCATAATACGGCCCCTGGAGGTCTTTAAATCAAGAGTGAATAATCAAACAAGATATTATAACTGAAGTTACCAAAACCTCAATAAGAGATGCTGAAGATTATCTAATTCTTGCTGTCTTAAAATGCGAATTAAATTTATTATCTGCTAAATTATTATTAAAACCTAAATTCGCAACCTTCGCTCAACAAGTTAGGCGGTTATCACGCTGCCACGCACCCCGCAGCGTAGTGCGTGAATGCGTGTCTTAACGTTGCTTGTAGGTAAGTATCTCCGTTTGTATAGAAAACACGCGCACAGTCCAACACACTGAAACTGCATCCACGCGCGTTCATGCAGATCACGCACCTACGTGCAGAAAAACACGCACTCACGAGCGTGGGTGCGGGGCAAAACGCATGGTATGCCACACTGAGTCTCGTAGTACCGTGCGTGATTTTGTATGAAATGAGTGCGTGCCTGCATTAATTTACAAGACGCACCTAAGCGCGTGAGTGCGTAAAAAGCCCGCACGATGATGCAGATCTGCAATCTCGCAAGTACGTGCGTAGGAGCGTTTTCACTCGCTACACTGCGTGGCGCGTGGCAGTGTGAACCGCCTTAGTCCCCGTGTCGAACAATAGTGACCGCCAGTAAATATGCTATTCAGGCTACGTCGGACAATGGTGACATTACGGACATGACATCCCTTAGGGTTCCCACCCAAAACTGCGATGCGATTTCGTGCGGCAAGCATTGGTTCAGGTGATCATTCAATATGCAATGCGAATCAATTCGTAAGTTCAGCGATGCGTGGTCGTGCGGGCTCGCAGTGTTTTATGATACGACATCGCGTCGCGGTTGTATTTGAGCCCCTACTTCGACTTACGTTTACAGGTGGTTAGTCGCTGAAGAGAATTTCCTTTTAGCTTACTTGATAGGTAATGGTTCGCTACATGCATTTCAGGGTCGACGTAGCCAGCCAGCAAAGTCGAATGTAAGTAGTTAGATTTTGTTGTTCAACAAAAGTACCATTGTAAAATCTTATTTTGACGCCACGGCTGTAGTGGTTGAACTATTGGCTGCTGCGGGTTAGATTCCCGCACGGAACACATATTTGGATGGCCTACAGGCCCTATGTTTATAAGTGTTCCAGGTCTGGGTGTTTTGTGTACGTGAATTTACATGTTTGTGAACGCACCATGCAGCTAAACAGAGGTGACCTGCGCCTGGTGACGGGGACCATCACCGGACACTGCACACTGAATAAGCACCTCCATACAATAGGCATCACAGATAGTTCCCTGTGCAAAGCATGCTTGGAGGGGGAGGAGACAATTGCGCATGTGCTCCTAAACTGCACAGGTGTCACTGAAATAAGCACACGAACCTTAGGATCCCCGAATTCCCTTATAGATGCCCTGAAAAACCTGAGAGGCCTAATCTGTTTTTGGAGAGAGGTGGACTGGTTGGAATAAGCCCACCTAAGGTTATGGCCGCTATGGCCAACGTACAATGGTCCGCTTAGGACTAAGTGCGGAAACCATATTCAGACATAGAAGCACCATGCAGAACTTATTCCTATTATGGGGCAACGTTTTTTTTTTGTTTTACAAAAAAAGGAACCCGATATGAGCACTAACTGAAAAGTTTGTAGCACACCTTAGTACCTAGTAATATGCGGGTAGAAGTCAAAGCTAGAACTACATTAAACCGACACACACGTGTAACACGCCTGATTTGTACGTAAAACGACGTCGCGTGGCGTATTGCAAATGTAGCTCTACAAGTCTAGTTTCCATGTAAAATGTATGGAGACCGACGCGCCCCGATCAGTGTGTGGCTCACGTGTCAGCAGTGTAGTTCTACCTTTACACATGCCGTTGTCTATAATAACGATAGCCACGCTGCGGAATCGTTCGCAAGAGTAAGGCTGCGGTTCCACTGAGGCGGAGTGGAGCGGTGCGGAGCGGGGTTGAGCTGTGTAAAGAGGTAGGTGTTTCCACTGAAGCGGAGCCGAGTGGAGCTGAAAGGAGCTGGGTAGAGCGGAGCTGCTTTGCTTATTCACATCGCCTGGTGCGAAATAATGAATATGCGTGTAAGTGAGCCTCCTCGCTCCGCACTGCCCCGCCCCGCCTCTCTCCGCTCCGCGTCGCTCCTCTTTCGGCGCTAGCATGATCTAGCCTGTTTTCTCGATATTTTAAACAATTCCGCTCCTCTCCGCCAATGCTGTTTCCTTTGAAGCGGAGTTGAGAAAAGATGTGGATTTTAAGCCATGTGATTGGTGAATCGCGACACAGCTCGTCTCCACTCTGCTCCGCTCCGCGTCAGTGGAACCGCGGCCCTGGAACCTTAGATACCGCGGCCCTGGAACGCGTGGCAACTAAAGAAACATGATTTTAGTTTAGTCAGCTAGTCCGACATTCCCTCTTGCTCGATTCATAGCGGGAGAAGTTATTTGATGATTTCGCACACCAAAAAGGGTCTCAACTAATTTTCTGTACAAGTGTAAGAAAGGCGAGAAACTTCTCAAACTTGGAATTAAACATCGAGTACCGTAAAATGGTGTGAATAGACTTAGGAGTGAATAGAGACAAAACTTTAAAGGGTATTTTCTCGATATTTGAATATTTTTTTGCAGCATTTAACTATATCAATTTATTACTCGTACTTAATGAATTTTTATTCTAAAAAATCGATGCTTTGTTAGTCCGATATTATGGTATCAAAATGACAAACCAAACCAAACTTATACGAAGTTCTGGTGTCCTGCGAATCCTGAACTGAACGTTTGCAGTTGTTTATTTCTTGATAGCTGCAAATGCTTCAATTGTGATCATTTTACGAAATAAATCACATAATTAAAAATATACTTACTAGGTACTTTGATATCTTTTATCGTCTTTCGAAGTGATCCCTATCTACGAAGTCGATTTTCTTTATAATATTAAAAGGCAGGTATGTACTTACTATTTTTTTTCTGTTAGGGTGTTTATGTATTAGTAGGTAACAATTGAGTACATTTTTTTACTAATTTGGAAACGATGACTATTATACAGGTCGCGCGGTGAATCAAGATCGCTCGGCAAAAGTGGAAGGGGCATGCGCAGTATTCAATTCTAAGGCCTATTTGGCGACGTGCGGGCGGGTGTGCGCCGTCGGCGACACGTCATTGGTAGATAGAGTCTGATAGAGTCGCTCTTCAATTCCCGCGTTGCGTTCTCGCGTCTCATTGGATACTGTTGTACTTGGGTCCTATTGCGTACAGCTTGTGTTATCGTATTAGTAATACGTAGTCGTAAAAAAAATGGTTAAAAATAAAGTTTTAAAACGGCTAGCCAGAAAAATGGTTTACGACGTGAATTGTTACGTTAAGAAAGAAACTAACTAAATTATTTTTTTTTTTTTTTTATTTTAAAAATTTATTTTTTTCTGAATTTACCTACTTACAAGATAAATTACAAGCAAAAACTAGTGTTATTATAAGTTATGTTACTAAGGTTCAAACATACGAAATTAAAAATAAAATCCTAACATACTAAGACTTTCTGTGCGCAATTGTACACATGCGCCGATTGCCCCCACTACTTTCACCGAGCGATCTTGATTCACCGCGCGACCTGTACCGCAAGGTAATTGTGCTGGAGGTGCGAAGATAGGATCTAGCTGGATAGTGGCTCCAAGAGCGACAACTTTAACAATGGAGTCTTAGGTTTGATCTCTAAGACGCGTGGGTTGATACAGGGTTTCCTGCTGAACGAGAGGTCCTGGATCTTCACGTCAGACAGTTGTTTAATCGAGTGAGCTGGACAGAGACTGGACTGGTTGAGCCCTGGGTTCAAACTCCAGATCGGGAAGTTCTTGTAAATACAACAAATAAAACACAAATATAGATAATTTCTTATATATTTTTACAATTGAAATAATACAGGCGGTTACATAAAAATAAATAAGTCTTCGTAAGATTTACATTAGTGTGATGTCTTAAACAAAAAAGTGTACAAAATAAGACAATTTCTAATTTAAAAAAAAAACTGTACATGGTCGTTTCCAACAAACCTAGAACTGGGTACAGTCAACTAAAAAAATAAAGACAAAGTTTAAAAGTACACGCATGGTAATTTTTATTTTGCACGAAAACAGTCTACTTTTGCGGCTGACTTTACAAAAAAAATGCGATCCAGCGCACACGATTGTTATAACAAAATATAAATGTATAAAATGGTACTCAAAGTTTATAATAAAAATTATATTTTGTGCTTCCTAACTTCTTTTGTAACTAGTAGTGCTGTTTTAAGGAGTACACGGATCTGGGGCCTTACCACGACGTAATAATATGTGACGTGTGCGAGCGAGATAGAGGTATAAACTTTATATCGCTCCGTCGCTAAAACAGTTCAGTTTAGGTCGTTAAATGAATCGCGTTATAAACTCGTGGTAGGGCTTCAGTTTATATTGTTTCATAAGGTGAAAGCTACTACATGTTATCGTTAGATGGCGCTGAACTCAATATTTTATGTATGGCATCATTATTAAGTCAAGGAAATGGTATACAGTCAGAATTAGGTGGATTTTGAGGCAATAATTTGACTAAGATCAATAAAGTGGAATGTCCGATTTTCGCAAATACCATTTTCATGACTTAATAATGCTCTCATACACTAAAAGCAAATTACAATTAAACATTTTGTGTACAACGCCATCTAGAGAGAATATGACCACGTTCAGGCCCTTAGCTTTCACCTCAATAAAAGCTTTCCTACTATACCGTAACAGACACGAAAAACCACTCCAAAACTGCGACGGTCCCAGGTGATCTTTGAGAACCTGGTCATAATGAAAAGCCAACGACCAGCCGAACAAACAGCCGAGTACGCGGTACTCGGTTGGGCAGCGTTCGGGAAGTGACGCGGTGTCTTCACGTCCAACATACCAGTCCCTCAAGACGAAAGTCTATGACCAGTGCATGTTGCCAGTGGTAACATACAGCTCTGAAACTTGGTCGCTCACAATAGGTATCATCAGATCACAGAAAAGGCCATGCTCGAAGTTTCCTTGCGTGATCGAATCAGGAATGAAGATAGCATAGCATAGTCAGCCTTCCCACTGTTGGGACTCAGGCCTCCTCTCTTGGAGAGGGATTGAAGATATCTGCAGGAAAACCAAGGTTTCCGACATAGCACGAAGAATCGCCAAACTTAAGTGGCAATGGGCAGGGCACATTGCTCGCAGAACAGATGACTGTTTGGGCCGAAAGGTTCTGGAGTGGCGACCGTGTACCGGAAGACGCAGCGTTGGAAAGCCTCTTACAAGTTGAACCGATGACCTGGTAAAGATTGCGGGAATCCTATGGATGCGAGACACAGGGACCGGTGGTTATGTCGATGCTTGGGGAAGGTCCATGTCCAACAGTAGACGTCTTTAGATTGACATAATGAAGATGATAATGCCCACTCTAGTAACCGCACGTTCACAATGACCAAGGTCTGATGAGTCATCTTAGGAACGTTGCCGTTTATTTCAAGCACTTTTTTGCATACTATTACTTTATGGTCATAGTAACAGTATAGTGAGAACTCTTTCAACAATTAAGAAAGTAAACATCCCAAGTTATTGTTTTGTAATAAAACATGTCATCATGCACTTTCTGTACAAAATTAAACGGTACAATCACTTTGCTTAAAAATTAAATACAAAATTAAAAACTATTTGTGTATAGTGAATCATAGATTTCTTGTTGATGCCTATACCTTCTGTGTCACAACAATCCAAGATATACTGATATTATTGCGATATTTCATACGTTTTATAAAACATCATTTTTAGTATAATAATATGCGAAACCTGAATATAATATGTTTAGACTCAGTACAATTGCCAAAACGGATCTTGAGCGCTCGGCGTCAGAGTGGGGATCGCTTTGCGCATTCCATACATTGGCGAGATAATCGTCGTCGTTGTTACATACATGCAGCACGCGCGGCGAGCCAATCACTGACACTCCCCGCCCCCTCGTCTTACTTCGCACCGCTAAAGAGACCGAATTATTTGACTTCTGCGCAACTTGAAGCCAGCGCTCAAGATCCGTGGAGGCTACTGTAACTGAATGGTTTCCAATAGTTTTTACACCATGTTACATATATTTTTTTCCAAAAATATTTAAAAAGGTCACAAGTCACACCACTACCTACAGGTCACGGCAGGTCATAACGGGTATTAGGCACTGGCAAACAGCTAGGTGCAAGTGCAAAACCACTCCTCAGTCGCCTGGATGGCCTGGTGACTATGTATTTTTGCTAACATAACAAGCTTATAACTTTGTGATTTTTCATGATACAGTTATGAAATTTTGTACATAGATTCTTTACATAAAAATACTAGACACGTGTGCCGGGTTTCACATTTACTAAAAATAATGTTTTATAAAAAAAACACATTTTTTTTTTCATTTATTGCAAAAGTTTGCGGCACAAATATTAATTTACCGAGGACAATACAAATGGAAAACGAATAAAAACAAAACCATGGAATGCTTCAATTGGACAGGGAAGTATTAAAAATTGGCACAATACAGTTCTTAAGAAGGCGGTATTACGGATAATAATTAGTTTTTTTTTTTTAATATCATCATTATTAAAAACCTTGCAACATTTTTACACCTTAAAAGCTACGGCAACACTTCTCTCGGGCGTACGTACAACATGGAACATTTAGTTTTTATTCTAGCATTCTTTTTTTGAATTATATAAATATTTGATTTACCAAATTAGTTGACTAGACAACTATTGCGTTTGTTCCAAGTTTCAAATCAAACTCTTACGTGGTTTTACACGATAAACTAGAACGCAAAGTGTAACTGAAGAAATACAGTTTAGTCAGTAAAAGCCTGACACACCCTCTCGCCTCACACTAGAGAAAGAAGTTACTTAATGTTTTCCCAACTAAAAAGAAAAGATACATGAATTAAATAACGACGCCAATTAGTTCTTTAATCAACTAATACTTGGTACATCGATATAAAGTGTAATAGGGCTTAGTCTAAACAAAATGAGTGACAAAAATTTACATACTACACTCACACAGCACATACATAGTCGTAATGAAGTTAGAACCAGAGCTCACGGTCCCACACCAACACAACTCATCAACATAAACGTTTGTGTTGGTCTGAGTACGTTACATGGCTCGGGCCTATCTAAATCTAGCCTGTTGAGACTAAAAAGAAAAAGCTTTATAAAACTTGCACAAATCAGGCACGTTTTAGATCTCATACACACGAACGGTATGATGCTGACGGCAGAGGTAACTGGAGCGACACGTCGACAGCTAAGCTCGGGGCGACGAGCGGTAAGAACAAAAGTATGTAAATGTTTGAAGCACGCCACGAGACGCCGCTCATAGCGCCGCGTGCCCGCTTACCGATGGCGCCCCGCCCGCCGCGCCACTCACCACTAAGACCCAAGTCATGAACATGCCGTTCCCTATGCCGTCGTCAACATGCCACTCGTGCGTATAAGCTCTTAGAAATTACCGTAAATGACATTCCATGATTGCATGACAATACCCTGCAACAATTTATCGTATGTGTTAAATGTTTAATGTTGAAATAATCCTTTACAAGTGCAAGTGTATAACTGAGATTATTTTTTATTTTTTTTAAATCAAGTGTTGCATCTAAAATATTATGAAATTGAGCCGAAGATTAGTTCTAAACGATATTATGTCAAATGTTAACGTGAGTTTAACTGTCCGACAGGATATAGTAAAAAATAAATGGATCAGTCTATTGTAATTGCTATGCAGATTGCTTAAAAAACCCTCACGCGTGTAGTCTAAATTGATATAGTAACTATTCAGACTATATTGAATTATCTCTACTTCAGGCAACCTTTAGAAAATTATTCACTAAAATTAATATTCTAACTTCATCATGTGTTTTGACCTTTATTCTTTACTATACCGCCACCACAGCCAACGCCTCACACATATAAATATAACAGTTAATTACAGAGTAGGATAACCTTAATCTAGTTATTCTATGTAGCTGCGACACTCAGTTGCCTACGTTCACCTACCATCGTTAAATACTATACATACGCGCATCTTTGGTTAACCAATAGGCGGGGATGTTTGCGCGAAAAATATTGACTCCAATCTGTCTTTTTTATGCAAAATAAATGCGTATACAAATACTTGAGACCAGTGATGTAACGAATATTCGCGAATATTATTATTGGCAATTTTTTTTTGACAAACAAAAATGTATATAAGTATTGATTGAACGGATATAGAATGAAAAAAAAAAATTTCGCAAGTTTCTTGTGAATTCGAATGCGAATGTCAATATGTGCGAATATTCGCGCGAATGCGAATATTCGTTACATCACTAATTTATACTGTATTTGCTCGGACAAAACCGCAAATAAAAAAAATTGTTCATGAATAGCTTCGAAATGCAGGGTACAATATGACCAGAAATATAAAGTTAACAAATGTCACACTCATTCTAAAAGGCTAAAATGAAAGTGGAGAAATCTAATAAAATCAGCATACCTACTTAAGTCTATAGAGCAATATAATTGAAACTATCTATGCGTATAATTATCTAAGCCTAAAATGGCACGCACGGGACCTCAGCGCACAAACAAAACCCGCCATATTCACATTCTAAATACATTTACTTTCCCTAACTTTCTTTTCGTTGCCTTGTGGAGTGATCGACATCATAAAAAAAACTTTATAATTTTTTGAGCTATGACAATAGCTACTATGACTATTAGGGGAACTAAATTACAATATTTCTATGGTTTAGTGTTGAACACTTAATAGGGAAATGTACATTTTTTACTTTGTCTTATCTCGATCACTTCACAACTTTTCAAGACGGTTACGTACCCGACTCCAACACACGACATAAATATTTATGTTGCACGACATAAATATTTATGTTGGACCGTGTGAAGGGACACTAAGGACCTCGCATACATCCGACCGACACTTTTGGCCGCAGAAACTTACGACAGCGACCTTTAGTTGCAGAATTTTGCGACCACGGGCCTAGAGATCCTCAAAACTTGGTAATACCACCACTGAACCCAAACGGAACCGATTACATCTTAATTGACGAACCACTAATAAGCAGTCTTCACAATTATATCGATAATAACTAGATTACAATTATTATAATAAAAAATACTGGACCATAACTTGATTTAATAGGAATTACACGAGTCGGAGGGACGAGTGGGCATAGTATTTCTAATATGTACTTTATTTTCAATACTTTAAGTGTCATTTTACGTTGAATTAGTAACAGCGTGTATCAAAATTTAATAGATTTCAGATTCGACTAAATTATTTTATTGGAAACAATCTACAGACAATCATATTTTGAGCAAAATTTAAAATTATATTTTTGCTAATTTAACATTCATCTTACAACCAAATTGTACTACTTCATTCATGCAAGTACAGTCAGCTAAAAAAATATATGCCGATATCACTCGTCGTCCCGACGATACATCTATACACAATACATTCTTATATAATTTAATTAGAAAATAAAACACAGACGTTGTCAAAATATCTTCATAGACGATTAATACTTTGCTAGAAAAAAATATTTAAAAATATATTTATTTTAAATGCGTAACACATCTATTGCACTGCGTCTAAATTTTATAAATAATTGCTATTGAAAAACTGTTTTCGGGGTCATTTTGAAAGTTAAGATCAGAAATGTATCATATCATAATTTTCTGACCAACAATGATTGTTCATGAGAGCTTCGTAAATTGTCGCAAGTAGTATTTAACGTTTCGCGATAACTTAAAATATGCAACTTAAATGCACTTGAAAACGTAGCCAAATTGCAAACTAAAATATAAATAAACTGCTTTTTCCCAAGTAACTTGTCTCCCTGTAATGCTACCATGACTCGGTACCACCAAGCTAGACTATGTCAATCAAATGTTTTTCGCCACTGATATCGATGCAAAAATGTAATTATCGAAATCAATCAATCTAATTACACTTTCATGAAATCATGACATTCGAAGCTAATTCGTTTGAGAAAGCGTGTGTCATGATCATTTCTGACCCTAACATTTATGCTCTGATTACTAATAAGTAGTTTGTTCTAATTTTGATACGAATTTGGACTACGATACTATTTTTTATCGAATTTCCTCGATAAAAGAACGGACTAAGGCATGAGAAGCATGGACAGCATAGAAAAAAAATGCTAGAAAATTTAATAGAATCCTTCGTTAATTTCTCAATACACAACCACATCTTATTTCATAAGAAAAAAGCATTTAATTTGTAATATTTGCCATCGACTTTCGCTAACTTATTGTTGACATTTGAGCATACAATCCAAAAAACAACCCACTATAAACTAAACTATTGGATACAATTACTATGTTAACAGTAAATCAATTCTATACAAAAACATTTATTATAATATTATATAGGAATTTCGACGCACCAATGTTGATTACATATTAAAATACGATTATAAGATATCTACTCTAGCTATTTTTAATTTCTGCTTAATTTTTAAGTGTATATTTTCAGGTTTTGTATAGAATTGAATTACTGTTTTAGTGTTTACTGTGTATACAAAGGGCGGGGGATAAGCAACGGCGGGCGCCAATATCTCTCTTAGTATTCCACATAACAATAGTTCTAAATTCCCTGAAGGGGATATCTTTTTGATGTGTTCTCAAGAAAATATTAGTAAAACCCAATAATCTCTTAACATATATAAACAAGCATATTAAACATAAGTTAAACAACAATAATTAAACATCACAACTACATTTATACGATAATAAATACTATTTTATTAGTTTAGTAATAGCTTACTAGATTTTGTTCAGAGTATATTACAGTGAAACTTGGTTAAGTGGGACCTGGATAAGTGAGAAACCTCCATAACTGGAACTCATGCTGAGGTCCCAACACTTTGGCACTGAATTACCTCTGTTAGTGGGACGAGGTAAGCCTCTATATCTGGGATTTGTTCTTTCGATTTATCATCATAGTTACCTCTATAACTGAGACAGCGAGTAAATTTTATATGCATAAACCTCTGTAACTGAGATAACATTGTTTGTTTACTCATTCTTATTCTACCCACAAATTCCACACGTAATTCCAAGTACGTAAGTAACATACATAACACGTTATTTTATTTAATGATCGCATCTGTATAACTGAAATAACCTGTATTCTCACCTCTATTAACGGAACCCTCTGTAAATGAGACAGATATTTATTTATACCTGTATATCTGAGACACTGGGTAAGTGGAATACCTCTATAAGTGAAACGACATTGCAGGTCCCTTGATGTCTCACTTAACCAGGTTTCACTGTATTACGTAATCTCAATTACGATAGAATCACACTTCTAATTCGCGACAGTACAGGCAGAGTTGTATAGTTCGCTCACATTTCATCAGTAGCAAGTAGCATCTGCTACAATTGCCGAAACGGATCTTGAGCGCTCGGCGTCAGAGTGGGGATCGCTTTGCGCATTCCATACATTGGCGAGCCAATCTTCTTCGTTGTTAGATACATGCAGCAACACAGGGAGCGAATCAGGAGTGACGTCTATGACGCGATGGCGCGGCGAGCCAATCACTGATACTCCCCGCCCCCGCGTCTCACTTCGCACCACTAAAGAGACTAAATATTTGACTTCTGCGCGACTTGAAGCCAGCGCTCAAGATCCGTGACGGCAATTGTACTAGATGTAGTGCAGATATTGACTCCATATTTGAACAGAAAGCCTACATCACGAAAAACTACATCATTACCAGCATTTTCCTGCCTTTGACCCAAGTCACTTGAGGGGTTGCCAAATATCAAAATTTATAATAAATCATTAACTACCCGCCGTCACTTAAATCACTGATGCTACTCGTAAAAAACAATCTAACAATCAAAGTCTCGTGTTTTTTCAATACATGTAAACATGTTTAATACAAGGTACACATTATTAATTATAAAGACAATTACAGTTATTTTTGTTTGAGTATAACATAAAGAAAAACATTCACAATTGCTTGAGAAATAGCTAATTACAAGTCTGATCTCATTTACCAGGTATCAGAATAACTGATGTTTTGTAGTCATAGGCCAAAATTGAGTTACAGATTCGTCTAAAATTGTCTAATACACTTCACATATAGACGAACGGTAGTGTGTCAGCCAAGTTTGCAAAGCAAAAAATGCGATACACCAGTCGCAGCTTATATAGTTCATTCACTCATCTATCACGTGACAAGTTTTCTTATTCCAAATTATAGCAAACTTATCGATTTATAGCATGATCTAGAATGACTAAATTTCAATTCAGAACATTCTGGCTGGTATCAATGTTACAATAGCCTCTTTTCCCAACATAGCCCGCCTGTATTATGATATTCTGATAAGGCTTATAGACGTTCCAATTATTGTTTAGCTAAGAAACAATCTTATCAACATCTGACTGCAAGGCCAGAAAGGCTAATGAAGAATGGTCTACGCAAACAGACTGTCTGGTCTACCAACTGCCTGAGTTATTGCAAAATATACCTTGATTTAGATCGAGTCATGTGAATATGGGCCATTACAGCACCCTAAACAGGTGTTTCTATAGCTCGCAAACGGCCTAAGTCAATGATATTCTGTAAATGGAACAGTTTTAACCATAAACCATATGAGACTTTGAAACTGTTTACTGGCCCAGGCAAAGACAGGTATCTTCTATTTATCATGTTCGACAGGGTTAGCAAGGCTCATATAACCCATTGGAGACTCCCAAAATGTTCATTGGTCTATCTTGACATTTCTGTAGCTTGTACTTTGTACATTAGGTAGTTTTCTCGTGATGCTAAAAGGCTCGTATATACAATAGACGTTCAGTGGCCTATCCTGGTATACACTGGTCGTGATTGGCTTGTGGAGCTGTAGTTCACGACGTATCACGGCGGGGTAGGCACAGACGTACACACAACGCGCTGAGTATTATTACTTACATGTGATGTGCCGTGGTGTATTACCGAGACTCTTGTTCAGGTGTGTCGGGGAATCTGGGGAAGAATGAGCTCGAAATTAGAGTATTTCCTAGTGTAATTTTTGTGGTAGATTCTTCTCTTCAAGATTGATTGGATTTGAGTGTTAACTTCACAAATACAACTTTCCGGGATTGTTCAAAAGAGTTACTGTTGCCTTGGAATGCAAAAGGTAACTAAAGGAATTCAAGTGAGTTGTAGACAGTAAAAGTCCTATTTGTTGTTTGAGGATTTCCCACCTCGAAGAAGTGTGTCACCGCTGGTATTGATTTCCGCAATCATCATCTGTATCACGGTGTTTTACGATTATTGACTAATATTTCTATTATGGTATGACGAACACGAATGGGTACAATCTCACTTTTTCATGAAAATTCTGACCATTACGATAAAATTTTACAATAAAAACATTTTAATTATATTTGGCAGTACTATGTAATGAAAAGTTTGGGCTTTATATAAATGGTTACGTTTTGTTCCTAGTATGAATCCGCCTTTACTTTGCAGTTGCATTTCAGACGACACTATTTTCATAACGTGAATAGATGATAAGATATTTTTTATTTGTGTAAATCTTGACTGGCCTGTTGGTCTAGTGGTTAGTGACCCTGACTGCTATGCCGGAGGTCATGGGTTCGATTCCCACCCAGAACAAACGTTTGTGTGATGAGCACGATCATTTGTTCTGTGTCTGGGTGTAATTTATCTATAATATGTATGTATTTAGAAATATATAAGTATGTTTATCAGTTGTCTAGTACCCATAACACAAGCTCTGCTTAGCTTGGGACTTGACGGCGCTGTGTGATAGTTGTGGAATATTATTAATATGCTATTATTTATCTAAAAGAAGACATTAACTGGCACTTTAACGCACAGCCAAGACTATTGAGATTAGACTATGAGTTTTGCACAAGGCGTCTTTTTACGACGTAAACGAGCACTAAGAGAGGGGGTTTTTCAAAATTAAATTCCCTAATAATGGGATGAAAGTTTGTATTTTATTTTTTTATTTTGTATAGAGAAACTTAATTTGACGTGGGAGAAGCTGCTGGCAGAAGCTAGTATTGTATACTGTGACGACTATAAAGGTCACATATTAATTGTAGTTAAAACTGGCCACATTGTGGATCATTTAAGGTTTATGGTATTAAGAAAATAGATTCGAAATATGACAGATGATTGTCATCAAGGAAAAATATTGAATATAATTTTATAAATTAACATAATTTAAAGGCTTATAACAATATAATTAGTAAAATTAAACATAAAGCCTTTCATTAGTGTCTCCCCACGTTACAATACATATAAGAGCATGCAAGATTACAATAGTTTATTACCTGTCAGTGGTACTATTAATTTCGGTGAGCAGATGTCCGTAGGCAGCGAGCGCGCAGTAGGCAGCTAGCAACGCCGCGTGGTGGTGCGCACGCGCATGGTTGGGCGCGGTGCGTGCGTGCGCGCCCAGCGCCGCCCAGCAGTACAGGCTGGCGCGCGCGTCGTGCGGCGCCGAGTACGCCGCGCCCGGGTCGCGAGCGCTCAGGGCGCGCGCGCCGCCGCACGCCGCTGACATCGTGCAGAAGTTCATGGCTTTCCAGCCGCCGTATCTAGGGGGAAACGTGCCCGTATTGAGATACTATCATACCATTGGAATACCCATCCTAGCACGTAGGATACTCTGCAAACTTATACCAAGACTAACTTTTAAGCCTTACAAGGAAATTAATCAAGCCTTAACAAAGACAAGATCTCGAAATATATGGACCAACAATAGAAATAAACGACTATTCCCAGAAAGCAAAATACATGAAAGAAAGCAATGAAGAAATTTCTATTTCTTTAATAAATTGATTATGAAAAATTATACAAAAAATATAGGAAAATCCGGTGTGACGTCACACGACCCTTTAAAAATACTACCAATTAATCAAAAATAAGCAGTTATACATAAATAACTGGGAGCAGCGCAAGATCTCAAGTACGACTTTAAAGCTCGTATGCATTTAAGTGACTTGTGATACGACAATCTCATACCCCCACTCATTCATCATTCCAATATTCGAAAAGCTAATTGATATACTAACAAATTTTAATATTATCAAAAAATTATTTCTTTTCAATTTTTTTATTTTTTTATGGCATGAAATATTATACAAACACAAGAAAATACTACGCATTCCAAATGAGAATAGGACCGATTCCTATGTTTTGACGTCTCGTCGTACTGTCAAATCGAAGAAATTTTGACAAAATGTAAGAACTTAGAGATGAGTAAAATTGAAGAACTGGATTCTGATTAAACTTTTTTCGTTCACAGTTCATAAATAAATTAAATTTTTCGTAAATTAATTAATGTTTAAAAATTTCTTTCCTCGATTTGACAGTGAATCGTGACCTCGCGATATGGCGGGCGATCCTATTCTCATTTGGAACGCATTGTACACATTTTACTTCTGCAATTATCGTCACAAAAGTAGCACAGGCTCAAAATTAGCAAAAGGCATAAAAGAAGGAAAAAAAATACTCACTTATCAACAACAACGACGGGTCCATTTTTATACTCCATCTGACACCCACCAACATACTCAACCAGCGCGAAAGAGTCTTTATACGGTTCTATCAACCTATCTATCGCCGCCTCCCTCTCTCTCTCACTCGCCGCATGTCTCACCGCCTTCACATACTCGTTGTCATCCGGCCTCCCTTGTAGGTAATCTGTGGTATCACCGTCCAACCATCGAGAACACTTGATGAACTTGACACTGAGTTGGTAGTCATCTTGTAGTGAATGTACACTGACATTTGTGACTTCTATGACCCTATCTAACGGCACATCGTCAGGTACTTTGTCTACCTTTTCGAAGAAGTAGCAAGGGCGTCGCAACTCAGCCTCTTCTTCAACTGTCAAAGCCGGGGCAACGGGAGGAGGAGGCGGGGCAGTATCAGGCGGCGACCCCGCTGTCCTATTCCCCCAATCAGGGAACTTGAATTTAGTCGGGGAACTTAATTTGAAGTTTTTCAACGACATTTTCGATGGGGACCGAGGGGATTTTGGACCGTTTTTCTTTTCTGATAAGGATGAGAATAGATCGCCGTTGGCTATCGATTTTCTCGCTGATAGGTCTCTGTTACCGGCGCTGAGGCGTTCTAGTCTGAGTTCCGTTCTGTCGAAGCGGTATGCAGGTTCTGAATCGGTAATAGGTGAATTATTTTCTGGTATTAGTCGTTCATCGTCTGCACAATCACTGTTTTCCTGCCGCCTGTATCCATTTGTCTCTGGTTCGGCGGGTGATTCTGCGGGCGTTTTCCTCTCGGTCTTCCGATGAGCTACGTATGTGTCTTTTGATACAAAACTAGCTCTGAAGTTGGCGACGAATAACTCTTTTTCTTCTTCCGTTGGCCAGAAGATTTCGCAGTCCTAAAACAGACAAGGTAAAATATAAGTTAAACTGAATACGAGAATGACAATGTCACAAAGATGCCTAAAACAGCAGGCTTTACTGTCGGTCACGTCATCGTTTACCATCACATAGTGGTCAAGCGTGAGTCTTTCCATAATAAAAAAAATAGAGGTTGAATGCACATGTCATGATATGTTCTGCTTCTGATACATGATGCGTACTGCGCATGATTTCTTTGACGATATCTCGCGCTTACCGCATACCGATGTCCTACGTAGGTGCGAATAGCACAAACGATTGATACTCTATTACGGTGACCTACATGAGCAAAGGCACGTGGGTGAGGTGCGGCGACCGGCGAAGCAAAGCGGACGCTGTCAGTTGGTTTGTTATTTTCCTGCGTTTATATTTCATATAAATGGCGGCTGAAGCGGCAATGTCGCGCGCTCGTAGGACAGAGCCACCGCGTCGCATTGAATTCGAGAGAACCGCATCGGATCGTTTCGCATTCGCGTTAAATCACCCACACCAGACGCCACGTTATGTATTCACTAAGAAATATTCTATTCCCTTACCGGATCATTGGTATCAGACAGCAACAAGACGAGCTGCGCCGTGTGGTCCCACAGCAGCCTCCACAGGTCGGCGGCGGAGTCTGCGGGGTGCTGCGCCACCGCGTACTCGCGCACTCGCCGTCGCCCGCATACCCACGACGCGTTTACGTATTCACTGCCTGTAATTAAATAAGCAAGATTATCAAACTGAAGAGTTTGTAAGGGTCATTTTCCACTCGCCTATCGTCAATATCGAGCATAGTTTAAAAGCTTGTTGCTTCATCTAACGCAATCCAACGCGATGTTTGATAAAGAGGCAATGTGAAAAAGAGACAATTTTTTTTATAAACTTAAAGTATTAAAAAAATTAGAACAGCTTTTGCAAACGCGCATCTATTGTCTTACTATTATCTCAAATTGACGGTATCTAAAAGGTTAAATCACGGAATTACCGAATGCCAACAGAGTTTTCACGCGTTCTCTCTCTTTTTGCATTGCCTCTTCATCAAACATCGCGTTGGATTGCGTTACATAAAGCAACAAAGTTTTAAACCATGCTCGATGTTGACGATAGGCGAGTGAAAAAGGACCCCCTTAAATCGTCGACGGCGGCCGTCGACATTCCAACTTTGAAGATCAGCGGCAGCCGTCGTGTGTGTCACATGTAGTGAGACGGTCAACGGCTACAGTTACATCTGTCGTTGGCAGTCATGTGCTCTGAGTATGGGCAGTTACCACTGAGCCACCACTGCTCTCACATCTACACAGCAAGTTGAATTTTCTTACCTTCCACTCCAGGCTTGGGTACGAGCATGACTCTCGCAGAATCCGAGGGTAGTATACCTCCTGGCCGATTCTTCTCAGCGTTATGAGGCGCCCGCGCACACACGCTCGCTTCGACACAAGATCGGGTTATAAGCTGTAGTAAGAGCAAAAAATATTTACGTTAAATAAGGCGGATACAGACTTTGCGAGGCATGCGCTACTCTCGGCGCATAGCCAATGCTTCGCAAGCACAAGCATCGCCACAAACATGAAGACAGACAAATGAAGCATTTGCTTCGCTTGCCATGACTCGACTCGAGTATGTGTTGGTACATATTGTTTTTAACATGCACACTTCAAGCAGAGGCATTCATTGTGTACCGTTCGCGGCGTATGCCTCACGAAGTCTGTATCCACAAACGATACAAATTTATTTTTTTAAGGTAGTTAAGCTAGAACTACATTAGACCGACGCACACGTGTAACACGCCTGATTTGTTAGTAGAATGACGTCACGTGGCGTGGATCTAGTGTAACTCTACAAGTCTACTTTCCATATAAAATGTATGGAGGCCGACGCGCCCAAATCGGCGTATGCGGCACACGTGTGGCGCAGTGGAGTTCTAGCTTAAAACTCACTTTTAGCCTACCTATTTTGCTGTTTATACCGTCTATTAAAAAATAATTCATACACAGTACTGAAGTTTTTTTATCTTTAAATAGTATAAAACAAAGCGACTTTCAGCGGTTTTTTTTTTCATCTTTAAAAAGTATCAAACAAAGCGACTTTCAGCTTCTATCTGTTCATTCGCCGATTCCTAATCCCATGCGACAGCGACTGTCGCAACCCAGTGTGCGACCACATCGTCGCTTACCATCAGGTGAAATAATGGTTAAACGCGAGCCTAACAATTATAAAAAAACTCGTTCTTAAAGGGGCCTGGCTCATGAGAGACCCTTTTGGTTGCGAGGCCGTGGGCGAAGGTCCACTTCACCCACGTCCGATGCGATTTTATTTAGCTTATAAAAAGAGCTACAAAGAAGGAAAGTTTATGTACATAATTTTCACTCGTGCAAAGCCGGGGAGTGTCATTAGAGTTACACATAAACCACTCACCAGAAACTGTTTTTCTAGTAGGTTGACGGGCGGCGGACCTTGGTACGTGTGATGTCTGTTCGCTAATGATCTCATGCGTTCTAACAACGCGTAGTTTTCGGCTCGATTCGCTCTGGAAAACAGATAATCATATTATGCAACAATTTTTATTAATCATTTATCTGATTATAACAAACGGCCTGTTCACGACTACTGGTCTTAGTGGCAAGCGGCGCGGCGAGCGGGGCGGCATCGGTAAGCGGGCGCGCGGCGCTATGAGCGGTGTCTAGTGGCGTGCATCTAACATTTTCATACTTTTGTTTTTTTCCGCTCACAGCGGCAAGATCTTGAACGGGCCGTAACCAAGATGATAAATAATGTGATCACGCCATTTGTCCACTAAACATAGAACAAAACGTCACACAAATATCACCCCCTCCCCAAAAGCGGGATTGCGAGTTAGCTCGATGTCCGGTGATCTGGTAAGGACCAAAGCCCGAGTCAACGGCGTGTTGTGTTCGACGCGCGACTTAAGGTTCAGCAAAATTGGCGAGGCCAATTAGTCGATGTTTGCCAGAGCTGCGGAATGATCGAAACAGTTACCGTGGCCATCGCAAAGATAGAAGTAATACTGTGAATTTTAGTCAATAAACATTTAACACTCACGTTATGGTAAGGCCTTAGCTCAGTTCCAGTATTTTTCTTATCTGACCTCTAATACCAACAAAGCAGTTAAAAGAAACTCACCTCCTCATCTCTTCTTTCTCCATTTCAGTCATATTATTATACGCCTGCATTTTTTTACTGTACGTATCAGTCGACCGCGGCGCCAAATCGTACACTCCTTCACTCTCTTCACCGTTCACCATTCCCTCCTTCGGCTCATCAGTTCCTTCCGAATCCTTCACCGATTTCGACTGTTCACTGTTCAAATCATCTGTCTTTATTGACATTTGACTTCCGTTCTCTAACACTTCTTTCTCACTAGGATTTTGACTGGATTTTATACTTGATGTCTCGCCATTTTCTACACCGTTTGACAAGTCATTAGTGCTCTTATTTTTAGCAGGATTAAGGTCTAAAACGGCTAGTTCCTCGTCGGAGATCGGTTCTAGGAGTTTGGCGAGGTACTGTCGTGCTTTAGGGAATTCTACTTCTGTGTCTCCTGAGCGGACGTGTTCGAGTAAAGCGTCATGCACGAAGACGTATTGTTCTTCTGTCTGCACGAGGTGGTTCCGCTGCGTGCGCGCGCGGCAGAGAAACCCGAGCGGCGAGAGGGTGCCGGTAAGTTTGAGCTGGTTTAGTTGAGCGTCCAGGACTATGTATGTGCCTGTGCGCCCGACTCCAGCGCTGGAAGAAAGGAGTAGTATTGTAATATAGCACTATAGTGTATTCATGTTAAGAAAATAGTAACGTCATCGTTGTCACTTAGCTAAGCCGCCTGGACCAATCAGATCAAAGTCAATCTTTTGTTCTGTGTCTGGGTGTAATTTCTACAATATGTGTGTATTTAGAAATATATAAGTATGTTTAAAAAGTAAAGTACCTGCAATGAACTAGTACGGTGGAAGGATGTTTCCCAGCCGCTTTTACGAATGGCAAGACTGCAAGGGGATGCCGAGGCGTTCCGTGGTCAGGCCATACCGTGTAATGGTACTGCACCACGCTGCGACCTTCGCTACTGGTGCCAGAACTGTCGCCACTGCTTGGTGTACTTCCCTGAGGACAATATGCTTCTTTTAACGTTTGTAACTTACTATCACAAGTGGATAAATGTTAGACAGAACTTCGTCACTGAAAACGAACTATCTCCTTTCGTTTAGACCAAAGGTTGTCTGTAAGGGATTGCTCTGTTCGGAAAGAGCGCCAATTGTACACTTATTTTTGCAAAAATGTTTATCCTGTTCACATTATGACGTGTGCCGAAACGGATCTTGAGCGCTGGCTTCAAGTTGCGCAGAAGTCAAATATTCGGTCTCTTTAGTGGTGCGAAGTGAGACGCGGGGGCGGGGAGTGTCAGTGATTGGCTCGCCGCGCCGTCGTGTCATAGACGTCACTCCTGATTCGTTGCCTGCGTTGCTGCATGTATCTAACAACGAAGACGATTGGCTCGCCAATGTATGGAATGCACAAAGCGATCTCCACTCTGACGCCGATCGCTCAAGATCCGTTTCGGCAATTATACAATAAAGTATATAATAAAAAACTAAATTAATAACAAACAGAAAAAATGGACAACAGATCTACGTAGATTAACTCTAGTAAAATAAATGAAGGGTTGGACAACATTTGCACAAACCTTTAAAAATATATTTATCTAGTCAGTCCACATGTTAAGGTACCAGAGTAGCTTGTAGGTTGAGGAACTGAGCGGGTTGTACTGGTGATTTTAACCCTTTGTAATTATATAACGAAGATTCATGTAACTCAATATGATTTAAAAGAGTGTCCATGGAGTTTCTTGCACGTTCTTCTCCATAGAGGTCTACGCTTTGAAACTTGCAATTTAGCTTCACTTGTTTGACTGACCGACATTCTGACAATTCAAAAGTGCCTGTAACTGGTCTATTTTATTTCCATGATTTTCATCAGGTCATCATCAGTTCACTTTGTGGGAGACCTGCAGATGTCTATGTGGGGGAGAATAAAACTTACTTCACTACAGTCAGTCCTGAGGTTCTGGACGCGCATGTGTCGCACGGTGTAGGCAGCGCGCACGTCCTCGTGCAGCAACGTCACGCGCACGCCGCCGAACTCCGCCGAGCTGCCGGCGCCGCCCGCCGGCCAGTACATGTCGCATTTGCGCTGTAACAACGATAACATAAATCTTCCTTCTTAAATAAAAGGTATTCTTACAAATCTATACATACAAAAGGAGAAACTACGATATGTCAACGCACAGCCAAAACTACGGGCTCTAAAAACGTGACATTTTGTACAAAGCTTCTTTTTGTGTTCTAGGCAAGCACTAAGGGTTTTTCAAAAATTCAACTTTTTAAAAGGTTGAAAAGAGGGAAACTGGTTTGAATGCAACATTTTATTCCTTGAACCGAATTTTAGGATAAATAAATTTGACAAGTACCTAAATAAAAAACTACCCCCATAAAACGATTTGCGGGATTACCATGACGTTCAAAGTAAGATGTTTTAATCTTGTTTCAGTGTGGGTGAGAGATGACGCTAGACAATCTGTATAGCTCTGTCTCTTCCCCGCACTGTAAAAAGATTAAAACAATCTTACTTTGAACGTCAAACACTATTACGTTAAACGTCATGGTCTAGGCTCTGGGGTGTGTTAGAGGTTCCTTGGGTTAATAAGCTTGAAACTTGGTTCAAATTCTAATCGTCATGAAGTATAAAGACTATCATTATTTGTTTTTCAAAATTACCCTCATAATGAAATAAAATCCCTACCGCGTTTCTGTACGATCGCGATAAATTCAAAACCGACTGCATGGATTTACATACAATATACATTAATAGACAGAGTGATTCATGAGGAAGTTTCAGATGCATAATACATACAGACTAAATGCATGTTAAAATAAGTACGTACCCGTCCCCTCTCCACAAGGTTGGTGATCATGACGACGGTGTGCACTCGGTGTTGCCAGATCATCCGCCAGAAGGCGTCCAGCGTGGCCGGCGTGGGCCCCTGCGTGGCGATGTAGCGCCGCCGCCACACCAGCCACTCGAGCTTCACTCGCGTTGGGACACCGTCTGTTGGCAATAGAGAAAGCGTAGATGAAATGATTATTATATTATTATTATATCTAGCCCATACTGTCCCACGGCTGGGCAAAAGACTCCCTCTATTCCTTCCAATGTTCCCGGTATTGAGCAACCTCTTTCCAATGCCCAAGGAAGACATCCAAGTCGTCCCGCCATCTCCTTCTTGGTCTGCCATGACCCAGTCGTGCGATTTCAGGGCACCAATTTTGCGTTTTACTGGCCCACCGTTCGATCAGCATGCGGCCGACATGTCCAATGAATGAAATGATTGGGAGTTATATTTTAATACATAAATAAATTTTGGTAAAATAAACTTTATACCATACAAAACAAAGTTCAAACTATTGCAATCGATACTTAAAATTCACAATTTTAAAATTGTTTATTAATATGGGAAAAGTAGGGTAGTAGGATAATGTTGGGTAGAGTAGGGTAGAACAAGAGCGAAGCCGCGGGCAAAAGCTAATTTTAAACAAAATTGACTGTAAACAGTGGTTTGGAAGTCGTATATATCTAAAGCTTTTAAATTTAAAACATGTTGTTTTCCTCTCGATGTTGTCATTCGCTAACACTAAATTATTGAAGGTAATAAAATTACAATATATTTTCCTTATGACAAACTGTTTGGATACAGGTAATTTTTATATACATATTTATGCTCCCGTTGGTAGTTATGTCATCGAATCATTGGACGCTGATGCATTTGTGCCGTCTTCTATTCGAATCGATTTACTCGTTTTTTCTGTGTAAATCATCAATGACATCCCTTTGAGGTGCGAGTGGTTTGGGCACGCCACAATTATGGCGGTAAGTCCCCTCTTTGAGGCGTGGCTGGAAAGACCTCACGGCGTCCTTACCTTCCGCATGACACAGGTGCTCACCGAAAATGGCAAGTTCGGGAGGTTCCTGTTCCGAATTAAAGCGGAAGTGACGCCCGGGTGTCGCCACTGTGCGGAACGCCCGGAGGACACGGTGGAGCACACAGTCGAGGTGTGCCCTGCTTGGGCGGAGCATCGCCGTGCCCTCGTGGGGGCGATCGGCGGCGGAGACCTCTCGCTCCGGGCCTTGGTTGAGGCCATGGTCCGGAGCGAGGAGTAGTGGCTGGCGCGAGCCGACTTCTGCGAAGCAGTAATGTTCGCTAAGGAGAAGGCCGACCGCATCAGGCAACGGCGCTCTCGCCGCCGCCGGGATTCCGATCCCGATTTCCAGCCACCGTAGGCGCGGGCTTGCGGACAGTGAGCAATGGGTAGCTCGCTGTCCGGCCGTCCGGTAACTGTCCGGACCAAGCCCAAGTCGTCGACGGCGCACACTGTTCCCGCGCGCCTCAAGGAGTTGTCAGCAACAGCAGGGACCCAGCCGGGTCGAAGCCTACTGGGGCCAGGGTTATCCGAAAGGACACGATATCTCGGCTCAATCGCCCGGTCGCACTCGTACTTTCGGAGCAATGCGCTGACGTGTGTGCGATTGCCTAGCGTAGGTATAAAAAGTGAAGTACATGCGTGAGATTGACTTCCGTACTTATACATTTTGTGTACGAACGGTTTGTTTTGCTTTAACCAGTAGTTCTTTTAGTTTACTCACCGATATCAACATACACGTCGTCCAGCTCTGAGTCGGAGTCGCTCCTGTCGCTGTCCGAGTCGGAGTTCTGTTCGTCTGACTCGACTATGCCGGAGAACTCTATGTTGAGGAACGCTGACTCGATGCCTTCGGCGAGGTTGGGAGGTGGCTTCGCAGGTTTTACTGATGATTGTCTGTGAAAAAAGCAGAAATTGATTTTTTTTTTTTTCATTGCTTACGATAGTTAAGCCGTCTATACTCCATTCTAACTATTACACTAACGCAATAAAAGTCAAAATCGGTTGAATGGATAGTAAAAAAGGTGTTTTTTAAATGTCTTGTTCGTTAGTGGCACTGCCCTAATTACGGCAGCATAAATGCTGCACCGTAAAACGGGATTAAAACGATTAAAAAAAACGCCAGCTGAGTGAGTTCAATGACCTGTAGTTAATAGTCGGTGTTGCGTACAAACTACCTACAGGACATTGAACTCGCTCAGCTGACGTTTTCTTAAAGAAATTAATTTCGTACATGCGTAAATTAATACGAGTTTTGAAAAAAGGTACTTTATTTTTTAATTTTATCTTTACAAATCGATAGTGTTTCATGTGCCGGATCGACTCTCCACGGGATTAAAACGATTAAAATTTAGCGGTTTATTTATTTATGTACTAGCTTTTGTTCGCGGCTTCGCTCCCGCTCTATCCTACGCCACCCTACTTTACTCTACTCTACCCTACACTACCGTACATTACCCTACTCCATCTGACACTACCCTAATTTTTTTTTTCCATAAGAACCTTTTCCTCAGAATAACAAACACAACAAAAAAATAAAGCTGTTCTCGAGATTTACGCTTAGCAACATATTTAGCAATTCATTTTTACATTATAGATAAGCTAGCAAATGGGCTGCAACCCTCTCCACCCTGCGCACGCTCACTACTCTCGTAGCAACACAGAGACACGACGGATGAAGTTATCATAATAAAGAAAATAGTACCTGTGAGGTCTGTTCCTCCTGTCGAGTTTCCTGCGTATCCTGGCGATGTGCTGCGGCTGCAGCTGCGGCAGCATGCCGTCGATGAAGTTGGCGTTGACGTAGTCGCAGGCGCCGCCGCGGCCGGCGCCCACGCAGCCCGCCGCGCCGCACCGCGCGCCCGCCGACACGCACACGCGCGAGTGGTCGTCTGACGGGGGAAACATTTTTTAAGGCTATTCACTTTCGAAAGCGTTGGTGCGACCTCCCACAAAATGGACTGATGAACTGGTGAGGGTTGCGGAAATCCGACGAATGCGAGACGCACAGTAGCGGTCGTTATAGCGACACTTGAGGGAGGCTTATATCTAACAGTGAATGTCTTTAGGCAGAAATTATGATGATGACTTTCGTAAGGAATAAAACTTGTTAACAACTCAAATGACGTGACGGCAAACAGCATGACAATGAATATAGTGAGAGTCCCGCAAACCTCTGTTGAAAAGGGAGAATCCTCCCACCAAACGGGAGTTAAGTCTGGTTTGGGTAGATGATTGCGCGCGGAGAACTCAAAGTTGTGCGATGCAGGATTTCATAGTTTTGTTCTTATGTGACACAATAGATTCAGCACCGTCATGCCGCATGCGGATCATGCCGTAATGCTCCCCCTACATCACCTCTCTAGATTTCTTTGTTTACGCTCACGTTACCTAATAATGTATTAAGAAAAGTACTTACATGCAGTAATGTTCAGGTACCGATTTTTCAGTCTATTCTCAGGCCTATGACTATGATGACTGGTGTGACCCAACGCGGCAGATTTGGCTACCACGATCTCGTACTCTTTGCTACAATAGAAAAAATATATATATAAATTATTTAGAAAAGTGATCCAGAAGTGATCGGTCGTAAGTCATTGGGTTATGTGGACTAAATTATCTTACGTATTTATGGCATTTGCAATTTTAGTAATGTTTCCACTTTTTAGCGTCTTGCTTCTGGTAGTCTTCGTTAGTATATATTTTTTAAGCCCAAAGAGACTTATTAATGTCCTGGTATTATATAACAGTGATGTAATCAAGATCATTATCCTTATCTTGGGGCAATGACCTTCACAGGTAATAAATTCACATTTGTTCTAGTTGTTTTTCCTTACTTGAAGCCAATATCCCTAATGGCATGTTACAACTATTATGTGCAGACAAGCTTTTATAGCAACAGTAGACAGTTGTCTGCCTGCCATGCGAGGTGAGCCCGCATGCGTCGTCCGCAGGAGACTAGCAGAAAGAAGCGCTACGCATCTCACCTCCAGGGCCGTTTTATCCATTAGGCAATATAGGCAACTGCCTAGGGGCCCCGCCAGGTTCTAGGGCCCCGCGCTTTTTCATTAGCAACGTGTGAGTGCAGAGCATATTCATTGGCTTTTGCTGATAATTTTGTTTATATCAATTTTCATAATATAAAACTGAATCAAACAACTACTACAACTAGAAAAACAATAAAATATGTAAGGTTAAAAAAAAAAATTTAACTATACATATAATTAAATTACAAACTTAGTTCAGTAACAATATTGTAACGCAAGCTGTCCTATATATAGTATTTACACTCGTCTACCATTCTGACACATTCATAATTACTCACACGCACACTCTTCAACATTCGCACTGACTCTCACAACACCCTCACTCTAATACATTACAATGTGTGGTGTCTCTTTTTGCATGCTTTTTATTGTCTTCACACTGACTCCCATTATACAGGCATGCCTATTATGGGAGCCTAGTGACCTCAAATACTTATAACTATAATGCGCTGATCGATGTAAGTGGGTTGCGGGTGGGTGGTGGAACGGACCCTACCATAGCACAGGTTAGTTTCTAGTATGGATTTGGGATTCGTTCTCTCACCCGTTGCGAGCTGCATAATGTCTTTCAATTCTGTATGTAGTTATAAGTCTGTACTTGAAGTTTTATCAAATAAAGGAATTTGAATTTGAGTTCAGAAATTATTTTGTACAACTTTTCAAAAATGTTCAACCCGTCAAGTTTAAAATAATTTTTGAGATTTTTTCATATTTTCTAAACTTATGGTTTTAAAGTTAGAGGGGGGGACACATTTTTTACTTTTCAAATTTCAGCTTTCTAGCTAACAGTCACTGAGATTATCCTCGGACGGACGGACAGATAGACAAACAGATTTGGTGAAACTATGTAGTTGACTACGGAACCCTAAAAACAACGTAATTATGAATAAATTTGTGTTAGAAATAAAATATTTTAAGAAGTTAGAAAAGGGTAGGGGGGCCCGAGACGTGCATTGCCTAGGGGCCCCGACATGTATAAACCGGCCCTGCTCACCTCAAGCCAATATCCCCATCCGCATGATACAGCCAAATGTGTAGGCAACCTGGTTGCAGCTACATCAGCCTACTGTCTGCTTGGTAAGCGGGGACGGCGTAAGAGCTGCATGCGTCGACCGCACCGCCTGCGACGTCATCCACGTTATGCATGCGGGCTCATATGCATCGCCCACAAGAGACAATTAGAGAGCCACCTATCTCATCTGAAGCCAATATCCCCTCAGCATGTAGCGCAGCCAGGAAAGCTGGTAGTAGCTACAGCGAGCTGCTGTCAACCTGCTGTGCGGGATAAGCACCCGTATGCGTCACCTGCACCGGCCGCAACGCCATCCAATCCATGCGAGCAGACAGGCTAGTATGCATCGCCCGCAAGTGACTAGTAGAGAGAAGTTCTACATGTCTTACCTAAAGCCAATATCACCATCAGCATGTAACGCAGCCACGTGTGCGGGGAAACTAGTTGCAGTTACAGCTGGCTGCTGTCTGCCTGCCATGCGGGGAGGACGTGACGGCCCGCATGCGTCGCCCGCGCCTCCCGCAACGCCATCCACGCCATCTGCCGCGCCTGAAGCGCAGGATACCAGCGGCGAGCAGTTTACCACTGAAAATAGGGAACGACTTAGTATACCACATATAACAAACTCAAACTTAAAATTATTTGTTTCATATAGGCCTACATGAAAACATGTGACATTCACCAACCCGCACTGGGGCTGCGTGATGGATTACGGCCCATTCTCTCTCCTAGAGAAGAGGCCTGAGTCCCAGCAGTGGGAACATTATAAGACCGACTATGCCTATGCCTACATGAGCACTTATAAAACGTCAGAAGCTAGCGCATACAATCATTCACGCACGACAATTGTTAGTATGGTTATCACAGCGTACGACAAACTGATTCTTACTATTTATTTTACACAAAGAACTTCAAATACAACCGTTACATAGCATAGGATTTCTTTTGATTTTTTCTTAAGAGGGAAATCATCCAATGACTTCTCCCGCTTTATGGTGGAGCGAGAGGGTATGAGTCAAACTTTTACTGACTAAATAAAACCCACTTGTGTCCTTCCGTTACGTTCTAAGAATACGGTGTCTTTTCATAAATTCCCCATGACCCTAACAGGCATCTCTTAGAGGTGCGCATGGGCCTCTATACGCCGTTGATTACTTGGGTTTAGCAGAAGGTCGGACGGCGAGCTACCCACTGCTCGTCGTCCGCAAGCCCGTGCCTCGGTAGCCGGGGATCATCCTATAACTCTCGACGCCCGGGATATCTCCTGTGGTCGTAGTTGGGACGTGAGAATTTCCGTTTCCTCACGTTTACGTCCATCTCCTGCGCTAGCATTACTGCTTCACAGAAGGAGGCGACCACATCCCATTCTCTCTCAACCCGGACCATGGCCTAAACCAGGCCCAGCGCGAGAGGTCACCGGCGTTACATAACATAGGCACAAACGCATGTAGAACAAAGCTTCTATGACCACGTCTTTAAAATACAAGCACATAACCTCACAGGCACAATTGTACCGAATTCAAGGGTACCAGCTAATTCAAACCTTAGTACAGTTGCCATCACGGATCTTGAACACTTGCGCAGAAGTCAAATTCGGTCTCTTTAGTGGTGCCAAGTGCGACGCGGGGGCGGCCATCGCGTCATAGACGTCACTCCTCATTCGTTCACTGCGTTGCTGCATGTATCTAACAACGAAGACGATTGGCTCGCCAATGTATGGAATGCGCAAAGCGATCCCCACTCTGACGCCGAGCGTTCAAGATCCGTGATAGCAACTGTATTTACGTAATAAGGTTTAAGTTAACTGGTATAAGGTGTACCGTATTTGGTACACTGGGCCTAAGAGGTTAAGCTATTATATGTATACACACAATTGTAAAATAGATGTAGAAACGAACAAAGAAGTGTGTCGTCAATAACAAAACAATGAATAACATAAGTGACATTGTAGTGATCTACAATGTTATTAACGTTATTCTTTGTATTATTTTCCTTAACAAGTATGACACAGAAGTGTCAATAGCCACTATAACAAACAATTATAATACTGTTTAGTACCTCTACCATGAGTTTAAAGCAATAGTATTTGTCGATACTCGATACCGACTGCGTAAATATTTTGTATGGCAAATTTTGGTTCCGTCAGTGACCGCTAGAGGCGCTGTAAAATTTGCCATACAAAATATTTACGTATAGTCTGTCTAGTAAGTTAAACGACTTGGATTTTTTTTAAGGAAATTAAAAATCTTATGTTGGCAACCGGAATTTTAGTTGTCATTCACTTGTTTTTTGAGATGATGATAGAACTACAACAGATCTTGATCGTAGTGTGGCTAGTGATGATGAATCAGTGTCAATCAGGTGGAATAGAATATTTAGAATCAGATTCCTCGTACGATTCCAGATTTATTTTATTACTTATGACACTATTATGTCTTTGCAAATGTATCCTACTTTTGTAATAAGATCATCATTAAAGAGACTGAAATAGGTATATTTTAAACGAAAATCTTTTGCATTTTTAATATTAAAAAGTCCCCTAATAGTATTAAATCATTTAAAAAAATACTTAAAATGGATACTTTTTATAAGGTTCCATTATTAAACAATGACCAAGATCTCTTAATCAACCTTGATTTCTGAATCAGTGTTGACTACATCAGATTTCATTTTACCCTAAAAATTACCCAAGTCGTTTAAATTATTAGACAGACTATAGTCGGTATCGAGTATCGACAAATACTATTGCTTTAAAGTCATGGTAGAGGTACAGTTCACAATTGTGGTTTAGAAGACGATACACATTACACGACGTGTTATTGGGTCATTCAGTTCCCTTCAAAATGGTTGAGCTGAGTGGGGCTGATGCACGCGTCATGCTCGTGAACGGGTGCCGTCAGTTGAGACTTGTCACCTCTTAGCTGCCAGTGACTTAACTCAGTTTCTATCTTTTAATTATTTTTTATTTTAATTTTAAATACATCTAATAATACGAGTAATTACTAATAATAGAAGCAACAAGAAATATGTAACCAAGCATTATATAGTATAATTTAAAAGAGCGTCCATGGAGTTTCTTGCACGTTCTTCTACATAGAGATCTACGCTTTGGAACGTGTAATTTAGCTTTACTTTTCTTACATTGATCGACATTTGAATATTCAAAAGTGCCTGCAAATGGTCTATTTGAAATAAATTATTTTGGTTTTTGATAGCTTATCTTTTCAGCATAGTATCTACAAAACTGTTTGCAGAATTAATCGACACAGCTACCGCAGCCTTAGAACGCAAAGGGCAACTGAAGGAACGGGTGGGTTTTAGTCAATACATTTTATCTGGCTTCGACTAAAGGTAGAACTACACTGAGCTCACGTGTGCCACGTACGCCGATCTGGGCGCGTCGGTCTACATACATTTTACATGGAAACTAGACTTGTAGAGCTACATTAGATCCACGCCACGCGACGAATTTCTACGAACAAAACAGGCGTGGTTCACGTGTGCATCAGTCTAATGTAGTTTCTAGCTTTAGTCTTCGCGTTCGCTATAACCGACATTCACGCGAACGAATAATTATATATCATAAAACCAATTCCCCCATGGCGTCTGTCTGTCTGTTCGCTATGAACTCAAAAATGACTGAACGGAATTCACGAATAGACACAGTCAGGAAGGTATAGGTGCATAATACATGCATATTAGGCAACTGTTGAGATGGGAGGATGAGTTCAAACTGACTGCGGGTCCCAATTGGAAGCAGCTGGAGGAAGCCTTTGCCTGGAGGCACACTTAAGAGACATAATTTAAAGGAAGAATTATTCACTTTCCAATCCTTTGGAAAGTGAATAATTCAGAATAATAAGGCTACTATTATTATTAGTACATGCATATTATAGTAGAAAAGAGCGGAGAATTTCAAAGACTTGTAACACCCGTATGATGCTGGGTCACAGGTCCGCCCTTAAGGGGCCGGCGGAGGATGAATTTCCATACAAACGTAATACCACGCTCATTTGCAGTTGGAGCATATTTCCAATATGTTATGATGATATTTGGTTATAGACAATATTTATCTAGGTTCCTACGTCTTTCTTTTTTAAAAAAACAAAAAGAAATTTAAGCAAATTGTATTTCGCACTTTTTTATAGCGTAAATGGCAAAACATGCCATTTGGCTTTTCTTGTATTAAAAATAACAATATTTCTAATATTCTCGACGTAGGAACCTAGATAAATATTGTCTTTAACCGAATATCATCATAATATGTTGGATATATGCTCCAACTGCAAATGAGCGTGGTATTACGTTTGTATGGAAATTCATCCTCCGCCGGCCCCTTAAGTTGTTAAGAGAGATCTTATTACACAATATAACAAGGAACTCACCCGGCTTTTTGTAAGAGTTGAGAGGCGCCCTCGCAGCTCTTTCGCCTCCTTCCTCCAGGTAGTTGTATGCGGCACTGATGCATTTACTCAGACGAGCTCTGCACCTGTGAACAAGTGGACAATTTATAATTTTTATTTTAGTGGTCTTCTTTTTAGTCGGGCACTCTTGTCAGAGTGGTCGTGGCTGTTGATGAACAGGACTGCAGCGCGCCGCCCTCGTTTTTTTTTATTATTTTAGTGGTAATGTACATGTATTTTCTTTTATTTCTTAATTTCTATTGTACAACGCATTAGATATAGTCTGTAATGTTGTACAAATACATTGTATATAAATAAATAAATAATACCACCTATTTCCCAGATTTAGACTGATCATCTTATCGTTACGGCAAACAAGATAGTACGTGTTCAAGAAATCAGAAACGTTTATTTCCTTAGGACCATTTTACAGGCACTTAATTGTCAAAGTGTTGGTCAGTAAAAAAAAGAAAAAAGAAGCTAAATTGCATGTGCCAAAGCGTATAAGATTTCGAAGTCTACTGGGGGACACGGGTTGTGTGAAAATGTACCTCGGGGCCCTGGATCGTTCCAGGGCCCCGAGGCACACTGCTATTCCTTCTTTGCCTACTAAGGCAAAGAAGGTTTAAAAGTGGGTTTTAGTCAGTAAAAGTCTGACACGTCTTCGCGCTCCGCCCAAGAGCGAAGGAAGTCATAGAACGATTTCCCATCTCAAAAAAAAATCGTATGTCTCTTTGGAGAAGGACGTGCAAGACTCCATGGACTCTCTTTTAAATCATATCATGAGTCACATAAGCTAGCAAGCTAGGTGGATCGACAATCTTGACGTAAAAGCTTCGAGCATAGCCATCTTCTCTAACGTCTGACTATACTCAAGTGCTATAGTTAGTTTAGGATTTGTTTGTGAATCAGAAAAAGAGTTTCCCTTTCAGAAGCAAACCCATGGCCTTATTTGTCTTTGTTCCTGCTGGACCCCTACGGTTTTGCTCACATCTTAGTCGGTCTTTGAGGAGCCAGCGGAACACTACATGACATCGACGCCTCGAACTCGAGTCTCATACCGGACGGCGGGACGGCAAAATACCCATTGGTCGTCGTTTGCAATATTATGGTCTTAATGTGAACTAACCTCCAATACAACACGGCCACTGCGATAGCGAAGATCAACAGCGGACAGACGGCCAACAGCGCGGCATTACTGACGCCGCGTGCTACCTCTGGATTCCCGGGGGACATCGGTTCCGAATGGGCCGCACACCAATGGCTTGAGACCTCCTGTCAGACAAATAAAGACGATATTTAGTGTCTATTTAACAACGGTAGGAAACACATTACTTAATTTATCAAACCCCAAGCGAACGCTAAAAAATGAAGATTTCCGCAGGAAAACTAAGGTTGCCGACATAGCACAAAGAATTGCCAAACTTAAGTGGCAATGGGCAGGGCACATTGCTCGCAGAACAGATGGCCGTTGGGGCCGAAAGGTTTTGGAGTGGTGACCGCGTACCGGAAGACGCAGCGTTGGAAGGCCTCCTACAAGGTAGACCGATGATCTGGTGAAGGTAGCGGGAAACCGATGGATGCGGGACGCACAGGAACTTCGATGTGGCGACGCTTGGGGGAGGCCTATGTCCAACAGTGGACGTGTATCGGCTGAAATGATGATGATGATGATGATGATGAAGCGAACGCTGGCGTTCATTCTCTCATTGTATTTCTATTGTGACTCTAATTACGGTATTCGAAAGGTTAATAAGACAATAAAAATATTACATTTATAATTAAAAATTAGTTCAGTCACTGAGTTAATGCTATGGGGTTGGTGCACTGACACTTAAGTTCGGCGATTCTTCGTGATATGTCGGCAATATTGGTTCTCCATCTTCATTCCTGATCACGCAAGGAAACTCCGAGCATTGCCCTTTGGGTGACTTTAAGCCTTCTGATCAGGACCAAATAAATTAAGGTAATTGAAAGGTAACATAAATCAAAGGTATAATCAGAGAACAAATAACAAGTCTCATAATAAACCTAAATACTTGCCTCAGGTTTGGATTCCTCGCCGTTTATAAACGATTTGTCCCTGGCAACTGACTGAGTAACTGCGTACACTTTTACTTCATATCTTGTCATATTCCACAGGTCCACTTCCTGGAATTAAACGAGAACAATTTAGAAAAGAAATTATTAGTTAAAAAAATACATAACAATATAAATTACCAGAATACATTGTGGCAAAGATGTTTAAAGGTATGCGGAACAGGGTGTAACGTCCCACATACCTTCGTTGAAAAGGGAGGATCCACCGACCAGACGAGTGCTGTGTCTGGTCCGGACAACTGTCCAAAAGTTGATTTCAGACTATTGTAAACGTTCTAATAGTAAAACGGGGGTCCAAATTTATATGGAGAAAACAAATTTCACGCGGGCGAAGCCGCTGGCAGATACTAGTTATCACTATTTATCTCTACATCAACCAAAAGTTGACTGATGGAAAATGCCTAAGGCATTAAGTCCGCCTCTGCACTTTTGTGTACATAAAGCATTTAATAAATAAATTATTTCCCAAACTGATAACATGCATGACCAGTGTAAAAAGCTAAAAATACTCGTATTACCGTTGTAAATTTTTCCATTTAAAATGGATCAACATACACGCAATTCCAGTGTAAACAAACCCAAATGAAACATATTTTAAGCACATATTTTACCATAACAATATAGCAAAACGTGTAATCGTTTACGTAAACTCCAATACTTACATAAAATTTAATTTAAATATCCAGATTTTGTGTGTCGACCGCACAATGATTTAATAAATCACAACTGAACATTTTAGTACATTACTTTATTTGCTTAAATTACATTATTCAAGTTTCCTTATATTCATACCTAAACTAATTTATTATAAGGTTTCCTTCCTTATTTGGTAGATGTTTTTATATTATTGACAGGCTCACACTTCTGAGTACATATGCAGATGGATGGAGAGGGAGAAGGAGGCCAAAGAAAAGATTGACTGGTAAAGAAAGCCTAAGGCATGACGCCTTTGTACCTTTGTGTTGCATGAAGTTTTAATAAATAAATAAATAAGATGGATGGATTGTGTGAGGAGTGATATGAATGAAAAGAGAGTGATAGCGTGACAGAACAGAATAGAAGAAAAAACGTGTTGCGCCGCCCTTAAGTAATACGGGATTAGGCAGGAGGAAGAAGACTGACAGTCTCGCACTGGATCACTATCTCTTGATGGTTAGCAAAGATGTGGTGGATGATGGAAAATGCTTGCCTAAAGTTACCCTGACGTGGAATATAATAGAATAATATCTTATTCGGCAGAGACAGCATAACGGCAACAACAGAAAATAAAAAATAAAAAACAGGGTACAAAATTGTTACAATACAACAGGGAATATTAATGAAAAAATATTTGTTAACTAATCAATTTATCAATAAATACACAACAATAGAATACAAGAAAGCAATCGAGATATATAACAATATGCGCACAAGACGCCGTTTTTAGAGTTATGCATCGACCTTACTGGGCCCCATTTTGCTGGCATCTCTTTCAGGAATGCATAACACGACGCATCATCGACTCGGGCTTAGTACTTTCTGGACGAGCGAACGTCGAGGTTTTCATTGCTCATCGTTCGCAAACTCACGCCTACTGAGGTCGGAAATCATTCTGCGACTCTCGACGCAGACTTACTTGTAATTATGTAGATTGAGTGAAGCAGAAGACAATAAGATTGCGCGTGAAGGACGAAGGCGACGCGGCCTTAAGCGAGACAGATACAAGCCAGTGGAATGCCCAGAATCCGATCTAGCTATTTAGCGGCTCCGGGCAAAGATATCTAAGCGCACGGTAGTGCGCAGGCCAAGTTCCAGCAACAGGCCGCGCGCATGCCGTGCACTATTTACACGAACCGTTTCGACCCACTTTTGACCCCCTGTAGCTCTGTGCCTATTGCAAGTACAGAGATAAAATTGTACCTACGTAATCATATACTAGTACTAAAGCGATATGCCAAATTTCATAGATATGGCTTCAGTAGATCCTGAAATATGACCTTGTGAATTTAGCTAATTTTGGCACTGACTCTGACCGGTAATCAAAACCTTTAGGCCACTTCCAATTGTCCTAGCGTTATGAAATTTGGCACACACATCGTGTGTTAGGTATATATAGATTAACAAAAAATTAATAAATTTAAGAAATCGGTCAAGTGTGAGTTGGCTCAATCTAATATCGAATGTTTAATAAAAAATTTAAGAAATCGGTCAAGTGTGAGTTGGCTTAATCGAATCTAGAATTTTTAATAAAATATTTATGAACCAGTGATACAATGAGAATACGATCTAAGGTTAACAATGGACGCGGGCGTGGCACAAAAAGAAAAAAATAGGTACAATTTCTTGAAAAAAAAAAAGTATTGAAATCCCACCAAAAACATACCTGTTAAAAAGGGGGCCAAGTTCCTATCGGCAAATTGTTCGCCTAAAAAAGGGTTGAAATCCAATCCAATGCCAAGTTTAGATGCACTTTAAAATCGATCATAATCATCTTCATCAACAGCCTGATCATCATTAAATTTGAACTCTGCCGTCCGGACGGTTACCGGACGAGCGGACGTCGTTTTTACCATTGCTCGCCGTAAAATTCGCTCCAGGTGAATTTTAACTAATCAAAAAGGCTAATAAACCAGACGTGAGTCAAAATATAGCGGTTGAAGTGTCACGGGCTTGTTTATCTACTGGTTAACGCAACTGCAATGTTATTGACACTGTCTCCCATTGCGACAGCGAGTAGAACGAACAAGCACGAGGAAACTAAAACAGTTGTCAATTCGTACTCTAGTGTCATATTCACAATCGGATAATATATTTTTAGAACCAAGCACTATTGATAAATATATATTATCGATATAGGATTTGTCAAAAACTTGATTGATTTGTATTCACTATAAACCCAGATACCTAGAAATCAGAAACGTTTATTTCAAATATACCAGTTACAGGCACTTTTGAATTGTCAAAATGTCGGTCAGTCAAACAAGTGAAGCTAAATTGCACGTTCCAAAGAGTTCCTAATATTCACAAGATATCTGTATTTCCAAAATATCTAGAGAACGATTTGTAATAACATCATAATTACGTAGTTGTAATGTAACTACGTGATTATGACGTAATTATTATGTGGTTCTTTCTTCAAAAGACCATCTCAGGCTCAATTTGCATGGTTCTCATATGATTTGACCATTACATGTTTTGCTGTATGGACTTTAAAAGAGACTGACCCCTGAGTTTGTTTCGGTGTTTCTTCTCAGGGTAGTCAGCTAGGAAACACCGGCCTCATTTAGTTTTAATTGACGGAAAAAAAATTGACGTGTAAAAGTGTTTTTATAAAACCTACTTACAAAATAAAGACTATTTATAATTTATTTATTACAAATCTATAAATCGGGTCGGTCGCTCTTATGCCGACTGATAACGATGAGTCACTATTTTCATAACACGACTACACTATAGATCCCTTGCGTGGGCTTGCGGACGGCGAGCAATGGTGTGCATCAGAATGGCGGGTGTAATTTCCAGATTTGCCTAAAGAATCATGGCCAATTTGGACAAGAAAAAAAAAAGTGTTGTTAACGAAATGAGATTGTCATCATAACATAATATATTATCAATGTAATTATATGGTGGGTTCAGTTTATTTTTAAAAGCAGGAGGAAAAAAGATATTCATTTTTTTAATTATTATTTTTTTTTCAATAGAACGCGTCTCAATATCTTTATTCATGAACGCATCCGTAATGTTAACATTCATAGAGAAGTCCATACTTTTGAAGTGGTCGATATCGATTTAATTTCTAAATAGAAATGAAAAAGTACATAATAGTTAGATTATAGCTGTTTATGATTTTGTTATTTATTTAATCTGAGATAAGCCACTTACACATCTTTTTGTGTTTTGTTATATGATTTAATCAAGTCATGAGTTAAAAAATGATTTTTGCTTCTAAAAATCGATAAATCCGTAAGTAAATCGATTGAATACGGAGCCACCCTATTTTTGACAAACAAACAATGTATTGTTATTGTCTCTGCGCAGACCGTGTTGTAGCTTTGGCAACGACTGTGTTCTGTGTGATCTTGTGTTTTCCCTATAATTCTAACCATATCTTGCTTTGCTTACGGACTCCGATCGAATCTTCTATACTAGTTAACTTGGCATTCGTCTTTTGGACTTTGATTTCATCTAGTTTTGGATTTGTCAGTGAAGTGAAGTGGAAGTAGTCATGTCTTCGCGCATTCTGTGTGTAAACTGTGGATTATGCGTTAATCGCATTGCACGGCACATTGTCCTAGAACAAGATACTAGAGTGGTGTCTTTTATTGCTGAAAGGATTTCGCCACGTATCGTAAGTATTCAGATATGAACTTACTAGCATCACAACGCATCGTAAGATATTTCATTTTAGTACATCGTCATCGAAGTGTTTTACAAACAGTAATATTTATTTACAGATTGAGGACAGTGATAATATTTGCGAGGCCTGTTTAGATGCTGTGATGATGAGGGTTAATCAAATTATCCATGGAGAAATATCAAGCCATGACAACCAACTACCCGGAAGTAGTCGAACTCAGGTGGTGGGTCACTCTAGCATCTGCTTGATGTGTGGATGTTCAATCCTTCGAAGAAAAAGTGATTTAATATTACGCAGCAATCCTTCAGAACTGCAACAAATGATTACTACCTGCATAATGAACTCTATCCAATCGCAAGAGGTAATTTAAACAATTTTTTAGTATTACTAAGACTAGCTGTTGTTTTATATAGTAATCAATTGGATTTGATGTTTATAACTCCTAGATCTTATTTATAAAAGAAACAACATTGCAATGAAAGCTGGGTTCATAATTAACCTTTCAAATACCGTCAATTATAGACACAATAGAAAGACAATAGCAGTGCGAATGCCAGCTTTCACTTGGAGTTTTATGAATTAATTTAAGTTTGATATTGCCAAATTGCCGCAAACAAACAGTGATCAATGTGTGTGCCTATTACAATCTAGGACAGGTTTTAATAGTATTTTTAGATGAGTTTACCAATTCTCTCTTTTGTTTCAGTTAACTGCAAATGACAGAGTGTGTCATTCTTGCTGGATGAAAGCAAAAAGAAATGCTCTGCGTATGCAGACAGAACAAAGAGAAAATGAATTAGTTGATTTTTCTCCAACAAATATGGTAGAAGCACCTGAATTAGTACAACATGACACTGAATTACATTCAGCAATAGAGCAGTCAGAGATGGCTGGTAATGTCGACCCAGAACAAGGATCTGATGAAGCGGATATTGTGTTATCTAATCCCAGTATATCATCTTTTTCATCACCTGATTGGGTTCCAGCAGTACCATCAGTGGCTACCGAAAATGTACCTGCATCATCAACTATTACACTTTCGAATTACAGACGGGCACCCAATGCTGCACAGTGTGTATTTACTTACATCGAATTTCTGATGATTTACGCATAAAAATAATAATTGACCACCATTTTTACTTGCCTGCACATGCTAGAATCTGTTCAGACCATTTATTGAGTAACAGTTGGGACACTTTGTACTATTTAGATAATAGTAGTGCGGTTTTCACTGTAGAACAAGTTGAACATATGTTTTCTTTTATTGATTCAAAGAAATCTAGTTCAATTGATTTTAATAATCCTTTAAATATTGATGATCATCTGTTCCAATATTGGCTTGGATTAACTAAGGAAAAATTCAACAATTTATTGATTGAAGTTCCTCAAATCCAAACTCTGCACCGAGCAGTTATTGGTCTTGTAGCATATTTAATAAAATTAAGGAATGGAGATTCGGATGAAAGGATAGCTAGCCTAATGGGGATATCACGAAGAACTCTCGAACGTTATATGAACAATGTAAGAGAGAAACTTTTGCAATATTTTGTTCTTAACAACTTGGGAATTGGACATTTAAGCAGACAAGAAAGTATTAACCACAATTTATTAATTCCCAATGGAATATATGGGAATTCTGGGGCAATCACAGACCACCCCATTGTTATTTGTGATGGAACATTTTAGACTGTTTTGGTCCATATAAAGCCACTACCTCAGATGCTGAAATAATGACTTCCTTATTTGAAAATGAAAACTTACCTCTGAGACAGTATTTTAGAGACAACGATATTTTTATATTAGACCGAGGTTTCCGAGACTGCATTAATCTATTGGAAAATTGTAATTATAAACCATATATGCCTGAATCACTATTGGAAGGTGAAAGGCAATTAACCACACCTCAGGCAAATAGAAGTAGGTGTGTAACACTTTGCAGATGGGTAGTAGAAGTGGTTAATGGTCATATAAAGCGTGATTTCAAATTATTTCGTCAAGAATTTTTTCATAAATCTTTGCCACACATGATGCAAGATTTCCAGATTGCGGCGGCATTATTAAATAGATTTGGTGTGCGGCTCAAAAATCGCGAAAATGCTGAGCAATTATTAAATAACATTTATTTAAGAATGCACTTACCAAATAATTTAGCAGATATAGTAGAAACCAATAATTTAAATAGACGTGGTTCTAATTTTATTAGTTTAAGTGCAGATAGAAATAATTTAATTAATTTTCCCCGTGTCCAATATGAGGACCTTATTTTATTTGCTCTTGGGACATACCAACTTCGCCAAGCGCTCTCCTACTACGGAGAACATATCAGATTTCATGGGCAGTACAGAATTGAAGTCTGTAGGGAAATACCGGATTCTCTGTATTTTTCCAATTTGGATGTAAATGAAGTCTCAATTATAAGAGGTAGAATAAAGTCAAGGCACATTAGCAGGAAACAATATTATGTGTACATTTTAATAAATAATAACACATCTGGGTTAGCTGGCATTAGAGAATATTGCTGTAATTGTCTTGTTGGTCGACGCACACTAGGATGTTGTGCTCATGTTATGACCATCGTTTGGTTTCTTGGATGGGCCAGATACGAACAAAATGTAGCTGCTCCTGCTGCATTTCTTGATGATATATTCATAAGAGAATTGTAATAAAGAATAAAAGTACCTAATCAGTTTTAATTTTTTTACATAATTATTTTTCACCAGTACCTTAGTGATTGTGATCTTGCAAGTGAAGAAGATTAAATGATAGCAAGACAACTCGAAAATTCTTTATTTAATTTTTATGTCCGCATGTTTAGTAAGATTCTTACTTACTTATGAATAAAGATAACTTGAGCTTTTATTCATATTCATATTCATATATTTGCATCTACAATGTTTGGAACAGATATAGTGTGTCCTCCAAACAAATCTAAAGGCTTATGATTTAAATTCGATAAATTAAGCACTGTTTATAAAACAGTGGGACACCTGACCCCAATAAGTTTGGTTCATACATCGGTTTTGCCCGTGCGCGGGCTTACAGGTGAATCTAGAGAATAATTTCATAATGGTTAACCAGTATACTAGTCTTTGAAAATGACTACTAGGCTGTACTAAGTTTTAAAGTCTTTTGTTGCCATCGACCTGTACTGTCCAATAAAAACAAAGCAACATTCCGCTGCGTCTATTTATTAGGTACAGTCAAGAATCTTATAAATAATCTTGTTTATCCGTAGGATATATAAATTCATGGGGTACAGTTTGTCCTATTTGGCGCGAAATGGACAAATGACATATTTGACGTATTTTTTTACAGCTACAGATTATTAATAAACCACATAACCTTAAAAAACATTTTAATTATTTACTAGTTTCTCCGTACTTTTAAAAATATATTGAATGCCGTACTTAGTAATATTCATTCAGGCAAATCAAACGATACATGTTTCATCAAGTTACGATTTACTAATTTTTTATAGTCCAAGCATGTTAGGAGATTGACCATTGTTCTTTATTACAGTTATTTGGTACCTTCTGTGTACCTTTACGTACCTCTTTTGAAAATCTGTGTACCTAAACCCATACTATGATATTTTAAAAATTAGGTACACCCGCCATCCTGATGTCAGAACCGCGGGTGTACTGCTTACCAATATATGTAGCCAAGCGTACTATAAAAGTAAATTTGGTACCTCTTGTGTACCTTCACGTGCCTCTCTTGAAAATCTGTGTATCTACACCCGTACAATGATATTTTAAAAATTAGGTACACCCGCCATCCTGATGTCAGAACCGCGGGTGTACTGCTAACCAATATATGTAGCCAAGCGTACTGTATAAGTAAATTTGGTACCTCTTGTGTACCGTATCTGTGTGCAGATACAAGTATTAAAAGAACGAAATACTGTAACGTTGCTGCGAAAAAAAAAACATTCCTTTGACGTACTTATCTTATAACAATCTACGTGCTGATAACTTAAGTTAAATATTAAAAAACCTATATGTAAACATAATTACAAAAACAAACAACATATTGCCATGACACAGGTCCTCACCGGAAATGGCAAGTTCGGGAGGTTCCTGTTCCGAATTAAAGCGGAAGTGACGCCCAGGTGTCGCCACTGTGTGGAACGCCCGGAGGACACGGTGGAGCACACAGTCGCGGTGTGCCTTGCTTGGGCGGAGGCCTCTCGCGCCGGGCCAAAAATATCCGCACAGTGGCGACACCCGGGCGTCACTTCCGCTTTAATTCGGAACAGGAACCTCCCGAACTTGCCATTTCCGGTGAGGATCTGTGTGATGGCAATTTGTTGTTTGTTTTGTCACGTCGTAAACCATTTTTCTGGCTTGCCGTTTTAAAACTTTATTTTTAACCATTTTTTTTTACCACTACGTATTACTAATACGATAACACAAGCTGTAAGCAACAGTACCCAAGTACAACAGTATCCAATGAGACGCGTGAATGCAACGCGGGAATTGAAGAGCGACTGATCTACCAATGACGTGTCGCCGTCGGCGCACACCCGCCCGCACGTCGCCAAATAGACCTTAGAATTGAATACTGCGCATACCCCTTCCACTTTTGCCGAGCGCTCTTAATTGACCGCGCGACCTGTAACTAACAGACCACGCACACTTAGATCGCAAGTTTGCTATTGGAAGTTGAACTATGTGCATTGCCCTACTTTGTAGCACGCCTGCCGCGCCCACAAGGCTATTCTAACCTCTTTCATCTGTTCTGTGGTAGGAGCCCAGCAGTGTGCCTACTGGGGCCAGGGTTATCCGAAAGGGAACTCGAGCCCGGTATGAAGGCTTGACTATCGTGGCCTTCGCTGCGTCCCCGGCTGGGGGCGCGGCAAGCGGTGTCAGGGCTTCGCCCTCTGACCGCGGAGTCCATCCGAAGCCTGCCACAACAGGCTTGTCGCTAGGGTGCCTAGTGTCGGCATGGAAATGTAGAGCGAGGCTCTATGTGTGTTTTGCTTGTATGTGTGTACTGTAGGCGCGTCGCGACGCTGTTGTTCGCAGCGTCGCTTCTTCACGACATACTGGCGGTCAGTCACCGCCAGGTGAGACCCCTAGGGGAAGCCCGGCGGGGGACGACCAGCGACAGTATGCCGGCTTGCTACGAACCCACAGTAGGAAGTGTGACCCCCGTCTAACCCGCTTCCAGAGCTAGCCGGTTACGGTTCAGACGGCAGGGACGACTTATGTGTGTGTGTGAGCGGCATTGTATTGTGTAACACTACTCAGTGCACGTGCACCGAATAGTTAGCTTGCGCTACCCATTCGGGGCGTGTGTTCGGTGTGTGTTTAGTGGCGAGTGAAGAAGGCTTGAAGGAACGGGGTGGGTTTTTTAGTCAGTAAGAGTCTGACACTATCTCCCGCTCCGCCCAAGAGCGAGGCTTGTCATTGGATGATTTTCCCCACCAAAAAAAAAAGCCCAGCAGTGTCAAAGTCTACTGGGGCCATGGGTTATGTGATGAAAGTAAACCTCAGGGCCCGGAAACGAAGGGAAAGGAGTGGGTTTTAGGGTTCAAACGCAAAACTGCGTTGCGACGTCACGTCGTAATAATCTGCGAGCTCGCACCATGCATCGCAAGAACTTGCGAATTGATTCGCATCGCACATTGTTGGTCACCTGAGGCTCCCTACCACGAGCTCCTAAAGCGGTCCATTGGTTGAAGCTATATAGGGTGTATCTGTATAGCTTCATCCCTCTATCTCGCTCGCAAGCTTGACTTTTTAACACGTCACGGCAAGGTCCCCGAAGACCGATGTTTGGCTGCACGAAATCGCGTCGCAGCAGTTCGCATCGCATCGGATCGCAGTTTTGTGTGGTAGGTAAAGCTATAGCAAACCGTATGTATTCGGTACTGAGTAACGGGTGCGCCATCTAGTACCGAGTAACGAAACGTTACTCGCGAATGCATTTCGTTACTTGTATGTTTCGTACTTTCAGTTAACTCGAGTACCATTGATGAGTATTGTAAAGCGTATGTATTCGGTACTGAGTAACGAAATCACGAAATGTTACAAATGAATGTATTTCGTTATTCGCATTTTTCGTATTATGGGTATCCCCATGATGAAAAGTAACGAGTAACGTAACGATACGAAAGTAACGAGTACTAATTATTATGTACCGAATACAAACGGGTGTGCCGTTTTTCGATACTTTTACACCTCTAGTGGTAGCCCTTAGTCAGTAAAAATCTGACACGCCCTCTCGCTCCCTCCAAGAGTGGGAGAATGCATTAAATGATTTTCCACTTAAAAAAAAACTATAGGTACATCGAGTTATGCAGGTTTCACTGTACATACAGTACAATTCACGAATGATGGCGGCCGTGAAGTTAGCCTTTGCGAACGCTCGCGTATACTATTCTTCTCGCACACGCACGTCGCCATTTGGTTCCTAAAACACGTTACTGCGCAGCCTTCTACGCAAACTTTACGGCCGCCATCATTCGTGAATTGTACTGTACATAGGTATGTTCGTCATCGCTATTATTGGTATACTTACAATAGGTATGGTAGTTTCAATGTCGTTCTTATTGGTGGGCAGCGTGAGTCTTGTTCGAGGCTGCTGTTCAGGTATCCTCCTTAGGGTCACGACGTACTGGTCTAGGGAGTTGTTGTACTCCAGAGGTTGGCGCCATTGGAGGTATAGAGTACCTGGAAATGATAGACCATTGATTATTATTTATATATAATAATACAGTTTAAAACACTAAAAAGTGCTAAATAACTTTAATTTCAGCAGTCGGTGTTAAATAACGAAGAGACAAAACTATTATAGAAACACCGACTTCCGAAATTAAAGTTAATTTGCACTCTTTAGTGTTTTAAACTGTAGTTAGTTAGTTTCCTTCACCGTTTTGAGAGCAGTGACCCCGACCCTCTCGATCGACTATTTTGTCTAAATAAGGGGTTGATGGAGAGCAGCGGTAGTGCAGTGGTAACTGCCCCGACTTTCACGTTCTAAGTCGCGGCTTCAAACCCAGCCGGGCGCATTACTCTATGTAATTTATTTTATCTGGAGTACAGTAAGTACGGTCAAAATATGTTGGGCACTCTGAAGTTGTCGTTCCGATACGCATACTCAAAAAAATACCCGCGACACGCATTTGTCATTTGATTTTTAAAAAGAATTACTGCACAGTCAATTGTTCGAAGTGCGCAGCTGTCAAGATATTTCAGCTGTACTGTATTCGGAAGAGATAGAGAGAGATATCAGTGTTATTCTAGGATATTGTTCGAAAGAGTCAACGTAGCCGTGAAACTTAAAGGGCAATGGAAGGAACACGAAGTCTGACACCCCTTTCGCTACACCCATAGCGGGCGTTGTTTGATGACTTACAATTCCAAAAAAGGGGGGGACACTATGCTGTTAAGTCCTTTTCTAAATATTATTTGTGTTTATCTCAGAAAAAAAAAATAGTACTCACGCTTAGTCTGGTCACAGGTCAAGTTCAGTATTATCGGCGCGGACGGTGGTGCGACGTCGGTCAACACATACAGGGGGTCCGACTTGGGCCCCAGTCGGTCCAACAAATCGGATGACTTCACGCCATCTAGCGAGAAGTTGTAGAAGGCACGCACCCAGATCTTGTATGGTGTGAAGGGCTCTGAAATTATAAGGAAAAAGTATTTATAATCATTTTAATTATCGTCGTCAATCATTATATTTTAGGTGTCTTCAAGGCTAGAGTGAATAGGCTCCTAATAAACTAGTGCGCCTCACCACCAACGATTTCATCACTGCTTGCGATCAGGTGGGATCGCAGTCAAGCACTAGTTAAAATCAATTTAAAAAAAAAATCGCCAAAGCCTAAGATGAGGTGACGAGATGATCTAGACGCATACCATAAGGGCTGATTCGAGGTGGCTCCAGAAAGTAATAACTGTAAGAAGTTGGGGAAAGGGCTTTGCCCAGTTGTGAGAAAGTAAGTATAGGCTAAGTAAATAAAATAAAAAAACAAAGTCACTTTCCACGTCTGTCTATTTTCCTGCTAACTCCTCCCAAACCACGCTATGGATTTTGATGCGATTTTCACCAATAGAAAGAGCAATAAACGAAGAAGGTGTGAACTGCGCAGCCGGGGCGCGTTAAAAGTTCAGAATAATTGTGGGAAAACTAACTCTATTCCAAACATCATAACACTCAAATTCCAATGCAACTTCTTTTTTTTTAAATACTTTTTAGGTACCACTTTAAAATTAACTTAAATACACAACACTGTCAATGTTCGAGTTAGTGGCGAAGCTGAAGGATTAAAATTATGTACATTACTAGCTTTTGTCAGCGTCTTCGCCCGCGTGGCATTAGGTACTTAAGGAATCGGGATAAAAGGTAGCCTATGTTCTTTTCCATGTCAAAGGCTATATACATGCCAAATTTCATCCAAATCCGTTCAGCCGTTTTTGCGTGATTAAGTAACAAACATCCAAACATCCACACTTTCACATTTATAATATTAGTTAGGATAGTTAGGCTTAATTCATGTACACAGTACATTTATTATTAAGATTTATTATGTACTGGACTACCTACATAGAGCATTGATAAAAAACTGTATGACACAACTAAAAGCAATTAAATATAATTTAGCGTTAAACTGGAAAACGCTTGAACCAATGATTTAGTGTGCTTGACAGCAAATTAAGATGTTTAAAAAAACAAAAAAAATATGATGTGCTACGCGGATCGCGGACATTAGGATGAGGGTAAGATTGCTGAGTGTAGAAAAACAACTTACGACATACATACATATATAACTCAGTAATAGATATACTTTCTTTTTACGCAAGAAATCATCGAATAACTTCTCCCGCTCTTGGGTGGAGCGAAAGGACGTGTCAAACTTTTTACTGATTAAAAACCCAACTATGTCCTTTAGTTGCCCTTTGTGTTCTAAGACCAGGTTTCCCTTTCAGAATTTCCCCCTGCCCCGACCTAGCGAGCATCGGCCCATTTATTTTTTATTTTTTTTTATGGTGGGAAAAAATCATGCAATGACATCCCCCGCTCTTGGGCGGAGCGGGAGATAGTGTCAGACTCTTACTGACTAAAAGACCCATCCCGTTCCTTCTAGCCTTCATACCGGGGCTCGAGCGCCCTTTCGGATAACCCTGGCCCCAGTAGGCAGCGAGCATCGGCCCTGCTGGACCCCGTACAATTTTGCTGACATCTCTTTGAGGTGCGCGTAGAACACTAAACTACCATCGACGACTCGCGCCTGGTCCTTACCGGACGACGAGTTTCTCATTGCTCGTCTTTCGCAAGCCCGCGCCTACAGTGGCCGGAGATCGTCCTGCGAGTCCCGATGTCAAGCGAGAGGTTGTGTTTAACTTTTACTGTCTAAAACCTACCAATGTTCCTTCAGATAGCTTTTTCTAGGGCCACAGTAAATCTTTTGCTAGTGCCACAGTAACTCTTTTGCTAGGGCCCCAGTAACTCTCTTGCTAGGGCCACAGTAACTCTTTTGCTAGTGCCACAGTAACTCTCTTGCTAGGGCCACAGTAACTCTTTTGCTAGGGCCACAGTAACTGTTTTGCTAGGGCCACAGTAACTGTTTTGCTAGGGCCACAGTAACTGTTTTGCTAGGGCCACAGTAACTCTTTTGCTAGGGCCACAGTAACTCTTTTGCTAGTGCCACAGTAACTCTTTTGCTAGGGCCACAGTAACTATTTTGCTAGTGCCACAGTAACTCTTTTGCTAGGGCCCCAGTAACTCTTTTGCTAGTGCCACAGTAACTCTTTTGCTAGGGCCCCAGTAACTCTTTTGCTAGTGCCACAGTAACTCTTTTGCTAGGGCCCCAGTAACTCTTTTGCTAGGGCCACAATAACTCTCATGCTATGGCCGCAGTAACTCTTTTGCTAGGGCCCCAGTAACTCTCATGCTAGGGCCACAGTAACTCTTTTGCTAGGGCCCCAGTAACTCTTTTGCTAGGGCCACAGTAACTCTTTTGCTAGGGTCCCAGTAACTCTTTTGCTAGGGCCACAGTAACTCTTTTGCTAGGGCCCCAGTAACTCTTTTGCTAGGGCCACAGTAACTATTTTGCTACGGCCACGGTAACTCTTTCAAATAATCCCAAAACCCTGAATATTAGACATGAGTCACCAATGGTCTTATATAAAATAAATATCAGCCTTATAATGTTCCCACAGTTGGGACTCTTCTCTAGGAGAGGGTCATCATCAGCCTTTTTAGTGTACCCACTGCTGGGACTCAGGCTCAGGTCTCCTCTCTAGGAAAGGGAATGGGCCGTAATCTACCACGCGGGCCCAGTGCGGGTTGGTGAATGTCACACGTCTTCGAATTTTTGGTTCTAGGACATGTCAGTTTCCTCACGATGTTTACCTTCACCGTTTTGAGAGCAGTGGTAATGAAATAAAATACACAAAGTACTGCGCCTGGCTGTGTTTGAACCCGCGACCTACAACTCGTAAGTCGGGGCCGTTACCACTCGGCCACCACTGCTAGCAGTGGTAGGAGAGGGTATGGGACGTAAACCACGCGGGCCCAGTGCGAGTTGGTGGATGTCACATGTCTTTCGATTTTGGTTCTAGAACATTTCCTAACGATGTTTTCACTTAACCATTTTGAACAAGTTAAATTTTAAAAGCGGTTTTCCGGTACGTTTATTCGATTTATTCTTGGTCAGGTTCCATAGTGGCTAACAACTTAAACGTTATTTAACCCATTCTTGACCACTGTGCCAATTTGGGTACAGTTAGTTAATGAGGGTAGGTAAAAAATACTTTGAAGTTGGTCAATATATTTTTTATGCAATGGTTAGTCAAATGTGTCCTGAATAAATATAATATTGATCCATTTCATATAAGCACAGTGTTTTCGGATAAAATTCAATAAAATGTCGTTATCAAAGGACCTGTGTAGATAAGTACCTGTTTGTAATTTTTATTATTATACAAGGTGTCGTTTTGAAGCTGCAAAATATTTCAGGAGGTAATTATGTTAGTAATTCTCGACCCGAATCAATAATAAAATAAGTAGGTAATTTTTTTTTTTTTATAACCGCGCTTTTTTTCACACACACAAACACGGAACAATAAAGGGCGTTTTCACACACACTAACTCGCAACGATAGTTTCATAAATAATGTATCATCCAATCATCATCCCGCACGCCACACCCTAGCCACGCCCCCGCGGCCATCGATCAATCGATTTAGTTTAGTGTAATTAAAAAATTAAATAACAAGTATTACTGATTATTGACCAGGTATAGTTTTTTTATATGATTATTTATGAGTTTTATTACAACCTCCTGAAATATTGTGCAGTTTTAAAACTGCACCTTGTATACAATATAGATTTCCATATAAATAGTTATATATCTCTTTATTCAATAAATAACCAAGTGTATGAACAGATTTCCGGATCCTAAAACTGTATACATAAGTCATTATTATATTTGAAATATTGGTGTACCAATTTGGGTACAATGGCTACAAGTATACTACATTCGCAGATTATCGCGATGAACCGGAAATGACATTATATCGCCAGTAACCAATGCCGTGGTTTACAGGAGGCCCTAAATACTATACTCGAAGATAGTGATGATGGTTTGGAGTGTGACTTGGCCATAATGCTACCACCAGAACCAAGTGTTGTTACCAAAAAGAGAGTTTTGATGACGCGCTACTGCAACTACATAGGTTGCCAAAATACGTTCCATGACAATTCTTTATTATTTATTTTGATAGGCTTGCGTTTTCGAGGTGTTTGTTGGCGCTCTTTCGAGTTCTAATGAACCATGGCTGCAAAAAGGACTCGAACCTGATCAAACAATATACAAAGTTCCGATGAACCAACTGATGTACAAACGATTGGCATCGAATGTTACAACTTTTTTACCAGCTGCGACCTACTGAATGATTTGCAGGAACCATCCGTGAAAGTCGCACTAAGAAATGCCCACTACCAAATGCTAAGGTTATTTATGATGAATAAACCAAGAGCTGAGTTTGTTTACAGGTTTGAACGACAGTGTCTGTACAATGGCTACGAATTATGTGATTTTTATGATCCATAGGAACTGTGAAGAGGTGGTGTTCAGAAAAGAAACCAAACATAGATATGAAAATTTCCCACTTGTTCCAAACCTATAACAAGAGCATGGGAGGTGTGGATGCCTTTGCATACTCAATATCATAGCACAGGATTGGCATTCATGCCAAAAAATGGTGGAGGTTTTTGTTTACCTACACGATTGATATGACCATCTAACGCGTGACACTTGTATGTAATTTCAAGAGAAGATGACATCATGGACCAATTGCTATTTTGACGAAACTTTGCAAGGTTTTACCCAAAACAAGCTTCACCTTCACAAAGAGCAACTGTTCGCCCTTCTCCATAAAACATCGAGGGTTTAGCTACAACTACATAGATGGTGTCAAAACAAGTGCGCTGTGTTATCTGGCATAATAGAAGCCGCTGAGGTTGTAATAAGTGCAAGAAAACACTCTGTATAGAAAAACTATGTTTTACCAAATTCCTATCATAAGTGGCCACTGTGCCAATTTGGGCACACCCCTGTAATTCCTGAAAACGTCCCTTAAAATATTTTTTTCTTGTTTTTATGTTTGTTCGCATTCCGAACATTAAGTAAATAAAGAATTTTCTATTTTAAGATTGTTCATTTTCATTTGGCCGTAAATGGGTTAAATATGTGCAATACATTTTATGGTTTGTATGACTAAACATTGCTATATTTGTCGTTTGCTAGACGTCACAGAAAAGATAATTATATATATATTGGTAACCTAAATATGGTCAAAATAACAAAGCGATTTACCGCCTGCATCTTCTAGGATCAGCAGTACTACCACGAGCTCTTAACGCGATCTATTTCACGACCTAAACTAAACTGTTAAAGGAATAGAGCTATACATTATTTTTAGTATATGCGAAACCTCTCGGCCATGCAGACCCTTACGGGCAACTTATTTGGCGATTCAAAAAAGGACTGGTTGGTACAACCAGGTCTGCTACACGCCAAATCTCTCATAGAAGGCTACTCACAAAAACGAACTGCCGAGCTTCTTGAGCTTAGCAGGACGAACATCTGTGCGATAGCCCGCGCCTTAACCGGCCACTGCAAACTAAACAGGCACCAATTTCACATGAAACTGAGTGACACTGATGTTTGCCGGTACTGCAATCAGGAGAGGGAGACGCCTAAGCACCTCTTGTATGAATGCGGAATCCCTTATCCACAAACGCAGTATCCATCTGGGCCGACACATTATTCGCCCGGGAGGAGATTAAAACTCTAAAAGCTAGGAGTATTCATTTCTTGGAAGCCTCCGGGCTAAAAGAGTTACTCTAACAAGGTGGCGAGTCACAATAGATCTTTTAGGTCGCAGTGACTACATCTCCTACACTATGGGTGATGCATTGCCCCTTATCTTCTAAATAATAATAATATGCGAAACCTGAATACAGTTTATTCAGAATCAGTAACTGAATCGAATCCAATAATTATTACACCATGTTGTATTGTTGCCACAAGTCATAAGTTGGACACCTTCCACACTAAGTACAGAAACAGGTCACGGCAGGTCATAGCGGGCGGTGCCAGCGCACAGCTGGGTGCGGGAGCAAAACCACCCCTCAGTCGCCCGGATGACCCGGTAACCATGTATTTATGTCGCCAACTAGTTACCATAACAGGCTAATAACTTTGCGATGTTTCATAATACAGTTTACATAAAAATACTAGACAGTTGTTTCAGGTTTTACATATACTAAATAGGGTTGAATAGGGTGTATAACTCCATCCTTTTCTTCCCTGAAATTCTGAATATATAGTCACATACTGGTCCGACAAAGAAAAGTTGAGTCTATGTACCAGGGAAGAGGAAGATTTCTCGAAAAGACCATTTCTGATCAGTCATAATCATAAATGAACAACAGTAATATCTCCATGAGGACAGAGCTCCGGCGGGATCTCATTGCGGCATAAAATAAAGGCCAAGTACCAAGCTATGGTCCTGAAATGGGAAGCAGTTACCTTCAGCAAGCAATAATGGGAGGTGGCGGAAAGCGTAAGGAGGAGATAAGCCTCACACCGGGTTTGCCTCGGGTGTCCAGCACAGAACGACTTCCGACAACCGTAGGCAAAGGTGACGGTGAGCAATAAGTAGATCGCCGTCCGATAAGGACCAAACCCAGGTCGAAAGCATGTTGTGTTCCACATGCGCCTAAAAGAGATGTCAGCAAAGGGACGGGGTCCACTAGGGCTGATACCTGACAAAGCTGCGGGATTCTTTGAAAGAGTTACCGCGGCTCCAGACCACAGAGCAACTAAAGGAACACAGGTGAATTTTAGTAAGTCTGACAATCCCTCCCGCACCACCCAGAAAGGGAAGAGTCAATTGATGATTTCCTTCGTAAAAAAAAATACCTATTATCCGTAAAACAAAAAAAAAAACTACCAAACTACTATCATTTTTTCCTATCCTACCATACGTAACCGTGAACTATCCGAAGACATCAAAATGCGAAAACTAATCTAGACAATTAAGACGGACTAAAGGTATTCTGTTTAATTGGATGATCGTCTGTGTTTCAGACACACTTCCTCGGCAGAAGGTCGAGGTCTTTATTCATTAAACAAGCTTAGTAATTAAACAAACGTTACGACTTAACACCTCCATGCTTGGTCATAAAATAAGACAGCTGAAGAAATTAAGAGATAAACGTAATATTTATGTGCGCAAGTGCCAGTAACTACACGCATACGATAAATGCTTTCACTGACTGGACAGAACCACTCAGAATTTTGTGGTTTTTTCTTCAAAAAAACATCTCAGACTTCCGTCTGCATGGTTCTCATATGATTTGATCAATACATGTTTGCTGTATGGAGTTTAAAAGAGACTGACCCCTGAGTTTGTTTCGTTGTTTCTTCTCAGTAGTCAGCTAGGAAACACCAACTTCATCTAGTTTAAATTGACGAAAAAATTAACGTGTAAAAGTGTTTTAAAAAACCTATTTGTAAAATAAATATAATTTAGTGTGGGGCCTGTAGCGCTAGCAAGAGACCCCCTAAATCTTTATAAATAACAACGAATTAAAACTCCTTTAATTTAATTTTTAAACAGGCTTGTGGCCCTTAGCGATGGTGATGCCTAAATTATCTTTATGGAAACTGGAAGTGGTTAGAATTAATATCAATATTTATAATTGCCTACTCAATAAATAAATATGGCATTAGGTATCTACTTATTTTTTCACGTCCATACGGGGCCCACCCGAATGCGCGGGGCTCGTTGCATTTGCTACTCTTCACACACTGGTTTAATTACGTTAGCATAACATAGCATAATAAGGCTTTTAATGTTCCCACTGCTAGGACTCAGGCCTCCTCTCTAGGAGTTACGTTACAGTGTCAAAAAACAAAAAAATCAAGCGAAAACAAAAGAGGACAAGCGATTATCAGTAAAAACGAACTTCCCAATCCTATTTGTGTATAGAAGCGTGACTACAGCATAACTACCCACATTTCGGCAAATATGTTTAAGCACCATGCAATATAATATAATGCGTGTCTAGATAGACGCAGTCATTCGATCTTTAAACTGAGCTCCAAATCAAAACATTACAAACTTAGAATATTCAACAGACAAATGGCCGCTTGAAATACAACATCCACCTTACCCGATCCCCATTATTAGCGCTAACCACCAACTAAAAGAACAATCTAAAACCATACTTACTCAGATTTCTCAAGCGGAACCCGACCACTTTCGTCACCTTCCCGGAAGTGTTCAATAGCGTCAAATTCTTCGTCGCCCTCGAATAATCTTCCATGCCCAAGTCACTAGGAAACACATTCTTTCTCTTCACATCAACTGTAGTCTGTGTTCCATTGACAATGTTCACATCATACCTTGGAACCCCTTGCTCATAATACAGCACATACGCGACTTGAGTAGTATCCTTGTGTTTACTTTGCACGTATGATTTCTTCACTACTTCCTTCTGCTCTATCGGATGGGCTTCTAATACTTCCAAATTCTTCTCGTAGTGCATTTTCGGTTCTGTCCCATTGTCCTGCCGTCTCTTTCTGTGTCTATGTGATCGGACATCTCTTTTACTCCTATAGTCGTCGATAAGGACATGGGAAGAGTAGTCATCGTTGTATTTCGGTTTGTCGTTCTTATACCAGTTGTAGGATGTGTATTCGAAGTCTTTCTGTCTTTCAGGATTTAGTGCGTCTGGAGACGGGTCTTGGCTTAAGACATCGTTGACTGGTGCGTCGCCTTGTGGCTCTTGCTTCTTTTGTATCCTGCTTGGTTGATCAGGCACCAGTGTTTGACTCTTCGGGTCTAGGTCTGGGTTGGGAAGGGTGCGCAGTGTAAAGGTCAATGGCGGGGCCCATGAGAGGTGGACTTCCTCTGTTGTTACGTTGTTAGCTGTCAGGTTCTGAGGTGCGGACGGAACTGGAAAAGAAGAAATAGATCTATTATTAAAATTATTCATTCACAGGACATAATTATGTCGGAAAAGACTACACACAAGGCAAATTAGATGGCTATAGGATAGGGGAGACCTTTGGCCAGCAGTGGTGACAATATAGGTTGTAAATAAAAGTATTCCACAGCCAAAATGCAACAGTGGCATTGTGGTTTTTTATATTAATGTATTAATGCATAGAGTCTGTGCGGAAAGTAAACCATCGTGGGATTTGAGGGCGCTGCTGTAGATAAATATCGTTTTTGTTATGTAAGCAACATTGTGACGTCATTATAGTGCGACTGTTAAATCTTGATATTTTGAAACTATGTTAGACTAGCTTCTTCCAGCGGCTTCACCCTATAATAAAAAAATATCCTATTGGCTGAACTTGCTCAACTAATGAAACTGCAAAGTTATAGCATAAGTGCTATATTATTTCAATGTTTATGATTAAGTTCATCTGTTTAGTAGTTTTTGCGCGACAATCCATCTTCACAAACTTTCGCATTTATAATATTAGTAGCTTATGTATTGAACTTGCTCACGTGATGAAACTTAGCAAAAAAAAAATAGGTTATAAGCTATATTATTGCAACGTTTATCATTAAATTCATCCGTTTATAAGTTTTTGCGTAATGAGTGGCAAACCGTTAATTGTAGCGACACATAGGGGAGGCCTATGTCGAACAGTGGACGTTTTTCGATTGTAATGATGATGAACATTTAAATGCAAACACGAACCGGTAAAGGAAAATAGCGTGAAGAAACTGCTGTACTGCTTATCTAGGTAGGTTCCACCAACGACCACTTACCCAGTTCTAACGGAAATGGTTCTATCACTTTGACTGGGATCGGTCTATTATCACTCACTGGAATATTGTAGCTAACAGCAAGTTTATGTTTACCCTAGTTAAATATAAAAGTAAAAATGGGACATACTACCACTTTCTCGTTGTCTTCCTCAGTACATTTTTCCCTTTTGCTATTCAATGAAAACTATGAACTTAATGACTATGAAAATAAAGTACACTTCATAATTTGTAATGTTGCTTCGTAAAAAATCTATTTAGCCTGTAAGTAAGGGACCATCTCGTATATAAGATCCTTGGGATCACTTAGTTGTCCGCCTGTTTATCTGTTAAGACCCTTTAACTCGAGAACGCTTGGAGGTATCGAGTAAAAATTAAAACTATACACTCTAGTCTGCGGTTTTTTGAAGTTGTAAAAAAATCAGACTTCTGAGTTAACGAAAAAAAAAAGATACGGCCGTTTATGTCGCAAAAAAACGTATATTTCGATACTCAAGGGAATCAAAGTTCATAGGGTGAATCCCGTTGACCTAGAATCCTGAAATTTTACATAAATCAAGGTCTCATAGAACAAGTACAGGGGAAAATCTTAAAGATTGTAAATTTGTAGATCAGCCACAAAAAAAAAAAATGTTTGCAATTCGGAAAAATCTTCGTAACACAATTCGGGAATTGATTTCAAAGGTAAATTTGTACAGAATCCTCAGTGCGCGAGTCCGACTCGCACTTGCCCTTTTTTATTTTAGTTACTGTATCCTTACTCAAGCCTGAAAAGAAATATTCTTAGTTAGTCGGAACGCATTATAAATTTAAAGTATCAATACTCTTTATACTAGCCATCGAAAATATTGACCAAAACAAAATAAACAAATATCGTCATGTTTAAATGAATTTCCGTTTAATTTCTACATATTTGGAGATAACAGGGACAGGAGTTTACCTAGGAAGTCTAAAACATTAAAATAAAAGTGTTACGTACCAAAAAAACAGCATACCAATGTTTCCCAAGTTCGTGACTTTGTTTTGATCAATTATGGTGTGATTTGCCATTTGTTATCTTTGGCAAAACTGTAATATATTAAATATTATTTCCCTTGCAGCTCGGTGACATTTTTTATCACATTTCTGACGATCTCAATTAAAAATCACAACAAAATAACATACAAAAACAAACCGGTGTCAACATTTTATGACGTTTGGCATTTGACGGATGGCTGGGTTGGGTTGCTACTTAAAATCTCTAATGTTGTTTTAACTTTATGCCACGACGGTTCTTTTATCGCACAGACATTACCAAATATGATTCTGTACTCAAAAAGTCCGTAACACGAACTATGTTTGCATAAATTACACTTTTAAGTTTTTGGCTCTACTCACCAAGAATACACACCAAAAAAATCGCCTAAAAAAAACTATATTAAGTACATCTTAATTATTTTAGATCAAAAAGTTTACAAGACGCAACTGAAAATCTAGACATGATGATCTTCTGCTATCAAAATCGAACTAAGGAGCCTTCAAATCAATGTAACGAGACACTTTATAGATCAGTGTAATTTAACTAGCTCGTCGACTCCCACTGCTGGACAACCACACAATGCTGTTCTTGACCATTGCTGTCCAGTTGAATGAAAATTGCTGACAATTTATATCAAATCAATTGTCCTTAATAATTGACTGCCAATCTATACATATTAGGTAATTAAAATTGGTCTGTTTGTAATATTGAAATAACCGCTTTTTACTGCATGTGTTATTTTTGTCTGTCTATTTTTGTCTCAACTTAGGCTACTTTTATTAACCGACTTCTAAAAAAGGAGGAGGTTCTCAATTCGGATGTTTGTATTTTTTTTTTTTTTTTATGTATGTTCGGGCATAACTTCGTCGCTGGCCAACCGATTTGTAAAATTATTTTTTTGTTGGAAAGGCTTCCCAAATGGTCCCATAGTCACCAAGTCGGGATCTGATGATGGAATCTTCGCTAAATCGAGGGAACTCCTCAAATATTATAGGCAACTATATAGTCATTTTGATATTTCCATCAAGGAATTAAGCATTTACTGTCAAAAAGTGACATTTGATGAGGTGGAACTGGTTAAGAAGACCAGAAATTGCCAACGGAACTTCATACTCAAACAAATATCACAATGAACATAGTTAACTCTTTGAATGTCGTAATTAGAGACACAATAGAAAGACAATTACCTTATGTCGGACTGTGTAACTTAAGACATTCGAAAGGTTAAGCGACTATGACAATACAAATAAATGAATAGTTCTGAATAGTTATGTTGAAAATGGTATCATCGAAGTAACCTGATGATAGTGATGGAGCTGGAAGATAGGCACCGGAACTCCATAATTAATCAATGTATCCTACCCGTGTTTTGGCTTATTAGAAATGTCATGAGATGCACTTTGGCTATAAGGTACTATCGAAGTGAACTGATGATGGAGCCGGAAGGTGGAAGGTAAACACGGGAACTTCATATGAAAATGATGTATTCTAGCAGGGTTTGAGTTAATTGGAATTGACATGAGAAAAAAGTACTCTGGCTGTAAGTGTGTTGCAACTAAAAAGTATGAAATAAAAAACTTTTTATAAAAAAAATATAACCGACTTCACTAGAAAAACACTAAACCGATCAAAATAATTTTAATTTCGGAAGTCGGTGTTAAATAAGGAACAAACAATAACGAAAAACACCGACTTCCGAAATTAAAATTATTTTGATCGGTTTAGTGTTTTTCTAGTGAAGTCGGTTATATTTTTTTTATAAAAAGTTTTTTTTTAGAAAAAATAAATTCAAAATCCTGTAGTCCACGCGAACAAAGTCGCGGGCACAGCTAGTTGAATATAACATTGAAAATCAACGCGACATTCATCCATGAATACCATTATCGTCGAAGATGATGTAACGATACGAGTCCCCGAATCCGATAAGATAGCCTAAACAAACTCGCTTAAAAATAAGTACGAACCTAAACAGCATCAAGGTAGAACTACATTGCGCACACTTGTGCCACACACGCCGATCTGGGCGCGTCGGTCCCCATACATTTTATATGGCAACTAGACTTGTAGAGCTACACTAGATCCACGCCACGCGACGTCGTTCTACGTACAAAACAGGCACGTGTCACACGTGTGCTTCGTTGTAATGTAGTTCCAGCTTTATAACTACATCATAATGGCCTGCAGGGTTGTTTAAAAGAGTTACAGCAGTCCTGAAACGCAAAGGTCAACTGAAAACACACAAGTGGGTTTTAGCCAGTAAGTCTGACACGCCCTCTCACTCCAACCAGAGTGGAAGAAGCTATTTGATGGCTACACAAAAAAAAAAAGGTTAGGGAATAGGCTTCTGTAACAAAACAATAGCAAACAATGCAAAAAATGGCTTTCCCTAATTTATATCTAAGCCTAAACTAATACGTGCCCAAGTCGTCGACAGCGCGCACTGTTCCCGCGCGCCTCAAGAAGTTGTCAGCAACAGCAGGGACCCAACCGGGTCGAAGCCTACTGGGGCCAGGGTTATCCGAAAGGGAACTCGAGCCCCGGTATGAAGGCTAGAAGGAACAAGGTGAGTCGTTTAGTCAGTAAGAGTCTGACACTATCTCCCGCTCCGCCCAAGAGCGGGGGTTGTCATTGGATGATTTTTCCCACCATAAAAAAAGGTCTTTGGAATTCGGACTTGCTGACAAGCGGCGAGACGAGGATAACTCGCCGTCCGGCGTTCCAGTAAGGACCATGCCTGGATCGACGGCACATTGCATTCCACGCGTGCCTCCAAAGAGGTATCGGCAAATTGACGGAGCGAGTAAGGGCAACGCCTGCCAGGGTTGCAGATTGTTCACAACTGACGGAACACTGTGGGCTTTAGTCAGTAAAAGTCTGACAGTCTCACCCACTTCACCCAGCCAACGCGAGAGAAGTTATTTGATGGTTTCCCATTCAAAAAAACAAGATAGCTACACCATAATATGTACAGACAAACAAACAATCAATTTAACAAAGTACACAGTACTGACAGGATCGTCCGTGTTGACACAATTTATCGTTAAATTCTAACTTTCAACCTCTACAAAGTTGATTGTGACCAAGAGAAAGTTATTATTAGACACAACAGTCACATTATCGTCCTTCACAGTGTACCTATATGTCACAATCAAAACTGGAAATTCGTCAAAACCAATTTTAACCTTTTAACAGTCTACGTCGGATATATTCGACAAACACTCTCGAGTTTATTTTGCCTTGGGCGCACATCCACGACCAAATACTACATCTCATCAGCTCTTCTGCCACCTATGGGGATTGAAGAGCTAAACGAGATGGCGAGTACCTAGTCGCAAACACATGAGCACGACCCTGGCGAATGGGAAGCGTAAGCACTGGGAGGTTTTAGTCAGTAAAAGTCTGAGTCTCTGACACACTATCTCTCGCTTGAACCAGAGCAGAGAAGTTATTTTATGATTTCCCATTAAAAAAAAAAAACTTTTGACTAGTTAAAAGCGGTTTGACGCATTCGGTGCACATCTCAACTTGTACACCAAGCTCAAATGGTGAACTTAGCAACTGGTGCACTTCTCATATGGCCCACTTCGCAACTGTTGCACTTCTCAATTGATGCACTTCGCAAAAGGAGCACTTTTTAAAGATGAGTGGAATTTTGGAAAAATTGACTAAAAATGAAAGAATCTTTGGTTTTGACAATCAAAAAATACCTTGTTGTTTGGTTTTTTTTGGTTGATGTGCACCAAATGCGTCAAAGCCGTTAAACGTTCATTAAAATTACTAACATATACTTCTTCATTTGTGATCATTTTAAAAACATTTTTTGTAGTGATTCTATACCCTATTCGCGTTAAGATTAGACATTTAAAGAAACCTTTTTTACTGTCTGTTCAACCGATTTTAACTTATTTCGTAGGCATAAGGATGGCATTAAAAGCAAAAAAAGTGATTACAGTACGTAAAACGGGGTGAATAGACTTAGGGGTGAATAGAGACAAAACTTTGGTTTGGTTTTTCACTTTGATACTATAATATCAGCCTCTAACAAAGCATCGATTTTTTGCTACAAAAAATATTCAAATATCGAGAAAATACCCTTAAAAGTTTTGTCTCTATTCACCCCTAAGTCTCTATTCACCCCATTTTACTGTACCAACTATTTACTGCAGCCGTCATTTGTCTTGCCACTAACGTAATAAAAGTTAAAATCAGTAGAATGCAATGGACAGTAGGTAATAAAAGATTTTCATAAATGTCTAATGTCATTTTAAACGGAGTATAAGACCTTTTAAACAACTAAAACATTTTTTTAGTCTTTTTACTTTTACAATTTTGACAGCAGTTAGTCAATACTAGTTTTGACTAATTAACAGTATTGACAGTAACATATTTATATAACTTTGTCACCATATAGCATCGTCTTGTGACAGTACGGAACATAAACGCGTAGTTTGTGAACAATAAAATCGACACTTAAGACTAAACTATCAACTAAAACTTGAGAAGTTAAGAGGCCCTACCACGAGCTCTTAACGCGATACTATTGACGACCTAAACTGAACTGCTTAACGGACGGAACTTTAAAGGGTGCATAGCTCCCTGCCTCTTTCTTGCTCGCACGCCTGTGATTTTAACACGTCGCATTAAGGAAGGCCTTGGAGAGGGAGGCCAAAGAAAAGATGGATGGACTTTAGGAAGAGTGATATGAAAGAAAAGAAAATGACAGGGCAGGATGGAAGAAAAAAACGTGTTGCGCCGACCCCAAATAAGATGAGGAACGAGGATTATTGATATAAACTAGTGCTTGACTGCGATCCCACCTGATGATAAGCAGTGATAATGGTAAGGAAGGCCCTAGATCTTTAAGTCAAGACTGATCAGGTTACTTCTAGACAAGCGTGCTTACACCATCGAAAATAACGTCACTTTCTATGAAGTGAGATAATATTTAGGCGCAAGCCTATCAATAATTTTAATAATCATCGTAGATGGTGAGATAGGATCATTACATTGGTAGGCGACAAGTTAGGCTGTTTTTATATCGTGCAGTTTTGACCACGTATGCGGGGGATTGCGCCGCACGCGTAATCCCCGCAAATGTCCTTTTCATCATACAAGTATTTATTCGTGAAAAAGGCATGCGGGACGCGTTTTTTTTATAGTGAAATTTTCTGCATGTGGAACAATTCCGCATGCGTGATGAATTCCGCACAATATTAAAAACAGAGACTTCTGAAAACTAAGGCACCAATTTTCTGAGAATATCTTAGATACCGACGCGTTAAAAATAATAGATATTTACACACGCCGGCAAAAGCTAGTAATAATATATCCAACATTAGAGGTCTTATGACTGATATAAATACATGTTTATGGGCGATAAACATTATTATGTAACAGCTTAAACCATAAAGCACCACTAAGTGCGTAATTTTACATTATGTAAAAGGAAACTCTTCCGCAACTCAACAATGATATAATCAGAACACAGAGCAAAAGCAAAACCGTAACTAGATTAGCCGTAACAGCAAAAAATGGCTGAAAAAAAAATGATAAAGGTCACTCTGAGAAGGCACAGTTCTTTTTTATTTGATGTCAATCAGAAGTGCAACTGGCCATCATCAATTTAAAAACGTGATCTACATCCGTAGCATAGCTTCGCCTAATACTGGGTATTAACCTTTCTTTGCTTCTGACAACGCTGCAGTGATGGCCCAGTAGTAACTGAACCGACTTAGAAGTTTATGGTCGAAGTTTTTAACCCGGCCTGCTCTCAAAATGGTGAAGGAAACCATCGTGAGGAAACCAGCACGTTCTAAAACTAAAAATCGAAGACATGTGACATCCACCAACACGCACTGGACCCGCTCGGTTGGTTACGGCTCATTCTCTTTCCCAGAGAGGAGATCTAAGTCCCAGCAGCAACATTACTAGGCCGATTATGCTTATGCTTGCTTGTGGCAATCCCAAGCTCTTTTTTTATCCGAGTTGAAATCGTCATAAAATTCCTTTGCCTTATGGTAAATGGAGGGGTCTGACTGGCAGACTTGTACTGACTAGTACCATCCCGGTACATTCCCTCACACACTTGCATCGGAGGCTGCGGGTCATCATCACCAGCCTTTTTATTGTTCCCACTGTTGGGACTCAAGCCTCCTCTCTAGGAGAGGGAATGGGCCGAGGCTGCGGGTGCGGTGTGACTACCACTGCCCCGCGGACTAGTGCTGTGTTACCATCTGCGACCCCGCGCGAGCGTGGAGAGGTGTTAACTCTCCTAAACGTCTAAATTACGACACGCTCGAGCTTGGTACGATCGGAATATGAATTTGGTTGGTGGCAAATCTATAGTAAGTATATAAGTAGTTCGGCGACCATAATAATTAATTATATTTTAGTCTGTGTGGGTTCACTAGCAGACACTGTGCACTTGACATCGTATACAAAGCAACTATTCGATTAAATTTTGTTCGTAGAATTAAATTCGAGCGTATGTTAATACTATAAAAAAAAGCGTTCGTAGAAGAATATGTGCCGCCATCTTGGGTAATCAATCCTCACGGTCTTACACCAACCTCATCAATTCCACCCGCTATGGCAACATTGTCGTCTACCTATCTCGTCGCTATAAAACCAACGTCGTCCATTTTTATAATTTGTTTCAAACAAGGATTTATAAACGTAAGACAACTAAGTAGTTTTTTATACTTCTTAGAGGTAAGAAGAGAAGATTTGAATAGGGAAACTGATTTTGGCTGAGTTTTCCGATTCCGACCGAAACTAGCCATTTTTAAACGGTTTTATTTAGCTCACCCCGTTTGTTTTATTCTTTGATCAAATTTAGTAATTCAAATTTCACCCTCTTCCTGTCAACCGATTAATCTGAAATTTTGTATACACTTTGGATTTTGGTGACAATACAATTATGTTTATTCATTATCATTATAAATTCAAGATGGCCGCCGCTACAAAATGGCGGATAATTTATGTTTTATTAATCCCATCAATATGGGTATCAAATGAAAGGGCTCAACAAGCAGAATACAATATACTATAAAAAATTGAAATCCAAGATGGCGGCCGCTACAAAATGGCGGATAACGTAGGTTTTATCAATCCCATCAATATGGGTATCAAATGAAAGGGCTCAACAAGCAGAATACAATATACTATAAAAAATTGAAATACAAGATGGCGGCCGCTACAAAATGGCGGATAACGTAGGTTTTATCGATCCCATCAATATGGGTATCAAATGAAAGTTCTCAACCAGTATAATACAATGTACTATATAAAATTAAAATCCAAGATGGCGGCCTCTACAAAATGGCGGATAACTTAGGTTTTATCAATCCCATCAACATGGGTATCAAATGAAAGGTCTCAACAAGTAGAATACAATTTACTATGCAAAATTGAAATCTAAGATGGCCGCCGCTACCAAATGGCTGATAACAATTTTTTATCAATCCCACCAATATGGGTATCAAATAAAAGGGCTTGACAAGAAGAATACAGTGCACTATACAACCTCAATATTTAAGATGGGCGCAGCCACCAAATGGCGTATAATAATAAGATTTAAATTTAGAAATTAAATCTGTAATTTAGGTATCTGATTAATCCAGCCTGAATCCACCACCCAAGTCAAGATTTTGTATCGTGTTGAGGACTGTGTGGCGTTAGGGTGGCTAAAAATGATACGTCGTTAGCGTTTTCCCCTCAAGACTCAGGCGATAATAATAATACGTAATAATAATTATCATACAGAATGCGAAATAAAAACTAAAAACTAGAAAATAAAAATAGGTAAAAAAACTTTTTAAGTTAAACGGTTTTATGTTAAACATACATTGCAATGTTTAAGATAAATGTACTAAAAACCAAAAAATAATAAAATAGATACAGTCGTGGGAATTATAAACATATGCATAGACTAGACTGAAATAAAACCGTGGGGCACGTCAATTGTCTACAATCGTTGATTAAAATGTTAATTAATTTGTAGACAATTGACGTGCCCCACGGTTTTATTTCAGTCTAGTCTATGCATATGTTTATAATTCCCACGACTGTATCTATTTTATTATTTTTTGGTTTTTAGTACATTTATCTTAAACATTGCAATGTATGTTTAACATAAAACCGTTTAACTTAAAAAGTTTTTTTACCTATTTTTAAACTAGCGGATTTATTAATTTCTTTAATCCTTTATCGCCTATAGAATATTTCCGACAAACACTCTTGTTTTTGTTCCGCCAAAGTCCCACGACCAAATATTCTCCATCTCGTCAGCTCTTCTGTCAGCTATGGGGATTGAAGTAATAAACGAGATGGAGTACCCAGTAGCAATATGGCGAATAAGACGCGAAAACACTCTTCGAACCAATCCAACTCGAGTGGTTAAAGAATAAATACTTTATGAAAGTTATCACTCTAAAATTAAGCATAACCGCCTATGTACCACTATTGTACATGAAATTTAAATAAATAAATAAATAACCGCCAGTGACTGACAAGGTGAAGGGGAATCGTTTATCTTGGTATGGTCATGTAAAGAGGAGGGATGAAATGCATGTTACCAAAAGAGTTATGAGTATACATGTGGATGGGTGGAGAGGGAGACGGAGGCCAATGAAAAGATGGATGGATTGCGTGAAGAATGATATGAAAGAAAAGGAAGTTAGTGATAGCATGACGAGTGACAGGGTAGAATGGAAGAAAAAAACGTATTGCGCCGACCCCAAATAAGATAGGACAAGGGCAGGAAGAAGAAGAAGAAGAACCATATCGTGTTTCAATAGTTAAAAATAACAACAACCATAGTTTCTTGCCGGTTCTTCTCCAAAGGAAACGACCAGCTTGGAACCGTGGACTAGCTTCTGACATTTTATAAGAGCTTTTAGGTCTATGTGAAATAAAAACGTTTGAATTTTTTTTTTTTTAATATCCGAATATTATTTTTGTTTTACCAGTTTTTCTGCTAAGACTTGTTTCGGTAGACAACCAGGTCTAGTCGAAATAGGAAAAGGAACCGGACGAACTAAAAAAAAATCGTATTTCGGTCGGACACTAAAAAAACACAGGTCGTCTGATTTCACCAAATAGTACTTAGTTTACAAGGTTTTGGAAGACACCACTTAAATACGTTTATTTCCCTTGTAAACGATACATGCGTGATGGTACATTCCGCTCATAAAGTCCCTGTTATAAAACACGCGATTGCGTGGTTTCTATTGCGTATTGGCTTGACAGTTTACTGGTACATTGGATGACCACGCCTTCTAATCAAAGAGTTAGGCGAAGGTACTCGTTATAAGTCAGTGGTTTTGATCTTCGTAAAGGCCATGGAATTGCATAAGTATACCTACTGGCAAAAAAATTTAGCCAATATTGCAATTCAGCTATCGTGTTTTTTTTTATTTAAGGTGAAGAATCTCCAATGCCTTCCTCTCACTCTAGGGTGGAAAGAGTAGTAGTGTACCAGGCTTTGAATGACTAAAAACCACCTGAGTCCTTCAGTTGCCCTTTGCGTTCTAGGATCAAAGTTTCCCTTTCAGAAATTTCCCGTGGCCCTAGCGATCACTCGCTACGCGCCGTCAACGATTCGGGCTCCGTCCTTAACGGACGGCCGGACGACGGGCTACCCCTTAGGGTCTAAACAGACGGACTGCATTTCAACTGCAAATTGCAGTTTAAGGCGTATAGTCCCTTGAACCATCTGGCCGAAATTATGTGAACGCAACTCTCGCACTCGCCTAGGCGGCAGTACGCAAATCTGTGCATTTATTTGCGGCCAGCAGCGCCCGGAAAGCGCTTTAAATCCATTTTCTCTGCGAGATATTGATTGATTTACATATGCAATGTTCACTTTGAAGAATATTTAACCACCAATTTTTATGTGTAAAAATGTTTCTAAGGCCCGGCGCCCACTATCGGTGGGCATCGGTGCGGCTCGGTAGAGCTCGAGCGCTTTACGCCGGCTTCGGGCGGCTTTGGGCGCCTTAGAGCTGCGTCGGGCGGCTTCGGGCGGCTTTGGGCGCCTGAGAGCTGCCTCGGCAGTCGTAAACACGCCTAAGGACGCCGTAGCTGATTTTGGGTAGCCTAAGAATAGTTCTGGCTGCAGAAACATCGCAGAGCAGTCACTCGTAACGTTCCGTGAAAACAGTTATGTGTGTGTATTTATAATGGTGGATTGGGACTTAGTTCTCATTGTTCATCTTGCTGATATTATTATATTGTTTTGTTTTTGTTTAGTTTTTTTTTAAGTTTGTTTTTGTTTAAGTGTTTATTCATAAGTTATTTTTGTAGCTTTTAGTCTCAAATTGTTTTGATTTTGATTTTATTTTTACTTGGTATTAGGACATTTTTATTAGTATTTTGGTTAAAAAAAATGCCAATAACAGTTTTCTTTACGAATGTACATGCGCAGAAGTTCGCAGGGCCTATGTTCAGGACTGCCAAGTTATTTTGCGTCTACTTGTACGATACGATAATGAAGGCGCGTGCGGTGATCGAAATGACTGTTCTGCGACGTGTCTGATCCGAAAATGCCACCCGAGCTACCCGAAGACCGCCTCGGCATCCTTAGCCATGCTTACGGCTGCCGAGGCCGCCCGAAGTCGCCCGACGGAGCTCTAAGGCGCCCTAAGCCGCTCGAAGCCGGCGTAAAGCGCTCGAGCTGTACCGAGCCGCACCGATGCCCGCCGATAGTGGGCGCCGGGCCTAAAGGTCCAAGCCGTTTCGAAGGAGTAGGGAAAAGTTGCGAGAAGTTGCGAAATTGCTAAATATTTTTTTTTGACAAAAGTATTAATTGCACGAAAAAATCAAATGTTGATATTATTGTTCATGAATCTATAATAAACATATATTTTTTTCAAAGCAATTGACCTAACCGTTACGGAGGAGTAGGCCTCAGAAAATCACTGTTTTATGGCACTTTTCGGGCGCTAGGCCCTTAAGTGCAGTTTGTATGCAGTTGACACGACTGCAATAGAACTGCAAACCGACTGCATCCGAACTGCACC